>OX031007.1:220729558-221979558 GCA_943735925.1 Pollenia amentaria | reverse complement strand
ATAAATCTAATCAATTACAAAATCACCCTCATCGTGGTTGCCGAATTTAAAATACGCTTGCGATACTTTGAAAATTGATTAAAGGAAATAAGTTCACGTTCTCTTTAATCTGTTACCAAACAGTCGCAGACGTATTTTTAATTCGCCAACCACGATAAGGTTAAATAATTTATGGTTTGTGTAATTAATAAAATGCTTATGAACAGGGAAACCAGCAATATGCTTCAAAAACGCGTTTTATACGCATTTAATATGGAGTAAAAATTCGAAAATGTATATGCCCCAAGAATATCGAAAATTGAAATTGAAAATTTAAAACAATTGCATTAAAAAACCAAAATAATCTTAAAATTATATTTGGTACAGCTCAAACGCCATAGTATTTAAAGACGAACTTTCGATATTTATCCAATTTGGAAACGATGGGCAGTCATAGGCTCACTAAAAACAAAGTTGTGTTATGAAGTTAAAATTCATATAAGAGTTATTTGTGGTGAATATTATCTAGATTTAAACATCAATATGAGAGTTTTTGTCTTAAAGGGATTTCAGGGACAGTCGATAAATTGTTTATTAATGTTAACATTTAAAAGGAATTTAAAGTTATTTATAGATGGGAGCTTTGGACAAAAGTGAACCGATTCGAAAAAAATTTAATTTGCAGTAAAATATTGTTTCGGTTAATTTAATCTAAATACCAACACAATTGGACGTTTTACGGACACAAAAAGTCTAATTTGGAAAGAGGTTTTTATGGTTAATATGTTAAATTATCGACCGCTTCTCACCACTTACTTAGACTTCGTGCTTGGTACAATTAAAATCTATTTACCAAATGTGATAAAATTATCTACAAAATTGCAACTTGTACGTTGCGCACATGGACGAACACCAAGCTGGACGGATAGACATCATTAGATAACTTTAAAAAGTGATTCTGAGTCGATATGCAAAAAGATTGGCCCAGATTTCTATGTATTACATCGCCAAAAACGTAAATAATTAATTGCTTTTTCCTTACTTTTTGCTTATAAATAAAATTTGAAAGTTTAAAATAGCATTTATCTTTAATGACAACCTGCTTTGGCTTACAAACAGCAGTGCATGGACATTTTTCGTTTTCTAAAGACTCGACTTTAACTTTAAACAACTTTCAATCAGAATTGCGTTCTGTGACTTGGCTCTATCTGCCTTTTGTTGGTTCATGCCACCATCGTTGCCACTTGTAGATAGAGTTTGCACTTTCTTTTAAATCTGAGGCAAAAAGAAAAAAGTTCTTAAGTCGTCTTAAGCAAAATTTGAGTTTATGGCTCGTTTCTATTGTCCTTGTTTAAGGGTACTCATTCGTAAAGTTTAAATTAATCTGTACGATTTTTTACGAAATTATAGCAAAAGTACCTTTTGCTTATTTTTTCAATGTGCAATAACATATAGAATAACAATTTAAGTTAACCTTGGATCGGTCACGGACAAAACAAAAAAAAGAGACTTAAGCACTTTATCCTTTTTACCAAGGGATTCTTGCACCTTATTTGGGTTACTACTTTTCGTATCATGCATGTATTTCCGTTCAAGGGCTTGTTTTATTTTGTTCTATAGTCCCGTCTGAAGCCTTGGTTATAGTGTTGTCTATAGTTTTGTTTACAGACTAAAGTCTAGTCAATGGCTGTCGAGGGACTTGTGTTTTATTTTTCTATAATCTTCTCTATAGTATTATCTAAATTCTTGTATATATCATTGTCTATAGTTTTAGTTTTAGTCTTGTTTGTGGTCCGTTCTAAGGTCTTGTCTATTATAGTCTTGACTGTATACTTTTTTATACCCCTCCACCACCACTAGTGATGAATGAGCGTATACTAAGTTTCTCACTCCGTGTGAAACTTGTTCATTATACATCTAAAACCAGTTTGGGATTGAAATCCAGCAACATCGGCTTAGTAGGATCAGAACTGTGAACAAAAATGTGGACCCATCACCCTTAAAAAAAAGATAATTTTGATACAAAAACAAGCATAAATGGTGGAATAATGATCGGAAAATTGTATTAAATTTTGCACAAATTCGTTTCATACGACTACAAATCAAAATGTTAAATTTCGTGAAGATCCGTCCATAATTGACCATAGGCCCCATATAAACCCTACTCGTGGAAAATAGTTTAGTACGCCTTAAACCGCAATAAATAACGCTATAATACTAAACTTTGGTACGTCACAGTTTTATAGGACCACAAATCACACTGCTAAATTTCGTGAAGATCGGTCCATAATTTACCCTAGGCCCCATATTAATCCTACTCCCGGAAAACAGATTAGTACGCATAAATCCGTAAAAAGTTATGCTATCAGATTAAATTTTGGTACGTCACAGTTTTATGTGACTAGAAATCACACTGTAAATTTCTTGAAGAACGGTTCATAATTTACCCTAGGCCCCATATACATAAACCCTACTCCTAGCAAACAGCTTAGTACGCCTACAACCGTAATAAATAATGCTATCATAATTAAAATCGGTACGTAACAATTTTATAGGATGAGAAATCCCACTGCCACGTCGAAAACCATAAAAATCCTTCTTTGGGAAAATTATTGAATTCGCCTAAAACCATAACAGATACAGATATTACGGTTAAATTTCTTCCAACTTAGATTCATATGGACAGAAAAAATAGCATGCAATTTAATAATATACGGATCATAGTTTACCTTAGATCCCATATTAAGCAGCCTTTTGAAATTCACTGTTAACGCTAAAACGAATTACACTGCTGTATGGAAATTTATTCTAAATTATTTTTTATAATACCAGAAATCCGTCTTCAGAATTTTGGGATGATTGGTCCATAATTTACCATAAGTCCAATACAAATTAACCTCCTAAAAATCATTTTAGTTCGGGTAAAACTGTTACGAATCATGATATTTTACTCTAGCCAGTTCAAAGTTCTTAAAAGAAATGCATAAAACTTGCGGATTGTCGGTCAATAATTTAATATGGGTCCAAACCGCAACCAATTTTAATGTTGAAGTCCGTTTTTGGGAAGATTAGTTAATAAAAGGGTGCTTAAATTTTAAACGGCCGATGTTGATTTTGAATAAAACGAAAGAATTGTGGAAATTTCTTAACATACAAAACTTGTTCCATTTTTCTTTTTCTACTCCCATCAAATCCATTACATTTTAATTAAAAATCTGAACATTTACTCATGCACTAGTACAATAATTCGTAAAAAGTAGATAAGTTATAAGTAATAAGTTAAAAAACAAAACATTATAAAGTAGTTTTCAAGGAATGAAATGAATGAAAAGGAATCACAAGCAAAAACAAAGCGTGCAAAATAATCGTATTAATTGCTTAAACAGCAACAATAGCAGTAAAGCAATATAAAGAACATCAAGCGAAACAGAAATAGAACAAACTAACAAACAACAGCAGTTTTATATGAACAATCACTATATTTAGTTCAAGGTTTCTTGATGTTTGCCAAACGTGAATGTATAAAAATTGACAGTTATTGCAATAATGTATATGCACTTTAATAAACAAGCACACCCACCCAAATACCCACATGAGTTTTAAAGTAAATGCAATATTTATTCTCCTGTTTATATTCACAACCAGGGTTGTCAGATGTTTTTCAAATTTTATCCCCAAATTATAAATTTTTTTAATTTCAAAAAGTACCCGCTCAAAACTCTTAAAGTTTGTTATGAAATATTTTATTTGTATTGCATTAAATTTAAACATTTTTATTTAATTTGATATATAAATTACACATCAACTCAATATATCGCAGAAAATACAGAAATACACCAAATGTATTGTCAACGTAGTACCTGGATGAAATATTTTATTGCGGCAGTAACTGATTTCGTATTGAAGACGATACTTGAGTCGGGAAGAAACGTGTATCGATGGCAATACTCCTAAGCAATACAAAAGCGATTCTGCTTCATGATAAACTAGCAATATCGCCAGATAACCATTTAAAAGAAAATAGAAAAAAATATCATTAGGCAGATAAAAAGAAGATTTTGCATCTTGAAAAATACATACATATATATTTATTTTGATAAATTTGATTTAGTGCTTATAATTTAGGACAATTCATATGAATATTACCTCGAATTGTGTTGATGACTATGTTATTTAGCACTACAGGCTTTTCTGTTCCAGTCCATGTAAACTTTTTTGCTCTTTTTAAAATTATTTTCTATGTGTATAATTTTTTAATTAACATAATATTATTATATTATTATATTAATGTATGTATATTTATTTTTTTGCTGAACCGGTCTTTATGAACCTTTTACAGTATATTACTGATGGTCTGGAAGGATCTAGAGGCTAGATTTTTTTGAAATTTTAAGTAGGCGTGGCACCTACCACATAAACACAATATAAATTTCTGTACATTTATAGAAGGGAGAGACCTAAAGTTTCCAAATTAGGTACAATCATCTTGGTTACTAATACACAACATCTGAAAAATCTGGACGGGACTGGAGAAGTGGGCGTGGCATAAAAGAGATTTATATATATCAAGAGAACAGTAAGAGAAAAGTTGCCCAAATTTGGTAAACATAGGTTGGTTATCAATACATAACATCTGTAATAAAGAAGGTGGGCGTGGATAAGTGGGCGTGGTACCGCACATACAAGGGCAAAATAAATTTCTGTATATCTAGCGAACGATAATAGCTAAAGTTTACAAAGTTGGTACAAATAGATTTGTGATCAATACGCAACATCATTCAAAAAGAGGGTACGATTAGATAAGTGGGCGTGGCACAAAATAGAATTCCGTATATTTAAAGAACGGTTAGTGTAAAATTGCCCAACTTTGGTACAATTAGAATCAATATACAGACAGCATCTTTAAGAAACGTGCGTGATTGAAGAAGTGGGCGTGAAGTGGGCGGCTTCATAAACAATGCAATTTTGGTTCTAGCGTTGAACATCCGTGAGCTGGACCATTTTTAAAAAAAGGTCTTTTTCCAGTTTTTCGAATTTTTTTTGTACTTTGCTCCAAGATGACATAAATAAAATTTGGTATCATCGCAAAGAGTTTTTGAAGCAGCATCCAAAGGTATATAAAACTTGACCACTTGCGACATACTAATTGAGATATTAATCTAAATACATATTTTCGTTTCGGGTTTTCATAAAAATTCTACGTATGTGGAAGTAATGTTCTGCTTTTCAAATTTAATCTGTTTTAAAATAATGTTAATTTATTTTTTTTTTTTTGTAAATGTTTACATAAAACGTGAAAATCGCGATATATTTTATCTATTTTATATATTTCATATAAAGGCAATATGGGTATCAAAATTTTTAAAAATGGTCCATAAAACATATAAAGCTTTATTTTCAGAGGGGTAACAAAATCACTTTTTTTTGAGTAGCTCCAATGTACATATATCATATTATTATATTATAATGTACTTACAAAATGATCCATAATTTTCCTTATACTAAATCCACTCATCCTCGTAATTGAGTGGAAAAGTCAGGAATAGATATTCTCTTACATTGGTTCTATGTTTGGCGATTCTGGCTTCATTTTTAATAATTTTTAACCACTGCCTGCGAAAGTCTTCCAAATGCTGTTGTTTGGTTTTCCACCATATTTCTAAAACATAAAATATATAGAATAAATTAAAAGGAAACAGATTAATATTTAACAAATTGATTTAATTTAAATATTTACCTTCTGCAGAATATATTGGAAAAAAGTTTTTAGTTTCAATAATAGGATTAATTTTTATTTATTTTTTTTTTATTTATGACGTATAAAATTTAAAAGTTTTTTCTGTCAATATTGTGTAATATTCTCAAAAACGATATGAGGAAGAAAATAAAAAATTATTTAGATAACTTTCTTCTAAAGGCTGGTTAAATTTTAAGGGCCGATGTTGATTTTGAACATATCACAAATTATTTAGGAAATTATTGTCATTTTTTTTATAATGATAATATTGTTATGGTTCAATTAAGTATGGCCATTTGGCCGATATTTTGTGGTCAAAATTTTCGATGAAGCTGAGGCAAAATTGAGGTTCTATGCCGTTAATGTGCCGAATTATTGCATCCTTTAGCTCTTGAATTGTTGCCAGCTTATGGACGTATACCTTTTCTTTCAAATAACCCCAAAGAAAGAAGGCTAACGGTGTCAAGTCAAATGATCTTGACGGCCAATTGACATCGCCATCACGTGAGATAACACGGCCATTGAATTTGTCTCGCAAGAGAGCCATTGTTTTGTTAGCTGTGTGGCAAGTGGCACCGTCCTGTGGAAACCACATATCGTCCACATCCATATCTTCCAATTCGGGCCATAAAAAGTTCGTTATCATCTCACGATAGCGAACACCATTCATAGTCACTGCCTGACCGGCCACATTTTGGAAAAAATATGGCCCGATGATGGCGCCAGCCCATAAACCGCACAAAATAGTCACTCTTTGTGGGTGCCTTGATTTTTCGACAATCACACTTGGATTCGCATAAATGCCGCAATTCTGCTTATTGACGAATCCACTGAGGTGAAAATGTGCCTCATGGCTGAAGATGATTTTCACGATATGCATTTTGATTTCAACGCCCATTTTTATAATAAGCCTGAACAACTTTAACGCGCTGCTCGATTGCAAGGTATATTTGTAGCAGGTATTCTCAGAAAGCCAGCTGATTATTTTTTTATTTGCTTGTTCTGTGATACGAACTGTCAAATGTTATTTATAAATTTTGTTGTTATTAAATTTCTAGCTTAAAAAGTAATCAAGTTTTTTTAATCAAAGTAAAAAGTAAAAAAATGATAATATTTTCATATTGATTCATATTTTCTTACAAAATTAACAAAAATCACAAATTTTTCGAACAAACTTTAAAAGTAAGTTTCATAAACGATAACAATTAAATTGAATCTATTTTCATTTAATGGCGTTTTTTCTTGTTTGTTTTTCATTTGTCTTTTATCAACCCCTTTGCTGTTTGGCAGTTCGTATCACATAACAACAATAAAAAGCCTTGTTGTTTGTTTTATTGTACAATTGTTGTAATCTCGCGTGTACCTGCTATAAATATACCTTGCTCGATTGTGTATCTTTCCATGGTTCAAATTGAATTAGTCTGAAATTGAGAAATGTCAAATGAAATGCAGAAAAAAGCTTGACCTTTAGGTTTGGTTCACATTCAACATCGGCCCTTACAATTTAACCACCCGTCATATGTATATGTAGATATCATATAGAACATACTCCTGTCGTGTTGGAGGGTATCAAAGATTCGGCACACCCGAATATAGCACTTTAACTTATTTTATTTTATATTTTTATGCTATTTAATTAAGTTATTAATTCACATTAATGAGCTTGCAAGCCGCTGGGGCTTGTCTGCAGGTACAAATTTAAATATTATATTACAAATTACATATAGAGCATTCGTTGCTGAATTGCAAAAATTAAATACTTGTCTACAGTCCTGTCTATAGTCTTGTCTTTATATTTTATAGTCTAGTTATAGTCTTGCTTAAGATATTTTTCATTCTAGGCAGAATAATTTCATGTATTTTATTTATTTATTATTAAATAGTTTTTTGTTCTCTACAATCATTTCCCAGCCGCCACATAAAAATAATAATTTTTCAATGCCAATTTTTTAGATAAATCTTAACTTTGAACTTAAAGTTTTTTACATGGAATTTAACTTAAAAGTTCTTTACATACACAAATTTCGCAAAGACCGGTTCAGCAAATTTCGCAACCAAGTCCCATTGACTTTCTTTTGCAGACACATATCAAATGTTTTTCTTTTCTCCAAATAAACTTCTTAACTACTCAAGAAGTTTATTAAAGAACTATATGTGTACTGCCGTGCGAGAAAAGAAACCCAAAGTAGTAGAATAAAAACACATTCCTTAGCAAAAAGTTTTTCTTGCGAAAAAGATTTGTTTTAGTACTTACTGATACACCACTGAGTTTAAGGACTCTACACTTTTTCGAAGTATAACTACGACTTACTTTGTGGGTGTAAATAAATGAATGCTGTTCAAAAAGAAAAATAAAAAGAAAAAATCTTTCTTCCGAATTGTAGTTTTATTTTGAGTTTGAAAAAAGTGTTTTTTTCTTGCCAGCAACATTTAAAAGAAATCTTCAATATATTTCATTTGAGTAATTCTTAAACAATTTCGTTTAGTGGCAGCAGAAAGAATTTTAACCAACAAATGAACATCGTACAAATATTTCGTTGTTTTTTTTAACAAACACATACATAAAATCTTTACGATGGTTTTGAATTTATTTTACAGTTTGGTTTTTGTTTTGCCATTTTTTAAACAAATTCCTTGAATTCCTTTAGCACACACATACAAAAGTATTTTGGAATTTTTTTATTTTAACACTCTTTTAAGGTTCATATTCATACAAATCCCCCATTTTTGTTTAGTGCATGGAAACCTGAACTTATGTTTATAAAAGGAATGCTGTTTTTTTATTTAGTCCTATTGTCATGAGTGTATTTGTTTCGTTTATTTATTTTGTAATAATGCCTTAAGCAGAATCAAGTTAAAACTGATTTTGAAAAATACCTCTTTTTCTTCTAAACCAAAAAGATCCATAATTTTAAGGCTTCGAAATAATGGTGCCATGATACCAATGACAAGGAAAGATCATAGAAAAGCTGAGTCATTTAGAAAATGTATTAGTATCTTAATTAAGCCCAATACTTTATAGAAATGGACTTATTCAAAATCATCAATTTGGATTAAGAAATAAACATCCCAATCGTGTCAGAATCTACTGGGAACCTCATGAAAAGCCTTTTTGGTCGTCGACGAGCTAATTTTTTAGTCGTAAAAGATTCCTCGCACAGGATTAACTATTACACAATCTGATTCCTCTATGAGATACTTCTGCAACACAGCGAAAGACACTTATATTAATCGTAGAAGGAATCGCTTGAGATGTACATATATAAAGATTATCTAACGAGCCTTTCAGAAAACATGTTAAGAATCGTATGAGACTCGTGTTGGGATTACCAGGTAGCTGTATAACTGAGCTACCTAAATAAAAACGTCAAGCTGCTTTTTTAGATCAACCCTTTTATTTTCTTACAACTTATACGAAACAAATCCTTAGATCGCGAATTCAACTCCACCCGGTTGGAAAATCGCATTCGGCAAATCCTTAGGCCCATTTGTGATATATGTCACAATCGAACGAATACATAGAAATATAGACTAGTAAACGTCATTAGAAAAACTTTTAAAGGAAAAAAATATTGTTCTGCACTATTTATTTATGTTTCTCAAGCTTTTTCTAAGTGTGGCATGAAGGTTCAATGCATAAACTGAAGCTTAACTTGCCAATGAATAGCTACAAGCTGTTGAGGAGCTATTTGAGTGGTCGAAAATGTGTTAATTAAGAAGAAAAATTTTTAAGTTCCCCGCAATCGATTAATGCTGGAGTCTCCCCACGAATCAATTTATGGTAAATTATATAAAAACGAGCTATTTCAAATATCAAATCTGATTCTTCATCTCCGGAAAATTTTTACCAAAAGTTTATAACCAAATAGTTCATATGTGTTTATTTTAGTGAAACTAATAAAAACTTGCGACTTAAAGCAAATTAACAAAAGTTTGCTATTAAACTAAACGTCCTCTAACTTTTTTTTTATAAACTTCAAAACTTGAAAAATTAGGCTAACAAATTGTTAATATGGAAAAAAAATCTAAACACATACAATTAAATAATTACTGCGGTAAATAAAATATATCAGTTAAAAAACACAAATACAACAAAATCCCTAGAAATAATATCTAAGAAAAACAAGAACGAGTGCTACATTCGGCTATCCCGAATCTTATATACCCTTCACCATATTTCAATATGAACAGAAAGTTATATAAATACCGTTCTTAAGATATTAATAATTCTATTTCGTGTCACGTTCACTTCTCCAATCCCACCAAAATTCTGACGGTTTATCCTACGTCCGCCTTTCTAATAGTGACCACTTTTTTTTTAGAGAGTTTGTGTATTAATTATCCAGAAATTGGAATCAAATTTGACAATTTTTATGTTACAGTTCTTAAGTTGTAAATAAAATTATTTTGTGCCATGCCCACTTCTTCACTCCCCCTACGTTTCGTCGGATATTGTCTATTGGTCACCAAGATGCGTGTTCCTTATTTAAAAACGTCGACTCTTGTCGTCCTCCAGATATACAGAAATCTTTAATATCTTTGTATGGGAAGTAAGACGCCCACTTCTACAATCCCTCTCACGTTTTGTCGGATGTTGTGTTTTGATAATTTGGAATCCTTGGCTCTTACCGTTCTTCAGATATACATAAAAAAATAATAAATAAAACACGATAAGCGATTTATGGGTAAAACTAGAGGCAATAGTGACCTTTCACTCATATTTCAGCCGTTCGTAGACCGATAAGGCTGTATTTCAATAGCACACAATTTCGTACTGTATGTGAATAAGTATATAATCCCCATCATACGAGGGTGGAAACACAGTTTTTTTTTTTACAAAAAAAAATTTTTTTCCAACATAATCTCCTTTTAGATCAAAACACTTAGTCCAACGTTTCTCCAATTTGTGTATCCCCTCCAAAAAAATAGGATTTTTCGAGGTCCATAAAAATTTGTTTGGCCATTAATTTCATCGTTGGAGCTAACTCTCTCTCCACCGAGCCATTTCATTAGGTTCGGAAATAGGAAATAGTCACTGGGGGCTAAATCCGAAGAATATGGAGGAAGAGATACCAATTCGTAGTCCAAGTCATGTAATTTTGCCATTGAGACTGCACCCGTGCATTTTCTTGATGAAAAAGAACTTTTTTCTTGGCCATATGGGGTCGTTTTTTTTAAATCCTCGTTAAATCGGTCCAATAAGTTTGCATAATATTCGCCGTTATTTGTTTTTCCCTTTTGAAGGTAATCGATGTGGATTATCCCGCGTGCATCCCAAAAAACTGTTGCCATCACCTTATTGTCCGACAAACTTATCTTCTTCGGAGCCGGTTCACCCGCAGAAACCCATTGTTTAGACTGCTGCTTGGTCTCCGGAGTGTTGCATTGGATCCATTTATCATCCACAGTTACAAAACGCCGCAAAAACTCTTTCGATTTGCTGTTAAACAACTCCAAACAATGTTTAATGAGCACTCGAAATCCACTTTTTTCCATTTTTAAAAAAATCCACGCGGTTTTATGTTTTAAGCGCAAAGTAAATGACGGAACTTGCTCAAAGCTTGCCCGTAGTCTATTTACAGGTAGTACTTGATGGGAGCAGTGTTGCATTTCATATAAATACGAGGGAAGTTCGAAAAGTCACGAACTTATTGATCCGCCATCGTATGTGGATAACCCCATTTAAATGGACACATGGACAGGCGGGCATTATTAAATCAACTTCGCTCCTCATAACTGACTTCAGTAAAGCATTTGATAAAGTTAACCATAAACTTCTTCTTACTAAATTGGATTTATTAGGCTGATCCCGTAGAAGTTTAAGCTGGTTAAGTTCTTATTTAATTGGCAGAAAGCAAAAAGTACATAATTATATATCCAAGTACATACATGTTTCGTCCGGTGTTCCCCAAGGTAGTCAGGCATACTTTTATTTACGGTGTTTATTAATGATCTGCCCAATGTTATCAACTTCGTAAATATATTGATGTATGCTGACGATGTAAAAATTTTCTATTCTTTTTATTGCTTTGCTGATCATTTTTATCTTCAATCGGATCTAAATAACTTTTTTTTATGCTGTAATCATAATATGTTGGAGTTGAATCTATTGAGATGCAAATACATGCGTTTTTATAGAAATAACTGTATTTAATTATGCTTTGGGTGGTAATCAAATGGAGTTGGTTGATTCATTTCTTGATCTTGGAGTCCTATTGGATCATAAATAAAACTTTGTTTCACATATAACGTTAACTGTAAATAAAGCTAGAGGTATTCTTGGCTTTATAAAAAGCTGGGCTAAAGAGTTCACTGATTCATACATAACGAAGCAAATTTACGTGTCACTTTTTAGGCCTATCTTAGAGTATGGGTCAATCATTTGGGATCCATATTACCACATTCATAATTCTCGTATTGAATCTGTCCAAAAACAATTTTTGTTGTTCTGTTTACGTGGTCTTCAATGGAGCTACTCGACAAACTTTCCTTCCTATTCTAGTAGACTGGCTTTAATAAATCTACCATCGCTCAACAGTCGTCGTACAATATTAAATGCAAAAATTAAATACTTATCTTCAGTCCTGTCTATAGTCTTGTCTTTATATTTTATAGTCTAGTTATAGTCTAGCTTAAGATATTTTTAATTCTAGGCAGAATAATTTCATGTATTTAATTTATTTTTTATTTAATAGTTCGTTGTTCTCTACAATCATTTCCCAGCCGCCACATAAAAATAATAATTTTTCAATGCCAATTTTTTAGATAAATCTTAACTTTGAACTTAAAGTTTTTTACATTAATTTTTTATATTAATATTTAAATTAATATTTGTTAAACTTGATATACCTTGTCGCAATACTCGTCATTATAACCTGCTGTTTGTTAAATTTTGTAGAGTAAATTACGATATTGCTGATCCTTTTTTAAGGTTATATCGGCAATATAATTCTTTGTCACAATTTATTGATTTTTCTTTAATATAAAATGTTATATAGCATAAAATTGTTCTGTATCTTAACTAGTAATTTTTTATGCACATTTTTAAATTCATTATGTTATTCATTAATTTAAGTAAATTTTGTTATTAGTCCGTAAGGATAATGTCCATTGATTAAATAAATATATATATAAATAAATAAATATACAAGGATCCAGAATATAAATAATGTATAGGATCTTACACCAATATTGTAGAAATCACAAATGGTATGACAAACTTATATGTTCCCTTTTACCTTCAGTGCAGGGTATAATAAATAGAGCATAATAAAAAGTTATTGACTCATGTAAGAGTTTTCCTATCAATTCAGAGCTGAATATTTTGTTATGCAAATATTTTGAGCTGAAATCGTTTACGAAAATCAATAAAAATTACACAAGTGCTTTCTCCATTAACTTTCCACAATTTCAAATCAATCGTTATGTTTAATAATAGCGGTTGAATAACAAATACGACTTTCACTCATATGTCTAGAAAAATCAAAACGTAGAAAAAGTTTTTTTAAAGCAACGCAAACAATAGAGAAAATTAAATGGAAATAACAAAATATTATAATTATTTACGGCGTATTGAATGTTTAAGTACAGGGAAAGAAAATTTGCACTCATAGAATGAGAGAAATTAGAAAACCTAACTGAGTATGGGTATATAGGTTTTAGGCCTGGTTTTTGAGATGTAGATTTAGTTTAAACTTAGTTTAACGTGCTCTGGAACTCGGATTTTTCCAGCAAAATGTTATTTTCTTATTTTTTTCACTAAAACTAAGCCGTTCCGTCAAAATTTTGTATACAAACTTGGTAATGGCGGCATAAATCTGTTTGCTGGTTAACTAAACCTAGTTTAATTAAGGTCTCGAAAAATATATATCTGCAGTTGGGTTTGTAAACCATTTGTAAAATTTAAATATGTATATTTTTTCGTGACGTTTATGGTTTTTTTTTTTTTTTTTTTTTTTTTTGTTTCCGTAAAATGTTTGTTTATTTATTTTTTCTTTATTTGAGCATTTGTAGTCATGTATTGTTTGTGTGCTGTTTACTTTTTATTCCATCGAAGGAGAGGATATTATGCGCTTGTCCTATAGTATAAGACACTTTAATACACAGTTTATTGAAAAGGATGATAATCCATGCATAATTGCACATAGCCCTCAGAACAAGCTTCTTTCCAGAATAGAGACATTATGTCCACAAATCATCTTATTACTTCGGATTTTAGATAAAATTGGACCAAACATACATATTCTATTGCAATCTATATAATTACAAAATTTTGTTGGAATCGGGTCATATTTAGCCAAAGCTCCCAAGTAAATATCACCCCAGAATATGGCTTTTAATGCCTTACTTCCTTAGCAAAGAAACGTTCTTATATGTATAAAATTTAACGACAATAACTTCTATAGCAGCGACTAGGTCGTGGCTAGAGTATTCAATTATTTGATTTTTGGTTTTGTTCGAGTAAGGAATTAATCGATCTTTAAATTTTAATTATGCTCGATTATTCAAATAAGAATTTTAATATGTTCGAATAACTCGAATAATTCATATAATTTTATCCAATGGGAAAAACATACATGTCTATTTGATTTGATACTTTTATTATATTGTGGTTATTTTATTATATTAATAAACAGAAAAAACAATAAAATAAATATATGGTTTAACAATAAACAATAAAATAACAATTCGTTTGTACAACGTATACAGTTTTAAAACTTTTAAATAAAATAAATAATTAAAAAATCAAAAACATACAGTTTTTAAGGCGCTAAAGAGACCGAAACAAGATTAAGGAAATAACATAAAAATAAACTATCAACAAAGTAAATACTACTTCAGTTGAACAGACTATAAAATGCTTTGAAAGCCAAAGTTTAATGCATGCATTAGGCTCAGCAACAATCGGGGTCCATTAATTTTATTTCAGTGTATAAATTGCAATTATGTCCTGCGTGCTAAACTTAATGCGGTAATTCAACATAGGCTTTCATCTGATATTTTTATAAATTATTTTTTAGTTATTTATTTTATTTTAGATGTTTTCGTCGCCGTATTTTTATGAGCCTATCAAGCCTATTTAAACAAATATTTTATTCATAATTCAGTTTCACTAATATATTATTCCTGAAAACCAAGTAAAATTTAAATCAATTGAGATTCTCAGTTACTTTTTTTAAATCACCTTTTTCTGATTTTAAGAGAAGTTTGGTTAAGATAAGAACTCAAAGTATGAAAAAACTTTTTAAGCTGGATCGTTTTCAAAATTTTTTCGATTTCAATTTTACTCATATGTATTCGATTTAGCGAACATGGCTGATAACTTTATTTTTCTTCATTTTAAAGCTCTACTTTATAGGTTTGCGTAATTTATTTCTTTGCGTCAACAATCCGTGATTTTGTTTACCTTTCTAATGAGACTTCGGTTTTAAGACATATCTATCATTACCGCAAATGTCAAAATTCGTTCAGCCGTTTGGAAATTGAAGGTCGGGTAAAAACAGGTAACCCATAATCTGTAAGTACATGGTTTACATATTTATAAATGCTGATGAATTTTTTACAGTGAACGTCAGACACATTATGAAAAAGCACTATTTTATTGCTTAATTTCTCACACACACACCTATATCTAAAAAGGGACTATAGTATGTTCAGAATAGATACAGAATATAACAACATGTTATTAGTTATTAAATATTTTTTTAGTTAGAAATCTAAAAATAATAATATTTTTATATGAAAATAGTTGAATTTTCTAGGAGAATAATTTTAATCGATTAATTGGCATAAATTGTTCAAGTTAGTCGTTATTTGAAATTGACTTTTTTAATTATTCGATCAAATAATGACGAAAAATTTCTTCGATTAATCGAACAACGATTAATTGAGTATATGCTCTAGTCGTGGCAAAATGTTGTGCAGGCAGTTGCAGAATTGGCCCTAAGTCCAATATTAACCCCCTCTCTAAAATCACTTAGAGACGCAAATATTCACGATTGTATAGGGTACCATTGAGCCGGCCTCGACTGACTATACTTTCTTACTTGCGTTATTGTTCGTGTGTGGGTATCTTTTATAAAAAGGGGTGGTCACGTTGTGGCGATGTTAATTGTCCGTCACGAGCATGTGATTTGACACCGTTGGACTTCTTTCTTTGGGGATATTTAAAAGAAAAAGTGTATGTAAATAAGCCGAGAAAAAATTCAAGAGATAAAGGATGAGATATTTCGGCACACTAACGACATTGAATATCTTTGTATGCGCCTCGCCTCAAATGTTCAATAGGGTTAAGATCAATAGACTGAGCAGACTACAACATAACCTTAACCCTTTTGTTCCAAAACCACTACTTTTCCAATTTACTGGTGTGTTTTAGGTCATTATTTATATCCCAATTCAGTGGCATATTCGACTCTTAATATGACAGCAACACTTCGTCCTTTATCTTCACATTAACACTTCTATTCATCATTCTTTTAATTATATCCTTCACCACAGGTGAAAGGACATTTATAAATTTGAAATTTGTTTTAGCATTTAAAGTGCTTTTCAGAAGGCTGCTTAATATGGACCGATAATCAGAAAATTGCATGATATTATTTCTGGCCATATGAACCAAAATTGGACCAAATTTTCCCACAATATCTATATATGCTACGCGCTTAGGCGTATTTAAATAATATCTTAGAGTCTTTGACGTGCCAAATTGTATTACAATAGCATTATTTATTACGTTTTTTAACATACTAAGCTGTTTTCCGAGGGTAGGATTTATATGCGGCCTAGGATAAATTAGGGACCGATCTTCACCAAATTTTGCAGTTTAATTTCTAGTCTTACTTATACTTATTGCGGTTTCAGATGTACAGTATTATTTCTAGGTATATAGAATGAGCTTGTGCAAAATTGTATATCATACCGTGCATTATTGTTAGTTTTTGTAACAAAATTGTCAATATTTTGGGTGGTGGTTCTACATTTCGATTCTTAACTCTGATCCCTCTGATCGGATTTTGCTGGATTTCAATCCCAAACTACTGAGGATAACTAGAGCCAATTTGACACTAAATCCTCTAGTACACGGCATGTAAAAAGCCACATGCGCATGTGGTTCTGACGTAATTTTGACGTCATCACACAACACGCAATGCTTATTGTGGCTTTGCATTGACGTCAAAATTACGTCAGAACCACATGCGCATGTGGCTTTTTACATTCCGTGTACTAGAGGCTTAACAATGTTCTTATCTTTTGAGTTTTTAGAAAGTGAGCGTGTTTTCAATGCACGAAAAGACATACGGACATGGCTAAATATACTAAGAATTACTCAAGGACCTGGAATATGTGTCCTTTCTGGGGTCTTAAGCTATGTTCACATTATGTGTATTTGTCATGTGGATTGTCACTTTTTCACATGTTAAATTTGCACATATCGTCTGAATACCTACAAACACTATCATGTGTTATTTCTTTGTGTACACTACATATAACATTTTTGATTTAGAACGAGTTCTATTTTCATGTGACAAAGCATCTGACATCAAACAAAATTGTTTGTGGCGGCGAAAATTAATTGAAATTTGATCAAATATAGTTTTTGTCAAATAGGTTATGTCAAATGTACTTTACATACCAACATTTGAACATGAAAATTTTAAATCTTATGTTTTACTTAAATTTTGACATTCTACATGATGTGAACATAGCTTTAGATGCATAACACAGGGTCTCCACCTGAGATAATATCTGATATAATATCTGAGAGAACTTCGACAGAATGAGAGAACATATTTCTTCATGTTAATCTTAATATTAAACAAGGGGAACACGAATCTTATAAGATTTCATAATCGACTTATTCTCGTACAGTAAACTTGTATCGTTTTAATTTTTTTTTTTTATTCTTTTTTTAGTTTTTTGATTTTTTAGTTTAAAATATGGTTTTTTAAAACACTTTTCACAAGATTGGATTAATAAATTACACATTTTAATAATGGTGGCTTATTATTGTTTTATATGTGTATTTTTGACAGCTCATCTTATAACGCTGCATTTACACATGAAAGTACTTTCATGAAATTCTGTATAAGTATTACAAATAAAGAGTTGAATGAAATAGACGACTTTCTTGAAAATGTCTTGTTCGGTTCATTTTAAAAATGTTGTCAAAGCAAAAAATTGCAAAAAGTATATTACTTCTAGAATTAAAAACACTAGAAATAGAAATTAAATGTATTATTAATATCCCATCAAATTGGGTATGAACGATATAAATTTATTAATTTAATTATACTTTGGTGGTTTAATTTTGCCTTCATTTGTGTTGTTTTGTTTACTAACTAATAAGAGTTGCCAAAGCATCACATACACAAATTTATAGGGCAATAGTTGGAAATAATTATTATTGTTAACTTTTTAATGACATTATTGTTATAAAACACATAAATTGTTATTTGTTATGTTTATTTGTAAAAATATTATAAATATATCCATACATTCACACAAAAAAATTAATAGGTAAAATTGCCTAAAAATATGGTACAAAATTAACTAAGCGCAAGGGAAGCATGGCATTATCTAAGTTTCTTAGGAAATATAATTACACATTTAATTCGGTAATTTCTATGTTCGAAAATGTTTCTAAATATTTTATTTAAATAAATTAAAAACTTTGTAATTTTACCAATAATAGCAAAGCTATTTTATATTTGTATTTTTGGAAAATTATCTAATGACGATTTCTTTTCTGAGAAATATGTTGCATATTTTACCCTCACTCTTATTTAAGGTGCTTATACTGCCCTGTTTTACAACTTTGGTACTTCTACTTTGTTCGTACAACCAAGATTTTATTTTGTTTGTTACAACACAAACTGCTTAAAATTTTGTGAAAAGATTGTTTAAAAACAATATATAAAAATGTTGACATATTAAAATGAAAAATTGTATGTATATTATTATCGTATTAACTTTTTCCAAGCCATAAGTGATGTCAATATTTGTTATAAAACCGAAATAGTTTGCACAAACCGCTTAAAAAACTTAAAAATAGCTAATCACGTACATTAATGATAATGTTGAAGTTGCACAACATGTAAAGTTTTGTACAAGAACATAGATTTAGGTAAATTTAATACTATTTTTTGATAAAGTAAGCATGCTTTTTTCAGTTACATAATTTAAATAAAATTAACTTCCTTTTTCATTTTATTGTGTTATGTTTTTAGCAATTCATAATGTATAACAATTAACTAAATTATCTACTGAAACTTTTTAATTGTATGTCTTTCTAAATCTATATATCGCTCATTTGCTGCAACGTCGTAATTATTCAACAAAATACATTTCGAAATAAACGTGTTTAAAATTTTTGATTTGCTTGCTCCACTTGGGAAAAATAACGACACATTCTCTTCAAACGGGGAAAGTATAAAAATATAAAGATGAATTTTATACACAATATAAAGAAAACAACGCGACCAATTTTTCATCTCTACCTCATTTGTGCGATAAATAACGAAATACTTCTTGTAAGTTTAAGATGCGACCATTATTATCAAACAGTATGCTGGCCTTGCTAAAATTACCTAGATTATTGTTTTGTGTGTACAAAATAAATTAAATTTACAATTATAATTTTTTTGTGTGTAAAAATAAATTTAATTTACAATTATTATTTTACCACAATCCTGTAAATTTGTATACGTCTGTTTAGCAAGGTTGCCAACTCGACCGTTCAAAAAAAGGCTAGAATTGAAACCAAAAATAGCTAGAAATGGTTAGATTTTTAAAATTATTAAAAACTGCATTATTTAACCCGTGAATTATATATTTAATAATTTTTTTCAATTTAACCCATTTATGCCCACATCGATCTGGACTATACATATATATATCAATAAAATTTTGTATAGCAATTTACCTTAGTCAAAGAACCTTTTTAAAAAAAATCGCTTCTATCTGGCCTAGAATCAAACCATGCCTTTGATTTTTTATAATTTAGTGATCTAGCTTTTGTGGAACTTGAGGCAAAGTCAAACTGCTGCATACGAGTTCTATTAGAAGGAAGGCGTTTATCTTTTATACACTAAATTTCTTTTTCGAGACTCTACAGACGATTGAGCACTAGTGTAATTTAATAAGGCCAAACGCAGTCAATATTTAACTTAACAGGGGAGTATTGCACTATTTTTTTTTTTAGCAATAACTATTCTATGTCTTCCTGATTATCATCGACACTTGATTCGGACTTCCAAATTTAAATTATCATGGTTGTATAAGTAGTGCTTTGGGCAAGTGTTGCGGGAACCCACTTACATATTCATATCCAGTAATACTTAGCTTTATGCGTTTCTAAAACAAGTTCCGTTAATATTTCAAGGTTGCTAAAACTGTCCTTTGAGGTAAATGATATTGTTGCATTTTTAACTATGAAAGGTATATCAACATCAAAGTTATAACAGCACATTTATTAAAAAAATGCCAAAAGATTGTCATTAACAAATATTATAAAAATGAAAAAAATGGCTAGATCTTCCAGCTAGATCAAATCTAGCCATTATTTTAGCGCTAAATGAAAAAAAACCGCCAGATCTAGCCGGAAAATGGCTAAATTGGCAACCTTGCTGTTAAGAGGACAACAGTGCTTACCGCTCTATCATTTTACTTTCAGAAAGTGTCAAAAAATTACTTTCTCGAAAAAATCATTGAATGCTGAGTTAAAGTAAAAAAATGTGAGTGTATTAGTGAAAAAGTGTGAGTGTATTGCGACTTTCAAAAAAATTACTTTCACGTGCAAATCCTAGGTAAGATAGTTGTTATAAGATTTCTTATAACAGCTGTCTCATAACATTTATTATAATATTAATACTAACACTATTTGAGAGTGCACACGTAAGATAATACTCTCTGCGATTGAGTTTGACGTTTGCTGATATAAATATCTTATATCTTATCTCAGATGGAGACCCTGTGTAATAAAAAATTTGACACGGAATGACAAACTTAGTATACCCTCACTCACCACTAGTAGTGAAGGGTAGAAAAAGAGTTTAAAGTCAAATAAGGACCAGTCTCACATACATTTGGCATCAAGGTTAGAGTATGAGTTGGATTCGGAATCGTGAGTCGGAGTTGCACTTAAAAAATTTCAGCGTTTCGGAGTTAGTCAGTCGGAGTTAGTACTTTTTTCTGACGACTCCACAGCCCTGCAGCAAACCCAATATTTTTTTTCAGTTACAGTAAAAAATTAGCCGGTTAGTAAAATAAATTTATTATTTCAACAAAAACACTAACCCCTTTATGCAAAAAAAGTTTAAGTTCACATTAGTTAACAAGCAAATAAAAACCATTCACCCTTGCTGGGCTTAATGTGTTGGTTAACTAATGTGAGCTTTTACTTTTTTTTTTTGCATTAGGGGGTTAATCTCGAATGATTGAATTTTTATAATAAATTAAAATATTTTCTGCAAATTTACATTAAAATAATGACCAGTATTTTGCAACTCTTAAATATACTAAATAAAAAAATAAAGTAAATGTGTGTGTGATTTTTAAGTGTTTAAAATTAAATCACTGCTATAAAATTTAATTAAACCATTTAAGTGTGTGTTGCAGTTTTTTGCTATTAAAAGTTTTATTTTTCCAACATATGACATTTATTCTCATTAGTAGAGTTTGTTCTTGTTTTATTTTTTTTAATAGAGTTTTTAAACAATTTAAATTAGTAAAGTGACAAAAAGTTTTAACAAAACAAAAAGAAAAACTAAAACAACAACAAAAAAATAACAACGTTTAACTTTTTGGTTTGTAGTTAATCAACAGTAGAGAAAACAAAATGGCTCATGGTGTGAACTTAACAAAATAATATAAGAAAAGTTAAGGTTTAATATCCGAATTCTGTAAGGCCTAACTAGTTCAGTAAGTTATGTTGCTTTTCTAAAATATCTATATCTCTAGTATTTATTAACTTACTATATTTATCCTTTCTTTAATTTCATTAGCCCATTAGCTATTAGCTATTTATACTTAAAAGCGTTATAAAATTTTAATGTATAAAAAAAGCATTTAAATTTTTATCTGCTAATAATTTATTTAATTTAACTCATTTAAAAGTATCAAATCAAATTAAAATAACAGTTAATCCATAAATAATATAAATGATAGTGTCAGTGTAACGAAATGCCTTTTTGCCAAAGCATATTTGTTTGTTTATACAGATTTCTTCATAATTTCGCAAGACGTTTTACAAAGAGTTATAAATTTTATAAATTAAAAACAATAATAAAAATTCTTTATAGAATCTCAAAGAAATAAATAAATGAGGTCATATGTTTTTAAAAGTTTTTTTATTTTATTTATTTAAATATTTCCAATATTTCGACATTCCTTAAAAAATATATACATATAAGAAAAAGAACACTTTAAGTTTAAAACATCAATATAAACACAAAGATAACAAACATTCAAACAGTTATAACCAGAGAAGACAAAAAAAAAGCAAAAAACAAAGTGTTTACAGCAAAAAAAATATATAAAAAAAGCACAAAAATTTAGAAAAAAAAGCAGCAAAAAAAGCATTTTTATTTTTTTAATATATACATTTAAATATAAAAAATTACAGTTATTCAATTTCTTCAGATTCGTGAAAACAGATACAATAACCAATCATGTGGGCTTTTATATTTGTAAACGTCATTTTTCTTCGTCTTTCTGTTAAAAGTGAATTGTATAAGTAGAAACTTCTTTGCACGTCAATGGATGTTGTTGGAGCAAATTTATATTTCAAAATTTCATTTCGTCATCAGGTTTAGCACCAGTTTGAAGAATGCTGTTTATTTGTAAAATTTGTTTGAACCCCGGATTTCTTTGAAATACATACTGCATTAAATTTCTTCATATATATTTTTTCATGTAGATTCTCAAGAGCTTTTCGTACATTTGACACAATATTTACACTTTCGTGAATAGCTAACCCAACTGTTTGTAGCTTTTTTTATAGCTTCCGTATACATTTGAGGTATGTATTTACCTCGAATAGAACTTTCGCTTGGAACTGAAAAATTGGCGTACTTTTGAAAGATGTTTATGAAACTGGGATGGCTTACTTTTTTTACTGGTATATTGGTCTCTAACAAAACTTTACATATATCTTCGTGAAATGTATTAGCAGTAATAGTAACAGGAAATTCCGTTATAAGTTTTTGTGGACGATTTTCTTGGCAAGCAGCTAATTTGTGTTTTTTGTACTAAAATGTTGCTCCACATTGCACTTCTTTTCGCTATTAATTTTACTCGAACACACATTACAAAAAAGCCAATCTTTTTCAAGTTTAAAATCTTCAGGATACAATTTTACCATTTTTAGCAAAAATAACATATCTGACTTTTCTTTCGGCATTTTTTTTATTATTTTTTCGTTCACAACGGCCGGCTTGCTTATTTTGTTTTCAACTCAAATAAGTAATATGGCTGTTTTTTTTGGGATGGTAAGTTTATTAATTTTAGTTGTAATAAAGCGCCCAAAAACGTTGAGGCCACAACTAACATATTTTTGTTTTAACCCAGAAAAAAGTTGTCAATTATTTTTTTTTTCTCATGTTTTCTCAAAAAAATATTTTTACGTAAAAATTATGTTAAAAAAGCTATTTTACAGCAAAAACATAGGAAAAAAGCAAAATAAGCACCATAATAACAAAAACAGCAAAAAAAGCAAATATGGGCAAAAACAGCCAAAAAGAAGAAAACAGCAAAAAAAGCAAATTGGTCTTCTCTGGTTATAACAATAACAACAAGGACTTACTAAATCTAAATAAAAAAATCACACAAAAATTACACTATGCTAGTTGAAAAAACAGACAAGCCGGGCACATGGCGTTTTAACATAATTCGGGTACGCTGAATCCAGTGGTGCCCGCGGTTTTTTAAGATTGGCTCTGGTTTTCGAGATATACCGTTATTTCGAAAATAGAGGAGGTTGCACAAGATATGTTCGCGTAACTCAAAAACGGTTTAGTTTATTAAAAAAACTTAAAAAACCGAAATTCCGCAATAAAATTTCATTAAAGAAAACAAAAACTTTTTTTCTAATATCAGTAGCCGTTATTGAAACATAATTTTTTTGAAAAACAAATTAATTTTTTTTATCAAAATTTCGAAATTTTTGTTTTTTAAAAATTCATAAAAAATTGGAAAATGCAGCTATGCTTCTAACGTATAAAAATCGAAATTCCAAACAAAACAAGCCATAAATGATTAAAATCTGTTTGCAACTTTTGATTTTATTCACAAAAGTCGACAAATTTTAATTAATTTAAGAATTTCATAAAACGCAATATTTGTATGGGAGTCCCCCTAAGGGATGGTGATAAAGGGAAAGTATAATTTGAGAAAATATTAAGAACAAAAAACTAATGGAGGTCAGTCATACATTTTATCCCCCTCGGGGCGACTCCCGGGCATTTATGGGACTTTTTCTTCAATAAATTTCTAGTCTGCATTGAACATTTTGTATGGAAGCCCCCTTAAGCAATGGAGATAGGGGTTGGGTATGTTAGAAATAACTGATTGAGATGAAAAATAAAGTGAGGTTGGTCATACATTTGACCCATCTAGGGGCATCCTAGGCGCTGCAGGGGCCAAATTTAAGAATGTCATTAAACGGCCATATTTGAATGGAAGCCCCCCTAAGGGGTGGAGATATATTGCAAAATTAGAAGCATAGCTGCAGTTTCCAATTTTTTATGAATTTTTAAAAAACAAAAATTTCGAAATTTTGTTAAAAAAATTATGTTTCTAAAATGACTGCGGATATTAGAAAAAAAATTTAGTTTTCTTTAATGAAATTTTATTGCGGAATTTCGGTTTTTTAAGTTTTTTCAATAAGCTACACCGTTTTTGAGTAATGCGAACATATGTTGTGCAACCTCCTCCATTTTCGAAATAACGGTATATCTCGAAAACCAGAGCCAATCTTAAAAAACCGCGGGCACCACTGGATTCAGCGTACCCGAGTTATGTTAAAACGCTAGGTGCCCAGCTTGTCACGAAAAAAAAGTGTCAATTTTTTGCTTAGTGTTATTATTAGTTACGTAGGGTTTACTACCATTGTCATAATTGCACTGAATTTAAATATTTACTCGATATCTATGTATATCGTTTTGCACAGTCATGTTGAGCGATGTTGAGAGTGGCTGTTTAAAACAGTACAGTTAATTTCTTTTATAACAAGGTCACCTTATAATTTTAAAGGCAATTTTACCAATAACATCACTTTCCACAAAAAAGTCACACAAAAAAAATAACTTAATTCACAGATTTATATTTTGGCAGCGAAATTAAAAATAATAATATTTTTTTATAAAACAATTACCTTTTTGAAAAATTTTATTCATTTTTAAAGCAAAATCACTTGTTTAGGATCTTATCTCTCTCATTATTATTAAAAACACGTCGTCTTAAAGGACCTGTCTATGAGAGGCTTTCATTATATTTTTTTATTTCCTCTGGGTAATCTTTTTGCCATAAAAATATAAAAAGCAAACAAATAATTAAAAAAGTATATGTATGTAGATAGAAAAATCAAGTCAGTAGAAATTGCATATCACTGCAGTAAGTGCTAAAGCAAACATTATTAAAATCGTATGCAGAGCTTGAAAAAAATAAAAAAAATTTAAAATAATTTAAAAAAATATATCTGAAAAAAGCAATCACCTGAAATTCCAAAAATTCTACATTTTAAGTTCAAGTTTAAAAAAGGATATATGTAAAAAGCGCACTTGATCCACAAGTGGGTATTAACACAAGATTTTTATTTTTCCCTTTTCGGAAAAAATCGATACGTTATATTTATATCTCCCAGCTTTAAAAATACCAGGCTATTTTGTCTACTTCTTGGTAATGAAACGGTTGGTTTCAATATTAATTTTCATAGGCCTTTAATATAAAACTTTCTACTGAAAGTTTTTTAATTTTGAATTAATACCCTCGTTATGATCAAGATGCAGGCGAATAATTTATTAACCGATATGGAATCTGGCCTCCGGCCCAAACATAGTTGTACTACTGCACTTATTGGAGTGACGGAGGAAATTCGAGGTGAATATTCAGTTAAAAACTGGTCTACTTATTTTTAATGAAAAGTTCATTTAATTTTTACTGTCAAAAATTCAACGGCGAATTCCGTAAAAACAAATGAATTTTCATTTACTTTATATAAATTTAACTATCAAAAAAATAACCGACGAATTCCGTAAAAACAAATGAATTTTCAATTATTTTATATAAATTAACAATCAAAAATTACTGACAAATTCAGTTAAAATAAATGAATTTTCAGTAATTTCATGTAATATATTTATATAATACAGGTTTTACTCGAATTTCTAAAAAATACCTGAAACCTATCCGCTTGTTTTTCTACACATATACTTTGATATAAATATCATCATATATGTATATACTAAGAATATTTCTTCCACAAAAAAAATCAAACAAAAACATATTTGTTGTACTGACCACTTTGTTTACAGAAAAACTTTTAATTATAAGACAGCAGCATAACCGATATGGTTTTCGCAATTATTTTACTTTGAAAAATGTATGTATTAAACTAAATAATTTTAGCAAATAGAATATGGGAATTTTCTACACAAAACAAGCAAATCATATTTTATTTTTTGCCACAGATCTATAAATAGATAAATGAAAATTCATTTGTTTTTACGGAATTTGTGGTTTATTTTTTATGGAATTCGCGGTTGAATTTTTGACAGTAAATATTAAATTAACTTTCCATTAAAATTAATTTTTAATTTTAATTAATTTTTTTAAAAAAAATTTTTTTTTAAAAATAAATACATGAAAATGTAATGTCTTATCTTGATTTTTTTAAGAGATTACAACAAAAAAATAAGCGCGGAAAAAATATTCTGGAAAGTGTTCCTAGAATTATTCAAAGAACCGTCTTAATTATCGCGTATTAGTAGCAATAGACTCATGAAAGTTGGAATGTTAATAATAAAAAAAAATATTTTGTTTTTTTTTTTAAATTGAACATGTTTATTTATATAGTATGCGCCACAAGATTCGTTTACCGGCAGTATATAATGCGGCACTATATAATCCCAATTAATAATTTTTTTTTTTATATTTCATATGGCGAATAAATAAAAATTTTTTTGTATTCTTTACTTTTTTTAAGTTTTTATTTATTGTAGAATTAACTGCCGGTCCCTCGATTTCAAACAAAAACTTCGTTCGCATAAAGGTACGTTCAGACTGATGAAATATTTGAAAGCAAACATCAAATATTTCATTAACGTAGTCTGAACACAAAATATTTTTGAGTATCAAATAAAATAACAGCTGATTTTGAGCAAATAAAAGTTTTTGCCGGCAAACAAATATTTATCCAATGTGAACATAGTGTGAACACAAAAAATCAAATATTTTATTAATTTTGAGCAAACATTTATTTGATATTACAAAAAAATTGTAAGAGCACACAACGACAAATAATTTTAGCCATGTTCCGGATAGAAGCAATTTTTCCTGTAAGTTTTCGGATTACTTACAATTTCAAAGATTTTTTATAATTATTAGACTTTGCTATCGTGCTATTAGCAAATTTTTGCGAATTACCGCTAATTTAGAAATTTATATAGAATTTTTGCCATTCCTTATAGTTATAGGTACATTTACTAAATTTTATGGCTTGTTTGAATGCTTCGTGAATTTTCGCTATTTTTGCAAAAAAATTTTTTTTTGTTTTTCCCCTATATTTTGATTTTAACTGATTTAGCAATTTTAAATATATGTTAGGGATTGTTTCAAAGTATGCAATTTTTCACGAATTTTAGACATGTTCGCAAAATAAGCGATTTCTTTCTGTGATTCTTTGCAGCTTTAACTATTTTTAATAATTATGAGTACTAAACTTTGGTATCATGCCGCTAATTTAGCAATTTTTACCGAATTTTTGCCATTCCTTATACTTTTAAGAGACTTTTAATCAATTTTATGGCTTGTTTGATTATCAAAAATTTTCGCGAAATTTCGCTATTTTTGGAAAATTTTTTTTTTGTTATTTTCCGACAATTTGTTTTTTTAACAGATTTCAAATAAATTTTAGCGTTTGTTTCTAAGTTTGGAATTTTTCGCGAATTTAAGCCATGCTCGCGAAGAATCTATTTTTCACTGTGAATCTTTACAGCTTTAACGATTTTTAATAATTATTAGGCTTTGCTATCACCGATAATTAGCAAATTTTTGCGAATTTCCGCTAATTTAGCCATTTTTATCGAATTTTTGCCATTCCTTATATTTTTAGGCTCCTTTAAAAAATTTTATGGCTAGTTTGAAATATCTAAACTTTTCGCAAATTTTCGCTCTTTTTGCATCATTTTTTTTTTGTTTTTTTCTTGACATTTTGTTTTTAAACGATTTAGCGACTTCAAATATATTTTAGGGTTGTTTCCAACTTTGCAATTTTTCGCAAATTTTAGCCATGTTCCCGTTACCCAGTGGCTTCCATTTTTTCTTTCTTTTACATTCTCCTGTTCTAACACTATAATAGATAAAATAAATAAAATAAATAAAATAAATAAAATAAATAAAATAAATAAAATAAATAAAATAAATAAAATAAATAAAATAAATAAAATAAATAAAATAAATAAAATAAATAAAATAAATAAAATAAATAAAATAAATAAAATAAATAAAATAAATAAAATAAATAAAATAAATAAAATAAATAAAATAAATAAAATAAATAAAATAAATAAAATAAATAAAATAAATAAAATAAATAAAATAAATAAAATAAATAAAATAAATAAAATAAATAAAATAAATAAAATAAATAAAATAAATAAAATAAATAAAATAAATAAAATAAATAAAATAAATAAAATAAATAAAATAAATAAAATAAATAAAATAAATAAAATAAATAAAATAAATAAAATAAATAAAATAAATAAAATAAATAAAATAAATAAAATAAATAAAATAAATAAAATAAATAAAATAAATAAAATAAATAAAATAAATAAAATAAATAAAATAAATAAAATAAATAAAATAAATAAAATAAATAAAATAAATAAAATAAATAAAATAAATAAAACAAATAAAATAAATAAAATAAATAAAATAAATAAAATAAATAAAATAAAAAAAATAAATAAATTAGCTTTTGCGCTCATTTTTACTATTTGAGAAATATATTTTTATTTTTGAAGACTTTCATTGAATAATTATTTGATGCAAATATTTCTTTTAGTCTGAACGCACGGCAAACATGAATTTATTTATTTTATTTAACACTGTTTGCCAACTGTTCCATCAAACAAAAAGTGTCAAATATTTGAGCTTAGTTTGAATATTAAACAAAATAATTTTTTGTTTCACACAGTTTGTAGCAAATATCAGAACGAATATTTTCGTAAAATATTTCATTAGTCTGAACGTACCTTAAAAACTAAATTTTAAAATTGGCTTTTGCTTTAAATAAAAGTTAATCGAATGAAAGTTTCGTTCGAAATCGAGGGACAGACGTAAATTTGAAATTAAAAATAACAATAGAAAGTAAGAATGGAATTACATATAATATGTTTGTACATAATTATGTAAATAAGTATTGACATAAGTATATTAAGTTTTTAAATTTTGTAATAATTGCAGCTTAATACGTTCGATACATCGATATATCGATTTTTTTAATTAATAAATATCGATACTGTTAAAAAATATATCGATATATATATTTTTCAATTTGGCCATCCCTAGTTTCTACGACAATGGAATCTTAATTGTCGCCGTTCAGATGTGACAACGACTTACAATTTTGCTAGTGAATCTTTTACATATCAAGCCTTTGCCGCAATAGATTCATAACTCAAATTTGTATTTTCTAGCACCTTAAAATTTAATTCATATCTCTAGAATTAAGTACATAAGCTTTTTGTATGAAATTTTTACATAATGTGAAGAAACGATATGGCGAGTAACTCCACATTATTTGCTAGTAGGCGGCCCTATGTTCCACTCGGAATTAAAGGATTATATACATTAGATCAAACGTCAGGTTTTTTAAGTCATAACTATTTTGCAGCAAAGGCTAGAAAATTTACATATCTGTGTAAATTAAAAAAATATTTTTTTAAGTATTCTTGTCTAAATTAAGCACTTCACTCCAATTGAAATTACTACCGACTTAAATATGATAAATACGATATTCTCTACAAAATTTACAAATTTGTATTATATACATAAATTTTTATTATCCATTTTCAAATTTAAATTTTACAACATTAAATATCTATTTAGATTTGCTTCAAAATGTCAAAAATAATTTGCCTGTTTTTATTGCAATTTTATGATCTGATTTTTATAGTTTTTTTTTTATTTTTTGAATCACAAATAAATATTGTTTATTGCTAGGGCAATTGTCAATGAAACAATTCATTTTTCAACGTTTCTCCCCGTCATTTAATTCGTTTCTTTTTTATCGATGTGCAAGTTAATTTTTTCTTGTTCTGTAGCAAATTTATTTATTTTTCCATTTTTATTGTCCTGTGTCCAAACAGCAAATGTAAAACCTATAAAAAAAAAGTTAATGTATGACACAGCAAATAAACAAATTATCAAAATAATTTGCATAAACACATTTTATTTGTTGCTAAAAGTTAAACTTGGATAAAAAATAAAAGATTTTATTTGTTGTTTTTTTCTGACCGAATATAATTTATTATGAAAAAGTGTTTTCGCAAGTTGGTGCATAAATGTTGGATAAAAACGGAGTTAATAATTAAATATTTGTCGATAGGAATAAAAAAAAATTGTTATTGCTGTAGCAATAAATTTTTAATGGACTTTGGTTTTCATCAAAAATATTTATACTAAAATGTTAAAATCTAACTTTTTCGGTCTATGTTTCTACAATATGTTGATAAAAAAGCTTTAAGGAAACTAAGAACCAGTGTTGCCAGAGGAGGAGACATGCACATGAAGGGTTTTCCTGAATTAAAATAAAAGACTATACAAAATCTGTCGCTTTTCAATTTTTTAAGCTGTAGGCACTTTTTTAAAAAATAATTATTTTTAACTTAAAATTTATTAAAATAGTGTGGTTTTCATTTTTCGAAAATAAAAACATTATTGCTTGTAAATTTCCTTGTTTTCGCAAAATGAAAACTTAAATAAATAAAGTTTGGTAATACAAGCACGGGTCAATTAGTATGTGACTTTTGAATTTCCCACCTCTTAATTGATTTAACAGGCAGTTGACTTCTCGCAAAATTTTAATAAGCTGCTTCATTTATTTTGTGTTTGACAGCCATTGATATCAGACTACCTCGAGATTTAAATAGAAAATGAAAAAATTTTGAGTGTCCATTATTCTTTCCATATTATATAAATATAAATCTATAAACTAGGCTACGAATTACTCCCTCGTCGGTCCTTTTCTCCGGATTTCGATTTAGCAAACATTAAGAAACGGTTCGGCGCAAAGAGTTTACTCCAACATTAAAATCATCTCACATTCAAATACCTATTTTGAGAACATAACAAATCATTGGACAAAGTATATATAAAGGGCTTAGAGAAGACTATTTTAAATTAGAAAATTATTTTTTATACAAAGGCCTGTACTTTATTTAAAAAATCATTGACGTGTTAACCCGCTCTTGTTGAATTTTTATAAAGGTTTGAAAAAAAACTAGATCGACTAGATAGACACAAAAAGCACTACGAGATATTTCACCAACTTGCCGAGTATCAACCGCGATATCTTAGAGACTCATTGTAGAACGTAATTTCCAAATAATCCCTGTCATGATAAATTAAACGCTGGGAAGTCTCATAGAAGATGAAATACTGTCTCCTCATTTCCAGGTTCTCTGCAGCTGTGGCAGTATTCATTTAATGGGATACCAAGTTTCAGTGCTTGCTAACCGCTCGTCCAGTGACCCGTAAATATGTATACCAGTCTCGAAATGTCCCTACGACTGAAGTTGAGAAGTCGCTCAAAGCGGCAGATGTTGTACGTTGGCCACGTTGCTTTGGTAGACCTGCCGCCACCCAGTTTCTTCCATTTATCAGTACCCATATCCAGCTAGAGTCGGAAGATTTCGCTTCTCATAGTTTTTTGCGGTATTGCGACTGGCACACGTCTGCCTGTTCACTGCCATAATGGTCCCTGTGCGCAGGAATCCAAATTAAGGCAATGTCAGGTAGGCTACCCAGTATGGATAGTTCTTCCTTACACTGTCTAACGAGAATGCACGTTTTTTATGAGACTTAAGTGACATCAGAGCCGCCTGGATATCGACGAGAGTACCAATATTGCCGCTGTTGTTCATGCCATGCAGTGTTTTACATGCCTGCATTATCGCTAGTATTTCAGCCTAAATACGCTTGCGTCATCCGAAAGACGAAAAGAGAGATTTACCTACAGATCCTCCGAGAAAACCCCAGAGCCAACACCGCAAGTCATTTTTTACCCTTCAGTGTACACGCTCGTATGGTATTCATTAGCCAGGATTCCCATACTCCATTCCCGCTTGGTGGAAATATGACCTTGAACTTCTTCTCAAAGTCTGTTCTGGGTATCATGTAGTCCTTTGGCCGCTTCAGGAATGTGGGTTGCTTTTGTAAGATCCTTGCATGACCGCACGTCCTCGTCTACATCCCGATGCTGAGAGCCTGAGTATTTAGCGCCTTTGAAGGAATAGTGCGTAGAGCACCTGTTATTCCAATGCAGGCTGCTCTTTGTACTCTAGCCAGCTGGTCCACGACGACGCATTTCTAATAGAAATTTTAGTACAAAACTTGGGAAAAGACTTTTTAGTATTAGGGTAAAAGCGGGATTTTAATTAACTACAACGTTTGTTTTTTTTACTTATCACACTACTTATAAAGAAGTTATGGCTTTAAATGCCATAGTTTTCTTATAAGTGTTCGGTTATATTATGTCTGGGCAGAATTTTGTGCTGATAGTACCAGAATTGGCAATAGCCCTCATATTAACCCCCTTTATAAATACACTTTTAGACAAAAAATATCACTAAAAACTCTTTGATTAATCTTCACCCCAGAATATAAATAAATTTTGTGGGCCATGATCCCCAAGGGGATCAAGAGGGTAGAATTTTAAAAATTAGTATTAAAGTACTACGGTGTAGGGTTTCATATGGTCCAGCTTAACTTGATATACTGGCTTATTTGTTTTGTATTTATTGAATCTTATTATAGCAGACGAATATAAACATCAACTGTGAGAAAACCAGCCAGGAAGGGAGATCCATAAACGATATGTACTTGGGGATTTATTTGATAGATAGATAGATTAACAGGAAACTGACTAATGTAATTTTTAAATTTATGAAAGCGTCAGGATAACTTCGGCACGACGAGATGTATGCTGACATGAACAGTGCTGTCCTTTAAGTTAAAAGGCGGAAAATTCATAAGGTGACAGATTTATTATTTACATTTTGGCAACATTAAAGTTTTAAACAATTAAAAGATTACTATTACGTATAAACAACCTAACTTTTTTAAATCGCCTTTTCGTTTATTTTGCAGTACAAACGCCAAACGCATCTTGCTAGAAAATTTTTTTGGCCTACAATATAAAATTTATTAAAAATTGCAATTAGACTTTTTTATATCAAAAATTTTATGGATTTTAGTATTCTTTTGTAATATTATAATATTACACATTTATACTGCTATATAATTTTCGAATATGTTAGTTCTTCCTACTGGAACAATTAAAAATTTAAAACAAAAATCAATTTTCTTTATTGTTTTCAAACTACCATCAGCAGTACAAAGTCAAGAAAAAATAAACATCTTATTGAAAAACGAATTATTTTTTTATGATAAAAAATTATCACATTATAATCTTTTAGTGAGACTTAACAGCGCTGAAAAAGCGCCTAAGCTGAAAAAACCTAAGGCGTAGGAAAAAAGAGCTATAAAAAGGGGAATTTTTAAGAAAAACAACTAACAGTGATTTATTCAGCTATGCTATAATATGTTTTGTGCCACGCTCACTTCTCCAATCCCGCCAAGTTTTAGAATGTTATCTGTTGATAACGGAGATGGTAATACCAAATTTCGGAACTTTGGGTCTAGCCGTTCTCCACATATACAGAAATCTTTAATGGGTTTGTATATGGGATGCCACGACCGCCACGATTTCTATAGTGGCTGTGTATTAATATCCAAAATGCTTTATACATAATTTGGGAATTTTGGTTCTTGGCGTTCTCCAAAGTGTACCGTAAAAACAGCATGGGAATTATAGGTAAAATAAGAGATAGTCGTGGTTTTTGCTCATATATCAGCTCTTTGCGGACCAATCAGAGGGACTTTAAATAGCAAAATTATCGGGATTATATATGATATAAATATAAAACAAACTAGTGCCAGTCATATCTGGGGTCCTTGGAAATCCCATTTCAACAGACAGACAGGCATCATTAAATCAACTTCGCTTTGCATAAAGACCCAAAATGTATATACTAAATACATTCTTAGATCAATATTGTAGAAAAACAAAAGGAATGACAAGCTTCCATGTACCATTTTACATTCGGTAAAGGGTTTAATAATAAAAATTTTTATATCTGTGGTCAAAAGCGACAACCGCCAAAGTCGACTTAAGAAACCATTGAGTTTACGTTTGTGTTTATTAAATATTACTGAAATTAATACAACTTTCGTTATAATTTTTTTATCTTAGCATCGAGGGGATAAGAATCTTTGATTCTGAATTACTTTTTTTAAAAAAAATAAATATAAAGTGCCTTTTCTCAAAAACTATTTCGACTTAGGCGGTTATTGCTTGTGACCACAGAAATATAGCAATTACTTTACTTCCTTCACTACGTTATACATATAAGCATTTCAAGAAATAACGCCCCTGCAAGTTGATTCCCTGGGATTTCAGATAAAAAGACAAATTGAAAACCAAAAAAGCCACAGAAACAATATAAGCAAAGTTTTAAAAATCCCTTAAAATCCATAAAGTATACATAAATATTTAATAAACTCACAAAAGTGCGATTATATCTAAAAGTTGCTGTAGCAAAACTGTAAGAAGCAAAAAATCATTACCAGAAGCAGCAAAAGTAACAACTAAAAAACAGCAAACATAGAATAGCAGGGCAGTACACATACAACATTTTTACGTAGGCAAGTTTACAAACTTAAAAAAAATTCTACCTGCAATACAACGGAAAAATGAGAAGACAAACCAGACACATACACACACGTATACAACATTCAAATATATACAAACATCTTGATTCCAAAAGAACAAAAATATCTGCACCAGATTTTTGTTGAAGAGTTGTTTACTCTAGTGTCATGTACATTACTCGCTATTTTATCTCGTTACTATACCTGTATTGTCACTGTGTAGAGCTCCTTAAAAAAAATTAAAACACCAGAAAACGAAAAACAACACCGAAATTGAGTGGTGGGAATTAACATGGAAAAAAGGTTCCAGAAAATGCCATGTACGATGAGTGTTCAGGTTAAAAACATCAATACAGCGCTGACACCAAAGCAACAGAAAAGGTAGAAAAACTGGATAAAACGGAAAACTTACGGAAAATCGGTTAAGACAAAACGTTAAAAAAAAATTTATTCAACATAAATGATTTTAAATTATGCAAATGTTGAGGGATTAAATTAAACGCTACATTGTGTGTTTCCTTAAGCTTTATTATTTTTTTAACGCCATCTTACCCAACAATGATGCTGTCACTGTGTGGTGGCAAACCAAGTCTTTCTGCAGGTGAATGTATTGTTTAAGTGAGGTGAATGTTTGCGTGTGTTTCTGTGTAAGATAATGTAGAAGTGTTTGTTTGATTTAAAATATACATACCAGTAGCCGTTATTGTCTTCAGTCATTCATTTTGTCAATCAGACTTAAACCTACTACTCTTAATTTTACCAAGCAACCAATTTAGCCGCAATATAATATACAAAGAAATACATAGAAACAGATTTACAAAAGAGCCAATTCTTTGTTTAAATTTTATAAATAAAACAAATTTTCGTAATGTATTTACAAAAAATTTGCAACGGCTTTCATAATAAAATAAAGACTGTTATACTATTATACTATTATATTATTATACTATTATTCTATTGTACTATTATACTATTATACTATTATACTATTATACTATTCTACTATTATTCTATTATACTATTATACTATTATACTATTATACTATTATACTATTATACTATTATACTATTATACTATTATACTATTATACTATTATACTATTATACTATTATACTATTATACTATTATACTATTATACTATTATACTATTATACTATTATACTATTATACTATTATACTATTATACTATTATACTATTATACTATTATACTATTACACTATTATACTATTATACTATTATACTATTATACTACTATACTATTATACTATTATACTATTATACTATTAAACTATTATACTATTATACTATTATACTATTATACTATTATACTATTATACTATTATACTATTATACTATTATACTATTATACTATTATACTATTATACTATTATACTATTATACTATTATACTATTATACTATTATACTATTATACTATTATACTATTATACTATTATACTATTATACTATTATACTATTATACTATTATACTATTATACTATTATACTATTATACTATTATACTATTATACTATTATACTATTATACTATTATACTATTATACTATTATACTATTATACTATTATACTATTATACTATTATACTATTATACTATTATACTATTATACTATTATACTATTATACTATTATACTATTATACTATTATACTAGTATACTATTATACTATTATACTATTATACTATTATACTATTATACTATTATACTATTATACTATTATACTATTATACTATTATACTATTATACTATTATACTATTATACTATATACTATATACTATATACTATTATACTATTATACTATTATTCTATTGTACTATTATACTATTATACTATTATACTATTATACTATTCTACTATTATTCTATTATACTATTATACTATTATACTATTATACTATTATACTATTATACTATTATACTATTATACTATTATACTATTATACTATTATACTATTATACTATTATACTATTATACTATTATACTATTATACTATTATACTATTATACTATTATACTATTATACTATTATACTATTATACTATTATACTATTACACTATTATACTATTATACTATTATACTATTATACTACTATACTATTATACTATTATACTATTATACTATTAAACTATTATACTATTATACTATTATACTATTATACTATTATACTATTATACTATTATACTATTATACTATTATAATACTATTATACTATTATACTATTATACTATTATACTATTATACTATTATACTATTATACTATTATACTATTATACTATTATACTATTATACTATTATACTATTATACTATTATACTATTATACTATTATACTATTATACTATTATACTATTATACTATTATACTATTATACTATTATACTATTATACTATTATATACTATTATACTATTATACTATTATACTATTATACTATTATACTATTATACTATTATACTATTATACTATTATACTATTATACTATTATACTATTATACTATTATACTATTATACTATTATACTATTATACTATTATACTATTATACTATTATACTATTATACTATTATACTATTATACTATTATACTATTATACTATTATACTATTATACTATTATACTATTATACTATTATACTATTATACTATTATACTATTATACTATTATACTATTATACTATTATACTATTATACTATTATACTATTATACTATTATACTATTATACTATTATACTATTATACTATTATACTATTATACTATTATACTATTATACTATTATACTATTATACTATTATACTATTATACTATTATACTATTATACTATTATACTATTATACTATTATACTATTATACTATTATACTATTATACTATTATACTATTATACTATTATACTATTATACTATTATACTATTATACTATTATACTATTATACTATTATACTATTATACTATTATACTATTATACTATTATACTATTATACTATTATACTATTATACTATTATACTATTATACTATTATACTATTATACTATTATACTATTATACTATTATACTATTATACTATTATACTATTATACTATTATACTATTATACTATTATACTATTATACTATTATACTATTATACTATTATACTATTATACTATTATACTATTATACTATTATACTATTATACTATTATACTATTATACTATTATACTATTATACTATTATACTATTATACTATTATACTATTATACTATTATACTATTATACTATTATACTATTATACTATTATACTATTATACTATTATACTATTATACTATTATACTATTATACTATTATACTATTATACTATTATACTATTATACTATTATACTATTATACTATTATACTATTATACTATTATACTATTATACTATTATACTATTATACTATTATACTATTATACTATTATACTATTATACTATTATACTATTATACTATTATACTATTATACTATTATACTATTATACTATTATACTATTATACTATTATACTATTATACTATTATACTATTATACTATTATACTATTATACTATTATACTATTATACTATTATACTATTATACTATTATACTATTATACTATTATACTATTATACTATTATACTATTATACTATTATACTATTATACTATTATACTATTATACTATTATACTATTATACTATTATACTATTATACTATTATACTATTATACTATTATACTATTATACTATTATACTATTATACTATTATACTATTATACTATTATACTATTATACTATTATACTATTATACTATTATACTATTATACTATTATACTATTATACTATTATACTATTATACTATTATACTATTATACTATTATACTATTATACTATTATACTATTATACTATTATACTATTATACTATTATACTATTATACTATTATACTATTATACTATTATACTATTATACTATTATACTATTATACTATTATACTATTATACTATTATACTATTATACTATTATACTATTATACTATTATACTATTATACTATTATACTATTATACTATTATACTATTATACTATTATACTATTATACTATTATACTATTATACTATTATACTATTATACTATTATACTATTATACTATTATACTATTATACTATTATACTATTATACTATTATACTATTATACTATTATACTATTATACTATTATACTATTATACTATTATACTATTATACTAGTATACTATTATACTATTATACTATTATACTATTATACTATTATACTATTATACTATTATACTATTATACTATTATACTATTATACTATTATACTATTATACTATTATACTATTATACTATTATACTATTATACTATTATACTATTATACTATTATACTATTATACTATTATACTATTATACTATTATACTATTATACTATTATACTATTATACTATTATACTATTATACTATTATACTATTATACTATTATACTATTATACTATTATACTATTATACTATTATACTATTATACTATTATACTATTATACTATTATACTATTATACTATTATACTATTATACTATTATACTATTATACTATTATACTATTATACTATTATACTATTATACTATTATACTATTATACTATTATACTATTATACTATTATACTATTATACTATTATACTATTATACTATTATACTATTATACTATTATACTATTATACTATTATACTATTATACTATTATACTATTATACTATTATACTATTATACTATTATACTATTATACTATTATACTATTATACTATTATACTATTATACTATTATACTATTATACTATTATACTATTATACTATTATACTATTATACTATTATACTATTATACTATTATACTATTATACTATTATACTATTATACTATTATACTATTATACTATTATACTATTATACTATTATACTATTATACTATTATACTATTATACTATTATACTATTATACTATTATACTATTATACTATTATACTATTATACTATTATACTATTATACTATTATACTATTATACTATTATACTATTATACTATTACACTATTATACTATAATACTATTATACTATTATACTATTATACTATTATACTATTATACTATTATACTATTATACTATTATACTATTATACTATTATACTATTATACTATTATACCATTATACTGTTATACTGGTATACTATTATACCATTATACTGTTATACTATTTTATAAGTATTATATTTTACTATTGTATTTACGTTAACAAATTACTCTTTTTAATGTAAAACTTATCCGACAGCAAACTTAATAAAGCTATATTTCCATAATTTTTGGCTGCCAAGGGTGGTTTCCATACACTGACTATTGTGGTGTTGTTTTCACTACAATTTTATTTGTAAGAAAATGTGTGTATGTATTATATTTTAGTAGAAGTGGTATTTCTTGAAAACAAGAGACAAAAACAAGCCATTAGATTATATAAAGATAAAAAGGTGCGACTCTAGTTTATTGAATTAATTTAAAATAATTTGCAGTTTAGTAAAAGCAAATCCCTCCGCGTTTCATTATTTATTTTTTTTTTTAATATTAGCCTGTACTGATTACAAGCAAGAGAATTTCAACAAAATTCCTTCGAGCAAAGCAAAACTATTTTTTTGAAAACTATGGAAAGGTCTTGTTTAGCCATTTTCAAAATGTTATTCTGTCTAGCACAGGGATTTTTATTTTCAAATTAGAAGTAATGTGTGAAATCATTTGTAAATTTATTTAACATCATTATTGTTTATTATTAGTTTTAAATGGTGAAGGTTATTATCATGAAGTTAAATGTGGTTTCTAATGGTTTCTTGATGAAAATTAGCAATAATTGGTGTTCTACATAATTTTTGACCAAATAAAACTATTGCAATGTCCAAAATAAAAAAGGGTTTATTTTACAGAAGTTAAATCGCATCGTTTCATGTACGATTTACACATGGTTTAATACAAGGCGAATTCACTACAGGTGGCGGTAATTGAAAAAAAAAATTAGAGAAGGTGTATTAAACAAATTTTCATCGAAAATTCGTTTCATAAACCTGTGTTATTTTTCATGAATAAGGCCGTTAGTGTTTACGGTTCGATAGGCCAACCATTTCTAACAGAACATTGTAAAACTAAAATAAATTGGTTCGAAATATCAAAGGCAACAGAGTTTTTTCAGCCACCTGTAGTAAATTCGCCAAAGTTATATACATATTTGTAGGTAGTAATGGTATAAACACAACTAGGACGACCGACGACCTTCGCATATTGCGACAATTTCCTCGGCGAGAATTCGTTGCTTAAATTAGTCAAATGAAACACAATAAGTGTGTAAAGAGCAGATGTTAATGTTATTTAAAATTGTTTTGAATTGATAAATCGTCTGACCGTCTGTTAACACACGCTTACTTTTGAAAAATGCAAAAGAAAAGAAAAATATGCCTAAAACCGAAGATTTACCTTAGATCCCATATTAGGTAGCCTTCTGAAATTCACGAGAAACGCTTAAACTAATTTCACTGCTGTATTATAATTTATCCTTAAATCCAATATAAATTAGCCTCCTGAAAATCATTTTAGTTCGGCTTAAACTGTTATAAGTCATGATATTTTACTCAAGCTAGTTCTCAATTCCTAAAAAGAAAAGCAAAAAGGTTCTGATTGTCGGCCAATAATTTAATAAAGGTATAAACCGCAACCAATTTTATAAACATTAATTAATAATATATATATATATTATATAGAGCCCACTCCTGAAAAACTCGAACTACCGGCGTCAGCCAAATATAGCACTCTTACTTGTTCAAATTATAAACAACCTGTTCTTGATAACAAAAGCTTTCCATCCATCCATGTGCTTCTTTTTTTTAATAGAACCAATTTTTATTATAATTTCTTTGCACACTTGTTCTTATAATTTGCCTGTTTACATTTATCAAATTTTCCAAAATAAAAAATAAAATAAAATAAACAAGTAAGAGTGCTATATTCGGCTGTTCCAAATCTTTGATACCCTCCACCGACAGGAGTGGGCTCTATATAATATCTACATATACATATATTATAAACTAGTCTTCACAAAAAAGAACGTCAACATTAAAATTGTTTGCGGTTTAGACATTTATTAAATGATTGACCGACAATCAGAAAGTTTTATGCGTTCCTTGTTAGAACTTTGAACTGGGTTGAGTAAAATATCATGACTCGTAACAGTTTTAGCCGAACTAAAATGATTTTTAGGAGGGTAATTTGTATTGGACCTATGGTAAATTGTGGACCAATCATTCCAAAATTTTGAAGACTGATTTCTGGTATTACAAAAAACAAATTAGAATAAATTTCAATACAGCAGTGTAATTAGTTTTAGCGTTAACAGTGAATTTCACAAAATTGCATGATATTTTTTCTGTCCATATGATTCTTAGTTGGAAGGAATATTATCGCAATATCAATATCTGTTATGGTTTTAGGCCAATTTAATTATTTTCCTAAAGTAGGATCTGTTTGGTTTTTGGCGTACTAAACTGCTTTACGGGAGTAGGGTTTATATAGGGCCTAGTGTAAATTATAGACCGATCTTCAAGAAATTTTACAGTGTGATTTCTGGTCCTATAAAACTGTGACGTACTAAATTTAAGTATGATAGCCCTATTTTGTACGGTTTTAGGCGTACCAAACTGTTTTCCGCGAGTAGGTTTTATTAGGGGCCTTTGTCCAATTATAGGCCGATCTTCACGAAATTTAACAGTATGATTTGCAGTCGTATAGAGCAAATGCTTGCAAAATGTTATATCATTCTGATCATTATTCCACTATTTATGTTAGTTTTTGTATCAAAATGATCGATTTTTTAGGGTGATGGTTCCATATTTTGATTTATAGTTCTGATCCTACTGAACGGATGTTGCTGGATATCAATCCCAAACTTCTTAGGTTAATTACAAGCAATTTTAGACCAAGCTTGTTCTTTTCTTTTGCGTTTTACGAAAGTGAGCGTGTTTTCAACAGACGGACATACATACGGACACGGCTTAATCAACTTAGAATTACTCAAGGAGCCAGAATATATATAATTTATGGGGTCTTAGAGGTATAATAATAAAGTTTCACACGGACTAACAAACTTAGTATACTCTCATTCACCACTAGGGGTAGTAGAGAGTATAAATTAAGAGAAATATTCACAAAAAAATAGCTTAAAACATTATGTATGTATATATTCAAATTAAAAAAGTGGTAATTAATTTACTAAAATACTTAAGTAATTCTGATAAAAAGGGATATCCTGTCCCAATTTTTTCGACGTATATCTGCGAAAGAAATGGAAATAAATCTATCGCGGAGTTCGTTACGCACGACGAATTTCGGTCTACTCAATGATTGTGTGTATTTTCATATACCCTAATGTGTTTTATTTTCTCTCCGAATAATTCGCGGCTTCTAGAATATAGCACTTTTTTATCATTTTCCCAAAATTATTTAGCACCTTTTTTTAGCATTTTTTTAATTATATATAATAAATTTTGATTTTTTCCATCATTTTTTAGCATTTTACTAGATGTGCAAACATGTTCATAATTATAAATACTTTTTTTTTCAGATATAAAATGATAATATTATTTTCAATTTATAAATTAAATAATTTTTTCAAGCTCGAGGTCTGTTTTATTCTTTAAATTCTTTATTTTTCAATATTTCGACATCCTTTGGATGTCATCTTCAGGAATCTTAAAAGAAATATAAGTAAACATAAATCATTTTTCTATGTTACCATACCATTTAACAATATACATATAAACAAAAACAAAATTTAAAAAGTTACAAAATTAACACTTACAGCGAGTCACAAAAATACACAACAATTATTTTGTAGGTCTATTATTGCACAAATTGTAGCTTTTCTTTTTCCCTTTGTTAAAAATATTTCTGTAACTTTGGGCGCAGTTATCAGTGTCACTCTTAAAATTCATTCTCTTATGTAGGATGAACCTTCCTTTAACTTATCAATCACCTTAGGTTAAAGTAAAGTTAAAATAATGGAACACTTGTTATACGGCCGATAATATCCTACCTTTAGCTATCGGTAAGTCGTGAAAACGGGCCTTAGTCTATGTTCACCGCAGGTCCGGCCCTGCACTTTTTAATTTGAATTGCATTTATTATCGTTCTTGCTTTACTGATGTATGTAGATTTATTTAAGTTGGTAGCTACATAAGTGTGTATATACTTTTTAAAGCTCACTAAATTTACATATTTTTTGACAACAACAAACTTACATGCAAAAATATTAAATATTAATAACTGTAACCGTAACTGGTGAAGTTATTTTGTTGCTTTGTCTTTTAGTCTTTAAAATAGAATGTAATATTGATTTTTGATAATTTTAGTTGAGTCGTTTAAATTCTTTTTAATAAAACAGTTCGTTTGCTCACTAGAAAAATAGAAAAATCCATTTATTTTTCAAGTAACAATTCAATTCTGTAAAAAGGCTTACAGAATCTAACAGTCTATTTATTCATGTCCGCCGGCCTGTCCGTTTGTTTCAAAAACACGCTCACTTTCGAAACAGCAAACAGAAAAGAACAGTTTGGGATTAAAATCTATCTGAAAACGGCTTAGTAGAAAAATTGTTTTAAACCCAAATGTGGAACACCCTCCCTAAAAAATGTATACTATTGTAACAAAAATTAAAATTTGTGACAGAATGTACTGATTATCATTTAATTGAGGTCAAATTAGTTTTATATGACTGGAACTCGCACAAAAATTTTATAAAGATCCTTAATTAACCATAGGCCCCATGTAAAGCGTCCTTCGTAAAATCGTTTAAATTCTAATTAAATTGTATTACTGTATTGAGATTCGGTTTAATTTCAGTTTTTTTTAATATTTTTCATGAGCGATCTATAATATACGATTGGTTGAAAATACGCTCCTGAAAATCATTTTAATTGAAATATTTAACAAAAGATTATTTTTATTGTACTTAATTCCCTATTTTTATTCTTGATAAAACACTGAAAATGTATTGTTAGAGGATAAGCTGTTTCTATACGCATTTCACTGGTTGCTTAAGCCATATCATCAGGAAACGTCAGGGAAATTGTTTTTATTTTTTTCGCAAGAAATCAAAATCAAAAAAATCAAATTGTTTTTATTTTTTCGCAAGAAATCAAAATAAAAACAATTTGTTTTTTCTAAAATCACTTACAACTACAATTAATGTTGGGGGAATTCCAACTAATTGTAGTAGGGAATGTAAGAAATTATAAACTCATCACTGTTTTATTGTTTGGTATTTTGTTTAAGCTTTGATATCGTTGCAAATAAGACTTTTTGAGTGCTTGTAATTCTCATTCCCTCTGTAGTGTTATTTACTGATATTTTTGGCTTTCTAAAATTTTTTGGGTAGAGCGTTTCCTGATGATCTGGCTTAGGCAACCAGTTAAATGCGAACAGCTTATCATCCAACAATAAATTTTCATTGGTTTGTCAAGAATAAAAATAGCGAATTAAGCCCAACAAATAAAATCTATTAATAAGTAATTGTATTCCCAAAAAAAAAACTTTGACAATATTTAATTTAACTTAGGTAACGAATTATACTACTGTGAGGTCAGGTTTTATGAAGATTGGCTTATAATTTATAGATCCCATATAAGGCCAACTCCTGAATTGTTATAACTCTCGGTGAAGAGTATTAAAAATTCGGCATAGCCGAATAGAACACTCTTACTTATTTTATATTTTATTTCCATATTTAATTGTTAAAGACTATAATATACTAACGGCCAATTTCACCAACATCAGTTATAATATACTAACTGTCGAAAACATATCGTTAACTGGAATTTAAATTTAACTGATCTTGGTAAAATTGGCCGTATTCATGTAATATTATACCATGCTAATTATTTTCAATTTAGTGTCAAATTAAGTCGTTTTCCTCTTTATTCTTATATAATATATTTTAGCACTTTTTTAAGCATTTCTTTTGGCATTTTTTTTTCACAAAAGTCTAGCATTTTTACTTCACAAACGCTCGAAAGGTCAGTTCTTGTAGACTTATTAGAACTTTTACTAGGTGTAGGGCTGGCCGTGTCTTCAACACTTTGGAAATGCAGAGTCATGTTAAGATGTCTTTTCGATCTATTGCCTTTAAAATGTTCTAGCTTTGTATCGAAGGTAGAGACTTGTAGATAAACAATAGATTTCATTATTCCCTTAACACTAAAATCATTTGAAATCTGTTGAGATGCCGATTTTTTGAAATCTGTATGGTGCAAAGAAAAACGGCTGATGCTGCAGGTCCACACCAAGCGTCCAATGAATTTATGAATCAGTCCAAAAATTCGTAGTGTAAGATTGATTTGAAAAGCTGTTGCGCGTAAAATGCATATGCGTATCGAAAGCATGAAGTAGGATTACTTTTAACTTTAGCATGCGTCTGGAAAAAAGAAAAAACGAGAGGCCTGGACCGCTCTCCAGCTTAACAATTAACAGAAACCATTTATTATTCTGGTTTGATTTTATGATGTGCTTTTTAAAGAGTTATATCATTTAGTTGTTACGCAAAAAATAAGCATTGTAAATTAAATGTTTTTTTTCAAAAACCCACTTAAAATATTGCCGATAGCGATATATCGGCACAACGTGAAGTATCGCCGATATATCGGTATCGGTACTCGTTACTTCCCTAATTTTAAGACTTTTTTCAATTATAGATTGAATTTTCCCACTTTAAAGTTACTAGTTTTGTAACGCAAAATTATTTAGTATATTCTTAATGCATTTTGCATTGGTCTCTGCGTACAAGTGTTTGTATATACTCACATTTATACACAGGCATAATATTGACATTAGTATAATGAATATTGTAATTAAATTGAGTACCACTACAAAAAATAATAATAAACTAAAAACATTGATTCAAAATCCATTTATATATTTATATGTGTGTATTCGTAAATGTACTGGACAATATATACTCTTAAGTAGAAGTGCACTTGTGAAGAGAAATAGTTTAACAGTAACAGACATATTCACACACTCACTTACACAATAAGTCATCATAATGGAACAATTATGCTTGTATGTTAATAAGCAAATTCAAATACATATATGTATACATACATATGTTTATACGGCTATGTACAATACATGTGGGTAAATATATAAATGAAACTCCGGTCCACTTAAAATAATTAACATGGTTGCTAAAAACTTACCAGCATACTTAACCCTTTCACTATCACTACAACTAAAATTGTTAATACAAGATTCAAATTTCTGACCGGATTTTTAGTTCATTTGTTGGGTGCGTAAACTTCTTTTTTTTCGAGGAGAAAACCACTATTTTACCCAGTAACTAACTAACTATGCACAATGAAAATAATTAATATTATAATGATGGTGATCATCACCATTGTTATTATGATGATGGCTTAGTACTTAAACCAAAAGTTATAATGGCTCTTAAAACTGACATTTATAAGCCTTTAACATACACTCAAATACTAATTTAGCAATAAATAAAGAACATATATACATACATATATATTTATATATATACATATATATGTATATATATTAGGGCGGGCCAATTTCTATGGAGCTGAAAAATTCGATTTGAGCCGCCCCCTAGGATGAATCTATGGACAATTCTAAGCAACTTTGGTGAAGGAACCATATGTCTATCTCGATTTTCGAGTCTCACACTTTTCAAAAAATGATTTTTTCCCTATAACATCATTTTGATTCAAAATTCGATTTTTTACTCATCGTTATATTATCTTTTTATGTGCATATGGGGTGTTTTTGGGGTTGGAGAAATTCATTTTTGATCTTTATTGTTACCTATGACCACCACCAGAGGGCGTTTCATGCATATTTTAACTATTTTTCGTCTATTTCTCGAGATATGCAGAAAAAAAGAATTTAAAAAACAACAACAACATCGGATTTATGGAAAAAATTAGAGGTAGTCGTGGTTTTTTGCTAATAGCTCAGCCATTTATGCACCGATCTTCCTGACTTTCAATAGCATACAATTCCGGACTATATGTGACATAAATGTATAACAACCTAGCCTTCATAATATCTGGGGTCTTCGGAAAACCCATTTCAACGGCCGGACAGACGGACAAGCGGACAACCGGATTTGAACTTCCCTTTTCATAAGAAGCCAGAATATATATACTTTATATGGTCTTACATCAATATTGTAGAAATTACAAACGGAATGACAAAGTCATATATACCCTTTTACCTTCGGTGAAGGGTATAAAAAAGTAAATATTGGTATTTCAGTAATTTGGTCATAACTCGGGCATTTTTCAATCGATTTGATAGATTTATACACCGACGTCTTTAGAAGAAATTTGCCATTTTGCTTGGTAATAAAACTTGGACTCGGAAAGATCTACGGTTCCCGAAAATAGGTATTTTTCTTAAAAAATGTTTTTAATTGACTTGAAGAAATCATTTTTTGAAAAGTGGGAGACTCGAAAATCGAGATAGACCTATGGTTCCTTCACCAAAGTTGCTTAGAATTGTCCATAGAATCATCCTAGGGGCCGGCTCTAATCGACAAAAAATTTGGCCCGCCCTAATATATATATATATATACACTCATAATAAAAAAATGTATATATGTAACATATATGTAGTTCATAAATGAATACTTGCTACATGTATATCTTAAATGGATATTTTGCTACATAAATTAAATTATTTTTTATTCAAGTGCTTGTAGACATGTTGTCGTTTGTATATGGAAACATGTTATTGTTTTACATTTGAATATACATTTACAACAAGTACTTGGTATTTTAACAACACAAAAAAGTTTACATATATAAATTTATAAAATGTTAACTAAAAAACATTGACTTGTAACATTCAGATACAGAAATATAGCAATTCAAGTTTAATGTCCGTAATTTCTACAAAAAGATAGCTGGTCGTGTTCGTACCTAACAGGTAAATTTACCTATTTCAACATTTGTTTGGCTTTGTGTTTTTACCTTAAGTTTTCTTTTAAAATATGGCAGCACTTACACCATAGATTTCAATACACAGCTAGATTTCTTTTTGTAGAGATTGCGGGCATAACTTGTATAAAAACTTTTTGTAAAATTCATAATTTTTTTTTGCAAGTTTTGTCAACTTTTGTTGTACTTGTAAAACATTTATAAAAACATAGAAAAGGTGAGGAAAAATTTAAAGACATTAATGTAGACAAAACAAATATTTTAACACATTCATATAGACTTATGTAGGCAAGCTCCAAGTTGACCACGTCTTTATCCCTAGAGTAATTAATTAATTTACTTTTAAACGGGTGTGCCTAACACTCTCAAATTTTGTATGCTGTTATTAGATGATTTACTTTTGCTGTGTGAAATTGTGTTTTTTAAACCTCGTTGCTGGAACATTGCTTTTGTACTCGTCGAATCGACGAAGGTTAGTAGTAACGTGATTTTTTTCAATTTCGTGAGCAAATATTGCAAATGTTGTTACTCTAAACCAGGGATGTCAGCGTCATACACAATTGTGTCAGCAAAACTCACATGTACGCTTACGCTCTTTTATTTTGCGAGCGTAAAATATAATTTTTTACTGCAAAACACTCTCATTCACAGGGCTATATCACACGGCCTGTTTTGAGGCCCCTAAACAGAAATAATATATTTATTATTTATTATTTTTGTTTATGTTTTGTTTTATTTCTGTTTTTAACATTGTACAATGATTGACAAATAATATCTACATTGTTTTGCATTTAAGCTAACGATATGTGTTTTGTTTGTGAAAAAAAATTCTTTGATGCCTGTTAAAGGGTCCCTTTTTCTTTCGTTAAAAAGACGTACCTAAATGCAGAAATTATTAAGAAAAAAATAGCCACAAGAATTTGTTGGTATTTTGTGCTTGTAAAAATATTTTTCTTTCTGTACCAATCGCGTCGGTGGTTTTTTTTCTTTGAAAACACTTTTCTTAAGTAAGTAAAAATATTTAAAAAACTGGTTAAAAAAGTCTTGTTTCCCACAATTTATGTGTAAACCTATACACATAAAAGCAAATGTGACAGCAGGTAAAATTTTTGGGTAAGAAGATGTGTATTATTGATGTATTAATAAAACTTTATTGTTTAACGTCCACAAACCTAAAAAATGTTTTGTTGTTTCGAAACTGCAATTTAAATTTAGAAGATATTATTGGTAAATAAAAGTATATTTTTATAGGCTAGTAAAATCTTCTCTTTTTATAATGGCGGTTAATAATTATAGAATATTTTTAAACTTAATGGGGTTATAATTTGCATTGGTATGTGCAAATATTATTTTCATTGTTGGCATTCGCAAAGGTATGTTAAGCACAAAATTAAAATATTGGAAAGAATTGTATAAGGTTGTAAAAAGACTTTATATATTGTCAAGTGCTCAATTTTTCCAAAAAATAAGCAAAGTTTCTGCGAAATGCTGGTTCCAAATTAAATTTATTTAAATAATAACTGATTGTGTCTGTCAATAACTCAACATTTTTCGATAATTGTGTTATTATTAATTGCTCTAAAGTCTTCATAGCAAAATATGTATGTTACTAAGGCCTCGTAATAGGCCTCGCAACCGCAGATTTCTCCGGCTGGGAATGTAAGAGACAAGAGTAATCGCACCAACACAATCATATTTGACACCACTGGTGTAGATCATGCCCATGCGAAAAAAATCCGAATTTCCAAATTAAAATGTTATTTATGCGAAAAACCCATATGCGGAGAGTACAAATTTGAGCTTGTCACTCTTGCTCATAGTAGGGATGGGCAAATTGAAAAAAATATATCGATTTATATCGTATCGATATTTTTTAAGAGTATCGATATTTATTAATTAAAAATATCGATATATGGACGTATCGAACGTATTACATATTTACATAGGTACAAACATATTACATGTAATTCCATTCTAACTTTTTATTGTTTCTTTTAATTTTAAATTTACTGCCTGTCCCTCGATTTCGAACGAAACTTTCATTCGCTTAACTTTTATTTAAAACAAAAACCGATTTTAAAATTTAATTTTTAAGGTAAGCTATGCGAACGAAGTATTCGTTTGAAATCGAGGGACCGGCAGTTAATTTAACAATAAAAAAAATTCGAAATAAAGTAAGGAATACAAAAATTTTTTATTTATTCGCCATATGAAATCTAAAAAAAATAATTGGAATTATATAATGGCGGATTATATACTGCCGGTAAACGAAACTTGTGACACATACTATACAAAAAAACTGAGCAATATTTTATTTTTAAAATATAAGAACATGCTCAAATAAAAAAGAAAAAAACTATATATTTTTTTATTATTAACATTCCAATTTTCATGAGTATATTGCTGCTATACGCCATAATTAAGACGATTCTTTGCATAATTCTAGGAATCCTTTCCAGAATATTTGTTTCGAGCTTATTTTTTTGGTTTCATCTCTTAAAAAACAAATATTTTCTTAATATTAGTTAAAAAAACATATGATGCAATTCTTAAAAAAACAACAGATTTGTCAGCAGTTGAGCAACGCTTAAAATGTTGAATTTTATTATAAAGAGATCTTAAAAATATCAAATTCGATAGTCGTAGATAAATATCAATGTATGGGTATTTTGAATATCGGCGATATATATCGATTATAATTTTTTTAAATATCGATATTTTGATACATCGGTATTTATTGCCCATCCCTAGCTCAAAGTGTTATTAAAAAAATTTTTTTTTATTTTTTTAAAGCTGAAAATGTCTTTTTTATTATCAAACGCTATTTTCGGGAATACAAAATTTATTATGAATCAATTCGGTGCCCTTTTTCTGATCACCTCTGCTTAACAACTTACATACACATTGAATGATTTTTTTAAAGTCTTTTTTCTAATATTAAAGTAAAAAGGTAAATATTATTATGATAGTTGTGCCATATAAAATAGTTGCTTGTCATTTTTTTGTTGTCAATTTTTTTTTATTCCCTAATTCAGTTTTTTTTTTATTTTGTCCTTAAATGGAATGCTTTTGTACATGTAGTTGTTAAAGTGCTAAAGTTTTTGTAGTTGAGGAATAGAACTTTACACTTACACTAAAAAAAAGAAGAAATGGCTAAAGGGCTCTTTACACTAATATACTTTGTGAATGCCATCAAAAAGACAAGTTTTACAAAATTAATTTGACATCCCATACGACTTTGAAATTGTTTTTTTTTTAATTTTTTTTTAACATATCAAATAAAATTATTATTTCATGTGTGATAGTGTGAATACAATCTGTTATGTTAAATTAGATTATTTGACACTCGCCACAAAACTCATTAGATTTATATCTTACACAGTATTATGGAATACGTAAGACTTGTGTGATAATGTAAAGTTCCCTTAAGTATTAGGGCTTAAATAAAATTAAAATCTATAACAATGGAAATTATAATACGAAATTTTTAAATTATTATCCGTTTAGCAAAAAATTTCATTGTTTTTTTTTTAATTCATTACAAAATTTCTTTAAGTGTGTTTGACAATAAATATTATTCTAGTTTGATGTCTACAACTTGTACAATTTTATTTAAAGTTATGTAACCTAGTTATTGTGTTCACTTTTTCTAGTTCTTTGCTCTTTTTTTCCTAGTTTCTAGTAATTTTTTAAACACCCATACGCCAGCATTACGTATAAAGTAGTATGTGTGTGTGTGTGTTTTAAAAGTATCTATATGTGATAACTTGTACTTATATATAATTTCTGTATGTAAATTAAGTTTTCGTATCCTTTTTTGCTGCTTTTTAAAACTTGTTAAGTTTTTATTCGAATAAGTACTAAAAGTGTACCTACAACATTACTTTTTTTTTTGTATAAATAAAACGTCAATTTTTTTATATCTAAAACATAAAAATATGTCACTTATTTATGTACATATTGGAAGTACGAAAAATATCTGCTTTGTTATGGTTTAAAAAAAATGGTAAAAGTTTTGCACTAGAATTTATGTATATTTTACAATTTTTCATAAATAAAATAGATAAAATTATATTAAGTGGGTCAAAAAGGTGAATTTTTAAGGTTTTAGGTTCAGCAGAATAATATTTAAAAAAATATAAAAGGAATTTATGTACATATGTATGTATGTATTACATACATTTGTTAGTGACATACACGAATCTCATGTTAACATACCTTAAATAATAACATCATATAAAATAAAACAAAGGTTTCATATTCTGTGTTTTTGGTTTAATAAAAATGTATTAAGAATCATATTGTGTAATTAAAGAATCATATTAAATAAAAGTTTATTAAGAATCCTATTGTTCGATTATTTATTATTCATTAATTTATAATAGAAATATAATAAGATCAGTTTTACATCAACTCAAAATTAAGCAATACTTTTAATTTGTTATTCATATGTATGTATATTGATATAGATTTGTTAGAGAAAATACATATTTTGCGAAATTAAATCGTATTAATATTTTCTTTTTTTTTAGTTAAAAATATGTAAATTAAATTAATGGTATAACTACTTTGTTCACTGTAGTCGAGATTGAAACTATCTTTATTTTTGGCTGTATAATCTCAAATTTGCTGAAAAAAAAACTATAAAATAATTAAAATCAGCTGAATTAAAAAACCAAACTCTGAGCCTGGAAGCCAATCATAAAATTGACGATATAAGAATATTTAAAAAAAAGTTTCTAAATAACAAAAAAACAATTAAGATCGCAATGTTTGCCTGTGGCGAATTTGGGAATATGGGATCTATGATAAATTCTCAATCTTTATAAGACCTTATCTCACCGTATTATAATTTGTAGCCTCTTAAAAGTCGATTCCGAGAGTAAGGGTTATCAAGCACTTATACTACATTGAGGAAGTCTTACGATTTTATTCCTAGTCATATAGAACTTAATAAGACCTAATTTTAATAAAACATAAAGGCCCCTATTATGAGTTACATTCGATAAACGATTTTCGCTGGCTATCGAACATCGACTATCGAATGTTAATTTGGTATTTCGTTGTGCATCGAATTTTTCAACGAAAACAAATTTGCTTTCGACGGTGTAAATAAATTAAAAAAAAATTTTTGAAAATGTAAGTTTTTGTTAATTTGTTAGTTTTGGTGTGCAAATTCCACATTCTTAATTATTTTTGGTTATTTTATGCAAAGGCGACAGTAGCACGCAGCAGTAGGAAAAGCTTGTTTCCCTTATGGAACAAAATCCTTTGTTGGCAAAAGGAATTTTTACAAAAGTTCAGGCTATAGGTACAGGCCAGTTCCAGCAAGCGTTCATCTTCATCAGATGAATCATCGTACCATAATTCCATCGTAGTCATGTATTATATTAGTTTTATTTTTTAAATTTGTTAATAAAAATTTTTTATTTAAAGTGACAGCTGATAGAAAATGTACTACTGTGAATAAACTAAATCACAATAGTAATTTTTTTTATAGAATGTGTGACATAATACCAAATGAAAATTCGTTCGATCAACTAATTCGACTGCTGTCGAAAATCGAATTAAGTTCATAATAATCACCAAAGATTCGTTTCGGATTTAATCGTATTTAAGAGCTTTTTTGGGAGTGGGCTTTCTATGAGGCCTTTGGTAAATTATGCACCGATCTTCAAGAAATTTAGCAGTGGGACTTCTAATGAAATAAGTTCTATCAAAAATTAATGACAAGCGGTGAATTCCGCTACCATTTTTTGTCAGTTCTTGTAACAGAAATATCAATTTTTAAGGGAGGTTGTTTCGCAGTTGGCTCTATAACTATTTTCCTACTAAGCCGATTATGTTGGATTTCAAGCCAAAGCTGCTTTGAAGAATTTAAAACAATTTGGTATCAAAATTTTTCTTTTTTGCGGAGTCTTACGAAAGTGAACCTGATTTCCACAGGCGGAAATACAGACTGAGAGACATGGCTACATCGACTTAAAATTAATTAAGTGTATTATATTTTGGTCCTATGAGTGAAAATCCACTTTAAAGTTAATTTTGAGGTTTAGTTTTATGTAGATTTTAAATATTTGTGCCGTTTTTTATGTTGATGGCAATAATTTTAGGAGATTTTTTAATGTAAAAGGGATTTTCGGAAGTGCATGGATAAGGGACTAATACTGAATTTCAGACATATATTTCAAATTTGAGTCGAAATATAATGTTACGTTATTATACCTTTTCAATAACATTTTTGGTTTATTTCCTTTATAATAAACCTCTTGAGTGCTTTTATTGCAACTATAATAAAATAAATAAAACACATTAAAAACTTTAAACACTTTACTTATAGCTGGTACTATAAACTATTCACACAACTTTATTTAGAACTTAGTCACTTATACAACATATAATTGCGATCTACACACTTAAATGTTTGTACTTATACTCATTTTAAGTGCCATCTGAGAGTAGTATTTATACTCTTACCAAAACGTCTAGATGGCTCTAGATTATTCGAATTGTTTCCGGAATGCCCTCTAGCGTCTAATTATCTAAACTTACTCAGCTAATATCATTATGCATTAACACTATGGCTCAATTTAAATTGAGCTATTAAACAGCAATAATCTAAAGCATACTTTATGGATTAACAGTAATTTTAACTTTATTATGTTATACAATGATGTATAACAATTTTAACATTACATTTGTACTAGAAAATTCTGTACAGTGATTTTAACATTTGAAATATGCATAACTAATACAATAGCAATTGAAACAAATTGTAATTGCTAACAAATACAAAACACCTAACAAATACAAAATAACTAATAAATTAAAATAATTCTTAACTAAAGCTACTTTCGTAACAATAAGCTCTAAAATTAAATTTAAAAATTTTTATTTTAATAGGAATATATATAAACAATTTATGGCATGGGTTTGCCTAATTAAATCCCTCTAGATACTCTGGTCTGTTTCCCTACATCAGGCTGAAGGTCGAAGTTACTATTGCTCGGGTTATTTAGTTAGAGTGCAACTATAACTACATAGCGTCACCTAAAATGCAAATTGGCGTAACAACACATTTAATTTTTTTACAGGAGAAAAAAAACTTTACAAATCGAATAACAACAAGGTGTACTTGGCGTTTGAATTTATTAAATAAAGTCGCCATTTTTGATCGCAGGGATCTAAAACTTTTTGTGAAGAAGTTGTTTAAAACGAACAAAAATCAATCAAAAACTCTAGTTCGGTTTTTTTTTTGTTGTGCCGTCCTTTCGCATTTTCGGTGACGATATATTCTTAAAAAACTTTTTTTACAACAGTCCTTTAGCCAGGCGAATTTTTTGCCAAAGGTTTATTTAATTTCGCATGATTGGCCGAAAGTCAGTCATGTAAAACAAGAATGAAAGTAAAATGAACAAAAAGTAAATGCCCGAGTGTATCCTATTTAGAACCCACGGGCAACCATAGAGTCAGCTTAACCAAATTATGTTAAGATTTATATAAGAGGCTCTAGTGGCTTACTTTGGCTTAGATATCTACACCTTTTCGTCTCTTAGTTATTTTAGGGTGGTGGTTTATAAGGGATGCTTGATCAATTCTGGGCACAAATGCTTTTTACCGGAAAGAGGCATGTATGGGGCCTTTGTGAAATTATTAACTGATTTTCAGCATTTTTACCAGATTTCGTCCTTTTAATCACAGTATTTGTAACATTGAAACTTGTTCTTTATGTACAAGCTTTAAAAGACAACTAGCCAGATAGCTTGACGAACGGACGTATGTACATTAGGGAGCGAGCGTTCAAAAAGGTTCGGCACCGATCGCGATGAAGTTTTAGCTTATAATTTTTTTCAGTTTTACAGGAAATCCATAATTCTAACGTCGAAAGCCATGCTGGTCTTTGCATTTCATGTTTTTTTTTATGAAATGGCGATTCCTTGCATTCCAAAAAAAGAAACCAAAAAAACGGTACAAGGGAAGGATACCCACCATAAAAATTTATATTACAATTTATGCGACAAAAATATAACGTAAAAATACATATATTTTTATTAATATTAACTTCTTAGATGTTCCCACAAATATTTTTGGGAGAAGGACTCCCACCAAAAAAAAATCAATAGTCAAACTAAAAAAACCAACAATTTTATGTAATGTTATTGTACGTTTTCTCCGCGTTATCTGCTTCTGGAAACTAGAGAAAGGGAAGGATTCCCATTATAAAACATATGCGTTAAAATATGTATTATTTTCATAGACATTTTTAATTATTTTTCTTTTTTTTAATATAGCTCAGAATTAGTTAAGAAATTTCTACTTGTTTGATTATTAAAATTGGCAAATTGTGTCTTACAGTAAAAACTGTCACATTTTTAAATTATGTAATATTATTTGATAAGTATTTTCGTGTGTTGTAAGTTTTTTCCCCGATTTTATCGTGTTTTTTCCTTTCAAACCGTATTTGATCCGTGTTTTTCGTTTTTATTTATAATAATGTCGTTTAAAAAAAGTAAAATATGTGGGCAAAAAAATGCAAATCTAATCAGACATATAACTGATCTCAAAAATAGCAAAGTTAAATTTAAAAATATTGAAAATATAGAAAAACCATTCAGCGAATGGAACAAAATGCCGAAAAAAAAATATTGTTGGCCGATTTTATGGCCTAGCAAAAATAGAAAAGTGCAAAACTAAAAGATGTAAACTTATTTCAAAGTTATTTAATTAAGCTTAAAAAAAAAAAAAAAATGCTTGGTGTTTTAGAAATTGCATTCGGTGCCGAAGGTTTTTGGACCGAAATGACCCCTGATATCGATTTTTAATATCAGTATAACATTGCCCATACCGTAATGATAGGTTCTTATTTTGGTTATACCCCTAATGTACATGCTATGATGGAATCAGAAAGTAATTCTGAGTCCCTCGGTTTACTTAAAGAAATATATTTATTTGTCAGAATTTATTTCATTGGCTTATATAAATAACTTTTTTGGGAATTAAAAATGGGTGCTACTCCCAAAAATTGGAATTTTTTTATTTTATCCTTTGGGAGATATTTTATTTTTGTGAATTGGGAATGTAATATTCATATTGGTTCTTTTCACTTGGAAGTTTTTACATTAACACTCGTATTCATAAACAATTATTAAACTCAACAAACGTTTATTAAGTCAAATTTTCATACAAAATTGGTTTTGTTAACCTTTATTGCAATTAAAATATTTTTATGAAAAAATGAATAAGACTTTTACTGGAAGTTAACATTTGAAAAATGGTTTTGACCTTCCCATTACCAAAGGTATTTAGGCGCATTCTTTACCAATACCCACCCGGCGATAAACAAGTTTTTGTGATACAATTTTTTTTTTGTAATTTTTAAAAGTTTACTAAACCATATTTAAGGCAGTTATTGAAGAAATAAAACCGAAATGATCACCCGGGTAGGTATTGGGAGGGCAAAGGGTAAATCTAAGTGATTTTCATTAAAACTTTCTATATGTACGTTAACGTTTGAACTATTTAAACAGGATGTTAGGACCTTTTCATTAGGCTTTGTCCTTGGAATAAATTTAATGAAATTTTCTTTAAAATTGTGAGCTTGAATCTTGCATAGATTTATAGGGACACATCGACAGCTAGCAGCAGAAACTTTAACAGAAACGCATAACAGCCTTCCCACCTTTTAGTTGGGACTAACTTCGCATAACAGCCTTCCCACCTTTTAGTTGGGACTAACTTCGCGCTAACAACTTATCCTACACTTACTGCGTGCCACAAGTAAATCAAGTATATTTAAAATAAAAAACTGATATAAGGATACATTTAATCTGAGAGTTCTAGACTGTTGAAAATTTCCTTTATTTAAAGCTTTTAATAACATCCCTAGTCATCATCATAAACACTTCATTTTGGTTGTTATTATTTTAGAATCTTTGTTTTCTTAAGTTCAATTTAAGCATGTTAGAAATCAAATGGAAAAAACAAAATAGAATTTACGAAATAAGTTACATAAAAATATGTAACTGTTGGGCGCTCTTTAGAAGAATATAAAAATAAAGCTAGACAATAATAGAAGCAACATTCAGGAACGACAATAAAAACCTTGTCTTGGAGCAGAAAAGAGAAAAATAGTGTAAATAAACGGGAAAGTAAGTAGCAAAATAAAAGAGGATAATAAAATCAAATAATACAAAAACAAATTAATAAAAAAAACCATCAAACACAAGTGCATTCTTACACATACTATACACACTGCTGTCCTTCAAAAACAAGGGCACAAATTACAAGATCACCATTAAGGAGGCCTTTTTAAACTCATGCATGTAATCAAAACTCTTGAATATTCATACGGTCACCTACAATTAAAAAGGCCGTAAGGGCCAAAAAATTCCAAATCGACTTTTTGATTGATTGCACCGTACAACAATTTCAAACTTTTTCAGGAAAAAGTTTCCTGACGAGCTGACCTAAGCAACTAGCGAAATGCGCATAGAAACCAGCCTCCCCATAACAATAAATTTCAGTGTTTTTATCACAAATAAAAATTGCGAATTGAGAACGTCATTAATAAATGTGTGCTCTTTGCACACATTAACATTATATAATTCACATTATTTACTTACATTTAACAAAAAAAAAATAAAATATTTGTTTTTTTTTATATTCCGTTTTATTCTTTTCGTTATTTTGACAAAATGTTAAACAAAAATGCCACGTGATTGAAACTTTTAACTATGGTGTTAAAATTGAGTCACTGAATCGCTGTATTGTTACCACAAATAATAAACTGTGCGGGTAAAATTACCGCTAAAGTTAATCGTTAAAAGTAAGAGATTTGCAATACAGATCCTCGTAACTTTTTTCGTGCTGAACTGTGCTATTATAATGTATTTTTTAGACTAACATCATCATCAATCACAAAGTCGATTTTGAATTTGTTGTCGCTTACGACAAGATGTCGATACACTTAAAGTTTTCTCTTTTTCAACTTTTAATCAAGAAAATTAGCATTGCTTAATTATATCAAGAATCGCGGAACGTAGATAAAAACTATTTAATACCCGTACTCCCCAAATAACACGATTCTTATGACATGGTTTTAAAATTTTTACACCCATTAAAAAAAAATTAATATTAACAAGTTAGAGTGCTATATTCGGCTATGCCGAATCTTTGATACCCTCCACCGACAGGAGTGGGCTCTATATGATAAATACATATATATTATTAATTAAGCTTCACAAAAACCAACGTCAGCATAAAAATTGGTTGCGGTTTAGACCTGAATTAAATTATTGACCGACAATAAGAAAATGTTATTCGTTTCTTGTAAGAAATTTGAACTGGCTTGAGTAAAATATCATTATTCGTAACAGTTTTAGCCGGACTAAAATGATTTTTTGGAGCGTTATTTGTATTGGACCTATGGTAAATTATGGACAAATCATCCCAAAATTCTGAAGACTGATTTCTGGTATTACAAAAAATAAATTAGAATAAATTTCAATACAGCAGTGTAATTAGTTTTAGCGTTAACAGTAAATTTCACAAACTTGCATGATAGTTCTTCTTGCCATATGAATTTAAGTAAAAAATTTCACCGCAATATCTATAAATCCCAAAGTGGGCTTTATTTGGTTTTAGGCGCAATAAACTATTTTCCGAGAGTAGGGTTTATATGGGGCCTATGGTAAATTATGGACCAATCTTCACGAAATTTGGCAGTGTGATTTCTCGTCCTATAAAACTGTGACGTACCGAATTTCAATTTGATAGCATGATTTATTACGGTTTTAGGCCCGGTTTTCCGGGAGTAGGGTTTATATGGGGCCTAGTGTAAATTGTGGAACGATCTTTAAAAAATCTTACAGTGTGATTTCTGGTCCTATAAAACTGTGACGTACCAAACTTAAGTATGCTAGTGTTATTTATTGCGGTTTTAGGCGTACCAAACTGTTTTCCGCGAGAAGGGTTTATATGGGGCCTGGTGTAAATTATGGACCGATCTTTAAAAAACTCTACAGTGTGATTTCTTGTTCTATAAAACTGTGACGTACCAAATTTTAGTATGCTAGCGTTATTTATTACGGTTTTAGGCGCAATAAACTGTTTTCCGGGGGTAGAGTTTATATGGGCCTAGTGTAAATTATGGACCGATCTTCAAAAAATTTTACAGCGTGATTTCTGGTCGTATAAAACTGTGACGTACCAAATTTTAGTATGCTAGCATTTTTTATTGCGGTTTTAGGCGTACTAAGCTGTTTTCTGGGAGTAGGGTTTATATAGGGCCTAGTGTAAATTATGGACCGATCTTCAAAAAATTTTACAGTGTGATTTGACGTATTATAAAACTGTGACGTACCAAATTTAAGTATGCTAGCGTTATTTATTGCGGTTTTAGGCGTACTAAACTGTTTTCCGCGAGAAGGGTTTATGTGGGGCCTATGGTAAATTATGGACCGATCTTCGCGAAATTTAACAGTATGATTTGCAGTCGTATAAAGCGAATTCGTGCAAAATTTTATGTCATTCCGTGCATTATTCCACCATTTATGTTAGTTTTTGTATCAAAATTATCAATTTTTTTTGGGTAGTGGTTCCACATTTTGATTCATAGTTCTGATCCTACTGAACCGATGTTGCTGGATTTCAATCCCAAACTGCTTAGGATAACTACAATCAATTTGAGACCAAGTGTGTTCTTTTCTTTTGCGTTTTTCGAAAGTGAGCGTGTTTTCAACAGACGGACATGGCTAAATCGACTTAGAATTACTCAAGGACCCAGAATATATATACTTTATGGGGTCTTAGATGTATAATAAAAAAGTTTCACACGGAATGACAAACTTAGTATACCCTCATTCACCACAGTGGTGGTGGAGGGTATAATAAATCAGGCAAATAATGCAAACTTGTTTCTGGTATTGGATTTTTTGTGCTAAATTGTTTACAACATACTTTAAAATATTTTTGAGATTTTCGCCTGAAAAACATTGAAGTAAAATGAACGTCTGAACTGAAGTCCCCTTTACCCCCCGGCGGTTTGTTGGGTTCATCGTATCTTGCCGGACTATGCACTTAAAGGGCTACCTGGGTGTGCTAGTTCCTCTCACAATCGGGGGGCCGGTTGATAAACGCATTATTTGTTACCCAGTGTTTAAGACTCGCCATAAAGCATGCCTAAGGGCTGGTATTCATTTAAATCTTATCCATGTCGGTTAAGTATCCAACGAATCATGAAATATACAGCTTAGAAGAGTATGTCTTCATCCTCATTCGTTGATATTGTGTTGAGGGCTATGCAAAGCTTACCGATCTACAAAAAAAAAAAGCTAGTTGTAATTGTAGGGCTATACGCAGGTGTGAAAGTTGCCTAGTGCTCTATATTATAAAAAGTTTCCTATGTTTTTTTTTCTTAACTTAAAAAAATCAAGTTAACCTTTAACTGTCGAGGTGAAATTTTGGGACATAGTTAATGACGTGGTGGTAAATTTTACCCCTCTTAATCTTACTAAAAAAAATTTAGATAAAAATATTTTTTTATAATTATTTGTTCTTGAAAAACAAGGTACCACATATTTAATCACAAAAAATAAAGAAACCAAAAATTATTTTATTTGTTTAAACGAAAAACGTACTTTACTTCACAAACCTTTTTTTTAATATGAAAAAAAAACGATATATCAAAAACTTATTAAAAAAATATAAATTAAAAAAAAAACAAAAACTTGAAGGGCATTTTTTCACAGCCAAATGTATATACTTAAAGATATAAAAGAGATCATGAAAAAAATAATGAGGTGTAGAAACTACAGGTCAACATTTTGGAGGTTTTTTACTCATAAAAATCAGCATCCCATACACATTGGCTTACTACATTGCATGCAAATCGGTAAGAGCTAAAGCTTCAAATTTTGGTTGTAATATCTTGGTTACCAATGCACAACATCTGACAAAATCTGGGCGGCAGTAGTGGGCGTGGCACCTTTCATACAAAGACCTTATAGATTTCTATATATCTGAATAAGAGTCAAAGTTTCGCAATGAAGTACAGTCATCTTTGTTAGCAATACACAACATCCGACAAAATGTGGGTGGGATTAGAGAATTGGTCGTGGCACAAAATAAATTTTCTGTATCTAATGAACGGTAAGAAGAAAATTGTTCACATTTGGTACACACAGCTGGGTTATCAATAAGCAACCACTCTACAAAAATGGGCGGGAAGTGGGTGTGGCACCTCTTATACACAGAGATTATAGATTTCTGTATAACTGGAGAATGGTAACAGTAACAGTATTCAAACTTGATACACACAGCTTCCTAAACAATGCGCGAGACCTGTTTTTAATAAAAGTGTATTTCTTTTTTTTAATTAGGGTAGCAAAGCGCACTGAGTTAATGAGCTTATATCATATAAAATATTTTTTACTAACACGAAAACGAACGAGTGGTAAAATAATTCCATGAAAATAATATGTTAATTTTGATGTGGGGTAAATTTTTTTCTACTAAATACTTACGCTAACGCTAACGTGGTGGTAAAATATTTTCAAAGAAAATATTACGTAAATGATGACGTGTGGTAATTTTTACACCAGCATGTCCATAGCTCCGCTCGTGCTAAGTCGAGCTCACCCAAAATACAAGTGAATAACGACGATCACGATATGAGAAGATACTAAGAAAATTAAATTTATAGAGCGCAATGGAACAGAGTATTTTGAAAAAATGTAAGGAGAGGGTAAAATTTACCACCACCTCAACAGTTAAAGGTTAAATTAAAAAAAGTTTTGGCCTTAGCGTACCATGTAGGCCCTCTAAAAGGCCTTCTACATATATTATTTGACCTTCTAAGAGTTCACTTACTACATACACCCATTTTCCCATAAATCGCCAAAAGTAGTTAAAATCTAAGGAGAAACGGAAATACAAAAGAAAAAAAAAGAAAATCAGACGACAAGATCCTCTAGCATTTATTTTCTAAATTTATCCTGGTGTTTTGATATTTTAATGCCACTTTAAGTACAATTTTATTTTATAATGCTACTTTAAAAATCTATTAAAGAAGAAGGAAGGGAAAAGTAGGAACAAACTTAACAGAAAAAGAAAAATCTCAGAGACTAAATTACGGATACCCAAACAAAAGCTGTATAGCTCATAAAAAAACGCTATACAAAAAGCCAGGACAAATGTAGGAACATGAAAAGATAAAAGAAAACTTTTGGCAACCAGTGTTGCCAATTTAACCATTTACTGGCTCGATTGAATAATTGTATTTAGTTCTTAGTTATTTTTATTTATTTTCTTGTACTTAGAAATTACGACCTTTAGCAGGTTTTTTTAGTTGAAAAATTACGCAAACTACATCAATTGAAAAAGCGAATTTTTTTTTTCGAAGAGTTAGGATGTTTGCATTTTATTCAGACAAAGTTAATTTTAATACTTTTTCATTGAAAATTTTTGCATATTTTCAATAAAATAGTGTTTAGCCCTTTTTGGTCGTGAAGAGTTGGCAGCTCTATTGTCAACTAACAATTGAAAACATTTCTTCCCCCTAACACAATTACAAGTCATCATTAGTTACAAGTACTTAACAATAACTGCTTAAAATTAAGTTTATTTTGATATACAGTAATTTACACAAGAGATAGTAAGAAAAAATAAGGAAAATTAACAACAAAGATAAGAAATACATAAGAAAAGAACAAAAGATGTTACGGCTTAAATATGTTAACGCTTGACTAAAACTTTCCATTTTCTTGTTTTCATTTGAGGAATATTTGATGGTTGTTATTTTTTTAAAGCACGCTACCTAAGAGATGAGAAGTATATCGGGTAAGGCATGTTGTTTGTAACACCTTGATTTTTTCTAAGCAAATTTATCTTAGGTTTGTCATTTTAAACAGAAGGGCAAGTTTTCATATGAATTTATTTTTTTATTTACTTCAGTCTTTGAATTTAAAATAATCCTTACAGACATGCACCTTAAACTATAATTTATTTAAATTACTTAACCCATTTTTTGCCGCACCAATTAATCTGACAATTAAATAACAAAATAAAATTCAAAGTAACTGTTAGAAAAAAAAATATTTCAACAAAAAAAAAAAAAAAAAAAACAAAAAAAATATATATGAAAAAAACAGCTAGTGATTATAAGATTTCAAAATTTCTTGTAAATTCAAACTTGCGATAAAAAGCTCTAATTTTCTCTTACTTGCCGACGATTTGAAAAATTGTACATACATATTCATATCAACAAATATATCTTATATTTTATAAGACTTGGAAAAACTCTCTCGATGGTCTAAATTTAATGACATACCATTCAATATTAATATATGTCACAGATGTCGTCATAAACTAGTCTATCAATATGTCTTAAATGGAGCTGTTTTATCAACTTCTAATAAGATCTTGTAATAAGGTGGTGTCTATGACAGTATACAACCCTCTTTTGGTCATTTCAATTAAATTAATCCTAAGGCTTGTAGTATTTTTAGTTTCATTCAACTTCAGTCTGATCAAAAGTTTGATCATTTCACAAAAAAACTAATTTCTACTCCTTTTTGGAAGATCTAAACAGGCTCATAAGTCAGTTATATGGGATCCTTATACTTGCAGTCAATCTAATTGCGTTAAGACACTTCAAAAAAATTAGTTAAATTTGCTTTTATTAAATTTTCCCACATATTCATCATCTACTGCTGCATATAGTGTAAAATTTTTGCTTTACTTTCATTTAAATCGCTAAAAAACAAAAATAAAACTTTACTCTGAAAATTGTTGTATGTAATATTTTTCATTGAATTATTGATCGCAAGTATTTACTTAAATTAATAAAGAAATACATTTGTTTCCTCTAGTTCTTTCTGACTAATGGCCAATTTCACGAATTGATTCTCGGTAACTTTTTACCGCTAAGTTCTCCTCTTGGTCTGGCCAGACCACAGTTGGACCATCTAAAAAAACCAATTAAATAAAAAGTAAATTAATATATTTTTTATTGAACGTATGCTTATTAATTCAGATTATACGACTTTATTAAACAATTTTATTATTTCATTTATGTGGAGTTACATGCAAGTCATCGGAAATGCAGTCTTTAATTTCTCACATTGCATTTTTACATCTACCACAGGTGAAACGAGCTTTGGATTTGTTTTTTGTAGTTACATTGTAGGTAGGTAGCAAGGCTGGTGTTAAGTCTCCTTCTCACCCTCACCCAGAGACCAATATGGTCCATATTGATGCCTTGTTCAGATATGGATAGCTGGAAAGTAGGTGAAATAAACAGTGAAAGCATAAAAAAAGATAAAAATGATAGATAAGAAAAGAAGATCGGACCAAATCCGAAAGAAAACCGCACTCAACATAAATCTGCCCTATGTGCGGCTAGCTCCCAGTCACCTGCTGCGCAGCCGGGTCACCCCCATTACGAATCCTATCAGACTCTCGAGTCCACAGCCCGAGACATCCCCTAATTCGCCTAGAAATCTGCTGCCAGCCACCTCAGCCTGCTGCCCTGTAGCCTTGGACAGTGGAACAGAATGTGTTCAACTGTCTCTAACTTTTCCGGGTTCTCACACGACCCGGACATATCCGACACGTCAGATCCCATCCACAACGCCATCCTGCCTATCATGCAGTGGCCCGTGATAGTTCCTATCATGGTCCTAATGCAGACTTACTTCTGCCCAGCTGCGACTCCAAATCGGACTTCCTAAGAACCGGCCACAGCATCCGTGATACCCGGCAGTCCGTTCTGATCGCGCCCAGAATCCATTCCCTGATCCTTCCAAAGTAGAATCCTATTGGAGGCTTAACCGCCTCCATACAGTAAGGATCCTCCATCTCTGAGCCCTGTTTCGTTAACTCCTAAGGCTCCCGCCAGAGCCCTCCTACACCGACAAGCTTGGAGTTCATATAACAGCACCTTACGGCCATAAGGGCCGCCTGGCTGTCCACGTATATAGTGACCCCGAGCCCCTATCGATGTTGTCCCTCATCAGTTCCACGGCCCTCAAGACCTTCAGAACCTCCGTCTGAAAAACATTGCAGTCGTCAGGAAGCCTATATGATATTCTGATGTCCAGATCCTCAATGTAGACCCCCGCACCCGTACCCCTCATCACCGAGCCATCAGTGAAAATAGCAAATCCACTAAATAATCTGCTCCTACAGACCAACTCTCCCTAGAAGCCATTACTACCTCTGGCAACCACCAAAAATCTACATAGAAGTAGTAGGTTCAGCACATATCATTTATAGAATTCACATTTCTGTTTTTTGATATGTTGTCCTATTTGAAAGTGATTACACCAAAAAAAAAAATTTGGTGTTGCCAGAAAAATAGGGGGGGGGGGGGTGTCAATGAAATTTCACCCCACTAATTGGCTCCAATCGATACCAGTTTCATTCCATTCAGCAGATATCATTTATAGAATTTTCTTTCCTGTTTTTTTGATTTTATATTATATTCGAAAAAATATAACAAGCAAAACAGAAAACTAGGGTTAAATAAAGTTTTTCATATCATTTTTTTTTTTTTTTTTTTTTGACATGAAAACCGAAATAGAATGATATTTAAATAGTTTGGTGAAATTGGCCATAAGAAATAGATTTTTTTTTTATTAATAAACATAAAACTGTTTATGCATTGAATTCTAAGGTGATTCCATGTCCGTGTGTCTGACCGTCTGTTTAAAACACGCTAACTTTCGAACAACAATGTAAAAGAAAAGAACAATATTGATGACAAATTGCTTCGACTTATCCGAAACAAGTTTTCATTGAAGTCCTGCGAAATCGCTTCAGTAGGCTACTATAGATTTAAATGGCCAGAAATAACACCATGAAAGTTTGAGATAATCAGTCCATAATTTACCATAGGGGCCGTATTAAGAATACTTCTGAAAAGCTCTCTAAGTATAAAACTACTGCATATTTGTTCTAATTTAGGTTTTTTGATACCAGAAATTCATCTTCCAAATTTCATGATGAGTGATCTATAATTTACCATAGGTTCAATACAAATTTTCCTCCTGCAAATCCTTTTAGTACGCCTAAAACTGTTAAGAATCATGATCAAATGAGGTTTTATGTGGTTAGAAATAAAAGCGTAAGATTTTCTGATGCTCGGTCCATATTTTTACATATGAAGGTCATAACTGCAAACAATTATCGTACTGACATTAGTTATTATTCAGTTTGGTTAATAATTTTATGTCCCGTATAGAGCCCACCTTCTTAAATATTCTAACTGTCGGTGAAGCACTCTTACTTGTTTTAATAAGAAGTTCTCGGCGTTTAAAAAATACCCTTTATGTCAACATCTCTCCTTAAATAAAAATTGTGTCTCAGTAACTCTTTTTCATTAAAAAAAATATATCAAGACGTATTTTTTGAAATAGTTTTATTTAGTTTTATTGGATTGTAAAGAAGACATGCTCCACCTTAGTATGGAATAAAATATCCGTCAAATGGCCAGTGCGGCTCTAATGACAGGCCATTGTTATTTGCATGAAATTGTCCATGAATTTTTCACAGAGATATATCTGCAGCTCATCGATGACGCGTTGGATCGCGGACTTAAGATCAGAAATTGTTTCTGGTTTTTTTTTTAGCATAAACCAGATATCACAATACCCCAAAGAAAAAAAGCACGTCGTTAAATCGTATGATATTTGGCCAACAATACTTGACATCAGACATTCTTGAGATAATTTATTCTGTAAATCGTTGCTGCAATAAATCAGTTGTTTTAAGCATGGTGTGGAAGTTGGCAGCAGATCCATGCCGTACAGTTCAGGCCACAAGTACTCTGTGATCATGTTCCTGTAACGAATGCCGTTCACAATTACTGCAATTTCCGGCTCATCTTCAAAAACGAAGCCCCATCACGCCGCCTGACAGGTGGTAGTTGTGGGTGTATTTCTTTCTCATGGAATGCATGAGGATTTTCTGGGCCCCAAATTCTTCAATTTTGTGTATTCACGAAGCCATTGAGGTGAAAATTACCTTCTTCAGCGAAGACGATTTTTTTCGAACAGCCTTAGCATAACTTTTAAATTATTTTAATAAGTTTTTTAAAGCGCTCCGTTTTAAATAATCAGAATAAACATATGTGATAGCTGCCAAATAGTAGAGTTGCCACTTGCACAAAAAAATTACACTAAATGTAAAAAGCGCACTTTTACTGAGACACCCTATATAAAGATTAATTTTACAATGAATAATTTTTAACGATTTAATTAAGTTAAACGATTTTTCCTGTCTGTTAAATCTGCACAAGCTTTCGGGTATATTTATTTGTTAAGACCGGAGGTTACGTTAGGTTAGGTTAGGTGGCCGGTCATAAAGACCCCACATAGACCGATTTGGTCCCTAGCGTTACCAGGATGTACGATAACCCTTAGTTGAAACGATTAATTTGAGCTGATAATACCTACAGTACTGCACAACTTCTTGGCGAATATCAGGATCTCAATAATCCAATTCCAGAGATTTCCTATATTGTAGATCTTGAATGTAATGGTCTCCCAGACAGTTCGCTCTTCAGCGTATGAGTGCCGGACAGTAGCAGAGTATATGCTCCATCGTCTCTTTCTCCCCTGGTACCCCACAGAATCTACAATTGTCACTAGTCAGTTGTCCCGCCCTTTTGGCGTATTTTGCCGTCCACCAGTGACCCACTATAAAATCAACCAGAAGCCTATAGTCACTCCTCGGTAGCCACAAAAGAAGTTAAGCCGACTTTGGATCATAGGAGCCCCACATAACTTTGGATACCTTGCACGTTTCGGTATTTCTCCGAACTGCCTCAGATATTCTCTGTATAGTAGATTCTGTATCTATCTTAATATTGCGAACTGGAATTGGAATGTCAATTACTCTATGTACGGTAATTGAACCTTCAGTTTCGCTAATTCATCTGCCACTTCGTTACCTTCTATGCCCTGGTGGCCGCAGCCCCAATAGATGGGTATTCTTCTGTTTTCACCAAGTTTCTCCATTGAGTCATTATACTTCTGGATTATCGAAGAGTGTGTATATTCAGCGGATATCGCTTTGATCCATAAATCAGTTAACATGTGAATTTCTAGTATTAGAATTACGAGCTTAATCAGCAGCCTTTTGGTTGCAAGATTCCCGCCAGCAAAATACTACAGCAATCGGGAAGCTTATAAAATTGCCGAATACCCAGTTTCTGACAGTAAACTGCAGCTCCAATTCCATATTGCATTTTGGAACCATCCGTATAAAAACTGAAAGTCCTATGGTTAGATCGAAGTCCCTTCAACCAGCCCTCCTCTTCTAGAGTAATACGTAGTTTTCTATTAAAAGTTAGTCTCGGAATGATGTAGTCGCTGTTACAGTCAATACTCCTTATAATACTACCGTGAAAACTAGAATTAATCATAAATCACTTCCTTCCTATTTATATAGTGTAGGGTACCAAAGTGAACTACAATTTGTGTGCCTCAATAAGCCATGGATCAACATTTGTTTCAGTCTGAAAATTGAAAAAGTGTATGTAAGAATGTTTGTAGCCTGAAATTCGCTCGTATATACAAAGACACGCACTCAGCAAAGACAGCCCCATAAAAATGCAATAATCAATCCACCAAAAGAGTCAAATTCTTAAAGGGTTCTTAAAGGGTTACATTTTCTAACCCTTGACTTTTGCCTCTTCCTACATTTTGCCAGTCTTGCTGTTGCTTTTTTCAATTTAAAATAAGTTTTTGGCAATTCTTAAAAAAATAGAACAATATAAATTTTTGGGTAATTTTGGTTGTACTTTTATAGTCTAATATTTTTAGAGTGCGCACCAGAGGAGCCCAGTTAAATTTGAGTATCAAATTTAAAAAGACAGTTCCCAAGGAATCTTTAATACAAAAGAAAAAACTTAAAATGACAAAAACATTACCACGCGCTTCATATAATTTTATAAGATAAATTTATACTAATTTGACGGTTTTGGCAATTTAGGGAATGAAAAAAAAAAATTAAATTGTTTTTATTTTACTTCATAGAGATTCTAAATTGTTATTAGAGTAATATTTCGACTGTGAGGATGAAAAAAAAGCATAAAGAAAGGATAGTAATGAACACAATTGACAATGTAAAGATGAAAATAAAAAATACGAGTATGTAAGGAACAGAAATATTTCATGTCGTATAAAAAAAGTAATTAATGAAAAAAAATTAACCGTAAAAAATTTCCCTTTTCAAATTAAATTTTTTTAGCATGTAGTGCAGAAAATGGATGGTCGTAATAGCGAAGTTCTTTTAAGACCATTAAAAATATTGGAATTAAACTTCTTGATTAAGTTTAATATTTTATTTTGCTTCTATCAAATATAAAATAAAAACTGACTGAGCTTTTTGTCCTGTTAAGAATGAGTATGGCTGAGTTCGAAAACATCATACTACTTTGCAGTCAAAGTCAAAAATGTATCAAAGAGCTTAACGATGCACAGTTTGCTCATTGTGTACGCTTCGAAAACTTTTGTGCTGCACTTTGGCAAAGATAACATTACAAAATTCTACGGTTCCATTGAAGAATACATTTAAAAAAGCGGGTTGCTTTGCAGCTGATGTTTTGGATATCCGCCTATAAAGGAACTTAATTAAAGTAAAACTTAAATTATGACTTTATTATCTAACCAAATTTCTAGAATCGGTATTAATTAATGAAATTCCATGTATTCGCCTTGAAAAATTAAACAAAATTTAGCGAATTGTTTATCAACAAAAAAAATGTAAATAATGAAATTTGACCCATTATACAAAAATAAATTTGGCCTTATAAGTTTGTCACTCAGTTTGTTATTTTCACAAAATAAATCTTAGGCTCTGCAGAGTATATTTATTCTGGATCCTAATGAGGAGCAGAGTTGATTTACCATTGCCTAGTTGTCCATTCTTTGGCTTAGCTGTCCCTGTATATATTCAAATGGTGTTTTCGAAGACTCTATATCGTCCCCTTAATAAAACAATAGTGTATACGCATGTACACCATTATTTTTTTATTGCATAATAAGAATCTACATAACTGATTCTAAATGTGGTAAAAATTTGGTGAAATTCTACTTCCACAAAGTGGGTCAAAATATTAATTGAAATATTATTGTATAATTGCGTGTTTGAAATTTTTCATTAACAATTGTGTAAGTGCACGTATGGTGTTTTAATTAGTTGTTACTCTGAGTATCATTTCCAAGAAAAATAGGGTATAAAAAGCATACACTATTTTTATTATTCACTATATTTTTATTTCATAACAAAATAAAATCGAAAAATGACGTATATTGATATACACAATTTTGTAATAATATATTTGGTGTAAAATATTCAAATAAAATAGTGTATACGTGTATACAATACAAAATAAAATAGTGTATTATGATTTTCATACATATTCAGCCTTATTACGGTTCTCGATGTCGGTAACAACGTAAGTCGAATTTTGTAGAAGATTAAAGAACACGGGTGGTGTGTTGCTTTAATCTACTACAGAGTCGTTTTCGACATCGAGAACCGTAATAAGGCTGATTATAAAACAAATAAAATAGCCTAAGTGACATCATGGTACTTTGAATCCCATTTATTTGCAATTAAAGCACTTGTAAATTAATGAAATAACATCTCCTAGTAGCCTGATGATTCCATCACATATTTAAATGACCACAACTCAAAAATATCGATTATTTTCCGAGATATTAGTTTTTCCCATTTGTCTAATAACACAAAATTTTTAAACTCTATTCAGCCTTATTACGGTTCTCGAAGTCGAAAACGACTCTGTAGTAGATTAAAGTAACACACAACCTGGTTTCTTTAATCTACTACAAAATTCGACTTACGTTGTTACCGACATCGAGAACCGTAATAAGGCTGATTATCTCGAAATGGCAAACAAATTATACACTATTGTTTTATTAAGGGGACGATATATGATGGCTGTAAGATATGTATATCACACATATTCCGGAATAGTTTGCTTTTGAAATTTAACTAGACCGGCCCAAAAGTGGCTGGGATATAAAAAAGACACCACGACTTTCGCTAACTTTTACCCATAATTGCTAATTTGTACCATTTAGCCTTTATTTTTTAAGTCTTCTAATACCTTGTGGACCTTATTTTACATGAGATAAACTTAGTAGAATTCAAGTAGTGAAAATTGAGAAAATTGGCGCATATACATACATTTGACCTAATTATAGACAAAGAACTGCCTATTTCCTCCAGAAATAATTCTTTTGGTGCATGAGCTAAAACCATTTACTTAAGCATCTACCTTGTTGGCACAATCCCAAGCTGACTTTAAGAACTTGGTGAATAAACAATTCGTTCACCATCCGCCCTTTTATGTGAGAGGCACCATCATAGAAAGGTAAGTGAATAATGACACTCGCCCCTTGTTTAGGAGGTAGTGCTATCTGATCTCAGCTGCATAAAAAAATGCTCGCATTAGCATCAGCACTTAAGGAAAGTCCTCCTTAAGGAAACCCTCCCACAAGTAGTGACAAAGCAGCCATTTAGTGGGATTATCAGCTTATCCCTTCCCTCGACTTTGGGTTTAAGCCACATGATGCCCGAATGTACCACTGCATGAAAAAAGTATTTTTTTGTTATAAACAGATTTCTTTGAGAATAGTCCATCTTCATCAATTTCGTCTCCGTTCATATTCTTAAAGCGGCCCATACACTTTACCCCTAGGATTCTCGGTAACTTTTTGCCACTAAGTTCTCCTCTTGGTCTGACCAGACCACAATTAGAACAGCTAAAAACCCCAATTAAATAAAAAGTAAATAAATATAATTTTTATTTATTAAATAATAAGTCATCGAAAATATTGTTTTAATTTTGCACATTGCTTGTTCGCATCTACCACAGCTGAAATGAGTTTTGCGTTTGGTTTTTGTAGTGAAATTTCAGTGAGTTGAACGCACAACCGGATGTAGTTGTCTGATTTGATTCAAACTTGATTCATTCTATTCAGGACATATCATTTATAGAATTTACGTTCCCGTTTTTTTTAATATTTCGTTCTATTTAAAAGATATTTCAAGCAATGCAAAAAAAAAATTGGTCGGGCCAGACAAATGGAATTTCACCTCACTAATTTGCTCCAATCGAATCCAAAATAGTTGCATTCGATTCAGCACATATCATTTATAGAATTTACTGCCCTATTTTTTTGATTTTTTCTTATATTCGAAATATATTGCAAGTAAAACACAAATTTGGTCTGGCTAGACCAAGACGGTAATCCTAGGGTTAAATAAAATTGTTAAATTTTTCGTTTGTACAATTATATCGAAAATATGTATATGATATTCGAGGGTGACACAATATTCTGGCAATCAAAAGACTTTGTGAAATGTGTACAACATTTGCAATGTTGTTTTGCTAAAAGGTTTTTTTTTTTTTTTTTTTTTGAATGAAAGTGTTTTAATTGAAATGTTTTAATTGAAACCTTTGTGTAACTTATTGCAAAATAAGGTGCAAAATGGAAATAATATGGCGAATAACATATACAATAATATTGTATAATGGATGGGGCGCTTTCCACACTCTCCATTCTTTAGGAAGTCATGCACGTGAAGGGTGTATTCGACAAATTCAACAAATTTGGCCTCGGCGGAGTCTTCATTTTCACTCCACATTCATTCATTATCAGTCCGAATGTTCCTCTATACATTCGCATATTCCTTTTCCTTCTTCATCATCTTCTTCCTTCAACAAATCATCATCACACATTTTGGCAATCTTCTTAAAAAATACTTAAATTATAAATTATTCAACTAATAAATTAAGAACTATTATGAAAGTCGATGGCAATGGAACAGTTCTGAAAATCAGTCGATTTCAAATCACATGTGCTTTTAAAATCACACGTTTGATTTTGTTGTGTTCTATAAATCTCACAGGTTTTTTTGTATTTTTCGGTGTCGAAAGCACAAGCAAACACAAGTAGAATGCTTGTGTTTGCGCTTTTTATGTTATTTTCCGACAATTAATCCATTTAGCGATCTCAAATTAGTGATAGTGTTTGTTTGAAATGTTGCAAATTTTCGCGAATTTTAGCCATGTTCGCGATAAAACAATACATTGATTATTTTATTTAAGTAATTTATTATGCCGGCCATCTTACAATAGTCGCAAAAATAACAAAGTGATTTCAAAAAGTTGCTAACGTACCTGAACGTTTTGACATTACAAAATATTCAGCCTAATTACGGTTCTCGACTCTGCTGTAGATTAAAGAAACACACAACCTGTGTTCTTTAATCTACTACAAAATTCGACTTACGTTGTTACCGACATCGAGAACCGTAATAAGGCTGAATATGTCCAGAACACATTTCTTGTTATTTCAAATCACTTTGATAATAAATTTGAAATGTGATTTTCAAAAAAGGCCTGAATAATTGTATTATCTTAACACATTTGGTATTTTCTACGACGATTTAAGATCGAAGTCGATTAAAATTGGCTTTGTTTTAGGCAACATAAAATTCTACGATGCCGCAAATACAAATTACAGACATTTTAGTTAGAAAGAAAATATGTATGTGTGTGTGTATTTATGTACCCAGCTGGCATTTTAAATCGTGTAAGAGTCTACTGGGGATCTCGTGAAGAGCGTTTCTGATCGTCGGCAGGCGCATATTTTAATCGTAAAAGATTCCTTGCACAAAAGAAACTATTACACAAGCTGATTCCTCTTCGACACAAATCCTTAGATCGCGAATTTAACTCCACCCGGCTGGAAAATTTTATTTGGCAAATCATTAGGTCCATTTGTTTTATTGAAATTGAGTTGATAATAGAATTTTCATGTTTAAAAAATGCTTTTATTTAGGCAGCTCAGTAGTTGTTATGTTCATTCCAAGATTAAAAGACGAGCATGTCAGAAAATGTATAAAAAAGTAATAAATAAAACAAAATTGTGATGTTATTGTTATTGTAACTCGTCAGAGAATCATCAGAAAATTCTTTTAGGAGTTGTATATTAGACATAATCGTCTGACAAGCAGCCAATGTTAGGCCAAAGGCCGACTATGGAGTAGCACTTGAATAAATAAGACCGCCAGGGTGAATACTTCACTTTTTTTTTACTTCAAAGACACACGATTTAATTAAATTAAATTTAATAAATATTTATAAATACTTAACGTCAGCTAAAAAAAATTAATTGGAGATGATGATTTGTTTTGTCAGATTTGCAATAAATATTCGATGTCGATACAATATTATTAGCAAATACCAAATTAACTTCGACTTGATGTAACAACAATTTATAATGCACGTCAACATCGACAGCGACTGTGATTTCCAACTTTATTAATCATAAATACATTAATTGCCATATTAAAATTTTGGTGTACATATATAGACCAAATTATATAGATAAATACACATATAGATAGTATTTAACCTTAATGTCGATAGCTGAAAAATTATACTTACTTCAACAGCAATCATACCCGGGTATGCAAGCTCATTTTATATGCAAATTCACACGTTGCTAGGTATATACATATCTATTTTTTTGTTGTTTTCTGTTTTGTTTTATTTGTATTTTGTTTGTGTTTTTTCCTAATCTGATTTGTTTTTATGCAGGAATACTAAAAATAGCGGTAATTTTAGTCGGCTTGTAAAACTCTTAAATCTTATGAAATAAACATGCAATATTACTTTATTTTTTTTTTTTTTTTTTTATATAAATATCCGGATATGGTAGGAATGAAAAAATGACAACATCGTTAGTCTGATTTGTTCAATTTTATTCAAACTTCAGAGTATGTTAGCAAACACTTCTAGTGAGGATATCATGAACTTTCAAAGCGATATGATAGCCACTTTCAGAGACACAGCGTTTGTTAAATTCAAAACATACCCAGGTTTGTTGCTGTTGACAAAAAGGTTAATAATGTAAATGAGCCAAATCCGACCATATGAGGTAAGGTATAGGTTTCAGTATCATGGTGAAGAAAATATAAGATTTGGCAAATCCGAATAGAGCACTTTTACTTGCTTGACTAATTACCACACAAATTTTCTTCGCATTGGAGTTTTACCCGCATAAACTAGCCACGATTAACTTTTTGCATACAAAAAGTCTCTTGAACTCTTTAATTGCTTAAAAACTATTAGTATCGAGATGGGACAGGCAGCTACTGCCAGGCCCACAATGTCGACAGCAACATTTCTTTCTTATATTCACATTGAAAACAAAAACAAATTTCAGTTTTTTATTATTGTTTTCAATATTAATATCCGAAAGAAATGTTCTTGTCGACATTGTGGGCCTGGCAGTAAATTTATTGCTTATACATTTTTTGTTAACACAAATCAATTAAGCAAATTTGCAGAGAAACTCGTTTTAATTCAGACAAATCTTTTAAAAATGTTAGTAACAATATAAAATGTATAATATTTGGAAATTAATAAACCAATCTGATCAGAATGTGTAACATGCCTGATAACAGCATTTCATCTATGTACAAAGCGACAGCTCAATTCCAAAAAATGCTAAGTTAGAAAGGTAAGTGTTGCAGGATAAGCTTTTAAAGATTATGGGCGATGCAAAATTCTGTTGTATGGTAAGTACTTTTTTATGCATAACTTTGGATTGGATTAGCCGATCACTACCAAAATTTGACAAAAAACTAACCCCCATATTCATAAAAAATATTAGGTTTATAGCAAAAATTTTAGATTTATAGCAGGTTTATGAAACGAATTTTTTATGAAAATTATATATAAATCAAAAATATATGCTATGAATATGGGGGTTAGTTTCTTTCGTTTTTGATTTAATTCAAAAACGTAAAAAAATTATAAACATGTTTAAAGACGACTTAGCATGTTTTGGAGTTCAGCTGTCGATATATGTATTTGCATAATAATTTTAAACAAAATATCACTTATTTGTTACAATAATCAATTAAACAAATTAAATGAAAAAGTAAGTCTAATATGACAGATTTTTTTCAACATTTTTTCGAACTTAAAAATAATAATATTTTATAAGGTGTGTTCATTTACTTTACTACCAGAAACATGCAAGAGAGAGCAGATTTCAATTTACAAAAGTTTTATCAAAATTACTCAAAAAAATAAAAAAGTTAATGAACGCTTTACCAGCAAAAACTAGCAAGTTAGGTCTATTGATAATATTCACCTGGAAGATACCAGATTATTTCTTAATAAATTCAATCGATTTCAACTTTTTGCTCAAGAATATTGTTCTTAAATTTAAGAAAAATAAATATCCCATCTTATTGAAAAACTTTTAATTGAAAAATTATGAAAATTATTTTTGTTTTGTAAACAAAAACATGAAACAGGTGGTTGAATAATTCTTGGTAGTAAAAATTTTATCATCAGAAATTTTCAACAAATTTTTTATCTCTCAAATTTTAATGCTCTTTTGCCACTCTCTCCTTGCAAGTTTTTCGAGTACGTGAACACTTACTAGTAACAATTATTGAAAATAAACAATGATTTTCTGTAACAGAATACACCTATTGTTATAAATTAACTATTATTATAAATTTATTTTAAACGTCATGTTTGTATTTGTATTTAATGTGCTATAGTTCAACTTAAAATATGTTCACAGAATTGATTTATTTACAAAGTTCAATTTCGAGAATGACAATATGCCAATTTATTAGTTTAAATTATGTGGTTATTGATGCATAAATTAATGGCCGGAAAATTAAATTGAAAATCTATTCAATAGTGTTATAAAAAAAAATTATTTTTAAATAACAAAAATTTTGCTAAATTGCAAATTAAAGCTTTAAGGCAATTATTATTATTTTAAATTTAAATATATATAAACCTAATTAAAAGCACATTTCAAAGGCGTAGTTTTAACAAAATTGTTAATAAATATAGAACCATTTTAATTACCAAAGGGTTTATTGGTATTTGGAATTATGTAGACTCTTATCCTAAACGTATTATGTAGGTAGATTCATCTACATCTACAAGGGAGATTCTCTGAGCATTAACTGTCAAGACTAAGATTTCATAAAATTATATTGCAGCTTAACCTTCGTCTTACTTATACCCACCCGGGTGACCACTTAAAAAGACATTTTTAGTTACTGAACAAATGTTTAAGTTCTTTCAAAAAATTAAAAACAAAATATATTCTTTGGTAAGGCGAAGATTAGCGCGATTGTAGATGATCGGTCGTTTATTGGAAATATGGCAAATTATACCAAAATGGAATGCTATGCGTTTGTGTTAAGGTTCGGAAGGCATATAAATTAAACCCCTACTTTAAGAGGCAATTGAAGCATGTCCGTTCATATAGTTGGCTTCTATACAAAGTACAGGAGCAATTTAAAAGAAAACTCAAAACATAGCCCAAAAACGAAACCTATTGAGAATGATAGGAATTTTCACCTGGGAAAAAACATATGTATATCGTCGCATTTAATCTTAACCCACATAAGAGCCAACAACCATTTTTCAGAAAACGAAAAAAGTTTTCAAATACGGGTTTTCAGCCAAAACATGGCTTTGCTTTCCCGGGAAATAAGAAAGTCCGAAAAAGTTTTAACTCCCTCACCTGACTTTTCAGTAATAAGTTGGCTTAAGATGAGTATCTAATACAATTTCTGCAGCCGATCTTTAATCTGGATCTGCCGGCTTTAAATACATATGTCACGTTTGTTGCAAGATCCGACGACCGCTTTCAGCCGCCCCTAACATGGCAAACGTGGGTTGCTATAAGTTATTTAAAGGTACCAATCACAAGCCTTGATGTTTCAGGTACTGAAGAAACTTAGAACTTGTTAGGAGTCCGGAATCACCCGTCGACTCTCAAAGAGTCTCCACTTCCAATCTCTGATTTTCTATGCACCTGTTTACTATCCGCAACCTCTGAACGTACCTAATAGCATTAAGCTGTGCTTCTCAAAAGTTTTGGACCGGGAACACACTTGACCATATCATTTTCTTTGAATGATAAATCCACTTCAATGGAGATCTTTAAAACAGTAGCGTAGAGAAAAATGAGAAGATTTTTTTAGTAGTATGCAATTTTTTTAGTTAGCATTTTTATACCAATAAATGCTATATAATAAACGTTATTGATATTTTCTAAAAATTCACACTTTTTATTTTATGTAGCTTCCGATAATTTTTTTGTAAACCTCAAATTCTTATAAATTTTATGAATAGTGTTTTGAATTTTTCAAAAGATTTTTGAAAAATAAAAATACATTTTCTAAATCAAAATTTTATTGAAGAAAATTTTTTGGGATTTGCAGAAGGAATTTTTTGGGTAAAGGAAATATATAATTTTTTTAACTAAATGCAGTTATACACTATCCCACAAAGTCTTAAGTATTTTTCGAAAATGCTTTCCTGATCTAAATATTGCTTGAAAATTTAAAAAAAAAACAATAATACTTATCATGGCAGGTTTGTATTTTTTTTTCAAAATACGTTAGAGTCCAATTTTCGATGACTCGTTCGAGCATTTCGACTGGTAACTGGCGAATGACACGCGTGATGTTTTCCTCCAAGGCCTGAATCGAAGCGGGGTTGTCCGCATAAACTTTAGACTTTACATATCCCCACAGCAAAAAGTTTAACGGTGTGATATCACACGATCTTGGTGGCCAATCGACCGGCCCAAAACATAAAATTATGTGCTCACCGAAGTGTTCTCTCAATAAATCCATTGATTTATGCGATGTGTGGGAAGTGGCGCCGTCTTGCTGAAACCAAATGTCGCCGAGATCACTAGCTTCAACTTCAGGCATCAAATAGTCGGTTATCATGGCACGATAACGCGTTACGTTCGCATGCATCATTTTTAAAGAAATATGGACCGATAATCCACCGGCCCACAAACCACACCAAACCGTTCTTTTTTCAGGATGAAGGGGCAGTTCTTGAATCTCTTCAGGTTGCTCTTCCTCCCAAATGCGGCAATTTTGTTTGTTTACATACCCATTGAGCCAGAAATGGGCCTCATCGCTGAACAAAATTTGCCTCGAAAACGTCGGATCTTCTTCGAACTTTTCAAGAGCCCATAGAGCGAAGCGATGTCGCTAGGGAAGGTCGAGCGGCTTCAGTTGTTGCACAAGCTGTATTTTGTACGCTTTTAATTTAAGATCTCGAAGTAAAATACGCCAAGTCGTTCCATACATACGTCAGTCCGAGATGCTGCGAACGGCACCGAATCGACTCTCCACGGTCTTCGTGTACACTCTCAGCTACGGCCGCTATATTTTCTTCACAGGGTACTGGACGTGGTCTATTCGGTCGAATATTATCCAATAATGAATGCTGGGTCTCAAAATGGGTGATGGTGTTGCGAATAGTACGCTCAGTAAGCCGATTATGTTGACCATAAGTTCAGCGAAGTGCACGAAACACATTCCTCACAGAACGTGAATTTTCGTAATTAAGTTGAACGATTTGTAAACGTTGTTCAGGCGTAAGTCTTTCCATTATTGTATGAAATGCCAAACAATACTAAACAAAAATAACATGACAGCATGACACGACTCACACGTGATCTGTCAAAAAAGGCTATTGAAAAAGTATCTCTACTTGAATCACCCATTATAATCTGGCAACACCGGTCTTGAGACTAACATTTTTTAAGACTTAGGCGCATTAGAACTTTTTCGGGAATGCGGCTTATTTAAATCTATTTTCAATTGTTAAACAATTTGAATGTTTTCGTGAAGGCTTCTCATGACGGGTTTTAGGATAATTTTTAAATTTTGAATCGATTTATACTGGTATAAACCTATTTTGAGAAATTATTTGTTTGGAGTAATTCAAAATCATGCACCAAATTTTACCTGTTTTTGTAGGATCAGACTTTGGTCTACAACAAACTTATAAGATTCATTCAATTCATTTAAAATTGCGATCACAAGCTTTCCATTCCGGTTTCGGGAGATCAACTAGTAGAAAATCTATACTTATAGTTACCGCCTATATGTGTGCTACATTGTTTTAAACAAAACTCTGAAGATAACAACGAACAACATTTATTTGAATATATTGTAAATGTTTACTTTAAAATACATATATATTTCTAAATAGGCTTAATTTTCTTTCCCTTTTTTTTACATAAAAAAAACACATAAAAATTCCAATGAATATATTTTGTTCACAAAAATTATGTTGACAATTTACAAAATAGTCATTTTAATTTGCAATTTTTCAACGACAAACTCAAAATCATTTGTAACCTTTCTTGAAGTTAAAAAATAACAAAGAAGAAAATTTTTTCACCGGAACTTGTAGTTTTTATATAAAAGGAATTTGTTCACCCTTTTTTTATATCAAGTTGCTAACTGTTGTTTTAATTTTTTTTCTTTTTTTTTAAAAAGAGGCGTTAAAAATAAAATAAAAATTTTTTTTTTAATTTACTCAACCATTAATGGCACTGACATTTGACTTTGTCGCTTTTTGTTTGCAATAGTTGTAAGGCATGAATTTATAAAGAAAAAAAGAACAAACAAGCACCCACATACACATGCAAACAAGCACACACATCCAAAGGTACAACCCACGACTTTGTTTTTGTCCCACAAACAAAGCACGTTTATATACTAACTAACACTCTTGCATTTACCTCCAACTGTCATAGATGTCAGACAAAATGCGTACGATAGCAATGAAAACTAAAAGGAGCACAGAAGCAAAGCAACTTTATAAATGACAAAAAGGATATATTTATGTATGTATGTAATTGTAACGTTGCTGATGTTCTAAAATTGTTCCTTTACATTACTCACCGTAGAGTTCTGAGTGTATATGTGTGCTTACGTAGTATTTGCAAAAGAAAAAAAATTAAACAACAAACACATTTCTCTACATACTACTTAAAGTTTGTTAAACTAATACAACATTTCTCTTTATACAAACTTTTGTCTTAGTCAGCCCTCTATGCCTTAAGCTAAATAAAACTCAAAAACGTATAGCAAAGAAAATGAAAAAATGTCTATGGAAAAATTATGAAAACAAAAATTTTGCAAAATAAAAATACCTCAAAGAAACAAAATTAGAGCTTAAAAAAAGAATAAGCAAAAATAAAAAAGTTATTCGAACGTCTAATATTTAAAAAGGTTGCGGTTGGGTTCCTAGTGGCAAGAGATCAAGTGACATGAAAGCATAAATTGTTTTACGCATACCTGAAAACCTTTAAATTCGTTATCTAAAAAGAACTTTAAGATTCTCGGCGGTAAGCCAAAAACTTTTTTAATGATCAAATTGAAAAAGACCATAAAGAAATTTCGAGTAAGTTTTTTTACTTTGTATTCAAATATTATTTATTTTTAAGTGTTATTTATATACGAATTTTCGTTTTCTAGTACTCTTTTAAAATTATTCTTAAACAGCTTACGTTGCTTATTCAAAATTCTTTACTGTTTTTACTTGCCAATGTGGCCTTAAAATCGGCACAATATAAAAACAACAGGCAAAGTGCAATGCAATCAGCTGTTCCTTTTAGGCTACCTTGTAAATTAATTAACTTTCCTAGCGTGAAAATGTTATGATACCCATAGACAATCCAACATTTGTCGAAACACGTGTTACTATTTATGTTTCGGTTTTTACCACAGACGATGACACTAAAAACGAAACATCAGTAGTGCGTGTTTTTTGAATATACTACTACAAAACACAAAAAAAAATTTATTATTTTGTCCCATAAATTTGGAAAAATTTTATATTCAATTATAATTGTTTTCCAACTCTCACAATTTGCAATTGTTGCCATTTTCCGATTAATTTCTTCATATTTTTTTCTCCGAGAGTTGCAAAAGCACCTCACTCAACAACTGCTCTCAACAAAATGAAAAAGAAAAAACAGTCAACATCGCCACACACGATGAAACATTGTGTTTGGAAACATAAAATATCAAAAATGTTTGATGTTTGAGAAACCAAAAAGGTAACAAGAATTTCAACCAGAAACATCCCCGCACACGTAGCAACATTTGTCGAAACATGGTAATGTGTGTTGGTAACTTTATAGTACAAAGTAGGGATGGGCCATAAATATCGATGTATCAAAATATCAATATTTAAAAAAATTATAATCGAAATATATCGCCGATATTAAAAATAGCCATATATCGATACATCGATATGTATATACGACTATCGAATTCGATATTTTTAAGATCTCTTTATAATAAAATTCAACATTTTAACCGTTGCTAAACTGCTTACAATACTGTTGTTTTTTTAAGAATTGCATCATATGTTTTTTAACTAATATTAAGAAAATAACGGCACTTTTCCATTGTACATTTTCATAGATTACACAGTTCAGTTTTGTCTCGGTTTTTTAAGAGATGGCAGCAAAAAAATAAGCGCGAAAAAAATATTCTGGACAGGGTTCCTAGAATTATGCAAAGAATCGCCTTAATTATGGCGTATTAGCAGCAATAGGCACATGCAAGTCATGTTTAGTATGTGTCACAAGTTTACCGGCAGTATATAATCCGGCATTATATAGTCCCAATAAAATTATTTTGTTTTAGATTTCATATGGCGAATAAATTAAAAATTTTTTATTTTCGTTACATTTTTTTTCTTAATTTTTTTATTGTAGAATTAACTGTCGGTCCCTCGATTTCCAACAAAAGCTTCGTTCGCATAACGTACCTTAAAAACTAAATTTTAAAATTGGTTTTTGTTTGAAATAAAAGTTAAGCGAATTTAAATTTCGTTCGAAATCGAGGGACAGGCAGTAAATTTGAAATTAAAAGAGAAATATAAAAGGTTAGAATGGAATCAAATGTAATATGTTTGTACATATGTAAATATGTGTTGACATAGGTATATTAAGGGTTTAAATTTGGTAATAATTTCAACTTAATACGTTCGATACATCGATATATCGATTTTTTTAATTCATAAATATCGATACTCTTAAAAAATATCGATACGATATATATCGATATATGTTTTTCAAATTGCCCATCTTTAGTACAAAGGCCTTCAAAAAGGCTTTTTTCAGTCAAAATGCATCCCAGCTTAATTTATAATTTACACGGACCACAGAAGGCTTCATATACAGAGTGGTTCTAGACCATTGAAAGCTGGCACCGAGCATTATATTGACTAAGCTAAGAAAAAAATTGAAGTTTCTTCAAAATGAGCCATGTCCACCGCCCATCCTCGTACAATCCAAATAAATTGTTTCACATAAATATTTTCCTATGCAAGAAAAAATCTTCTTTAAAATAAACAAAGAATACATGCTTAGTTTCACCAACATTAACTATATAAAGAATGTTTTATTTGAAATGACATAAAACAATAATGAATTTTGTAAATTGACATGAAATTTACTTCTTCGAAAAATAATCTTTTGGCATTATTTAAGCATGAGTTCTGGCATATTACTGGCACGGCTAACTCGGACGCAGTCTAATATAGAGGTCCAATTTTCGACGACTTTTTCCAACATTTGTGGAAACTTAGAGGCATAGACTAGCAACTTTACATATTCCCACAGAAAATAGTCTAGCGGCGTTAAATCAATTGTGCCACGAACACATTTTGTGTCTTAACACATCTCGCGCCGAGCCCAAAATCGCGATTTACTCATTCGGGCCAAAATATATATTTTTTGTATAACACTCTGTTTATGTCCATTTATTTTATATTTGAAAACATAAAGTGAAAATTTTCACTTTTTCATGGTTTTTCATAAATTTTCCTCGTGTGCACCGGTGATCACGCGGCCCCAGTAAGTAAATTTACTTCTTGGGGCCACGTGATCACCGGTGCACATTTAACCTTTTTTCGTTTTTATAGTTTCAGGAAAAAAGTAAATAATAATAGTAAAAGATGTCAAAGAAAAAACTAAGTGATAAAGAGATAAATGATGCTTTGAATGCTGATCTCTCCGATCTGTCAGATTTTTATGACTCAGAAGACGATGATGATGTTGATAGAGACAAAGATTACATTCCTTCTAGTAGTTGTGATGAGGAGTCAGATGTAGAAGCTGTTCCGTCCACTTCAACGAGTGTGGACCAAATAATATGCATCACAGTACCACCTCCGCCTACCTGTGACGATTCTCAAGAAATGCTAGACAATCTGGTAACAGACAGACAATCATCACATTCTGATAAACCGTCAACGTATCGTTTACCCAGCATCCCAGATTTCAGCTCAAGACCATCAACCTCTCGTTTATTCAACATCTCTCTACCTGATCTTAGTTCAACGCCATCAACACCTCGTGTCCTTGAGGAGTATGTAGATGACCCGGGCAATATTTTTGAGGAAAATAATATAAATACCGATGTATCAGAAACAGCTTCTGAGTCGATATGGCAGCCAGTAGAAGGGGAAAGAACGACATTTCCAGATGTAGTACTTGGAAATACCGGAGTTCCGCCTGATATCTACACAAAATTACATCAGCAGGGGCCCATTGAATGTTTCAATCATTTATTGGATGATGAAATAATTGGTCTATTGGTAATTGAAACCAACAGATTTGCGGCGCAAACTCTATCAGAAACCACACTCCCTAACGCAAGAGTCAAAAAGTGGGTTGACACGAATGCTGTTGAAATGAGAAAATTCATTGGAATTTTATTGTGGATGGGTCTTGTGCCATTGCGGCATCTAAGAGATTATTGGTCGACTGATCCTATTTATAAGAATGGTATTTCAGAAGTAATTAACAGAAACCGATTTGAGTTACTGTTATCTATGTTCCATCTTTGCAACAATGAAGAACAAACTCAGATGTCTGACCGTGTATTCAAGCTGCAGAAGTTTCTTACTCTTCTTCAAAGAAAATACCAGACGTCATACATTCCAGAAGAGGAATCTTGTATCGATGAAAGTAATGTACCCTTTAGAGGACGACTTTTCTTTAGACAATATATACCCAATAAGAGGCACAAGTATGGCATAAAGTTATTCAAACTGTGTGTCGGTGGCGGATATACCTGGAATTTTAAAGTATATACTGGAAAAGAGAAAGTTGACGAGACAGCAGTTTCTGAGAAAATTGTAATGGAATTGTTTGGAGAGCTTCTAGACCATGGAAGAACCCTCTACACCGATAACTGGTATACCAGTGTGAAATTAGCTCAAAGAATGGTAGAAAGAAAAACTCACTTGGTTGGAACTTTGCGCAAGAATCGAAGAGGTAATCCACCCGAAGTTGTACAAGCAAAATTGAAACGGGGAGAACGGAAAGCTCTGCAAAACCAACAAAAAATTGTTGTTCTCAAATGGCAAGACAAACGGGATGTGTTAATGCTGAGCACGAAACATGGTGATACAATGGTGACAAAGGTAAGCCGCGGTAAGGAGATAACAAAGCCAGAGATGGTGTTTGAATATAATATAGGAAAATCGTATGTTGATATCTCTGACCAGCTCTCAGCATATTCGCCATACTTGCACCGAACTGTAAAATGGTACAAACGCTTAGCTTTCCATCTAATCACTGCAACAACAGTTGTTAATGCTCTGCACCTCTACAACAAAATCAACAACAAAAAAATGCCCATCAAAAAATTCAAAGAAGAACTAGTGAGAAAGCTGGTTCTAGACCAATCTGACAAACCAGCACCTGAGATAGAAGAGGAACCAACACATATGTCCGTAGTCTCTGAGGAACTACAGACACCGCAGATGCCCCCTGTTGCAATATATTTTGAAGGAAGCTGAAGGACCCAAGAGGAAAACTAGAAAAAGGTGTTCAGTGTGCTACAAAAAGATGGCTGCAGAACGTGGAACTCCTTATGCTAGAAAAAGTGCAAAAATGATTAATACCTACTGTATGAAGTGCAACATACCCATTTGTATCAAGTGCTTTGAACAACACTCTGCTTAGGTCATTTATGTATATATAGAATAGATTTTGAAATTTTGAGACTGAATTTACTTTTTTTGCCTAATACATGAATTTGAAAAATAAAAAAAAAATGGATTTGAATGTTATCATTGTTTTTGTCTGGTAAAAATTGTTTATTTCAATACAGAAAGAAAAAAAATACTGTTACAAAGAACTATCCACCTGTTCTCATTGAACCAAATAGCCCCCTTTTTTGTCCGTCCCTTATGCATTATGGGCATGAAAACTGCTCAGGCCAAACACAGTTTCACGTTCTCCTGGGGCCGCAGATTAATTTGAGGTATATAAACCCAATGTAAACCGTGTGCACTATGCCACATTCACGTTTAAAGACATTAAGGTTGCGTGTGCATATGTGAACACGTGGTCCAAACGAATACTCAGGTCGTGCGCACCAGTGTCGCACATGGCGCTAAATGTACACTTGAGGATTATCATCACTCAAAATACGGCAGTTTTGTTTATTGACGAATCCACGCAGTAAAAAAATATGTGTTTTGGAAGCACTTAAGAGAACAAACGCATAATCGAGCGCTTCAATAAGAGATCTCTTATACAGCAAATTTAGTTTTGATGGAATAAAATAATTTGTTTGCGTTTTTTAGAGTATTTGCAATTTATTAAAATTTTATTATATTGTGATGTATGTATGTGGGATATGCACAAAACTATTGCGAAGTCGGCGTGGTACCAAAACACATTTCTTTAGTATCTGGAGAACGGTAGGAGAAAAACTGCTGGTTTTTTGTTGGGTTTGACAATGTGTGTTAGTATGTGAGTGGTCTAAGGCGCTGCTTTCCGTTAGGTAAAGGGTATAAAGCGGCATGCCCACACATCCAACAGGCTTATCAAAATCACATTTTTTTACTTGTGCTAGGAACAAAAAACTCACACGTATGGTTTGATGTGAATTTAAAGAAAATCAAAATATTTTTGATTTTCAGAAAAATATCGCCAGTTCGATGCGTGTGCCCGTATTTTCTTCAAATTTTAGTTACTTTTTTGTTTTAAACTGCATGTTAAGTGCCCTGGAGACTTTCAAATAAGCCCGTCAATCAGTGCATATGTGCTTGTGTCGTTTAATTGACGCTTTTTCCGAGACCTACAAATAAATTCGTCAATCTGCCGATTAAGTTAGATTTTCGATGATTTATTGTTATTGGCATTATTGCCACTTTAAAATTGAAAATTTAATTTTTTGACAGTTTTGAATTATTTAATTTTTATGTAATTTTATTTACCGTAGAAATTATAGAAATTATTTAATTTTTGTGTAGTTTTATTTACCGTAGAAATTAATTCTGTGTATACCCAAATTATGCGCAATTTTCCTTTTATTCTAGTTAATTATTTTAGAATCATTTTTGTTCCTGGGTTTCCCTTCAGCAGGTCGGCAAGAACACCTCATACCTCGAGCATAAGTCACACAATTTGCCAGCATATACCAATGCCACCGACAGTCTGGCCACACTCCTCAGTGATTATTGTAAAAAGAACAACCAGCTGGTATTTTCTTCCATTTCAGTGCAGTACAAAATTGAAGGTTTTATTTCAGGCATCTTTGTGAATATTGGATGAATGTGACGTCAAAAAGGGAATTTTAATGTAATTAAACTTTTATCCTCATCAAATGGTATAGGATTAAGTTATTTAGGTATCTGAGGCTTTAATTTATTAGTTGGAATGAAACAGCCTATAAAAGCTAATAAAAAGACATTAGACGTATTTTTATAAATAATTGCTATAGTGGGCATTACAGATTCTTTAGGGACGAAGAGGATAAAAACAAAGTACAGTTCTGTATAGACATACAGCCGTATTCATTACGAAAATTTGGCATGAAGTTAGCACAAAGTTTATTCATAATACACTTACCAAACTCTGGCTAACGATTTGCTAAACTCTTGTTAACCAGCTGCCAAACGTTTGCCAACTTGTGATAAACCGCCGTTTTATGTTGAATAATTTTGTTTGTTTTTTTTTAATACACTGTTTTTTTTAGTTTAGAGTCCTTTTTTAAATATATTTTAATTTAAAAACATTTCAAATTTTTATTTTAAATGAAATGAAAAAACCAGCGATGATTAATGCAAAACGTGTTGCATTTTTGAGTATTATAATGTGGCATCATTAATATTCAGAGTTGATTTATTAAAAGTTAGCAGACGGATAAAATTTGTTATTAATAAACTCTGTGCTAACAAGCTGCTAAGCTTAATCGGCATTCTAGTTAGCAGCTCGTTGTACGTAGTGTACAAATTGTGGCTAACTTTTTGTTATGAATACGGCTAATAGTCTTTAAAACGATGAAAAGCATTATTTATGCAGAGATTTAAAAGCCTAAAAGAGAAAACATGCTTGTAAAATATCAAGGTATAAGGTTCCCATGATAACCTGGAAAACTTCTGCACATAATTAATTATGTGTGTGGCCGTTTTCCCCAAAAAGTTAGATAGTTTTACATTATGATGGCTACTGATTTAAAACTTTTATGTTACTATCGGAAATGAAAAATTTCAATTTAGCCTAAAATCTTGATGATCAAATCACCATAAATTTCACTAGTTTCTCAAATTTCAAGTGTATTTTTCTCTCAGTGTATCAGGTTTTCAAATACTTCTCAGCAGGGTAGGAAAAAATTCTACTCGCGAGCACAATTCGAGTCAACTCTCTCATTTTAAAATTTGTGCTCGCGAGTTTTATTTTTAAACTCGCGAGCACAAATTTTTTACGAGTCATAAGGTTTTTGTGCTCGACTCGTAAGCAGATAACAACTCGTTTTAAAATTTGTGCTTACGAGTTTTATTTTTCAACTCGTAAGTACAAATTTTATGCGAGCAGAAAACGAGCGCATACGAGTTGAAATCGAGCAACTCGTTTAAAAAAATTAATGTTTGCTTGTGCGAAGTAAAAATATACATACATATGAATTTTTAGAAACGAAGGGCAGGCAAATGTGTAGGAAGGGGTTATAAAAACATATGCACACATATGAATGCTGGGCATAATCATGTTGATAAGAATGTATGTGTGTTTGTATGTATAAATGTTTTCTTGTTTAAAAATATGTAAACCTGCAAAATGTCTAATGATGTGTAATAAAATGTATGCGTTCTTAAATGACTTAAATAAAAGTGTTTGAGATTGGTAACATATTATTTTCATAAAAGCTGCCTTTAATAATTATGAATTAAATAAACATTTGTCAATCGATTTTCATGGTTTATGGCTCATTTTATTCGCAATATATTTGGCTTTCTGATAAATAATAAAAAAATTGTTCTAAATTTGTTAACAAATTTTTGAAAACAAAAAATAGTACTAATTTTGCTTGGAAAAAAAGTTTATCGCCACTAATTTCTGAAAATGTCCGACACAGTGGAAAATATAAAAAATGTTATTCGTTTGACTTAAAGGAAATATTATTAATAATCATTTGTTGGTGTTTTTATAAAAATCGGCCCTTATTTCGGGCAGAATATTAGCCAAGCCCATAAAAAAATTTGAAATTGCAAACGGATTTAAATTAACCGCTTCAAAATCTTTATATTTTATATGTTTTTGAAGACCAGTGTTATAAATGAATTAAGAGTTTTTTAGGGTAGCAAAAGCCATCACATAATTGTCTTGTGACAACCAAAGAATCAAATATAGAATCAATATAGAAAACATCAGCAGGTAGTAAACATTCACGACTATTTATAGAAAATGTGATCATTGATATGTTTGTTTGATCCCTAGTGAGTGGTTAAATGGGAAAGGGTTGTAAAAGTAATGTTTATACTCAAAAAAATGCACACAAGTGAATGATGCTCATAAACAGGTAGATAAGTGTGTTTTAAAATATATGTGCAATACGTATAAATGTTAAATTTTGAATGAAGTGTAATAAAACGTATGCGGTCATTAGTGACTTACATAGAAGTGTTTACGATTCATAGGAAATTAATGAACGGCTTGTTTTTGTATTAAGAATGTTTGTTTGCGAATTTACATGGAAACACCTTACGAAATTTTTTATTTTTATTACAAAAAAGGCAGTAAAGGTTTTTTATGTGCACGGCCCTACACTCCTCACAGAATTAAAGAACCCAATATGAGATTTTATGGCTGCAATAGCCACCACATATGGCGATTTCTTTTCTGAGAAATCGCCAATAATTGTCTTGTGCAAACCAAATTAGTTGACTTTTATAGAAAATAGCAGCAGGTAGTTAACAATAACGACTATATAAAATGCAATGAAATGTGTTCATTGATCTGTAGTGAGTGTTTAAACATCTGTGCAATGGGTCGCAAAAATTTATTTGAATTTGAAAAATATGTTTCAATCGACGAACAAAATAATATATCAAAATGCATTTAATCCAACAAATAGCAATTACTCACGATACCAGTGAGGAATTGCTATAAACCTAACTTTATTCACATTAATAAAAATAATTCCTAGTTTCCTCTTTTTTAAACATTTTAATGTAAACTTTTTCAGTATCAACACAATTATTAGTATACTAACTAGTTTTAGTTTTATTGTTATGAAGTCTTAAAAAAAATGTTATGCACAGTATAAAATACATGTATAAAATATATGTATTTTTACTTATTTAATAATAAAGATCACAATGAATAAAAAAAGTTTTTGCCTTTTTAGTCTTTATTTAAAAATACCAATTTAGCTTATTTTTTATTCAGCTCTTGGCAACACTGATAGTAACAAACATTTATTTTCAATACTATGTTAGTAAATATTCCCAAATTTAAAACTAAAAACTGTTTCTCCATAGTATTTTTATATTTTCGAAACGTATAACATGATTGCATTCTTTTAAACGAATCCTTTCCTTTGCTATTTCTTCTTCATGGTTAGTTATACTTGTCACAACGTAATATTTGCTGTATCAATAAATACCTTTTCCCACCTTACTTCTGATCCATTTGCTAATGCTGTTCTGTGTTTCGATGAAATATTCATACATACACACATTTATCCACACATACAAACAAATAAACAGGAAAAAGATATTTTTAATTAAAAAAAATTCATACGCAAAAATAAAACTCGCGAACAATTCTTTTTAGCTCGACTCGCGAGTTGAGTTTTATTTTTGACTCTTAAAATTTGAATTCTTTTCGCGAGCAATATTTTTCAACTCGCAAAAATAAAACTCGCTCGCGAGTTTTATTTTTTAAACTCGCGAGCAGTAAAGAATAACTCTTTTCAATGTAGAAAATAAAACTCGCTCGAATTGGACTCGCTCGCGAGCGAGTTTAATTCGAGCACTCTCCGTACTCTGCTTCTCAGTAATGAATTTTTTTTATCATTCATGTTTTGTATTTGTTAAACTGAACGTTAAGTATGTGTTTGTTGTTGTTGCAGCAAAATTTTATTGCTCTACCAAAATTAAAAAATAAAAAATAATGGAATGAATACAAATTACATACTGCACAAAAACAAATAAGCAGTAAAACATAAAAACAACAGAAAAAAACAAAGTTTATTTTCTGCTAAATATACAAATATGAATGTGAGAAAATCACATCAAACAATTGTTGTGTTAAGCTTCTTAAGGGGACTCAGCTCCCAGAAACAAATAAGCAGCAAACTCACAAAAATTGTGAACAAATACGGCCTAGACACACAAATAAAAACATATGTATGTCTGACACAAAAGACACACAGACAGGACGATTGGGAGACACTTTATAAACCATCCCTTACATAACTAAGTAGATAATTTTTTTGTGCTAATTGTAGCAAACTGTAATACAATATATTCAAATAAAAAAAATGGGGTTTTGTGTTTCTTTATAGATGAATAAATGGTTGAACAAGTCTAAGGGCTTTTAGTCATGTATATGCACATATATTCTTTAAACACATACAATCCTTCATTGCTATGTATGTAAAATATATATTTTGTACATTTTCTCATACAATAAAGAATATTGTTTAAAAGTTTATGTAAACAGAGAATAAGTAGGATAAATATTAAGGCTTAAGGTTAAGTTGTTAAGTACATAATTTTATTACAGAAAAAGATTAAAGGAATTATAAATGAAACAGAAAATTTTGTTCATTTTTTTAATGGAAATATTTAAATCTATTTATTTAAGTGGGAACAACAAAAGCTGGATACCATAAACAAAAATAAGAACAAAACAATTTGGTTACTTTAATCAAAATTAATATAAGACTTAACGCAAAAGTACAAAGCTAATATTGAAGAGATATTTTAAATAATATATAGAGTTAGTCAAACACTTATTTTCATAATAAATATATTTCAAAACATTTATATGAATTTTCTATTTTTTTAAATTAAACCGTTAACTGTAAAAAAAAAATCTGCAATCTGAATTGTTTGAGTAACTGTAAGCATTTTTTTGTAAAATGTGCTTCATTATAAATAGAACTTTGTGGTAAAAGGAACGCTTTTCTTAAATGTACTTTTTTGTAAAGAGGTAATTTTTTCTAAAGGTATACTTTTAAGCTAATGTATGTAGATAACTTATTTGTTAAGGGCACTATCCTAAGAAAAATATGTTTTTGGTAAAAATACTTTTTTGTTTAAGTGATTTTTTCGTACTTTTTTGTAAATAGAACGTTGTTGAAAAAGGGACTATTTGTTAAATTAACTTTTTCGTTAAATGTGATTTTTTCCAAAAGGTACTTTGCTGTTAAAATCACACCTTTGTTTTAATAGAATTTTGTTTTAAAAGGTACTTCTTTGTAAGTAGAACTTTGTTGTAAAAGGTTCTTTTTTTTAAGGTGCTTTTTAGTTAGACTTTCCTTTTTGGTTAAAAGTACATTTTTGTTAAAGGCACATTTTTGTTAAAGGTACTTTTTTGTTAAAGGTACTTTTTTTGTTAAAGGTACTTTTTTGTTAAATGTACTTTTTGTTAAAGGGTACTTTTTTGTTAAAGGGTACTTTTTATTAAAGCTACTTTTTTGTGAAAAGTTTTTTTTTTGGTAAGAGATACTTCTTTTTAAAAACTTCTTTTTAAGCACTAGGCACCATCAAATTTTGGCAAATATTCAACAGATCTGCCAAACTTAAAAAAATTGTTTATGTATCTACAAACATACTTCAAATGTTTGCCCAAACAGCAAACACCCTAATTACCAACACAAAATATGGGTACAAACGTAAACTTTTTACTTGTTTGCCAAGAAAGTTGTGGTTTATTGTGCCCTTTATTTTTTTACTAATCATACAAATTTTTTTGTTGACGTTTTTGCTTTTTTTATATTTTGGTTAACTTAGAACCATTTGTAACACCTTTTCGATTTTAAGATCGCTGATCGATTTTGGCAATGTTTTCGAGCTTGTTGCGTTGTTGATCTTTTTGAATGTGGACTTTGCTTCACCAATTTTAGAGCATACTATTTTTTGAGTTTTCCACTTATTATAACGCCCACATAGCGATGTCAATAGTAGGAAATTTTCCCTTTTTGAATATATTTTTTCAGAAATTTTCAAGCGTAGGGGAAAACACAGAAAAAAGTTTTTTTTAACAATTAAAAACATGTTTTAAAAAGTATATAAACTTAATTAATGAGGTAGTTGAATCAATTATTTTTAAGTTGAAAGAAAATTAAAAATGTAATTTTGAATTAACTAAAATTTTAGTTTTTTTGAAATAATTTTTTATTAAAATATTTATTAAATAACAGAATATCTTAATTGACTTTTTTCGTTTAAAATAAAATAAATGAAACTTGTAAAATTGTTGTTGGGAATTGTCAGTATTTAATAAAATATATTAACACATTGTTTGAAATGGCAAAGTTTGTTGATAATTTTTTAAATTAAAAATAAAAATATCATTTATTGAAAAAAACTATTCACAATCTTACAACTTTTAGTAATCAATATAATCATATTGGTAATAGGTGCAAAATCAACAGCTTGTTTGCTTGATATTATGAATTTGGTATAAATTTGGTGATTAGAGAAAATTTTTAATTTTTTCTGTGAAGGCAGATATCTTATTTTAAGGAAAATTTAGGGAATTTTCAAAAGGTTATCTCATTTTCAATATATTGCGTGAAAATACGCAAATATAATACAAATTTTCATAAAAAATTTACATTTTCACTATAAAGGGTGCATTTGGGCAAATGAGGATCCACGAGTGATTGTTGAAAAGCCTACAACGAGTGACTGTTTAGTGCAATTTATGGTCCGGGGTCATCGGGCCGTAGTTCTTCGAAAATGAGTTCGGCCAAGCTGTTACTGTTAATGGTGCTCGCTATCTCGAGATAATACCGGAGTTCTTTTGGCCAGAAATTGAAGATATGAACACGGACGATATTTGGTTTTAAAAGGATGGTGCCACTTTCTACACAGCCTACGAAACAATGGCTCTTTTGCGCGAGATATTCAATGGCCGTATTATCTCAAGTCATGGCGATGTTAATTGGCAGCCACGATCAAGTGATTTGACACCGTTGGACTTCTTTCTTTGGGGATATTTAGGATAAAAAGTGTACGTTAATAAGCCAAAAACAATTCACGAGCATTGAACCTCAATAATGTCTAAGAGTAATTGAAAATATGGACCAACGGATAGAGATATTCTGCCGAAGCCGTGGCGGAATTTGGCTGATATATTTTTTCGCGCATAAATCATAAATCCTTCCATCGTATTAAAAAATATTAAGATAATTCTCTGAAAACATTTTGTTTTATTTGCAATTCACATTGCGCGTTTTGGTTAAAGAAATGTAGTATTTTCTTAACAGAAGCCATATACAATGAGTCAATCTTCAACAAGTGCCAAAACCATGAACGTATAAATTAGGGAGCGGTGTAAATTCGGGTTCGCATTTGTGAACTGTTCGCTTATTTTTGCTATTCGCATTCGCACTCACATTCGTGAAAATGTATGCGAATATTAAAATCGAATATCTAATGAATGAAAATTCTGCATAGAAATTGATTTTGTACCGAGAAAAAATCCATCACACCTTCTTAACTAAAAGAAATAAAATCATACAATTTAGGATTTTTAAAAAATGTTGAAATAAAATTTTTAAGGATGTGGAAGGGTATATTATTTAAAAGAATTTTTTTTATATTTTTTTAAAGGGGAACTGAAGTAAATATTTATTTAAACATTATACAGAGCCTTCCCTTTAATTTGGTTTCCAGTTTGCTAAAAAATATTAGATACTTATATTAAAAAAAATTATTTAAAATAAGTATTCTAGAAAAATATTGAGTCCTTTAAGAAGGACAAAAGATGAGGAAATGACAAATCAAGCACGCAGTTTGACTATGTTTTGTATCAAGATTAAAGGATATATAGTGGCGTTTCTGCCAAAAAGAAAAAATTGAATTTTTTCACACAGTGTTATTTTTGAAATCGAATTTTTATATGCTTATGTCTAGCATGCACATATTTATTTTGGCTTTGTTCTTGTTGTTTATAAATGCTTTAATTATAAATGGTAAATAATGTTTGTTAACATAATATGCATTTGTTCCCCTGTTGCTAAAAGCAATATATTTTTAACGTAGAGAAAAGCGTAGGGAAACTTTTTTTGGTTGCAGGGAAAAAAGGGATTTTTTTACACACAATAGTAAAGAGGGTATCATGCATTTGTGCTTATTTTGTAACACCATAAAATATTGGTTCAAGACCCACCTTTAAGTATACCGATCGTCTCAGAATCACTTTCTGAGCCGATCTAACGATATTCGTCCGGCTGGCTGGCTGTAAACCATGTGCATTTTTGGAGATAATTTGATCAAATATGGTACACAGGCTCTACTTGGCACAAAAATGAGGTGAATCGGTCCATAATTTCACATATCCTGCAAACAAGCTTCTTTCCGGAATAGGGTCTCTGTTCAAATTAACCATTTTCTGATGTTGGTATTTGGGTTGAATTTGGTCCAAACTTATTTTATTGCTATCAAAATCATACCTCCCATACAAATACTACTCCCGGAAATAGCTCTTAATCCCATAATAACGTAATAAATATTAGTATTAACATAAAAGTTGTCGATAATAACTTATACGGTAGCTGCTATGTCATATCGTGTCCTGGTAGTTCCAAAATTAACCAAAGGTCCCATGTAAACCCCCATCCTAAAATCTCATATAGATGAAGATATTTAAAAATATTTGGCAAAAAGAACTTTTACATGAATCTTAATCTAATAACATAATTTTTTTTAGCCCGATCCATGATTGCCTTTGGGTTAGAAATGGGGTACACTCACAAAAATTATTTTTATATACTGCGTTGGTTTTGGGTATCATATAATCGGGCTTGACCGACTATTTCTTCTATTTTTTTCATTTTAAGGCTTTGATAGGAATATAAAACTAATTCTAGTTTCTTATTTAAAAATTCTTTGTTTTGACATATACGAAGATCAACACTTTTCCTCGTTCGCGCCGAATTTATATCAGAAAATATCGCAAAACTTAAATCATAATACCGGGTTCAACATGCAACCATGCATAACATACTTGAACAATTATTACAAATACGACAGAAAAAAACTCTTGAAAAACGGCTTTCTGTTCAGGATTAACAGCAAATAAAAGCCTGAACTATTAAATTAAAGCAGATACTCATGCAGGCACAAGGTGTTCATTCTTTTACTCGTTCCCATAGTTTATATAAAAATAAAAATAATGCAGTCAAACTTGGATTTTGTTGTTCCTTATTTTAAAATCACAACCACTCACGCACACATTTGTGGATATTAACACACAAAAATACATCTTTCCCGCACTTGTTTTCAAATGCGTTTGTATGTGTTGTGCAAAGGAATTTATGGTTGCATAATTATTTTGCGACAATTGCTTACACATTGCTGGCAGCTTAATTTACATACATAACTTCTTATACGAATCCATGCAAACATGATTCGTCCTTTTATTAAAGTTCAGCAGCAAAACTTAAATAGCGACAACCTATAAAAAGCGTAAACAACAGTTGAAGAAAAGATTTTTTGTAATGCCACAAGCCAGCAGTGGAACAACATTAGTTGGAAATAAACCCTTAATAGACAACAGAGTCCTGTTGCATATTTGGTTTACTTATTTGTATTAGGGCAATTAAACTTTTCTAGGATTTCACAGAAATTTTTTGTACTTAATCATTCACTATTTATAGACAGACTCTTTTTAAATCGCTGGCTTTTTGTACAGACAAGTCACTTCTTACACATAAAGTAAATTTTTGCTTTAAAAGTTAATATAAAAGTTAATATATGCGAAAAAAAGACAATTTCAATATAAACAAGTTAGAGTGCTTTATTCGGCTATGCCGAATCATTGCTACCCTCCACCGACAGGAGTCGGATCTATATGATAAATACATATATATTATTAACTAAGCTTCACAAAAACGAATGTCAGCATTAAAATTGGTTGCGGATCAGACCTTTATTAAATTATTGACCGACAATCAGAAAGTTTTATGCGTTTCTTATTATAACTTTGAACTGGTTTGAGTAAAATATCATGATTCGTAACAGTTTTAGCCGAACTAAAGCGATTTTCAGGAGGGTAATTTGTATTAGACTTATGGTAAATTATAAATCAATCATCCCAAAATCTGAAGACAAATATCTGGTATTAAAAAAATATATTATAATTAATTTCAATACAGCAGTGAAAATTAGTTTTAGTGCTTACAGTGAATTTCAGAAGGCTGCTTAATATGGGATCTAAGGTAAATTCTGGACCGTATATTACAAATTTCCATAATGTTTGTTTGGCCTTATGAATCTAAGTTGGAAGAAATTGAACCGCAATAAATATATCTGCTACGGTTTTAGGCGAATTTAAATATTTTCCCTAAGTGGGCTTTATATGGGGCCAACGGTAAATTGTGGAGCGACCATCATGAAATTTATTAGTGTCATTTCTAGTCCTATAAATCTGTGAAGTATTAAATTGTATTATGATAGCATTATTTATTACGGTTAAAGGTGTAATAAACTATTTTCCGAGAGTAGGGTTTATATGTGGCCTATGGTAAATTATAGACCGAACATATAAAACTGCGACGTGCCGAATTAAATTATGAAAGTATTATGTATTACGGTTTTAGGCTTACTAAACTCTTTTCCGCGAGTTTATATGTGGCCTAGGGTAAGTTATGGACCGATCTTTACGAAATTTAACAGTATGATTCATAGTCCTATAAAACTATGACGTACCAAATTTTAATATGAGCGTTTTATTTATAACGATTTTTGGCGTACTAAACTGTGTTCCCGGAAGAGGCTTTATATGGGGTATGGTCAATTATGGACCGATCTTCATGATATTTAACAGTGTGATTTGCAGTCGTGTAAAATAAATTTGTGCAACATATAATGTCCTTCCGTGTATTATTCCACCATTTATGTTAGTTTTTATAACAAAATTATTAATTTTTTGGGTGGTGGTTCCACATTTTGATTCGCAGCTGTGATCCTACTAAACCAATGTTGCTCGATTTTTATTCCAAGCTGCTTTGGATAACAACAAGCACTTTGAGCAGAAGTTTTTTTTCCTTTCTTTTGCGTTTTTCGAAAGTGAGCGTTTTTTCAAAAGACGGAATGACAGACGGACATGACCAAAACGCCTTAGAATTACTTATGAAAAGAGAATATATATACTTTATGGTGTGTTAGATGTATAATAAAAAAGTTTCACACGGAATGACAAACTTAGTATACCCGCATTCACCACTAGTGGTGGTGGAGGGTATAAAAAGTCACTTTTAGTCCAAAATGGGAATTTTACCATATACAAATTCACATTTTGCACAGAATGTGATATTACAAAAATATCGCTGACCTTTTGTACAAAATCAGTTTTTACATCAAAGTTTAATTTTTACCTAAAAGCCCATTTACACTACAAAGAAATCTAGTACTTACGAGATTTCGAGCAATATCCTGGTGCTTTTGACTAAAGTTTCCATACAAACAAAATCTACTTCGTGACTAGATTTTGACGAAATCTTCGCGAAAGCGGGTAGTAAAAAGCACTATAAAAATACTTCCATGCACACGAGAATAATGACGTTCAAAAAACAACAAACAAATACAATACCGACGGCGTGTTAAAACTGGTAAAACATTTTACAATTTAATAAAATTAAATATTTTTTATTTTTTGAGTGTATTCTATGATGGTAGTTCCTTGTCAAATCGACCAAGAGTGGAACCCGACCCCTTTCGATTTGAATGAAATTTGGTGTGAAGGTTCCTTTTATCGTATAAAGAACATATGTATATGAAAGAAAAAAAATTTTCAAATTATTTTTTCGAAAGTTACGTCATATTCAAAATGTCATAATTTCGCCGAATTAGCCGAAGGTGTTGAGTTTATTTTTTCAATATCTCAAAATCTACTTCACATACAAAGATCCTTTGTATGTAATTTTAAAGATAATACCAGGGGCTTTAAATAATATTTTAGAAAAAATGTTTTTCTTAAAATGTAATATCTGCAAAATATTAAATTTTAAAAATTGGCTAAGTCAAAAACCATATTTTTTTTGCTGATATTTTTCTATATAAAACCTCAAACTGTTCTTTAAAAATCCTGAAACTTTGAAGGAGGTGTTTTTTTTCGCAACCTTTAAAAAAATAATTTAAAAATAAAATTTTAATTTTGAGCAATAAGTATTTATTAAATCTGATTTGTTTGAAAAATTAACGTCATTGGGACGGTTGTTTTTGTTTATTTGTTGAGTCTTTTGTTGGAGCTCAATGTGGGCATTTTTTCAAGAAAAGTACACTTTTTGTCACGATACGTCTTTAAAAGTCGTTTTTTCTTCGTCTCTTTTCCTACCGTTGATGCCTGGCTGCTTTTTCTTAAACTAAAATAAATTAAAATGCCCTAAGTATTCTCTTTAAAATGACATACAAATCATCTTCGTATGTGCAGAAGTTTTTGAGATATTGAAAAAATAAACTCAACACATTTTTAAATTTGTTTTTCGTTCATATATGTTCCTTAAAGGATAAAAGGAACCTTTACACCAAATTTCATTCAAATCGAAAGGGGTCGTGTCCCACTCTTGGTCGATTTGACATGGCATTACCCATGAGGTAAATTTCAATTCTATAAGGCTTTATAAAATATTAATTTAACTCATTTATTTATTTATTTATTTAATTGAGTCTATGGATACACTCCTTACAGACTAAATACTAAATTTAAAAATTTTTCTTAATATAACTGCAGTTACATGTTCAAACTTAAAATAATATTGCGTTTAATAATATCAACATTTAAAGAAAAATCTATAAAGTTAAACATTTCATTAAAACAACAACATAATTTTCTCAACGGATCTGCCATCTCGTAGTTTGTTCGAAAAGTTTTAACATATAGTGGGTGATTGAATCGTAATGTGCGTTGAGGAACATTCAAATATATTTTACTTAAAAGAAAATCTGATAAAACATTTCCGTTTAAAAGATTTACAAGAAATGAAACGTTAAGCATAATTCTTCGGCTTTTTAATGTTGGCAGTCGAATCAAAGCAAGTCGTGATGAATATGATGGAAGCGCAGAATATCCTCGATAAACATCTCTTAAACAAAAGAGTAAAAACTGTTTCTGAACAGATTCGATAAATGTAATGTGATCGTTATAGTAGGGGTCCCATACAATTGAGCCATACTCAAAAATCGGTCTTACAAGTGTCGTGAATAATCTTTTGGTGATAAAGGGGTCCTTAAATTCTTTTGCCCATCGTTTGATGAAAGCCAAGATTCCTCGAGCTTTATTAACAGCCATCGTGATATGTTCTACAAAGTTTAATTTTCCATCCAACAAAACACCAAGATCTATAATAACGCTTACTGATTCCAGTTTATGACCACTGATATAATAGTTGTGACCAAGGGCGTCACGTCTTCTCGAAAAAGTCATGTGCTTGCATTTTTTCAGGTTAAGTTCCATTAAATTAATGTTACACCAATTATAGAAATTATCCAAGTCCTTTTGGAGATAACTATGATCTGGTGAATGTTTGAGGCTTAAAAATATTTTAACATCGTCTGCGAACATCAGTATATTAGAATAATTTATTGCTTCAGGCAAATCGTTGATGAAAAGTAGAAATAAAATTGGGCCCAGGTGACTTCCCTGCGGAACACCGGATTTTACCAATATATTTCTTGAATTTGCAGAATTAAATTTAACGGACTGCGTTCTGTATAACAGATATGACTTTAACCAGCTTAAATAAGTATTATCGAAACCCATCTTATCCAATTTTTTAAGCAGAAGTTTGTGATTAACTTTATCAAAGGCTTTACTGAAGTCAGTATAAATGACATCAGTTTGTTGACCAATAGTAAATCCTTCATTAACCAAAGTAGTTAATTGTAGAATGTTAGTCATAGCTGAAGATCCTTTACGAAAACCGTGTTGACATGGCGTAAGTAATGGAGATACTTGATGAACGAGAGAGTCAGTAATACATTTTTCAAATAATTTTGGAATAGCGTTTAATTTAGCTATGCCTCTATAATTTATTATATTTGGCTTATTGCCAGATTTGAATAAAGGAATAAAAAACGATTCTTTCCAAATTTTAGGGAAGTAACCATATTTTAATGAAGTATTAAATATAATTGATAAACGTGTTGCAATAGCTGGTGCACAATTTTTCAAAAGACAACTTGGTATGCCATCTGGACCACACGACAGTGAGGATCTGAAGTTTTTTAAACATTTTGTTATGTGCGTAGTGCCAAGTAATGGGAATGATATTGTTTGAATGGAGTGTACATTAAATGGATAGGTTTCATTATCATCGTATTCGGCGTCAGAGTAAGTAGAGGCAAAAAAATCAGCAAATAAATTGCTAATTTCTGACTCATTGCTTGACTCTGTACTTAAATATTTCATAACTGTTGGGGTGCCATAATTCTTCCTTTTTGAATTAACAAACGTAAAGAACGACCTTGGATTATGATTAAAACTATGTTTCATTTTGGTTAAGTAGTTTTTGTACAGTTGAGCATTCAGCAAATTGTATTCAGCACGAAGAACAGAGTATTTTCCATAATCCAGTGCGTGGCCATATTTCTTGTATTTTTTATAATATTTATTTTTAAGATTTTTTAAGGAAGATAGATGCTTAGAGTTCCAGGGTGGACCAGTTTGAGAACGTGGTGAATATTTTGGAATACATTCAACCATATATTGGTACATGGTTTCATAAAAAATTGTAATCATTTTATCAACAGAATTCGGCAAACCATTTGGTATAGATAATAGTTGAAGCCAATTAGTATTATATAAAAGATTGTTAAAGTCAGCGTAATTTGTACGTTGGAAGCAGAACTTCTTTTCTTTTTTCGTAACAATTTTAGCGCAACTTAAACCTTGAATATTGCAGCTTATTTCAATTGTGGGGTGGTAACGATCTTCGGGCAGTGTTACTGGATCAACACGATTTACTGTGCATTCATTAGGTACGTTTACCAATACCAGATCAAGCAATTTTGCAAAAATGTTGTAGAATCCATTGATTTGGTATAGACATAGATTTGAAATTAGTATTGTGGTTATTTTGTTGAACTATTATTCATGGTTTTTTAATCCAAATTTTTACTATTTTTAATTAGGCTTAAGTTCATTAAATTTAATTTTCATTAAATTATTTTTATGAAGAAAGGAATTATACAACATGGAGAATTAATTAAAATTGTTATTGATAATTTTCATTCTTGACTGACCTGGGATTCGAAGCCAGGCTGGCTGGCGTGTGATTCGAACCCAGGCGGCTGGTTACCCTGACATGTTTCGACCTCAACCACTAGGTCTCCTCAGAGGGATTTGCCGTCTTACACTCGCAGCCATCGATGACTGCTGACGTCAGTAGTCAAACATCAATCCTTAAACCAAATTGTATTTTAACCTTTGGTAGATCGAAATTTGCTTTTTGAATGATTATCCATTTTTAATTGATCTCACATGTTTTCCTTACTTCTGTTTTTTTCGTACTTTTGTCAAGAATTCTTCTTGAAGTCCAAAGTACATTTTTTGTTTATCATGTTTTTGTCTTTCTTTTTTCTTGTTGACATTTTTCAGCACAACTTGAAGGACAAATGAACACATAGAGCTTGTGCCTTAGCTTTAACAATAATTAGTATTGTGGTTAATTTTATTGAACTATTCATGGTTCTTAATCCAAATTTTTACTATTTTTAATTAGGCTTAAGTTCATTAAATTTAATTTTCATTAAATTATTACAAAATACATCGGCACCATTTTCATCAGAGCGTATGGGTAAGTAATTATAATTCTCAGTGGAGAATTGCCAGCTAATTCGAGGTAGATTAAAATCACCAAGAACAAAAATGAGATCATCAGGATACATTTTAAAGAAAAATATGTGTAATGTTACAAAAAGTAACTTATAAAAAGAAATAATTCTCAGATTCTATTTTGATAAAAAAAAGTAAAAAAAAGGAAAAGTCAAATGATATTAATGAAATAATTGAAGATGATTGTAAATAAAAGGTAATGCAAATTTATATAAATGCCTATTTCTTTATATGTAAGTATGTTTTACACTAAAAACTTTCAGTCAGTTGGTTTTGTTATGAAAACAAAATCTTGCTATTGTCAAAAAAATACAGAGTTAACACACTAGATTTAGAGGAAGATCGCAAATCAACTAGGTTTTGTTGTGATGTAACCGGCCCACAGACAGGTATTTGACCCAAAAAGTCGCTTAAAATGCATTTTTTTTTATAATAGCACTACACCCTATTTACTGTTATTTTTCAAAAGTCAGGTAAACCCACCAAACAATAGAACCAACATGGCGCGCTTGAACCTTTCACCAGCTGCATGAAGCCAGTCGGAAGTTACCATTCGCCAAACTTGTTCGTGTGATTGTTCGATACGCTCAAAACCTTACTGTGCTCAAATATTCATTTTATGGTGATAAAGTGGATTTTATGCTAGTTTCTATCATGGATTGTGTACAATTAGATAAGTGCTTTATCTAAAACTTAAGTTTTACATTGATTCTAATTATTTACTAGTTTTTTTTGCCCTTAATGGTTAAGCTCAAAAACTGCATAGGTTTTTAAGTATTTCTGTTCATTTCTGAGCTTAAAGTTTGATAGTATTTTGTAGAATAGACTCTCCAAAAATTAAAAGAGCAAAAAACAGCCACCCCAATCCACCCCTAAATTTTTAGCGATTTTTTTAGTACATGTGCTTTGAAAACTAAGTTAATCAAGAATTTCAATAAAATGCCAACTTATGCTGCAGCCATTAAGAAAAGTAACGCTGATAAAGACAAAGAAGTCTCAACAAAATTGGTTCATCTACGTGCATTATTCATGTACGCTGAAGCGAGACTCCCGCAAACACAATACGATATAGTAAGAGACTCAAATCAAGGGTTTTATCCTTGTTATTTATTCTACAAAAACTTAAGAAGGAATGCTATCCTGAAATTCACTGTATTACTGAAACTTGCGCTGAAGTCAGGGTACAAAGTTTGATAAATCATACGATCAAACGACTCTTATTACATCTTTGTGAGGAGGTGCTGAAACAATTGACAACAGCGGAAAAATAATCATTCGTGCTGATAAGCAAATGGAGTTGTGATGGGTCACAACAAACTCAGCACAAAATGAAGTTTGAGAATGAGACAAATTCCGACGCAAACATATTTCAGAGTTCTGTTGTTCCACTAAAATTTGTGTACGGAAAAGAAAGAAAAATAATGTGACAAAACCCAACCCCTTCTCCGCCACATTATTGCAGACCGATTCGGCTAAGATTCATAAAGGAAACAACTGATGTTTCCAATGGTAAAATTGAGTACATTGAAAATAAAATTAAAGAACTGTACAAGACCAAGATGTACGACGTATCCTTCAATCATAAAATAGTTTTTTAAATGGTGGATGGCAAAGTATGTAACGCTGCGACACATACCAAGTCCACCATGAAGTGCTATATATGTGGAGCCACATCGGCACAATTTAACGCCATTACAAAGGAGAGGCCGTGCAATACAGAAAATATGAGGTTTGGGCTGACATTGCTGCACGCTCGAATTAGATTTTTTGAGAGCATCCTACATGTTGCATACAAATTGCCAGTAAGGAAGTGGAACGCTCGCTTGTCCGCCGAGGAGTAGGGTCTGGTGGCAAACCAAAAAAAGGAAATACAGCCAAAATTTCGAGACCAATGGGCTTATTGGTGGACATACCTAAGTCGAATTTCGGCAACACTTAAGAATCCGAAAGAACAGCAGAGATAACTGGGATTGACAAAAATTTAATCTACCGGTTAAAAATAATACTAGATGCCATGTGCTATGGTATTAAAATTAACACAGAAAAGTTCGAGGCTTACTCTAAGGAAACTGCTGAATTGTATATTTCCCTTCATAACTTTCACCCTATGTCACCGACATTGCACAAGGTGTTGCGCCATGGAGCAGCCGTAATAAGGGACGCTATTCTGCCAATCGTTCAACTTTCCGAAGAAGCGGCAGAAGCCCGTAATAAGCATGCTTGGACATACACGCTGGATTACTCCAGAAAATGTTTAGAATATAATGCAATCAAGATGTGCTTAACAGGTTGATTTTGACGTCAGACCCTCTTCTGAGAGGAATGAGGAAGACCAAATCGAAAAAGAGAAACCCCTTTTGATTGAAGTCTTAAATTTACTTGACGAAAACGCCATTTGTAACGTTAATATTGAAAATTAAGATCACACTGTGAAATATGCAGAATAAATAAGATTTATAATTATGTTTTTTCTTTTTCTACACTGAAATACCCTAACCTACCTTTAAATCCACTAATACTAATATAAAATTATAAATGAAAAAAAATATTTTTGAGCGACTTTTAGGGCCAAATACCTGTCGGCGAGGCCTTTAAAACAGAAATTTTTACTTAAAAAGGAGCTTCACAAAAAGCCACTTTTAACATAAAAGTCACCGTTTACACAAAAAGTCACTGCTCACACAGAAAGTCACTTTTTACACTAAAAGTCATTTTACATTTAAAATCACTATTAACACAAAAAGTCACTGCTTACAAAAAAAGTCACTGTTAGCACACAACGTCACTTATTACACAAAAGGTAATTTCTTCACAAAAAAAGGATTTTTTTTATGAGAAGTAAAATTGTTTCAAGCTCGACTCCTGCCACAAACTGTGGTCTGTTTCACTTATATCGTTTATTTGTAAGAAGATAATTGTATAATGTAGTTTAGAAACTGTTAAATGATGTTTGATCTAGCCGAACGTTTTGCAAAAACAATTAATTTTTAAAAAACTATTTAATAATATTAAATAGGTGCGAACATAGCTTGAGACTTTTATTTAAAAAAACAGCTTTTTTGTTTTAAAAACGACTTTTTGTGCGACTTTTTCAAAATTCTCAACGGTAACCCTGTTCCCCAGTATTGAGCTGGTGTATCAGCACGAGTGTTTCGATTTCCACCAGAAACTTCTGTTTCACTAACGGGCAGATGGTCTAAGCTTCTATTGCGCGGTAAAGTAAGTAAGAACATACTTTGTAATTGTAGAAGTAACTTTTAATAAAAAAATAACACATTTCATACTCATTAGCTGCAACGTCGTGGTAACTGAAAATGGAAATTTTTCTAGTTAGTAATGCAAAATTGTTCGCTATGTTTTTATTTATATTGTTAATAAAATTCATCATTTTGTTCTTATCTGATACAAGGAAATCAAAAATTTTTAATAGGTATATTTATTGAGTTATGACGACGTTGCAGCAAATGAGCGATATAATAAATAAATAAAAATAAATATTGGGTGTCCTAATTATTCATTGCATGAAAAATTCTTCTGCAATATCAAGCATTTCCCAAGCTCTAGAAAATCTTATAGTTAAAATCAGAGGAAAAAGGGTCAACATAAGATGTATGTATGTATCAAAATGTCTGCCAATCTTTAAAACAAAACGTTTGTAGTTAGATGTAGTTTTTGTCCTTAATCTACAAACTTTTTAATCCCTTTGTTTGTTACCCACAAATCCACAAACAATCGAGACTTTTAAAGATAGTATTATTTTTAAGTATGAATGTACATATTTTTCCCACACATGTGTATGCAGAAGAATTGTAGTTGTTTACACAAGCGTATGTGTATTTTTAAGGAATTTGTATGAGAGTCTATATTGAGTATGTGGACAAAATCAATTTTTTTCTCCATTTGCCGTTAGCAATTTGCATAATAAGGTCGTTTGGCGCAATTTGCATGTGAATGTTATAAATTTACATTGTGTGTTTTATCATATTTTTTGTTATTTTTCGTTTCGTTTTTTTTTTGTTGCCTCTGTTGCAATTTTTTTACTACATGCTAAGTTTTTTTGTGGTTATTTTTGGATTTAATGCTCAACTTAGTTGTTTTTTTTAGAACAAACAAAATCCATGAATCGGTTGGGGAGTCAAGAAAAACTTTGAAAAAATCTTCGGTTTTGCATAAATTTTTGTGTGCAATTGCATAGTGTAAATATGCTCATATATACTTTATGGTAGTTCGAGTTTTTTTTTACATATGCGAGCAGGTGGAAAAGGTTTTTTCACAAAGATGACAATTCTTAAAGTATTCTTTTGTGCCCTCTACAAAAAAAGTCACATTTTTTATACAAAAAGTTGCACTTTTGTTTTCTAAAAGATAACATTTTAAATAAAAAGAGTGATTCTACACAACAATTTCACACCCAATTTCACCCCAAAAAATTACCTTTTGCGAAAAACAAAGCACTTTTCATAAACATTAACAAAAAAAATTTAACTTTTTACACAAACACTCGCCGTTTACAGAAAACGTCTAGTTTTAACCTTTAACTTGGGAGGTGACATTTTTTGACATAGTCTTGGACGTGGTGGTAAAAAATTAAAAAAAAAAATATTTTTTTACAATTATTTTTTAAAAAAAAAAAAACTTTTTTTATTAAGAATTAATTTGATTAAAAAATAAACTAAAAGTTAGATCTTTTTTAATTCAGTTATAAAACAGGCACTTTGCTTTGCAAATCCTTTTTTTAGTACAGCAAAAATATGATATTGTAAACTTATAAAAATATAATAAATTAAAAATTAATCACCAACTTAAAGGACGTTTTTTCACGGCCAATGGTATATATTTTTGATATAAAAGAGATCAAAAAATTTATTTGTAAAAAATGCGGGTCGATATTTAGGCACTTTATTTATTCACTGGATTCAGTATTTGTACATTGCAAGCACATACACTTACTGCAGCTCATACACATAGGCTTACTGCACTGGAGGCAGGTGTGAGTAGTTTTTCTTTCGAGTCTACTGCGACATATGTGGCATAATTTACGAGTGTCTGATATTAAATCTATCGGCGGCGGAGGTGCTGACCCTTGATCCAAGATCCTAGTTATTATATCTCGTAGTGATCACGTCAGCCTTTGGCTGTGTTGCCGAATTTGTAAGTGTGGTACTACCAATTGTCTAGCAAGATTCTTAAAAATTCGCCCCTTGTTATCAAAATCTTTTAAAGATTGAAATATAAAATTAGCATTTGCAGCACTTATATCTAAAATTCTGTAAAATATGGCTAAAGGCCATCGGCGTCTACGTCGGCCGCATGCATATATTAGGCATTTCTTATCAAGCTCATCCGCTCCACCTTTTGTATTATTATAATCAGCTATCATTGCAGGTTTTCCAGTAAGTTGGTCAAGTACGTTTTAATGATGCATGGATGATAATAATACAACAGCACGATTTGAAGAAGGCACGCATGATAAAATTATAAAATCATTGGTAAAGCCATATATGGATGCTTCTGGCAGTCTATTCTTTTTTGGAAGAAACTCCAGTGGAATATGGGCAAATCCCAGAAACTGTCCACCAACCGAAAATTTTTCATATTAATCTAATAAAAATTTTTTTTTAATGTAATATTGGACAGATGTATAATTTTAGAAATATAAAAAAAATGTATTTCGATGATCATAAATACAAAAATTATACCCAAATCTTACCCTACATCAGATCTTTTAATGTTATGCTAGAAATTAAAATTTTTTTAGGTGTTCAAAAAAATACTTTGATGTTAATATAGATGGTCCGATTGTAAGCTATATTTTTATTCACTCAATTCTCTTAAATTTTGGTATGAAATTATTTTGTTTACTATTTTGGAAATATTGATATTAGGTATGAAATATCAGGTTCTAGTGTTGTAGCATGCGTCACTTTTTTTTATATTGTGAGTAGAATGAATTTTTTTTTCAAGTCGTCTATAATTTTATTTCAATTTCATTACCTTATTTTAAGCAAATAAAAAATTTAAATTCGAAAATAAGAAAATAAAAAAAATTTTGCGTATTAATTTCTGGAACGAGCTTCACGATTTGAGTTCTTCCAAAAATTGTATTAAAAACCGATTCAATAGTTATTTTATTTTCTTATATCTTCACTTTTTATTACATTTCTTTAGAGTTAGAGCTGTTGTGAAGCGAAATATTTGGCAGGTTTTTGGCAAAATTTTATATAAATAGCCATTATATTTTAAATGTAAGCATATAGATATATAAGCCAGTAAGAAAGTATAGCATGACACCTTATGGGCAATCATTGACCCGCTACAACAAAATTATGTTTTTAGCACAAGGTTCATATAAGAGTCCGTTGTATTATATTATTTAGATAAATAAATGTATCAGTATGAATTTTTTTTTTAATTTTATTGCTAATAAATCAGTGAATTTAAACACATCTTAAACTCAACAGCTGTAAACAATGTCCCATATATAATTTGTAGTTAAAAAAATAATAATGCGGAAGCCCAACGATAATGGTTGTCAAATTCATATGGTCTGCATAAGCAGTTTAAACACCAGTTTCATACGTATAGAGATGGTTTATATTTGGTTAGATTTGCTAGCTTAAATACATTTTAAGCCAAAAAGAGAGCTTAACTTGGACTGATGTATAAGCCCTAAGAAATTTTAGGGAGGGGGTTTATCTGACATCTTTGGTAAATTCTAGACCCACCAGCACAACATATTGGTATAACATAGTAGCTATCGTAAAAGTGTTGTTTGTCGCCATATTTTTATTACCAACAGTTATAAGAAAATTAGGGTGTTAAAATACTCTTTTCCGAAAAGCAGCTTATATGGAGGCTATGTGAAATTATCGAGTGATTGTCACCATTTTCAATAGGCATGGTTCTTATGACTACATGGATTATCCAGCCATCAAAATATAAAATTCTTTAATAAACAAATTTACATTCATTTATAAATGCATTTATAAATAACAATTTGTATTTTATAATGTTAATAAAAACAAAAATAAATTTTTATTTGTTAAACTAAATACAATTGTGTTTCTTTATATGTTACTGGAAAAAATGTAACGAGTGTGGCGTAGCGTGTGTCACAATGGGTTCACGGTATTTGATAAAAAAAACGGCAACATTTTTTGACTGCAAATATGTTATTTTTTAATTCTCTTAGGTTTATTATTCTTTTAGGGATGCGATTTTGTGTATTTTATAATGCGAAATTCGCTAAAAAAATACGCAAAAGCAGTTAAACTTTTAAAAGCACTTCCACTTTTTGTAGCGATCGTCACAAAACTCTATGATCAATTATTTCGCAACAAATACCTGCTACGAAATTAAAATATATGCCATTCGATAGTACACAGTAATGTCACTAAGCACTATTTATAAGATGAAGCTTTCTCTTTTTAAAGATCAAAAAATTTTTATATATTAATCAGAAAACGCGTACGAATGTAGCATTCGTCGCGCAGGATTTACCCATATCTCAATTTCAATTGTATTAAATTTTTTAATTTAAAATTTTTTTAACAATAATAAATAACGGTCAAAATAATTCCAAGAAAACATAACGTTAAATATGACGTGTAGCCAATTTGTTTATATTGGAGACTTAAGTTAACGTGGTGGTAAAATATTTTCCAAGAAAAAATTACATATACCTTGACGTGGGTTAATTTTTACACCAGCATCTGCGTATCTTCGCACGTGCTATGCCGATCTTTACCAAAATACAATTGAATACTAACGATTACATAATGAGAGGATACTAAGAGAATTAAATTGGCACTCCAATACAGAAGAGATTAAATCAAAAAAATTAACGAAGGGGTAATATTTAGCACCACCTCCACAGTTAAAGATTAAACACAATACATGTTTACGCAAAAAATTACTTTTGCACTTTTTATTGAAAAAGTCCCCCCTTTTATATAAAAAGTCATCCATTTTACACAAAAAGTCGCACTCTTAAAGAAAGAAATATAAATTTTTAAGCATTATTTATTTAAAAAAAAAATCGAAGTCACTTTTTACACAAAAAGCCACTATTTACACATAGAGTCACTGTTAACACAAAAAGTCACCATTAGCGACGAAAAATTTCACCTTTGTGAAAAACTCACTACTAATAAAGAAAAAGGTCACCTTTTACACAAAAAGTCGTCTTTTGCAGAAAACATCCAGTTTTAAACAAAAAACGTTTTTACACAAAAAATACTTTTTATACCATGATTTCCACTATAAATTGAAAAAGTCACATCTTTTATATAAAAAGTCATGCTTTTTACACAAAAAAAAAAAAAAAATTACTTATGTCATGTACTGTATTACGGACTGTGCTAAGGACTCCATTGCTTTGTTAATATTTCCAAGTGTATTGTTTTTTCGAGTCATATTATGATCTATGTTCTATACGAGTTAATATTCCATAAATATTTTGTTTTGTTTTGCAAGTAATCGTATGAGTCGTTTCCTTCTTGCTGCCTCACTAGACACACTTTGTCATATTAAACACACAAGAAATCGAAAACACGAACACACAACAACTGCAAAAAATATACAATCAACAGAAATAAAAAAAAATTCCAAGAATACTTGGCAATGTTTATGAATCATAAATATATTTAAATGCTAAAGAAATGAAGAAGCAAAAAAGGAAATAATAAACATTAGGGAAATATCCTTAGGCCTAACAACAAAGCAGCAAAACAACGACAACAGCAACAATAATAACAGCAAGAGCGTCAGAAACACAATCAAAACAAGTAGGGGACACTTGTACTGCTTTCAACAACAACCTAAAGTCAGTTAGTTGTTCTTTTTGTTCAAAAGAATAATTTTAAGTTGTTATTTTCTAGACAGCAAAAATGAAAGTAATCAATGTGAGCAAAAAAGTTGTTTAGACTTTTTTTGTACAATGACCAATTGTAGGACTCTAAATCACATGATTGAAACATTAAAACTTTTTAATTGGCCAACTTTAGGATTATGCATGCGACTGCATAGGTAACAATGACATGTCGCAAATGGGGAGCAAAAGAAATTTTAAAAAAAATGGGTCAGTTCATAAAGTATGCAAGTGGAACAAATAAATCAAACTTAGTTATTGTTTAAGGAATTTAGATTTTTTTTTTATTTTTAGAGCAGGCCAAAAGTTAGGTATTATTTGTATTTGGTCTAAATAAAATTATTCAAAAGAAAGCATAAATTAGACAGAACAACATAATAGACCAACAAAATTCTCTGAAATATAAATAGCAGATCCTTATGTATTTTCATTTGGTGATGACAATAGCGTCATTAGTTTTTCTCACCAGCTCTAGATTTTAAGTTAAAGTGACATTTATTATTTGTATAATTTACACCATTTTTTGTATCATTCGGTCAGTATTTCGCAAACGGCCCGTCAATCCTTGAAATACTTTCTGGATTATTAATCAACACATAAAGCTATTTTGGTTTAGTAGAGTCATGTTAGGGTTAAAAATAAGAAAACAAATTTGAAGCTATAATATTTTAAAACATTCGTCCATGTTCTAGAACCCGAAATCACGTAAAATTTAAATCAATTAAATTTTGAAAACTCCCCCGTATTCAAAGTTCATAACAATATTTCCTTGTATACACCTAATACTTTGAGGACCACTTTTCTCTACTACTTTTGAAATTAGGAAAAGCAACGTTTAGTTTTACAAAAAGACAATTAAAAATCTTCATCAATTTAACGTGATTTCGATTTCTAGAACAGGGCCGATTGTATGTTTAATTTTAAATTTAATCTAGTATGGGCTTAGGAGATCTCAGTACCTAGGTTTAGTTAATCCGATCTCCAAAATATCTTGGGGAGCAAAACTCAAATGAGTTAATAAAGAGTTTGATCTCGGTGATAGGTGAAAATTCGTTTTACGTAACTGCAATTAAGAGTGGCAGTATACACGAGACAAAAATACAGGCTAATAATGAAAATGATTTTCGTAAGATAATTAATAAATTTGATGAAACTAAAGTCGACTAGAAAAAACTATGGAAATATTAGTGCAAACTTTAAGTTATTTTACAAACACAATGGGTAATATGATGCAAGTCGATGAATGTAGTCGATGTTATTGCAAGATGTACTTAACAAGCCATGAACTGTCTGAAAATATGTTTTTGGAACGCAAACGGCATCCGCCAACACAAAAATGAACTAAAAATAAACAAATTGATATTATGATGATTTCTGAAATACATTTACATGACCTCAAGAAATACATTTAAAATAAATGGCTATATATTATGTGACACCAAGGACCGTCGAGATAGAGCTTGTGGAGGTTCTGCCATTTTGATAAAAGCCCGAATCAAACACTACCTAATGTGTGACCATTGTGAAGATTATCTGCAAGCAACAAACATTTGTGTTGAAGAACTAAATTGAAACATAGTGATTTCATCTTTATACTCTCCACCTAGATATTCAATATCAGAAAGCCAATATTAAAAATATTATAAATCATTAGGTCCATGCTTCTTGGCCGCCGGCGACAATAACGCTAAACATACCTTCTGGGGGTCACGACTTATAACACCAAAGGGTCATGTCTTGTTTAATACAATGTCTTAAATGGATTTAAATGTGGTCGCCAGCGGACAAATAACATATTGGCCTACTGATCAGCAAACAATTAAAAATGTCATAGATTTTTGCGTGGTTTAAAACATCCCCACATATATGATTCATATTGAAGCTTCTTTAGAATAATCTTCAGATCACACACCTACAATTGTTACTATAATAAGCCCCAATAGAATTGTATCTCCGTCTGGTTACTTACACCCAGAGAAAAAATATGTTTAAATTTGGTCACCTCCAACTAAACTATTTTTAAAGAGAATTGCAAACATATTATGTTTAAATTTAACCATATTATTGTCACCGACAAACATATAATTGTTAAATTAGTCCTCCATCAAGAAGCCACAACCATATTATGGTTGCCTCTTAACATGTAAATAGTTTAGTTGGAGGTGACCAAATTTAAACATATTTTTTCTCTGGGTGTAGGAAGACAACCACACAAATTAATTGGTTAAAATATAAAAAATATCTCACCACCCATTGCACAGAAAATATTTCGCTTGATACACCGGAGAATGTGGAAATCTCTATTGTGAAATTTGACAGTTATCTTAAACTAGCTGTTAAACATTCCAGCAAAACCATAAAAATAATAAAAAAATGATGAAATATATTATACAGATGTCGAGCGGCTGTTGACCGAAAAAAGGTGCGTTCGAAGAGATTGGCAATTGCACTGATCTTCTCAACTTAAGAAATTATTAAAAGAGTGCACAAAAAGTTTAAGAAAGTTACTGCAGTCTCAGAAATCGGCATCCTTGAAAAAATATCTAAAGGAACTGGATGCAACTCCACAATCAGACTACTCATTATGGCGTGCAGCTAGAAATCTCTAAGCCACCTTTAAGAAACTTTAATGGAAGTTGGGCAAGAAACGATACAGAAAAATGAAGTATATTTGTTCATAATTTGAAAAACGTATTCACCCCTCATACAGAACACAATATTGCTGTGGAGTTACCACCTGTTGATGTTAGAGCAGCTGTTCCCCTAAGATTTGAGATAAGAAAAATCGAAAAGGCTATTTGTGATTTAAACGCCAAGAAAGCCCCTGGTTTTGACAAGATCAGTAATAAAATGCTTTTGGAACTACCCAGCATAGCAAAGAAAATTATTATTTTTATTTCTAATAATATTTTACGCCTTGAAAACTACCCGCAATAATGGATACCTAAACCAGGAAAAGATCACACAAAAGTTGAGTCATATAGGCCTATAAGTTTATTATCTACTGTATCAAAGCTGTTTGAGAATTTCTTAGTGTCCAAATTAATCCCAATTTTAAATGAAAATATATGTATTCCTAACCATCAGTTCGGTTTTAGAAAACAACACAGCACAATTAAACAACCCAAGCTTTTGAAGAAAAAAAATAATGTTCCGCTCTCTTCATCGATGTGTCTCAAGAATTTGTAAAGTCTGGCGCGAAGGCTTATTACATAAATTGAAGCTTAACTAACCAGTAAACACACACAAGCTGTTAGAAAGCTACTTAGTCGGTCGTAAATTCACTATTAAAGAAGGCGATTTTTTAAGTTCTCCTCAGCCAATTGCCGCTGGAGTCCCACAAAGCAGCATCCTGGGTCCACTATTATACCTGATATATACTTCGAACATGCCAACTAACAACTATACCCAAACTTTAACATTTGCGGACGATACAGCTTTCCTAAGCGTGCATGAGAACCATCATGAAGCATCTCGTTACTTGCAGGAGCATATATTTCAACTAGAAATATGGTTAAAACAATGGAGGATAATGGTCAACGAGCAAAAATGCGTTAATATAACATTCACCTTGCTACGGGATTCATGCCCCCTTTTTAAAATCAAAAATCAAATAATACCTCAGCATTCGCATGTAAAATATCTCTGTATACATCTAGATCGCCGTTTAACGTTGAAATTTCATATAGATGCAAAATTAACACAAATGAAACTAAAAGCCATTGAAATTCATTGGCTAATGGAAGAAATTCTGTCCTTAGTCTCGATTGCCAACTTTTACTTTACAACTTTATCTTAAAACCTATCTGGTGCTACGGTATTCAATTATGGGGCACTGCCTCGGCGACTAATATTGAAAAAATTCAAAGGTGCCAAAATAAACTTCTTCCTATAATCACAGCCGATCCCAGGTATGTTAAAAACTCGAATATCCACAAGGATCTCAACGTGCCATGGGTAAAAACTATGATTACAAAATACGCATTAAAATATTTTAAATAAAGCTTGAACTAAGCCCAAATCCACTAGCCTGAAATATCTTAAATTATGGCGGCCACACTCGCTTAAGGAGAAGAGACACTGCAGCACTCACCCAATCAGAGGAGCGATAAACACCTAAATATAAAAACAGAAGCCGTGATAAGAAAAATTTTTGTCGGGCACTGGCACGACATTAATTTAAGTATATGAAGATTCAATAAATAAACTCTGGAAAAAAATAAACACAGTTGAATAAAATCGTATATAATACAATTTTCTTAATTCGAAAAATTTTCAATTTATTTAATGCTTTCTGCATCTATAAACTTTTAAAAACAATATTTGCTTAATTTTAATTCTGCAATATCAGAAAATATTGAATTTATTTATGATTTCAAATATGGTTTACATACCTCATGCTACTCTGTTGGCTTAAATAATATTAAAAACAGAAAAAAATTTGTGTCAAAAAAAGATATTTAAAAATTTTGGTTTGTGAAAAGCAAATAATCAAAATGTGTTGGAAAAAATTATTAATTATGTGTTTGTGTTAGAAAATTAAACAAAAAGTGTTATATTGTGAAAAATTAGATATATTATCATATACAATTTTGTTTTGTTGATGTTGTTTTTTAGGTGTGTTGAATTCACACAGAACCTACATGTGTGTTGGGTGAAATCGAAAATTGAGAACGCTCTCTCGAGTCTGTATAATAGTTGTATAATATGACAAATACAATCATACTGGAGGTACCCAAGCTCCTTGTACAGTATTTTATCATTGTTTGCAAATAAACACCTCGTTTAGGGCTGTCTTACTTTAAGGTGAACTCCTTTTTTCAAAAAGCGTATTTACTATTGCTGATAATTTTACCAATGTAAATTTTTAGTCTGTAAAAAATTCATATAATTTAAATTTAAAAACTAAATTCTATGATACATAATTAAATTTCTATGTACTCGGCATATTTTCGAGCATTACTTTTTATATCAGCATTTATTTTTGCATTTACTTTTTCGCATATAATGAAATTAAAGCAGACATTATTTTATTTTGTTCACACTTAACACACATATGGAATTGAGTACATATTCATGCATGTGAAAATATTAGGATGGCCCTAGTAATGTTTTCGCCTTAAACAATTTAATTAATATATTACTGTTTTAACCTTACACATTAAAGCAAGAAATATAGTGCATGATATTTTATTTTCAGTTTATAAAAGTGGCAATCATAATGTGGTGGTCATAAAATTCATATTTATGTAAAACTCAGAAGCTCGTAGTATCGTTGTATTCGTTGTATAATTCTCTCATTATACGAGTATAATATTGGGAGCCAGTCTAATTGACTTGAAGCGCTTGTATTCTTTGAGATCTGTTTAACTCATTATCGTAGTTGTTATTATTCAGATTCAAAACTTGATTTTATTAATAAAAAAATTTAATTGATCTATTAAGATCTCCCCCAAATATATGGAAACAACGTAAACTACAATAAATTTTGACAAACAAATCAAGAGTTTGAACTTATATAACCTTCAAAAAGTCACTTTTTTAAAACAAATCTAATTAAAAAAATGTACACAAATTTTTATTAAAGTACAATATAAAGGGTCCGGCAAATAACTTTTTTTTTTTTTGAAAATGTTATAAAAAAAAACTACTGAATATTTTCTCAAATTTCTTTTTTTATTTGAAAGTACAATCCTTTCGGTTAATAATGGATAATAATTTCATTCAAATGGCGTCATACCAAGGTCTTTATGCAAAATTTGTCTCAATGATGTCTCCGAAATGTTCAATTGTTGAGAACGACGGTGAATTGACTTTCTGCCACAGCAGCAATATTCTCGGGTGACGCACTGTTTTTGGCTTTTCACGCTTTGGTTTATCGATGAGGATGCCAGTTTCTTTACTTTTTTCACAAGATAAAGAACATACGGAGCTGACGGTGCTTCTCTTCTTCCAAAATCCGTACGCAATTTTCGCACACATTCTGCAACATTACCATGATTTTCAAAGTAATGTCGCAATATTTCCCAGCGTTGTTCAAGCGTACACACAACCATATTCGTTCAGCGGAAGGATAAAACTAATTATCTGTCAAATCAGACATGAGCTAAGTGTTACCATTCACGAAATAAACACTAGTTGAAAAAAAAACGTTATATGGCGGACCCAATAAAACAAATCCATTCATTTTTTTTTTTTTTTTTTTTTTTTTTTTTTTTTTTTTATTTATTTCAAATAAATTTATATAACAAAAAATAGTTTAAAGCCTCAGCACCAATATTGGCATTAAAGAGGCTAAGAGGAGTGTTTTTCATTATTTATATTAAATATTTAAATCTAAAAAATTTATTATTTACAGTTTTCATTTTATTATAAAATTTAATTTATATAACAAAATATTACTAAAGAAGTGTTTCGAGATTGGTTAGCAAAAATTTTTTTAATTCTCTTTTAAATGTTGACAAAAGTTCAATGGTTTTCAAAAAAATTGGTAAATCATTGCATTCATTTGGACCAGCAAAACAAATACGCTGCTTTGACAATTCAAGGCGGCATCTAGATACAGACAAATTTTGGCTTTGTCTTGTTAACCTTTGTGTTATTTGAACATTCTGTTGGAATTGAACTGACGAATTTCCAAGACTTTTAATTGATTTAAAAACAAACTTTATTATTTGCATTTTATATAATGCTCTTACAGGTAAGACGTTTATAGCATAATTCTCAAAAAGATCCAAAGTATGATATCTGATTGGCAGATTAAAAACCAACTTCAAGGACTTATTTTGCGCCGATTGTAAGCTCTTCAGCGAAGCATTATTCTTAAATCCATATATTATAGGAAGGTAAGTTAAGTGGCTATGTATCAAACTCTGATATATTAGCATTTTCATTTTAACATCAAATTTATTTTTGAATTTATATAAAACGCCAATAGCAGAAGATATTTTTGATTTAATGGAATCAATATGATTATCCCATTGTAAATTACTACAAAACAACATGCCTAGATACCGTATGGTATTGACTTCTTGGATTAAAACACCATTAATATGAACTGCAACTGTTTCATCGTTCTTTAAAATGTATGGTCTGAACCTTATAAACTTGGTCTTATCTGCGTTTAAAACAAGCTTGTTAAGTCTTATATATTCCGCTAATATTGCTGAATCATACTCTACATGAGTTTTTAACACCTGAGTATACTTATACCGATATAGCAAGCAAATATCATCCGCAAACATGAACAGTTTACCATTAAAGTTTATGTTGCCAATATCGTTTATAAAAATTTTGAATTTTGATTCCAAAATTTCAGAACATTTCAGAATAAGGGGAAAAGTCTGAAAAGATATTTCCCAGCAAACATTTTTTAAGATTTGGAATCAATAAATACTTATATTGCAACCCAACCGCTTCCTTTTTTGCTTCTTAAAATTATTGCCTTACTCTACTGCTGCAAGATAAGCATACGATCCTGAAATTCTTGAATGCGATGCTTTATACTAGAAGAGTGTTGCTGTTTATTATTTTTTTTTTTTAAGATTACATTGTCTACTGCTTCATCAAAACAGTGAAATCACTTATACTTTTATCAAAAATAAAAAATGTTAACTAAGTTTTACACAATTAAATATAATTTCATATAAAACTATAACCCTCTAATGACAAAAAAAAAAAATGTTTTACATTTATAAAAGGTTCTTTAAACACTGAAATAACAATCTTTTTTTTCCAGAGAGAGCGGGGAGATTTCTCCCAACGGAGACGGTACCGCGACCAAACCAGGTCTATTGTCTATTGTACCCATAAAAATAACAATCTTTCTTAATGCTTAATTTTTTTCACATACTTTATTCGAGTAAATCATGTCAGTTTTTAGAGCTTGAAATAAGCGTATTTCAGATCTCTAATGCAGAGCTTCTACGCAAGGAATTCCAAATAAATATCGTGTAGTATTTTCCTGAAGTGTAAGCGCCTCACCATGAATTATCCCTTACATTATTTCTTCCGAGGAAGCATCAATTTTTGCTGTTTTATGTATGTGGTAGATGGGCAAAGTCGTAATCTTCTTTTTATTGCATTCAAAGGGCTTCATCCTCAGGCCAATAGAAACTTATATACCAAATTTTATGTTATTATCTTCAAAATGATCAAATGTATTTTCTATAATACATGGCAACGCAGACAGTCATCTGAAGAGATGGGCAGAACATTTTATGCCAATTTGCTAAAACATGGGTCTAGTATCCAAATTTTTCTATGCTACAAAATCCAGCACAAACGCATCATGCCTTCCCCACATATCTTCTTTTCAGCCATAATGGGCTTGTAATATTAATGTTAAGCGCAGATTCAGTTGTTAGAACGGCAGAAGTGATCATATTATAATTTAAAAAAATATGTCAGGATCATGTTTAAAACAAGTTATTTTTAAAAATATTGCAGTTTTTTTTCTTCAAATGTAGTTTGCACTATCCTATTGAGTATTTGTATGTTCATATGTATACATAAATACTTAAAGCCCATCACTATCAGTTGTTTTGTAGATAATTTAAATAAAAAAAAGAAACACAAAAGAAAGTTCGCAAGGAAAAGTCAAGTGAAAGGAAAACAACTGACAATAATGCAGGAAGTTAAAGTCAAATTGTGGAAAAAACTGGTTAAGTGATGTAGATTTTTGAAATAAAAACCGTTCTCAAGCAGTGTTGCGCTGAGTATCGAAATATATTCATAAAATTAGACAGATCTATTCATCACAAATTTGTTTTAAATATTTAGCCACGACAAACTAAACTAAAAGTGGGAGCGGCAGTAATGGATGAACTAAAAGGACTGGCAAGACATTTTAAGGCAAGAAAAGGGAGCGTGACAAGAGGAAGCCACAAGCGATAGAAAAACGGACGAGTGGAGTGTGGATCGACAAATACCAGACTAGAGAGAGGGTAGTTGAAATTAAGATTTCGGAAAGATAGCTATACTTTTTAATCGAATAAGTTTTTACATATTAAATAAAACTTAACTATTTTTAATTTAAAAAAAGAAAACTGGGTTTCACTCAAATCCTTAATAAATGTATAAGATTTAGAAATTCCTTAATATCAAGATTAGGTCAATTATAATTTCTTACTCAAAAAATCTAAAATTATTCTAAAAATTGCCCATCTTGCCAAACAAAATTAATTCAGATAAAAAAAAAATCACCTCATCCCATAAAATAATCAATAAGCCAATATCAATATAATTTTCTAAACCCTTAAGGAAAAAATTGCAAGAAATAGAAAATAATGTATGATAATATTCATCATTAAACACAAGTCCCTTAAGGCGAAACTCTTGATACTTCATGTTGTTGCATGTAGATGCTCTACAACTTTACCACGACTGGCTGGTATTAAAATACTACAAGCATGTACTGCATTCTTAACTAACTCAATGTAGAATTATAATAGAATAAGAATTATGAGTGTGTGTGTGTGTACACTGTACAAGGATCCCTATTCATACAATACGACAATAATGTACACAAATAAAACTTTTTTTCTTTAGAAGTAGTGAATATACATATGTATATGAATGTTACTAAATGGAATGAAGTGAATGCTCGTTCAATGAAAATACTATAAGATGTCTTGGAAGGTCTTAAAACAATAGCCAAATAAAATTATGGTTTTAGTTGCAAATATGAATATGTATAAAAACACACACACATACAAATGCATATATATATATATCCGGAATAAAGGAATTAAGTTAAGTAGTGTTTTACGAGGAGAAACGCTTAATTTCAAAAATCACTTTATTCACAAAAAAAAAATATATTAAAGAAAGGAAATAAACAAAAAATCGCTTGAATTAAGTAAAATGGGAAAAATCCCACGTCGTAAAAAATCTAATGCGAATTTCTTTAACTGAAAAATATTACAAAAATATGAAAAGGCTCTAAAAATAAATCATATATTGAAAATCTCCAAAACCCGAAAATATTTTCCAAATCGGAAAAAAACTTAAAATTTAAAATAAATGAACTTATTTTGAGCTCGAGGTCTTTTTAAATTATTTTTATTTGGATTAAAAACCATTAACAGTTCAATAAAATAACCACAATACTAATTATTATTTTTATTTTATAATAATTTATTAAATTTTGCCGATATTTCGTTTTTCATTGAAAAACATCTTCTGGGCTTTAATATTGAAAAATTATTAAAAAGAAAAAACTTAACTATTATTATGTTGTGTTAACATCGTCTAATTATGAACTCATAATAATTTAATAAATTATTATCAAATAAAAATAATTAAAAAAGACCTCGAGCTCAAAATAAGTTCTTTTATTTATATATTATAAAGGTCGAATAAAATACAATATAAATTAACTTAAAATTTAATATAAAAACTGTTCTAACTAGAAGAAAAAAAATAATTTACTAACAAAAACGAAACTCTTTAAAGTCTTATTTGTCTAATATTTGAAGCTTTTCTAAAGACTTTGGAAAAAGTTTCAGGACGAGCTGGCCTAAGCAACCAGCGAAATGTGCATAGAAACCAGCTTTCCCACAACATTAAATTTGAGTGTTTTTATCTATAATAAAAATTGGGGATTTAGCATGTCACTAATAAATAAGCAGTATTCACCCTTTGTATTAAGTATACAACTCTGTTATATTTAATACGATTTTATACTTCAAAGCGTGAGTGTCTTTTTCCTATGCACTGTAAATTAATGAATTTGCTGAGTGAGAGAAAGAGACAACTGTCAACTGTTTTATTCTGGTAAATTCACACACTTTGTTTACTACTGCTTTTTGTGGGATTTTTCAACCACAGCGTAGTATTTTTTAGTCTAATATATATTGTTGTTGCAGTGTGGTAAATGTTAGTATTTTTACTAAAATTATAAGATTAACAGTGTCTACAAGGGACTTTACTATAAAGGGTGAATTCCGCTATAAATAAGTTATTAATTTTTTATTCCCGAAAATAAGTTTTGATAAAAAATCTTTTAAAATCACTTAAAAATAAATTTATACACTTCGTTTCTATCTTCAAATTGTTGAATTATCTTAAATTTAAAAAATCGCTTAAACAAAACTTTTGAGTGACTATTTTTACAAAAGAAAAAAAAAACTTTAGGAAACCTCGTATATGTTTATACATATATAAAAAATTTGTTTAAATCGGAAAAATGCCAAATATAAAATTATCATAATATGTAATAAACAGAAGAAGTCGACAAAATGGGAAAATTGCTTAAACAGAACATGAAGTCGTTAAAATTAACAAGTGAAATAAAAAAAAAAATTTTTTTTTGATAAAATCGCCAAATTGACAAAAATATAAAATTTTAAAACTTTAAAATTGTTAAAAAATTGCTAATATAACAAAAAAAAAAAAAAAAAATAAAATAAATTTTGCAAGCTCAAAAAAAAAATCGTAAATTTACCAAAATCTTAAAAATCAGATAAAATAACTTATTGCCCAAAAGTTTATTAAATCTAAAATGTAAAATTAGAAACATTCTTAAATAGAAATTTAAAAGTTTTACAAAATATAAGAAGACGTCTAATTGTAAAAAATCACTTCATTTTAAAACGAAAAAAAATCGTCGAAACAAAAAATACTTATTGTACTTAACAATAAGTATTTTAATAATTAATTAACAGAAAACTCAAATTTAGGTAATAAATAACAACAATAGAAAACCATAAATTTATAAAAATCTTGAACGGAAAATTTTTAAAATTAAAAACACACATTCTACTCAAAGAACAATAACACTAATGACTTTAAATAGCAACAATATCGCCTAAATTGTAATCGATAAATTTACTTAAAATTATGATCAAAAATTAAGTGTAACAATATCTCGAAAAGAAAAAATTAATGCAAAAATCGCTAAAATGTACGTCTTTAACAAAAAAATCTTTATAACTCGTAAGGAAAAACAGTAAGACTTTTTGAAAACTAAGTCGTATTAAATCCGAATTCAAAAAAATAAAAACAAAATTAAAAAAAACTGGTTTTTCAACTCACCAATGGTGACGCAAATTTGACTTTAACCAATGGTGGCGTCTGAAGATTTTTCGAAACTTATTACTAATAGTTCTTTTTTAATTTTTGCTCTTTGCCAATGAAACAAAGATATTTAATCAATTTTATTTCTGTTATTTCAATATTAAAATTCACAAAAGTTTTTAATTAGAGCAATAAAAATAACAATTTTTTTGTACCACATTTTTTATAAATTAAAAAAAAAAATAAATCACTTCTTCATAAAAAAATAAAATATTTTAGTCCTCCGACATTCGGAACTTTTACAAAATAAACAAAAATTGGTATCAGATTTTTAATCCTCAAAAATGAATCCTTGATTATTTTACTAACAAACACGGTGACACACGGTCTCACACCGGATTAGTAAAACAAAAACAACGTGCGCTCAGTAAGCAGTTTTGCATTTAACTGATGGTGGTGGACGTGCAATACGGCAGCTACTCGAAATTTCTACAGAAAACGATAACGGTAAATAAAGTTATTTAATTTTTTGGCACACCCGGTCTCACGGAGCAGTATTTCACAATTGGCGGATTAAAGGACTAAAATACAAAATAAATTTGGCAGTCCTGATCGAATACTTTAGAGAAGGGTTAACTTCCGACGTTAAGAAACCCAGTTTCCCGGACGTAATTCCTTAAGGTTTTCCAGTCAACGTTCCTCAGGGATCCCAACAAGTCCAACATGACATCGTTCCCGAAGTGTGTGTATCTTAATTCGACGAAGGCCTGACAGCAGCAACGAAAGTATTCCAGCGTCTCGCTGTCCTCGCCACACGCTAAACACTCGTCAGATTCAGCCCATCCAATTCAGTGTAGTTTTGCCCGTAGTCCCGCATGACTAGTCAGGATACGCACTAACTTCGGACTTACTCCAGTTAAGGAGGCTTCTTGTCCTCCTCTAGTCTGGGTTGCCCCATAAAATCTTGGTCCTACCCGCAGTTCCACTATTCCAACTGGCCCATGCCTTCAATTCTGCCTTCGTTGCCGCGAACGGCTTCGCATTCGCCAGGTTACCTGCTTCGAGTTATTTTTCCCTAATAGCCGACTTATTACCGATTATCGCCGAATGACCCGGTACCCATATGATACGGATCCCACTGCCCGAGTAAAATTCGGTAATGGCACCCTACAATCTAATAAGGTCCACTGGTATCATCCTGCCTGAGAAGCGAGGTTCCGTATATGTAGGAATTGTTCAACTTCTTGTGAGCAAAGACAAAAATAAGTGTCTTCGCTGGATTAACGTTTAGCCCCATTGGTTGGTCCCAGCTAAAGGCCGTGGCTAGAGCCTTCTTAGCCCTTCTGCACAAAAAGTTTGGGTGGTTTCCCCTTAGAAGACCAAATAAGGATTAATAGATATGTATATATATATAAATATTTAATTAATCAATAGGTATCTATCGATCCAGATCAAAAAAAACAAAACAAATCCAATAAAGGAAGGTACTAACTACTTTTATATAATTATTATGTAGAAATGGAGATATATTATTATTTATTAAATATATATGATATATAAATAAATATATAATATATTAATAGTGTATTAGACATATATTTATATACCTTTAAATTATGTATATCGGACATCGTCTGCTTAGCAGACGAGTGCAAATCCCTTCCCGGTTAAGAGTCTTTTTATCGTGGTCACCCATAGCAGTGATGATAATATCCCATCATGTGGCGTGCCGCGAGATACTCTTCTCTTGATGGTAAAATCGTAGATTTCGCAGCTTATCCATCTTTTTCTTAGCATGTGGGTTATCCAGTCACTGAGCGCCCGGTCAACCCGAAACTGGTCTAAGAATCGGATAAGAGAATCGGTTAGTACGTTTTTAAAGGCTACATCGATGTCAGTGCACACCGTCAGTGTATAAAGTTTGCCATCGAAGGATTTCTGTATATAGTGTACGGCTGAAAGTATTGGAAATAAAATAGCTTCCGAATCTAAAAAGTATTGGATCACGTGTGCCAGAATCAGCGACCAAAAAAAATATTAACAAAATAAATAAGATGAGGTTGTAAATAAACGAATTAAAAATCCGTAAAAAATAACTTTTTAATCAAAAGATATACTATAATAAATAAAATAAAATCACACAATATTTAACTGCAAATCCACCCTCGCATTTAGACTATAATGCATATTAAACTAACATACACTCAAGTGAATTTCTCCCCTCACAGACACACATTTACATTTATTTATTCAGTCATTCAATTTTAAGTTACATTGACAAACTATGACTCCAAAAGCAGTTGCATGTGTACGAGTTTGTTGTTAAAAAAAAAAAAAAAAAATAAAAAAAACTATAAAAAAACTAAGTTGCAAGTGCAGCAGTACATACGAGCAGAAAGACGGAAAGACGCACATAGTACACAGTTGTTCTTAATTTATGATATTCTTTTAAATAACACATTATACTCAAACACATGCCTGTGCATGTGTTTTTGTGTTGAAAAATATGTTCATGTTAAATCCTTTTACTAAATACCAACAGTTACTTTTTCCTGCAACTTCCACACACACATGCAAACAGGAAAGTTAATAAACAAAAGCTGCTTGTTCAAAATAACTGTTACCGATACTACTACAATGACAACTACATTTTGGCGTTTGTAGCTGTTGCGTTTCTGCTTATTTAATATATGAAAAGGATGTTGTCATTGATAATTTTGCTGACATTGTTGTTGTTGTTTGTTTTTATCATTACTATGAAATACTGATAAAATAATAAAACAAGTGAAAAAGGGGAATTTTAGAGGGGGCCCAGGAGCGTTAAAGTAGCAGTAATATACCCAGCGGGAAAAAAGAATGAGTACGGATGCCTTCTAGAAGGCCACTGTACTCCTTCTTTTGGATGCACAAGGTCTGTTCGCTCCATTCCATTTTCATATATTTTTTAAACACGTTGTTATTGCGGGGTAGGCCTTCCGCTCTCGCTTCTTTTGCAGGTACAAAAGAATAGCAACAGGATAAAAAAATAGTTGTTTTACTTTCGCTTTGGCAAAAAAAGAAAACAAAAATACTACTCCTTTTCTTCTCCCTTCTCATAGAAGCGAGTGTGGAATGTGTATCTTATCTTTTAAACGAAAGAGCCGAGGCCTTCTATGAGGCATTCATAGCATTTAGATAAGAATGGTAATAGAACCAAAAAAATTTTTAAGTAGGTCTTTAATAAGGCCTGAAGTTAGAAGGTCTTCTGAGTTTTCCCGCTGTATGTGTATCGTTTTCCACATACATATAAACGGAATTGTAATAATGTTAATACAACTGCACTAGTTGTCGTCATTATTATCATTTTATTCAGGGAATTGCAGATAATGGAGTTGCTTGTATTGGTTGGTTTTTGTTAAAGTAAGCAGCTGCATTATTAAAACATTCATATATTTAATCAGAACTCCTTAAAAGATAAAAATAGCAGCAATTTAAAAGACGTCGTTTTTAAGAGGAGGTATAAGCTTGAGTTGATATTTTTTTGAATTTAAGAAGTGAAGTAGAGGAAATGTGAATTGGTTGATAAGACCTAGTTCTTTGTTGAATAGTTTTAAACTTTAATACCATGTTCACACGGACAGCAATATTCGTGTTTCGCTCTCCCATTCCTGTTTCGCGCCCCAAACATGATTGAAACAACATGTTTTGCCATACAAAATTTTGAGAGCGAAACAGGTCGTTTCATTTTGAAACATGTTGCGAAACAGGAAAAATATACTATCATCTCCAATTTTGTTAACAATTATCGTTAGTTTATCTGAACTAGCTCTCAAAAATATCAAAACAAAGAAAAAAACAAAATAAAAATTCATGTTAAATAAAATAAAGTGAAAATAATTAAATAATAATATTAATAAAAGTTTTAAATAATATATTTTGAATTTTTACTTACATTTTAATCTATTTTAAATAAAATCACACTAACAACACAAAAAAAATGTCAACATGAAACAAGAATGAATCGTATGAACAGCGTGTTTGGCAATCGAGTTTCAGAGAGCGAAACGAGTGGTTTTTATCGTCGTATGAACATAGCATAAGATGTTCTAAAGTGGCAGTGTTGCCAATTTAGTGGCTAACTTTAGCCAACTGTATCTTCTTTTGTTATATTTTATGGTAAAAGGAGTGAAATTTAAGTGATTAAAGTCAGTTCAATTTTCTCAACAGTCCAATAAATCTACTAAATGCTTTTCATTATCATGTCTATAAATGTCATTTTTATTTCCAAATTAATTGAAAAAATTAAACTATTTCCAAAAATGACGAATTTTGTGCCAACCAGTGTTGCCAACTTATCCGTTCAGTAGCGCAATTGAACCATTTTTTCTCTTTTTAAGCCTTAGAAAAATAAACTGAGTCATAAGTCAGTTCATACAAACCTTTGTGATTCTGACTTGAAATTGATTTATATTTATTCTGTAAAGCGCAAGAAGGTTGGCAACTTAAAATCGCAAAATTATGCTCAACTGAACTATAAATTTATAAAAAACTAAGCTCTAAAAAAAAACAATAAAATCAAACGCATACAAATTTAAATATATTTTCTCACAAGTTATATTTTCACAATATTTTAGTTAAAAATTTAACATTAACTGCCTGGCCCACAATATCGACAAGAACATTTCTTTCGAATATTTATATTAAAAACAAAATTAAATTTTATGATTTTATTATTCTTTTCAATGAAAATATGGGTAAGAAAGGTTCCTGTCGACATTGTGGGCCTGCCAGTAAAAAATATCTTTAGTTTTTGCAAATGTCTTTCTCTAGCGATTTAAGCACTCAGTTAAAAAATAATTTTTGATTGGTTTTTTTAATTAACATTTTTTTTTGGATTGAAGTTTCTTAAAAGCATAATAAAAAAGCTGCTGGCATTCTTTCGTCTAAAATTGTTTTACTTTTACAGCCTGGCTCACGATGACGATCGACAGCTTGGGCGAGCGACAGCAAGTCACTCTTAAGCAGCCCACTAACTGTCGACTTGTCGGTCTTCAGGAGTCACGTTTCCAACGTAATCCATTTATTCATTGTCATATGGCAATATTGCCACATTAACAATTACAGAAATGAAACGCTAGATTGAAAATAAAAATCGGCAAACATGTAAATTAGGTCATAAAAATATAACTATGTGCTGCAAACAAAGTAGTAAACATAACAAAAATAAAATAGAATTTCGTGAAAAATATCCCTGCAGGAAATGACACTATTCAATCTACACTGATTCACTATTGACACGGTCACCAGTACTAGTGACTTATTATACCCCAGTCAATGTTAATTACTATAGACATTTAATATGTGCGTGTCATTGGATATTTACTATTGATGTTGGTTCTATTGACTAGGTAGTTATTTTGGGACCATATGTAGACATCGGAACTAGAGAATCACTAGTACATTTAAGTAAATCTAGTCTTCCCTTACAATTAACAACAATTTACTTACAGTCGTTTTTCATTATTTCTGCACCTTTAACAGGTTGTTGATAATTTTATTTTTTATTTAATTTTTTTTTTTTTTTTTTTTAATAAAGGCAAATATGAAAGTGTAGACACTTCGTTGACAATATCGCAAAAAAGTAACCAAAATAGGCGACTAAACTGGTGACTTGTATACCCTTGTACTAGGTTTCCTTCAGCGATTTTATAAAACTCAGTATATATTTGTTTTAGTGGTGTTATATTAAAAACAAATATTTGGTGTTGGTGTGTAAAGAAATAACTTCGTAAAATTTTCCAACAAAATGCCTCTGTCTGCAACCACAACACAAGTAAATGATTTTGATATTTGTGGTCGCATATTTCTTAGTGGACCGCAAATATGCATGAAAACTGTTACGTTATCGGTCGCTTGCATTGGAGATCGACTGGTCATACTGAAAAGATTTTGTGGGACGAAAATCAGCTATTTGTCGGTCGAAATCTTAGGCCACGCTGTAATTCTTGATATTCTTGGATTATATTACTAAAACACAGGCTTCCATTGGCAGGCGCAGTCAAACACAGCTCACATAAGTAGGACCACTGATTAGTTCCCATTGTATTACCATCTTTTACCATCTCCCAAGGATCCTATATATATAGATATACCTTGCTGTGCACATTCTCACTCAGCCATCCGGTTGATTAAATGAAGGAATGGATCCTGTTTTAATCAATGTCAGAAAGACAAGTTTTGTCCCAAGTGTTCTTCGACCAAACATTTAAAGTTTTAGATCTCCGATACAGGGCAATGACAGAGAATATGTTCCATTGACTCTTCCTCCACGTCAACGCAACTTCCGCATAGGTCATTGCAAGGGAACCCGACATTACATTCCTGAAGTGAAGTGTGGACAGCTTTAATTCCCGCCGAGTCCCTTTTTCATCTTTAATGGGCCAGATCACGTTGGTTTTCCCACAGGTAATTTCATCAAAACATCTTTCGACTGGCAATAATATAAAATTTGTGTTCAACAAGCTGCTTACTTCTTGGGAGTAAAACATCTATATCATATTTAGAACCGAAACATCTCAAAGTGGTCGCAGCATGCGACAACGAATCAGCCATACAGTTTCGATGCGTGCCACATACGTTTCCATTATCATCTCCTCCAGAGACATCTGGCATTCTTTGAAAATTATCGATGTTATTAACACATTCTTCAGGTGTATTATAATTAGTAAATATTCCTGCCAGATATATGGAATGTGTCTTGCGGCTGTGTGGATGGCCATTTTAAAAATTAATTTTTCAAAAAGTTTATGTATAGTACTAAGTTTTGCAATACCACGATAATTTTAATTATCAGATCTAGTACCAGACCTAAATAATGGAGCAATAAACGATTCCTTCCAAATTTTTGGAAAATACCAAAATTTAATTGATGTATTAAACAACACTGTTAACCCTAGGATTACCGTCTTGGTCTGGCCAGACCAAATTTGTGTTTCGCTTGCAATCTTTTTCGAATATAACAACAAATCAAAAAAACACGGACGTGAATTCCCTAAATGTTATGTGCTGAATCGAATGAAACTAATTTGGATTCAATTGGAGCAAATTAGTGGGGTGAAATTTCTTATATATGTAAAAGACTATGAAATTACCCTCTTGGTCTGCCCAGACCAATTTTTTTTTTTTTGGCTTGCTATATCATTCAAATAGTATAACATATCAAAAAAAACAGAAACGTGAATTCTATAAATTATATGGTCTGAATCGAATGAATCAAGTTTGAATCAAATCAGAAAACAAGGCCTATTATGAGCTTAGTTCAATTTAACTATCAAAACCAAACGCAAAATTCGTTTTAGATGTGGTAGAGGCGAAAAAGCAATGTGCGAAATTAAAGATTACATTTTCGTTGACTTGCATGTGGAAAAAATAATGAAATAATAAAATTATTTCATAAATTCGTATAATGTAAAATAATAGGCATACGTTCAGTAAAAAATATATTTACTTACTCAAAGAAATAAATACTCAAGCTCGAGGTCATAAGTTTTTTAAAATAATTTTTATTTTTTTAAATAAAACCAATATTTCGATATTCCTTCAATATCATCATCAGGGTTAATCTAAAACACTATAATATAAATGTATTAAACATCAATACAAACACAAAAATCACAAAACAGTTATAACAATAACAACAAGAACTTACTAAATTATTAATAAAAATCACAAAAATGTTTTTCCTTTTCTTATTGTCTATGTAATGTAGTGTTTACTACCATCGTCATGATTGTACTAAATTTGAATATTGCTTTGACTTATTAACTAGATATCTATATTGTTTTGCACAGCCACTTATGCACTTTGCACAAAAACTTATGACCTCGAGCTTTAGTATTTATTTCTTTGAGTTTCTATAAAAAAAAGTCGAATAAAACAAAACTAACGTTTATTATATTTATTTACTTTTTATTTAATTGGGATTTTTAGCTGTTCTAATTGTGGTCTGGCCAGACCAAGAGGATAACTTAGTGGTAAAAAGTTACCGAGAATCCTAGGGTTAATAGAGGTGATAAGGCTTCTGCACATTTTATCAAAATACTACCCGGAATTTTAACAGAACCATATTTATAAGAGAATTTAGGCTTTTTAGACCCTTTTCAATAGTTTGGTTGTCGAAAAACGGTATTGATATAGCCTGAATTTCTGCTAACGAAAACGGATAACTACAAGTTTTATCAAATACGGCATTCGAATAAGTGAACAAAAATCAGCGAATGTATTACTTATACAGTGTACATCACATGATTAATTTTGATTAAATTTCATCACTGCAGGTTAACCAGTTGTTGTTTTCTTTTTTGCATTGATAAAATTGTAGAATGATTTCGGATCATAATTTATATTATTTTTGATTTTATTTAAGTAAAGTGCATATTATAACTTATTTACTCTCGTATATTCAGCTCGCCTTACAACATATCTTGAATAATCAACAGAAGATCCAGAACGATTGAATATTTTGTAGCATTTATTTTTATGCGATAGCAAAGTCACAGTTTTCCTTTAGATTAGTCAATTCTTTTTGTAAAGATACTGTAATGATATCATTTAACTACATCAAACTAAATCGCTTAAAATTCGTAGTACAGTCTTTAGGATTTTATTATATGCTCGATTACTTTCAGTACCTTATATAAAAATTACTATAGCAAATATCAAAAGATTTACATAAAGATATATTTACCTGTATTCATATTATTTTCACAACAAAAGCAAAAAATAAAAATAAAAAATGCTCTAAATTCTTTATAACAACGGCTTATATTCAAATAGTTATTTCTACAGTTTTTCGAAAACTAGTCAGCTGTCATTTTAGTTTAAAGGAAAAAAATTATTTCTGTATGCACAAATATTATAAAATAATAAAAATTGTTTTACCAAATATTTACTTACATTCATAGGTATGTATGCACTTGGGTATTCATTTAACTGAGGTTTTGTTTTAATATGTTAATAATCGGTTACTTTTGTAATTGATTGGTATACGGATTAATAAAGTTCTTTATTAATTAAGTAATTTTAAGAAATAAAAATGCATAAATTATTTCATATTTGACAATTCTCGAACTAAAACCAGCAAATAAGAAAATAATTCATAAATATGTAAACATATACTTTAATTAATACATAAACTTGGGGGATTCACAAGGTGTGCTATCAAGTCATATCGTCATAATTCCCTAAATAATATTTTACAATTGTTCAAAAAAAAAAAAAATATTGTTGTGTTTCAAGCAACAACAAAAATTTAATGCTGTTTTCATTGATTCGTCCTAACTGGTTTAAGGAGATTTTAAAAAATAATCCTTAAGAAAAATAATTTGGCTTAAATGTTTAATATTTAAGCGATTATTTTTTTTAGTTTTGATGAAATTTGACTTGGCAAAAATTCCTCCACTTATCGTAGATTTTGTAGGAATAAAAAGCAACCCATAATACAGAATATCTTATTTCTCAGTCCTCTTCCTGGATTTCTCTAAACATATAAAATCTTCCATTATGCCATTAGAGTCCTATTTTAATTTTTTTTTTTAATTTTTAACCCTTTTTATTGTTATGGTTAATTCTGTTAAAAGATTGATTGAAAATATGAGAAGAAAAAAATAACTAAACACATACATATAAAACGTACATGAATCTTTAAGCGGTTGACAGCAAACATTTATTTAAAATAAAGATCACTAAACCCCTTCTTTGTTTTTGTGAAAACACTTTTTATATGAGACGAAACAAATAATTACAAACTCAAAAAAATATGTGATAATACTACAAAAATTAAAAATTTGTTTAATAGTTAATGGAAAATAGCCAATTTTAAATTAACCGATCAGTTAATCGGGTAGTAATAACCTTAATAAATACCTTAATCCGAACCAAATATGAACCACAAAAAATATTTTCTATAAATTTTTCCTTAATAATGTATGTTATTCCAAAAAATATAGATTTCGATAAGAATGGGCTTCCCTGAATTAATCCTTAGTTTTCCTATATTTCAACCCACTGTGCAACACCTTGCAATCGGCTATATTATATCTGAAGAAGTTGCGGATGATCTTATGACAGATTTATCGCTCAAAATTTGTCAAATTTATAATTGAAACCAAAAATTAATTCTAGATATTCCAAAAATTAATATTTTACCTTTAATCTCTTGTCGTTGAAGAACCAAGTGAAGGGTCTGCAATATTTTGGATTTTTGACAGTATAGTTTTTCATAAAAATTAATTCGAATTCTATTACTTGCTTCTTAATATTTTAGTTTTCAATAATTCTTTTAACATTGTTTTCTTAAAAACACTAATTATTTTAATAAAGTTTCGTGTTACTTAAGCTAAAGCCCCAATTAGTTTTCATTACTGCACATTTTTATTTTTGTTTAAATAGTTTTATCTGCTTATTTCTTTGTTTGAATCGACGAAACTTTTACTTGCAAAAAATGCAACCAAATATATAAGGGCGAATATCTGAAATTAATAAACAATAAACATATGAAAGATTTAGACGTTGCACACTGGTTCATAGTTTGAGAAGGCGGCCAAAACTATTTTTTTTTATGTTCTCCGAATTTAAAACTTTTTTATTCATGTGAAAGTAAATACTATTGAACCTCGGGAGCCAAAAAATTTCAACCCTATTTCAACTATTTCATTGAGAACAGGGTGGTCCGAAATGGACTTTCTCAGTATTTGGTTATAGTTTTGAATTTCTGAGTAAACTTTTGAAGTTGAAATGCTCATAACTTTTTTGTTTTTCAAGATTTTTTGGCAGAATAAGTTTTGTGTATTAGTTTATCTTATTAGCTATACGTGTTTAAAGTATTAAACTCTGCGACCTGTAGAACTATTTAATTTTCTTTTTTTTTTTAATGTAAAAATTTCCCGGAAATTTCTTATTTTATAGAACATAAGTCCTGCCCGTCAAAACGCGTCAAAAAAAATCTATACTTTCTTGTAGTCCAGAATCTGACCTACATTTCTATACCCCATTGTATACACATCTGGACACGGTCTTGCGAACTACAGCAATTTCTGTGACCCAAGGTAAGATATTCGGTTCAAAAAATAAGTCCTGCAAGGAAACATTACTGAAATTAAAGAAGGTGAATCTTAAAGAATTTTCAACAAATAAAGCAGTTCAGGCCACATAAATTATCTAGCACGTCAGGTTATTAATTAATTTGGAGAAGGTAAAGGTATTGCCATTGTTATGAACTTATTGTGGGTGAACGGATGCTGCAAAACGAATAGGCGACATAAATAGACTAACACGTTAAGCCTCTAGTACACGGAATGTAAAAAGCCACATGCGCATGTGGTTCTGACGTAATTTTGACGTCATCACACAACACGCAATGCTTATTGTGGCTTTGCATTGACGTCAAAATTACGTCAGAACCACATGCGCATGTGGCTTTTTACATTCCGTGTAAAAAGCCACATGCGCATGTGGTTCTGACGTAATTTTGACGTCATCACACAACACGCAATGCTTATTGTGGCTTTGCATTGACGTCAAAATTACGTCAGAACCACATGCGCATGTGGCTTTTTACATTCCGTGTACTAGAGGCTTTAGATTTCTGAGTAAGTTAAAAGGTTAAACATTAGTAAATAGCCGCAACATAAACTACATAGTTTAATTACCTGAAAATTGCAACTTAATTTAAAAAAAATGGAAGAGCAGTTATATTTTACGTGAAAATTACCTACATGTTACCTGTTAATTAATTGCCGGTATGTTATCCTTTTAAAAAGTATGAAAACAGGGGTTTTTTTATGTTTCAAAGAAATGGTAATAAAAGATTAAATTTGTATTTAAAAAAGGGTTTTTATGTTTCCAAGAAGTGGTAACAAAAGATCATTTAAAAAAACTTCTATCAAGAGTATAAAAATGCATGCATTCATAATTTTACCTTCATTATTGTTTAAACAATGGCTAAGTTCAGTTATAAAGTTCTCGCAGATATATATTTTCAACAGAAAGATGAAAACGATTTTGTGTTACACATAATAAATAATCCATTCTTTAAATTATGCAACGAACAAGAAATCAAAATTCATAAGATAAAAATTTTTCATTTACATTAAGAAAACGGTACCTTAAATGTTCTAGAAACAAGAAAATTTTTTACTTACGCAACGAAAAATGGCTAACAAATGATCTGATTTTTAAGAAGCTGTCAATTACCGCTAAGGAAACTGAAAAAGTGGGTCGGCCCGCAAAACAAATTGACAATTGCAGTGAAAGATCACGAAGACGCAAGCTTGCAAATATCAATGAAGAAATTTCTCATAGTATGATAAAGGATTCATTTCTGCATCAAATTCAACCAACGCAAAATAAGAAAACAAAAATTGCAATAATTGAAAAAATAGAGGAAGCGAGCCCTAAACGCACAAAGAGGATTTTAAAAAAGTATGCATAGACCAACTGAAGAAATGAAATTTACTCCAGAAGAAGCATTTGCACTATTTTTGGATTTAAAACTGACAAAAAATCAGTCTACAGAACTGCGAAAGCGAACCAATGAAAAAAATTGTGGAATCTTTCCAGCATATCGAGATTTAGTTTCTGTCAAAAAAGAGTGCTTACCTTCACAAACGGCTATTAGTGTAACTTCAAGTTCAGCATAAGTAAAATTGCAGGCTCTTCTCGAACACACTGCAGAACGATTATTAAATACACTTGATGCTGACTGTTTAAAAAAACTTAAAAATTGCAGCATCACTTTATTTTCTAAATGGGGATGTGATGGAAGCTCTGGTCAGAAACAATACAAGCAATGTAATTCAGAAAACTCATCTGATGCTAACTTATTCATGGTATCTTTCGTTCCATTACGTTTAAGAAAAACTTATATTGGCTTAGAGCCGTCAACCAGTAGAGTTACAGCAATGGATTTATAGAAAAATGAAATTCCCTCTTCAACAAAGTATTGCAGACCAATAAAGTTTGTTTACAAAAAGGAAACTAAAGATGTCATAACAAATTAAAGAACTTCAACCGGCAATATTTAAATTTGATGACCAATGCATTGAAATTAATTTTCAAATGTTCCTTACAATGATCGATGGAAAAGTTGCACAAGCATTAACCGAAACAAAGTCTTCGTCAAGCTGTACCATATGTCAAAAGACATCAAGTCAATTAAGCCAACCCCCATCACAACACAATAGTTTCAATGAAGCATACGAATTTGGAATGTCCCCTCTTCATACTAGAATTCGTTTCATGGAGCATATTCTTAAATTGGGTTATGATTTGGAATTTGGCCCGTTAGGCGAAACAGTGAGCATATACAAGAAAAATGTCCAGATGATGTACTAATGAAGATCTTATTACTATTTTGTTGTGCACATCAGATCTATATATGTCCAGTATTCGACAAAAATGGAAATCAAACTCAATCGAATTAGAGGAAGAAGCTAAACAACTTCTGGAAAATGAAACCCAAAGCTATTTAGAAGAAATTTTTACTAATATTGTTTAATTTAAAATTGTTTATAGATTATAATTTGTTTTTGATTTAAGTATATGTATATTTGTATTAATATCTAAAAGTAAAATACACATACATCTCAAACCAAAAATAAAAGTTGAATTACCTAAAATGTTATCGATAGCCAAGAATGCTATTTGGGCATTTTTCAAAATATTCGTTTTCAGTTTTATCCTTATAACAACTCGTCTCGTCCCAAAAAAGCCAACCTTTGGCCCCTGTGAATATTGGGGCTAAAAAATTTACAGGGGCCAAATATTGGCATTTTCTGACAGGATCTAAGTTCGACAATAAAAAATAAGTATCAGTTGTAAAATACAAGAGAAATAATGATAAATTATAAAAAAATTCATATTTGAAATATTCAACTTTTACACCGAAACTCAACAAAAAAATGAAAATGCATTTTGAACTCCCCATAACTTTTGCTCCTATCGGTCGAATTTTACGTTTTATAGCGCAAATTAAAGCCTAATATCGCACCTATCGAGCAAAAAAAAAATCGCATAAAAAATACCGATCCAGTCAAAAGTTATGGAATTTTGACCGCCTTCTCGTAAAATTTCCCACTGTGCGTTGGTCAACTGACATTGTAAAATAATATAAAGTTGTACTCTTAAAGTTAATGAAAAAAAACTGTTTATCGCTCTCCTGAAAAATTGTTATTTTGCAGATAGCACTTTTTGAATATAAGCCCTTGGTATGCTTACACAATCTCTTGTACTCCAGTTTAGTATCCTTTTTATATTTAAATGCTGATAATGATGTTAATATTACTAAAGAAAACAACATTTGTAGTAACGCATACAAATCTATTTCCAAATACAAAAATAGTTTTACAATTTATTGTTGTTATAATAACGAAATTTTGTTGTTGCTGTGGCTGAATTTATTCTTTGTTTAGTTGCATTCTATTGTTAGATATTTGTTAAGTCTTTATGTGTGTTTGGGTATGAGAAACAATTTATTTCTAAACAGCACAACTCTTACAAAGACATATATTCTATTATAGTGCATACTTTTAGGGATAGGAGAATAGAAGAAATATTTAAGGTGCATTTCCTTGTAGCTGTTGTATTCTCTTTAGCTGTGTGCTTAAACTCTTTTAAACAATTTCATCCATTATTACTTTACGTTTCAGTAGAAACTTTTTTTTAAAGGGTTGATTGTCTGTCTGGTTGTTTAGTGCTGATGTTTTGCTATACATTTCCTGTTTTAGGTTGATGCACAGTTTCTTTTTTGGTGTTTGTCTCTGGGTTTTCTTCGCTGTCCTAAAGTTTGTTATTTCTTATTTTTCACAGCAACTTTTCCTTTATTGTAGAACACGTCAACATCATTTGTCTTCAAAGGAAATTATGTTACCATAAAATAATTGTTGGTGTTGGTGTGTAAGGAAAAGAGTGTTTCAACACGAGTCTAAGTAGTGGTAATAGAAAACTCTAGTAGAAGAAGTTTTAGTCGTGTACGACTCAGGGAAATAACTTACATTATGCAACTGCTGTGACATGGAAAAGGAACTTAAAAAACAGTGGGCAGACAAATATTGTGAACACAACGTCAATACAACTCGCAAGGCTATTTGTTTTTCTAAGAACTACTTTTAAGATAAAATCCGAAATTACTTGAGAAAAGTTTAACTAATCGCTTAATCCAATAATGCCAAATTAGAAAGTAAAATCTCAAAATGTTCGATATTTTGCATAAATGGGAAAGTTTTTTTTTTAACGAAAAAACCAAAATTACTTTAAATGTTATTTAGTCTTATTTGGCCTTTCTTTTTTTTTGTAATTATTTTTTATTGTTTAAGCTTTATAAAATATTAAATATATTTATTTTTATCGATATTTCGCTGATTTTGATTTCCTGACGATGCTAACCAAAGGTTAGCGAAATATCGATAAAAATAAATAAATTAAATATTTTATAAACAAAAAGACCTAAAGCTTAAACAATAAAATAATTACAAAATTACTTTATTTAGAGAAGGTTACTAAAAACCGAGTTTGGTTCTATGGGCTGGGCTTTATGTGGGATCTATAATTATGAACCAATCTTTATAAAACCTGACCTTACTCTATTATAATTCGTTGCGGTTTAAGACGTATAAAAGTTTTTTTTTCCAAATATATGCGTAATCAAAAAATTTTATGATATCATTTCATATTAAACAACTAGACGTAATTTAAAAAAAAATTTCGTTCGTTTCAGTTTAGGGCGTAATGAAGTGATTTTCTATAGGCGATTTGGTATTGAATGTATGGTAAATTGACAAAAAAAAATTCGGTAAAGTGATTTCTGGTATTATAAAAACTAAATTGGACCCAATTTCAATGCAGTAATACAATTTTGTGTTAGCGTTGCTATTAGGTAGGCCTAGAAGAAGTTTTACGCCAAAATTGCTTTTTTCTATTTAATCGGTTGAGAAAAAGCGTGATTTCAACAGACGTACACAGAGAAGGATATTGCTTAATCGGCTTAAAATTACTCAAGAACAAAGAATATATGTATATACTTTATGTGGACTAAGATAAATATTAAACAAGAAAGAAAGTATGATCGGTCAAGCCCGCTATTTGATACCCAAAACCGCAGTATTTAAAAACAAATTATTGAGAGCGTACCCTATTTGGGCCACATGGGCATTCATGAACCCACAATAACAAATGATCGTTGTGCCGAATATATTTGCGATATCTTAATCTTACGAGATTTGTTTAACTTAGAGACTTTACCTTAAATACGGATGCAGATCCAATATTTTAAACTATATAGGTAAAGCTTAATTAACTGCTCTTCCCAAACTCTTTGGATCTGGTAAATCATGTTCAAGCTGGATGAAATCGGGCTCTCTCTTGTATACTACTTAAATGAATGTTCACATATCTAGCGGGCAGATATCAGTGCCTATTTTTGCAAAATTCTTATTCGAATGCTCTGCCTGCTCCATCTGTGATCCCTTAATGAAGTCACTTTAGTTCAGTGTTTTTCTTATAATTCATTAATTATTTACAGTCGTGTATTGAATATTCATAAATATTAATGTATGCAGATGATTTAAAGCTTTTCCTTACCTACGAAAGCCTAACTATGGCCTTATTTCTCCAAGATGATACAGACAGTTTAAACTTATAGTGTGAAATAAATTTAATAGCTCTGCTTTCGAGAATAAGTGAACATATCGCACTGCTTCCTCTAAAGAGCGTCAACTCAAAATTTCCAAATTTTCAGTAGAGACAAAAAACTTTTTTCTTTCTATATGTACTCTGTCTCTAAATAGTTCATTGGAATCCGAATATCGACTTTGCCCGTATGCGAACTGTTTAAGACTTATTAATTCTCCAACCCTAACAAATGTAGGGATATATTTAAAATTTTAAATTTATTACACTGTTTCAAAGTTCCTGCTTTGCTAAACTGAGTTTTCATTTCCTATTCGCCCTTGCAGAAATTATATTCCCATTATGGAAAATTTCACTAATTTTATTTAAATATCAATTCATATATGTATGTACACATACATACATAATATAGTTTTACATATAATTTTAATTTTTATTTGACATAAAAAACGAACCTTAAACATAAATGGATATTTAAGTGAATTAGTGAAATTGGCCACCAATTATGAAATCCTATCCGCAGAATCTAAAGCTCTAAATTGAACAATTCTGATACGTATATTGATTTCTCTGATCCAATTAGAAACAAAAATAACATCTTTAGTTTCTTCAAATAATTTTTACCTAAAATGTTAGAATATTTAGCGACTAATTATATTCTTTTTATATTGAAATTTATAGTTTACTATAATAGTAGCTTTAACCACGTTTGAAGACTCTCCCTTTAATAGTTCTTCAGTTGAGCGATATTTAATGTATGCATCCTATGGGAGGTATTTCCCCCCCTGCGCCCACCCGCTTTATTTTTATTTTCAAAAGTGTAGTATACCATAAGAGTGACTTTTAGAAAGTTTGAACATTCTCACTATTACAGTTCTTAAGATATGCGATGTTAAACATTGGCGTCCTATGGGGTATTCCTATACCCCCGCTGCTATTTTATTTCAATTCCGGGGCTCAGAAGATCCTACTACAAAAAGTTCAGCAAAATGCGTGCAGCGGCTCTTAAGATATGCGATAATTAATATTGGAATCCTATGGGGGGTACCAATTCCCCTGCCCCTATCGAAAAAATAAGTAGCCTATTTTATTTTTAGGGCTCACGTGATGTTACTGTAAAAATTTCAGGAAAATCGGTTCGATAATTAATATTGGCATCCTATGGGGGGTACCAATTCCCCTGCCCCTATCGAAAAAATAAGTAGCCTATTTTATTTTTAGGGCTCACGTGATGTTACTGTAAAAATTTCAGGAAAATCGGTTCGATAATTAATATTGGCATCCTATGGGGGGTACCAATTCCCCTGCCCCTATCGAAAAAATAAGTAGCCTATTTTATTTTTAGGGCTCACGTGATGTTACTGTAAAAATTTCATAAAAATCGGTTCAGTAGTTTCGGAGTCTATAAAGCGACAAACAAACATACAAACATACATAATTCATTTTTATATATATAGATTAAGATTATTGGGACTGCAAATTTTCCTTTCCCGCCTAATGCAGGACGATTAAAAAACACCAGATTTTCAGTGGTTTTTTGATATTTCGCACCTACGTCCTGAGAAGTACAGTCGCCCCTCATCCTGGCCGTCAACCAGTGGTTGCTGATTGCCGTTACCAGCGATTACCACGTGGAGGATACCGTGGCAGATCACAGTGGCAGATCACAGTGGCAGAGTCATCACAATTTATGACAAGGTGAGAAGACTTGAACTGGTATTAACAGGGATAGTAAATGGCCTTACCAAGTTAAAGCAATCCTTTCGTTGCCTTGCAAGAATCAATTCCTAATCCCTAGGAGATCGTAATTCTTGCGAATTGCGGAAGAAGCTTTGGCCTATTCTGGACTTAAAGGCTAAAAATGATGATCATGACATCATTCTCTAGATTTACTTATTTTAAGCATACAAGCCAATAAAAATTATTAGTTCCATTTTGCATTTACGAATTAAGTAGGTTGACAATTAACTATATATTCCATATTTTTTCTTTGGTTTATTTTAGACCTACCATCACAATATTTTGTCATGACATAGAAGCTAGCGTAAAATTTATAATCGACTAATTGTCTGCCAATATAGCATTAAAAGTTATTATCGGAAGTAGTATTTGTATAGGAGCCATGGGAAAGTATGTACCGATTCCAATAAAATTTGGAAGGATAATTTATGCTTTGTTTACACTTGGAATTTTAAACGCGTTCAAGGAAAATGTTGATTTAGTTAATCAAAGCCGTTCACATTACATTTGAGATGATTAAGATGACAGTTGATTAATAAATAAAACACAATAAACACATTAGTGTTAAAAATTGATAAAAATGCTTTAATAAAGTTATCAGTATTGCGATTCACTAATTTTTTTACGATAATCGTATCGTTAAAATAAATATAACGAAAATTTATCGAATTTGCTATTCAGTAACATTTTTAACGATATTCGCTGTCGATTAAGGTCAGCTGTTAGTTAAAGCGTTTTTTTCGTTATTTTAACGACAATAATTTACGTTGTGTTTATTTAATCGATCAAGTGTATTTTATGTTTAAAGTGGCTGATACCCGACTTCTTACATACATATTACATACATACATGTGTATGTGTAAACAAATACTAAATTCAAAATGTACAAAAAAAAACAACTTCAGCACAAATTCATTTAATTTTTCTTTATTCTGTTTTGTGCTTTACGTTTATTTTAACATTTTGTAGACAGAGATGTTACAAAATCTACAGCTGATTACAATCGTTAAAACTAAAATAATGAATCACAAGGGATGCAAGCGAATATATATATCGACAAAAATGGCGATTGTCGGATCGATAAAAGTTAGTGAATCGCACCACAGAAGAATATTTAAAACATATTAATGATGAAATTTGGAAAATATATGAATTATTTAAAAAATATTAAGATGAAATCGCGGTCGGTTGTACACGTGCGAGGTACGTTTATTGTGGCCGATACTACATCATACTCAGTTTGAGGTATGTTCAGAGGATTCTATGTGATTAGTGAGATGATTTAGTTGTAATCATGTGAATTTGAATTGATTAACAAATCACTTCAATGAATGGTTAATCATCTCGATTTTGATGTGATTAGAGCGTTATCACGTTCGAGGTGATTAAACGCGTTTAAAAACGCATGTGTGAACATAGTATTAGATTGCAATAAAATAAGTGTTTACCAAATTAAGCCTAAACGCCAACATAACAAAGACTCTATTCCGGAAAAAGGCTTTTATGGGCCTGTGTAAAACTATTTCAAAAAGGCTTGGCCCTTGTGACAATTAAGATCTACGTATCAAATTAGACAGCCAGCCAGCTAGCCGGCCATTCTGCCAGCTGGACGAAAGGACATCGATCGGTATACTAGAAGGTTCGCCTAGAACCAATATTTTGAGGTCTTACATGCATTACCATTACTGTGGTGCAGGCATAAAAAGTTTCACGCGGAATGAAGAACTTATTCTACCCTGTCCAGAACTACTTAACCCAAATTGTACCAGAACGTTTTTTGTAAATAATTTTTTTTTTTGGTGGACATTTATAATGTAATAACGTTCAGATTGTTATAAAAACCAACTTTCTCACGACAGTCTTATATGCAAAATGTAGAAAACTGGTATGTCCATATGGTTACACGGGTACAAACATGGATGGTTTTTTATAAAAAAATTGTATTATAATAATTTTTTATTTTGCATTTGAATTAATTGTAAGGTAGATTTTAAGATTTTTGAAGAATAAAATGTATTTTGTAAGTTATGTACGGTATCATATAAAACATTTAACGCATTTGATAAATGCTGCTCGATCATTAGATTTGCAGAATTCCCAAGCAAAAGGTTAATTAGTTTCATTTAGTGCAACATAGTGACCACAACCTTCAAAACATAATGGCTCTTTTACAGTGAAAGGCTATTCCTTCCTGTTTCTGTTCACTAATAACCTTAGCGTTGCGGCTTTTCTCTAAATTTGGCAATATAATAGATATTTTTTTCGTTTCAAACGAATTTGTGACTTATTTGGGTGTTCTTGTTGAGACTTCTACCAACCGTTTTGAACGGTATTATCCATCAGCCACGATTTTATTGCTCTGTATGATGTTCTATAAACGGATACATTTGTTGAATTCATTGAATTTAATTTTCATTAAATTATTTTTATGAAGACAGGAATTTTACAACATGAAATTAATTAAAATTGTATTGATAATTTTTCATTCTTGACTGCGCTGAGATTTGAACCCAGGCTTTCATGGACAGGTTGCACAGACTCGTTTCGATTGTAACCACACAATCTCGTCAGTGGGGTTTGCCGTTTTACTCACTCGGCTATTGAAGCCGGATGACGTCAATAGTCAAACATCAATCTTTAAACCAAATGGTATTTAGTATATCGAAATTTGCTTTTGAATAAATGATTATCTATTTTAATTGATTTACATGTTCTTCCTAACTTCTGTTTTTTCGTACCTTTTGTCAAGAATTTTTCTTGAAATCCAAAGTACATTTTTTTTTGTTTTTCATGTTTTTGTCTTTCTTTTTTCTGAACTTAAAAAAAGAAAGCTGAAAAAGGTCAACAAGAAAAAAGAAAGACAAAAATATGAAAAACACGTATATAAGTTGGCAGAACATTGTTATTTTGAAAACAAATTTCATTTTGTTGTACAGTGCTAAACAAACTATTTTAGTTAAAAATATTAATTGAATTTTCAATATAAAAAAAAAAAAAAAATGTTAAACTCTGTAATGAAACTGACACAAAATTCTTAATTATTTCTTTCCTAGCCCACTGTACACCCGCAGTGCAACGTCAAAACAAAAAAGTGAACTGAAAACTGCATAAAGAAATAAACAAGAAATTGAAACCCAGCTGCAATTTCTCTGTTTAACATTTTTTCTAGCCATTATTACTGTTTGTTTCTTTCTGTTTAGTGTTTGTGTTGTTGTTTGTTCCCCGTCTAATTTACGTGAAAACCAATTTGTAAAATAAGCAAAACATTCTAAAACATTTATGTGCCAAATATTCCCTTTTATATATGTTTTTTTTCGCTCGCTTTAAAGCAAATAAAAATATAATGATCATACGTTTTACAATTCCATTCCCCTTTAGCATCCTTTAGAGAATTAAACAATATTTTTTTTATAGTTGAAAATCATTAAATTTATACTGGCTGGAAAAAATACTCTATAAAAAGGGTTCTTTTATTTACAATAATAATGTATAGTATATAAAACTTATATTTTTTTTTAACAGAAATAAACAAATTTGTTTTTTCTTTGACACTTCCAGATATTACCAACTCTCTTACCATGATGGAGGTAAAATGACCAATCATATAATGCGCTTTAAAAGTGCCATTAAAATTGGTCGACGGACAGTCTTTGTATTCGGTGAAATGGTATAAAGACGGTCATGAATTTTATCGTTCTGTGTCACAAAATAATCCACGGAGACAGGCATTTCCTTTGCTTGGTATCAATGTTGAAGTAAGTATATTTGCGATTTTGCTTTTTCCTTTTCGCAGGCTCCTTCTGCAAGACAGTTTGTTCATTTTTACTTATAACATGCCGTTTCATAGCGCTAATGGATGGCTCTTTGCATCTTTTCTTGACTTTCATTTATTTACTGCTGTTCGTCCAGGGTTCTGAAAGTTATTGGTTATTTTTAAATACGTACTACACACAAATGAGTTTTGTTTGTACATAAAATTGTACAGTGGTGTGAGTAGAGGTACTTGCGTACGATGAACATTAGGAAAGTGATTTTGAAAATCTTACTGGTACTAGTGCCATGGTATACAGAAAAAGTTTAGGTCTTAAGTCCTCGTTACTCATACTTCAATGTTGCAGGACACATAAACTTCGCGGTAGACTTCAATGATTGGTAGTTATTAAAAATACGTAAGCGTGCTTAAATGTTTCAAAAAAAAAAACAGAAAATTTGTCAAAATTTAAAAATTTTAGCTTGTGTTATTTGTGAGTTTTTAAATAAATTATCAAAAATTCCATGTGTGTCGGTACAATGTTCGCTTTATATAAAATTCTTTAACTGCTGATATGAAAAAGTAGAGAATTTTTAATTTCATCAGGTTCATCCGAAACGCAAAGCCACGTTTGCGGAAGAGTGCCCATTTGTACACTTGGTAAGGAAAACGAAACACCAAAATTATACTCCAGCTGGAATTAAAAAAGCAAAAAACCAAAATTAAGGGGGGCTGAGACGCTTGGGGCCGCCTACTAAGTGTTAAGTATGGGTACTTAAATTAAACTTGTAAATATTTTCCTCTATGGTACAACAAACACCGGCTTCGCTAACTAAAGCTTCTCTGCATAGCCAGCCTTCGGCCAGGTGCGAGGATTTTTTCCTCGATGGTATAACAAACACCGGCTTCGCTAAAAAAAGCTTGTTTACATCTTAAAGATTCTTAAACCAATCTAGAGGGGAAAATAATAATCGAATAGAAAAACAAAATGTATATTTGCAATCGTGAGCAAACTACCTTTAATTTGAGTACCCACACATATTAGTCGGTGTGGGATACTTTTTTTGCCCCAGAAGTCCCGCCCCAAATTTTATAATTTTCATTTTTCTTGCACAATTACCTTTAATATGAGTACCCACGCATACCACTAAATGGACGGGCGGTTTTTTGGGTCCAGGGGCCCCATGTGCCTCAACCCCTTTAAATAGTGATTTTGATTTTTATTTAATTCTAATTCGGGTGGCATATCTTTATTTTTCGTGTGCCCCGTAAACTGAATTTCAGCCCGAAACACCTGATCCGCAACATAGTAACGGAACATGAATACAGCGATACTTTCAAAATAAAATTTCTCTTTTATACAGAGAAATTTACTACGAAAAACTCTTATACAGAGAATTATTAAACAGGATGTCGGAATCCTTATTATTGCCGAAAAAAAAAACAATTTGCCATTTACTTTATAAAAAAAATGTTGGCATAAGTTCTTCTGTAGGTAGTCCATTCAGCAGGTTAACATTTTGACCCCTCTTTCTAGCATTGCTAGAGGTATCTTTACGCGAGAACATTAAGTTTCAATCGTTGCTGTTTTAACGATTTTTAATTTTATATAACCCGCAAAGTTCAAAATTCAGAAGTGTGTATCACACGATCTAGCCTGACAAGCCTGACTTGAATTTCAGCAAAAGCCATGATGCGTTTGCACTCCGCATTGATGGGTACGGAGTCTCACGGTCTTCTTGATACACTTATTGCTACAACTGCAATATTCTCGTCACTACCGAATAAAGGTGGCCTATTCGTTTGCTTATTATCCAATAACGCACACTGAAACCCAAATGTGCGCAAGATATTGGAAATAGTGGTCTCACAAGGTCTTTGATGAGTACAATATGTTGATCGAAAAAGCGCTCAAAACTCTTCTAATAGACCGTGCATTTTCGTAATGCAACTAAATAATAGAATAACTACGGACTACAGATGGCAACTGAACTTCATTTGTGTTGTAAGCAGCGAAATGAGGCAACGCGGCTGATATTTTAACAACAAATAAAATTTTAAAATAAATATACAAAAATTTTTATATATTAACATTTCGCCGTTGGCAACACAACTTTAGTTTAGTTGCCATCCGTAATCGACCCATAAGATGAAAGTATGACACCGCGTGATCTTTAAAAAAACATGATATGAGAAAAAGGTCTAAATGGATCCCTTGTTAGATTTTCGAAAGAATATTTCTTTATAGAGCAACTTAAGCAACTGTGCGAATACATGCAAATCATATGTGTCAAACCAAGTCTTATGAAACTGTCATCTACAAGGTTAGATTCAATGGGCAGCCGACACGAGGACGGCTCAATTTGGTCCTTATAGCTGTCTCTTTGTGATACCCTGAGCCAGTGACCAGATTATTTCTTAGACACCACGGCAGCCTCGAACTATTTTGACTCCCTGCAAAACAGATAGATCGACTTTAGTCCCATATTAGACACAGCATTCAAACATGGCAATTCTGGTCTCCCAAAATGCCCCCTCCTAATAGACCCGAGACCCGGGCATTTGCAGAGAGCGTGAAATACCGTTTGTTCCTCCTCCTTGCTTAAGCAAACTGATCGCACATTTCGTACGAAATCATATGTTTTTGATATTGTTGTTTTTGGAAATGTAAATATATATGACGTGCTTTTTGTAGCATATCCATACAAATAAATGATGGATATGAAAAATTAAGTGGGGTTGGCCATATATTTCTAACAAACCTACCCATTATCTCCTTTCCTTAAGGCAGCTCCTATACAAAATTTTCAATACAGACTAGAAATATAATGAAGAAAAAGTCTCACAACCGCTCAAGAGTCGCCCTTAGGGGGATTATATGTATGACCGATCTCCATTAGTTTTTTGTTCTAACTTTTTTCTCAAAACATACTGCCCTTTTTCACCACTTCTTATGGGGGCTCCCATAAAAATATTGCGTTATAAGAAATTCTTAAGTTTTAGTAAAATTTGTCGGCTTTTGTGAATTAAATCAAAAGTTGTAAAAAGATTTAAAATATTTATAGCTTGTTATGTTTGCAACTTCTTTTTTAATATGTCTGGAAAATAATTAGAACATTAGCTGCATTTACCAATTTTTAAAAAACAAAAATTTAAAAATTTTGCTAAAAACTGTATTTATTATTTACATAAAGTTAGAAAATTTGAAATTTAAACTAGTCATTTTCGATTTTCCGCGGTTCAACAATGCAATAACCACTTGTATGAGTGTAAAGAAATTTGCATAATTTTTAAACTAATAGATGTCCCATAATAAAACTTTTACAATATAATAAGGACAATAGGCTCATTTCAAAATTTTGATTAAAAAGTATTTTTTTTCTACTTATTTTTTGATTAAAGATCAATGGATTTTCTTTAAGAATCACTAAATTTTTTTTTTTATTAGTTTTAAGTTAAAAAAAATTATTTAGAAAACATTTTTGAAAACGGCAACACTTTAACAACCCGCAACTCGACAAATAAAAATCATAGAAAAAATTTCGCCCACTTATTCATATCTAATAGAACTATATTTATGCCATATATAAAGGGATTCCAAAAAAAAAAATATTGGGCTGTCCGCTTCACAACCCCCATATTATGGTTGGGCCTCAAAACTTTTTTATACAAGAATTTCCCTCATACAATTTTATTCTTATACAAATGACAAATCTGTGCTTTTCATGGGTAACCACGTGTGTCCATTTTTTTCGATTTCGAGATGTTGATGGCATATTGCTCTATATGGTTCTTAAGATTTCTGAAAAAATATGGACCAATTCCGATTGTTTTAAGTAATGACCAATTTCAAAAAGTTCAATACCTAGCCCATAGTTCGATCTAGAATGTTTTTCCCGCTCTCCTGAAAAATTTGATTTTAAGACATACACGGTTACCCATGAAAAGCACTTGAAGGAATAGAATTTCTAGACGAAGAATTTTTATGTAGATAGTTTGATTCTCTTTAAGAAAAATTTTCCCTTATAAATTTAACTCCTCTTCAAAATACATTTTTAATAAAAATTCAACATTTCCAGAGATAATTTTTTTTAACATGTATGTAACTCTTATAAATTTCTTTTAAAAAGACATTTTCTAAAAAATATGTAACACATATATACTTAGATAAATTTTCTACAGAATATGTAAGCCTTAATGTACCGACCATTTTTATTGGATATGCTTTCGCATATAAAGAAATATTTATCAAGAAAATCTGACTTTGTTATGGGAATATTTTAAGACTATAACGTGGTCATTGCTTTGGTTTATATTAAATATCTTTTTATTCAGCCTTTATAGATATGCCTTTTTCTTTAATGTTTGCTTTCCGAGAAAACTTTATGGAAATAAGAAATAAAATTAAAAATAATTTATTTCATTTCGTTTTTAACTGCAGTATTGCAACAAAAAAAAAAGATTATAAGGTCATCTTTAAAGAAAGAAAAATGTCCACTGACGTATGAATATTATGAGTTCATTTGATATGTATTACGGGTCAGAGAAATTCAGATTAAACTTAATAATGTTAAATAAAAAATTTAAAAATATTTTTCAAAAACCAAAAATTATAGTTATTTTTTCTTTTAACAATATAACAATGCTCCTTGCAAATATAATTCAACCACAAGCGTGTATTATAAATGTTTAAATTACTAAAGTTTACTCACCACTTTAAACATTTGAGGCACTCACATACATAGAAACATAACTTTTAGAGGACTTCTGTCTTTTCCTAACAAGTAATAAACAAATCCTTAAGGATTCTGTACAGAAAAAGAAACGTGACTTTTGCTATTGTTGACAATTTTTGTAAATTTGTGTAAAAAAAAAATATGAAGATCTTGTCTTTTATTTAAACAAACTTAACAATAAACCTTTTCTTCAGACTTTATTTTAAGGCGGAAATATTTCGTATACATGTTTTAATATTCTAGTTGCCATTGTAAAATAATGGGTACACAGTTTCGAAAAAAAAATAAAATTCTTTTTGACGTGACATTGTCTTGTTAAACTTTAAAGTGAACAATTGTTATGTGCTCAAAATGCAATATATTTTGATAAGAAATGTTAAAACCAACAGACAATACAAATAATTCTTGTAAAATTCAACTCTTATAATAGAGAATTTTTTTAAAAAAAAAATTTCTGTAACTTTTTAAATAGAAATTCCACATCGTACTTTCTACTTTCTAGGTAAATTTTAAATTCATATTATACTGACACATTTTCCACAGAAAAAACGCTAATACAAAGAAATTTTCTTAAAAAAAAAAAAACAAGTCTTATATCTGTTGTCATATGAAAGAGCAGATTAAGTCGACATAACACAAAACTCTTACATTTAGAAAAGATGTTAAAACTTTAAATCAGTGTTCGAAAATAAACATTAAATAACACTCCTTAGTTTTCGGTTGGCTACATAATAACGCTAATAGTGTTTCTGTAGTAAATCATTAAAAAAAAAAAACGTTTCCCTGCTTGTGATCTTCGAACACAAAAATAATACTGTACTTATCCAACTCAATAAAAAGATGAGAACATTTAATACAAACTTTGTTTACAAAAAATTTTTTTCAAAAAATAAAAAAAAAAACAAAAAGCCAGCAAAAAAATGTTACACAAGCAAAACATATGCACAACTCAATCTATTTGTGCTGTGGTCATTGCAAAATTTTTTGTTTGTTATTTATTTTTATCAATGTAAAAATGACCTACTACAGAACTGTAAAATATAATGTTTGTCTACAGAATTACTACAATTGTTCTGTTTTATAACGAAGAACAGAACACTTTATAATGTTCGGCTCTTTTTTGAAAATAGTTACGAACAGTATTAAGTGTTATGTTCGTCTACACAAACACTAAAAAATAGGTATCATTTCTCGGCGTGTGAGCCGAACGCTTCATAATATTCTGTTTATTTTTGAACACCGCTTTAAAAACTTAATGAAATTTTTAGTTTTAAGCATTTACTTTTACACTTTGTTGAAGTTGCTACTTATACGATAATATACAGGCTTAAAGCAAAAAACTCCTCGAATAAAACTTAAAATAAAAAATTAGATGATATCTGCGAATTACAATAATAATCGACATAAGCTTATCTTCCTTATTGGCACAGATGTATTGTTTAAGAAAATTTTGTTCTTATAAACATCAATTTTCTAAAAAAAATTAAACTCTATATAGACAAATTTTTTATAAAAAATTAACCCCCTTATACTGAGAAATTTTCTACATTATATTAAATTACACAAATTTGCTATAAAAAAATTTACTCTAATACAGACCAATTTTCTAAAGAATCATCAGAATCATCAAAGAATATCATTATATACAAAAATGTTTTCTCGAGAAAATTAAACACTTATCAACAGAAAAAACGTTGTTTTTAGGGGAAGCAAATTTGTTGTAGAAAACTTTTTTTCTTATTAAAAAAAAATTTGTTTCTTGTACAAAGAAATTGTACATAAAAAATTTATTTTTTATTAGAACAAATTAACTTTATATAAACAAAAATTTTCTTTTGAAAACTTTATTCCTACACAGACAACATCGTCATAGGAAACTTTACTCTTATAAAGACAAGTTTTGGATTGAAAATGTAACTCTGGAAAAATTACACTTAAACAGGCATATTTTCTAAAGAACAAATTTAACTCTTAAATCTTATAATGAAAAAAGTTCAACAAAGAAAAACTCTTATACAAACACATTTGCTATAAAAATATTTCAGTTTTATATATCTACAGAGACGTTTTGCATAGAAAATTTTATTCTTATAAAGATAAATTTTCTATAAAAAATTAAACTTCTATACAGAAAAATTTTAAATAAAAAATTTAACTCTTTTCAACAGAAAATTTAATTCTAGAACAAACAAATATCCTATAGAAAGTTTAACTCTTATATACCCACATTTTCTTTAAAAACTCTAATACCGACTAATTTTCTAAAGAATATACATCCATATGTATCATCATACACAAAACCTTTTTTAAAGAAATGCTATTCCTTATCAAAAGAAATTTCCGGTAAAAAATATGTTTATATGGGAAAGATATTATTTGTAGAAAACGTTGATATACATTGACATACGATATTCAAAAAAAATTTTATAATCAATTGGTTTCATATAAAGGGTATCCCAGTAAGAATGCACTTTTGCATTTTAAAACAAGTTATAAAGCTATATTCGGCTGTGCCGAATCTTTGATACTCTCCACTGACAGGAAGGGGGTCCATATGATAAATACATATATATTATTAATTCATATTCACAAAAACGTACGCCGACCGACAATAAGAAAGATTTATGCGTTTCTTGTTATAACTTTGAACTCATGATTCGTAACAGTTTTAGCCGAACTAAACTGGTTTTTAGGAGGGTAATTTGTATTGGACCTATGGTAAATTATAGACCAATCATCCCAAAATTCTGAAGACTCATTTCTGGTAGGGATTATATGGGGCCTAGGGTAAATAATGGACCGATCTTCCAAAATTTGACACTGCGATTTCTAGTCTTATAAAACTGTGATATTCCATTAATTACGGGCTTAGGCGTACTAAACTCTTTCCCGGAAGTAGGGTTTATATGAGGCCTAGAGTATATTATGGACCGATTTTCACGAAATTTTACAGTGCGATTTGTAGTCACATAAAACTGTGACGTACCAAATTCTATTATGGTAGCATTATGTAAGTATTACGATTTTAGGCTACTAAACTGTTTTCCGGGAGTAGGGTTTATAAGGGGCCTAGGGTAAATTATATACCGATCTGCACGAAATTTTACAGTGTGATTTCCCGTCCTATATAACTGTGATGTTCGAAATTTCATTATAATAGCGTTATTGATTACGGTTTTAGGAGTACTAAAGTGATTTTCGGGAGTAGAGTTTATATGGGGCCTAGGGTAAATTAAGGACCGATCTGCACGAAATTTTGCGGTGTTATTTCCCGTCCTATAAAACTGTACCGTACCCAATTTAATTATGATAGCATTATTTATTACGGTTTTAGGCGCTCTAAACTCTTTTCCGGGAGTATGTTTTATATGGGACATAGTGTAAATTAAAATTTTAAAAATTTTACAGCGTTATTTCCCGTCCTATAAAACTGTTAGGTACCAAATTTTAGGATAATAGCATTATTCATTACGGTTTTAGACGTAATAAACTGTTTTCCGCGAGAAGGGCTTATATGGGGTCTATGGTCAATTATGGACTGATCTACACGAAATTGAACAGTATGATTTTGAGGCGTATAGAGCAAATTCGTGCAAAATTGTATATCATTCCGTGCATTATTCCACCATTTATGTTAGTTTTTGTAAAAAAATTATCAATTTTTTTAGGGTGGTGGTTCCAGATTTTGATTCATAGTTCTGATCCTACTGAACCGATTGCTGGATTTGAATCCCAAACTGCTTAGGATAACTACAAGCAATTTAAGACCAAGTTTGTTCTTTTCTTTTGCATTTTTTGAAAGTGAGCGTGCTTTCGGACAGACGGACATGGCTAAATCGACTTAGAATAACACCAGGAGCCAGTATATATATACTTTATGGGGTCTTAGATGTATAATAAAAAAGTTTCACACGGAATGACATAGGCCTAAGCCTCATTCACCACTAGTGGTGGTGGAGGGTATAACAAAAACACGTCTTTTTTCTATTGTAATGCGTCGTTCGTAAAGCGCTTTAGTTTTAATAACCGGAATAAACATATGTGTTGCCATTTGCACAACAAATATGACAATAAGCTTAAAAAGTGCAATCTTACACCTTTTCCAAAGAAATTTTATACAGAACATGTATCTTTTATTATAAACAATTTTTTATTTTTTTTGGAAATTAATCTTATTAAATTTTATAAAAATTATTTGATCGATTTCAAATCGTTTTTAGCAGGTATGTTTTAAAATAATTTTATCAGATGTGATGAATTTTGAGCGATTTGAAAGTCCAGTTTTGAATTATAGTCTTAATTGTTTGTTCAAAATACAGTTAAATTACTACATTCAATATTAATTTTAAAAGAATATTGATAGGAAAAAAGAAGAAACTGTATAAGAAACCAATTTTTTAAGATACTGAAAACGATATTCAATATCGGTTTCATACCGTTTTGTTGTCAATATAGTTTTCCATCAACTATCTGATTTTTTAGAAAAAACTTTTAATATCTAAAAATATTCTATGCACAATTTATGACATACAAAAAAAAAAAAAATAACAAACTACTACTATACAGATCTTATCTTATATTAATCTATCTGTTATACAAGAACATTTTACTCTTATCCGAAGTATTTTTTTTTACTCTTAGGGTGTGTGAGAAACGGTAGCCAAGTACTCATGAAAGTACAATTTTGACACTGTTGAGGTGATAATATTTCACTAGCTCTGTGGGCTAGTATAAATTTTGACATTAGCGTAGAAATTTTTGACAATTTTAATTTACCATAGAATTTTGCTACCGTATGACACACACCCTTAAACAGAAAATTGCAAATCGTTTTCTAATATACGAAAAAATTAAATATTCTCATTTTTCAACAGCACTAAAATCAAATCGCACCGCATGTTATATTATGTTGCATCTTCGCTCAAATTTCACTTATCAAATACCGTCTGCAAAACACAAATTATTTAATAAAAATAAATGATTTGGCAATAGTTAAAACTCATTTATCTTAATTCTTATACAAACGAAATGCAAATCTGTTTGCCTTTTTAACTTTTTTATATCTGCAAAAAAAAATTCACAGACCTCTTTAAAGAACCTAAAAATATTTATTAAAAAATAATTTGCATAATCATGCTTTTTTGGCTAAGAAAAATTACGCAAAAATAAAAAGGAGTTGAGTAAAAAATCTAAAGTTTAGAAAGAAATAACTTAAAACCCGTAAAAGTAGTTAATCACTATTTAAGTAATTTAAATAAAATTTTGGGGGAAAATTGTTTTATAACTATTTTAACTCTGTAATTTTGAAAATAGTTTCAAGAGTAAGAAGGCTTAAGTTAACTGGTGAAGTCACAATACTAATGTATTCCCTACTCAGTGATGTTATAGACTTGTTTGAAAATTCACTAGCAGGTCCGAAAAAAAATCCCTATTTTTCCCTACGCGTAAAAAAATTGTTCCTACAAAAATTCCTACAACTTTTTAATTATAATATATCAATGCAAATCAAATGCTTTTATTTAAACATGCATACAACCCGTTAAATCAGATCTTTTTATAAACTAAAACAATATCAAACAAAAAATTAAACAAACCAAAAAACCTAGTGATATTCACTTTAATTTAGTTTATTGGTTAAAAAAGCGAAACAAAGAAAAATATGTATGTATTTTGTACCTTTGCATTTTGTTAAGATACTACCCAGCTAGCATTTTCAATCGTCTAGGAGTCTACTGGGAATCTCATGAAGAGTGTTTTTGATCGTCGCACAGTGGCGCCCGTAGAGCAAGCGAGGTTGCAAAAATCAAAATTTTCATGAGTGCCGACGAAGTTTTGAATAAACCCATGTTATAGGAAACTTTTCAACGATTTCAAATATGCCACTCTTAATAATATCACATTTTTAGTTTAGAAGATATAACCGTTCAAAGTTGACCGACTTTCGGTTTTCAAAAAAACACACAATTTTTAGTCAATTTGTTGCGATTTCAGGTGTAATATCACGAAAAATAGGTAACGAATCGCCTTATTTTTAATTTGTATTGATTGATGTATTTATTAAATGTATAATGATAAAAAAAAAATTAACTGTTTGCTTTGTGTTTCTCCTGGTAAATCACTATTTAAAAACTATCCGTTTTTTCACTATTTTTCAACTTTGACGGAAAATAAAAAAAAACTATATTTTTCTATATTTGCCATACGTGCAAAACCTGTTCTTTGATTATTTCTTTACATAATTCAAAAGGTTTTATCTGCCCGTACGTGCCCGTTTGGCTTCTAGAGGTAAAAAAGTTCAAAAAGACATGGTTGCATCCATCCCTTATATGTTTTGACTGACAGTAGTTTGATCTAATAGTTTGAAAAAAACTACTCATTGAAATTAGCAGGTACGTACCTCACATAAACAATACTTTGGCGTACAAATGGTCAGGAACAATATTGACTTATGGTCCCTACAGGTAGGCACAAATCTTATTTGGACACGTGCATAATATCAAAATTGCATTATTTAGCCTAAATCCATATGTATGCAGGGAACAGGTAAATTTTTAGGCATGGTAGCATAAGCAAAATAAGCATAATGCCTGGATTAGTCTACGCCTGAAAGTTGGCGCAACAATTACTGAAACCATTAAACATTTAAGTACTAAAAACATGGCGTTGAACAATTTAAAATTATTTGAACTGTTTAGAAAGTCAACCACACCAAAGTTTTTCACGGAAGTGAAAATTCTTCCTGAGAAGTTGACATTGATCAGCAAATGGGGCTGCGATGGATCATCCGGTCAAAGCGTTTATAAGCAAAGGATATCTTTCGATGACGCTACAATATCGGACGGAAATATGTTTATGGCATCTGTTGTTCCTTTGCGGCTAAAATCGGATGATTCCCTACACTGGAAAAATCCACGTCCGTCATCAGTGCATTATTGCCGACCAATAATGTTTCAGTTTGCAAGGGAATCGGCAGAACTCATAAGGACTACGGTGAAGGACATTGAAGAACAAATAAGCAAGATTAAGCCTACAAAGCTGCAAATTGGAGAAGGAAAATATATTGAATGCAATTACGAGTTCCACCTGACCATGGTTGACGGAAAAGTCGTAAACGAACTGACAGGAACAACCTCAACAATGTCATGCCCGATTTGCAAAAAGAGTCAAAAGAACTTTTTTCAATTCAATTCAATTTATTTCATATATAATATGTTACATCTCAATTTTATATAATTAGTTGTAAAGAGTTTAAGATTAGTATCTTTTTCTGCTTAATTATAATATATTTCAATTAGTTATCATAGACAGAATTATATTGGAGGTAAAAATTTAGCAAAAACCTATCTAAACCCCTTTTTTCGTATTATTTTTATATTTTTTTTATCGATTTTATATTATTATTTGTCAGAAGAACTTTGGTAATTTAAACGATTCTACAAATGAGGAGAATTACGAATATGGAATGTCACCATTGCACGCAAGGATAAGGTGTATGGAATTCTTGCTAAAACTGGCATATACCCTACCACAAGAGGAGGAAAACTTCGATGAAAAAACATCAATAAAGGATAAGGAAAAGATCAGAAAGAAGCAAATACAGGATGGTTTTTTTGAAACAAGTTGGACTAAAAGTAGACTGTCCCAAGCACGGATACGGTAACTCTAACGATGGAAACACTTCTAGGAGATTTTTTGAAAATGATGAGGCAGTAACTAGAATCATTGGAATTGACAATCAAATCGTGAAAAGATTGGGAACGATCTTGGATGTTTTAAACTGCAAAGAAAATGTAAATTCTACAAAATATGGAGAATATGCGTCGAAAACTGCATCTCTTTTAGCAGAAATGTATCCACAGAAGAAGTTGACCCCGACCGTCCATAAAATATTGGCGCATGGCAAAGATATAATTGAGTACCAGCCTTTGCCAATTGGAGAGCTTTCTGAAGAAGCACAGGAGTCTCTTAACAAATTTTATAAAAAATATAGATTGCAGAACACATTCAAAGCATCAAGGGTAAGGCAAAATAAGGACCTCTTCAACATGTTGGCAGCATCTTCCGATCCACTTATTTCTTCCCTGCGGCATGTGAATTCACGAATAGAGTTATAAAATAATTATAGTTTAGAAATTGTTAGTCTTTTAGATATACCTTCTCTTACGAATTGTGATGAATATTTTACAGAAAATTGAAAAAATAAATTTAAAAAAATAAATAATTTTTTTTTTTTAATTTGTTGGGTAATAATTTAAAACATAAAACCCTTAAGAAAAAAAATAAAAACAATCTAAAAATGTAAAAATAATTTTTTTTAGTTACCATAAAATTGATTTTTCTACTAATTTTAACTTTGATAACCCATAAGTAGGCCCCTACAAAGCGTAGCACCCTTTCCAAACGCTCATTTCATAGGCTGAACAGTTATCTATCATATGCTGTTTAAACTGTTCAATTATCTTATTCGGTTCAAAAGATATGATTTTTGCAACGAAAAAACTCAAATGGCGCCACTGTGCGTCGACGAGCTCATTTCTTAATTGTAGACGATTCCTCGCACGGGAGAAACTGTTACACGTGCTGATTCGTATGAGAGATTCTTCCATTACACAGCAAAAGGCTCTTATATTAATCCTAAAGGGAATCGTTTATGATGTATGTAGAGATTTAACGAAACTTTCAAAAAGCATGTCAAGAGTCGTATAAGACTCACGTAGGGATTATTTTACAACTTGTGAAACGCTCAGCCGTATAACTGAGCTATCTAAATAAGGGCATCTATAGAAAAATTAATTGTTTGTCTGTATTTGTTTCGGCTTGTGATTTAATAACAATCGGACAGGTATAAGGATACCATTTTTTTAAAATGATTTTCGGTGCACTGGAAGGTACATTCGTCTTATAAAAATAAGGGACAGTGAAAATTGAAGATACAATTTTACGACTAAAGGTATGTTCAGACCTAACAAATATTTCACGAAAAATATCAAAAAAAAAAAAAACTGACCAGTAAATTTATCAAATTTTGGCTTTATTTTTAACAAATGCTATTGAGCTAATGAATGTTATTTGTAAGAGAATAATTATAAAATCTAATTTAGAAACTGTTAAATGATGTTTGGTCTAGCCAAACATTGTGCAAAAGCAGATATTTTTCTTAATAAAGCTAGTGGTTACGTGTAGGATGTCAAATATTTGTATGTAAAGACCTATCGCTATCTGTATTATCATCAGGCAGTGGTAAATTAAAGATTGCTAATTTCGAGTAAAGCCTAGTACTCTGTTCAACATTTCACGTGAAATGCTGTCAAAACTCATATGAAAAAAACTTGTGCGGAATTTCTTTGAAATAATGTTGATAGAGTTGTACTCTGTTTAATTTGTGAAAAAGTTGCGAAATGTTTCTGGCAACATTTTTTTACAACTGCGAAATAATATAAGTTGCACTTATTTCACGTGGAATTTTAAGCAAATGAAAAAAGTTTAAACTTAATATAAAAATGAGAACTGCAAAACATAAATAACACAACCGGTAACAGTTTTTCACCAATATTTACTTTTATTTTTACTTAATTTTTTATTTAAAAAAATACTTTTTAGTAAAACACATGTGGGTTTTGTTTACATATCTAAAACAATGTCACATACTTTGAAAGAATAAAAACGTCAAATTGTGCAAATTCTCGAGATAGGTAACATTGATACATGTCAAATTTTTCGCATGAAATAATAGATGTTGCTGAAAATTTTTCACAAATTGGAATAGAGTACTAGGCTTAAAGGGGGAAATTTAAATTTGCATGCAAACTTTTTATTTTGGTAACATTACTCCAAAAGTTTTTGATGCAAGTTATCTAGTTATTGCTCAGAAAAAAGAAATTTTTGTTAAAAAAAGTTCAACAAATTTAATTTAAAATTCAAGTTGAAATGGGGGCAAGCGATCACTTAAAGAAATTTAACAATTTGTAAGGTTTCCGTATCAACATTTTTATTAGTATTTTGCCGCAAATCGAAAAAGATTGCAAAAAATATACAGTTTTGCTTCATTTTGGAAAAGTCCTTATATTTTTATGATTTCAAAATATCTGTCCTTTTTTTCCCTATGGCCATTTTTCTAGAAGAAAATGGATTTTACCCTGCGTATAACGTCACTGACCCTATTTCTAAATGTTAACAGTATTTTGAGTATAATCTAGGCTAATTTTGAATTGATAAATGGAAAGAATATAGAGAATTTTCAATTTAAATTGGCCATTTTCGGCTTTGCGAATGAATTATTAACATCCCCTTTTGTAAAGAGAGTTTTGTGATTTTTTTTTTAAATTTTTTACATCTTTTATGACGTAATATTTCGGAAGCCGAAAGAATCTGGGGTCTGAAAATTTATGTTTTGTTAAAGTCCAATAATATACCACAGTTGTGGTGAATTTCATTGAAATCAGATGTGTTGTATCCGAACGGCATTATGTTTTGACATATTTTCACTTTTATATAGCTAGGATTAGCTATATAAGAGTGAAACAAATAAAATAAATACTTTTTAAAGATTTACACAAAATGTTTTTACTTTTTTAGTTCTGAAAAACATATCAATGGCTTGTGCGCAGACATTTGTTGCTGAGTGTATATCTAAATAACTCTTTTTTCTGTCTTAGTGTGGAGCAAAATTTTCTACAAAAATAACGGAATAATGGATTTAAATGGATTTAAAATAAAAAATCTCTTTTTCCTAAAAAACAGTTATGATATTTGTTCTTAATTGTTAATACGATTCATATTTTTCTGTATTTGCTTTTAGATTTGTTGAGTTTAATTAACGTTAAACAGCTGTACAATTAAACAATTTGATATAATTGAACAGTTCGGTTTGTTGTTCTTCCTTCCACTTATAAACATCTTTTGTTTTCTTCAGTTATAAATCGCCCTATTTTAAATGTAAAAGACGTATTAAGGGCCTTATGTTCGCATACAATTTATTGCAGAGTGTATAAACAATATGGCCTAGATATTCACTTTGTTTTCTTTTGCCGTTTCTAAATCGCACCTTGCAACCCACTATTTAATAAAAAAAAAATATTGCGAAAAACTTTTTTTCTGTTGAATGCTATTTTGTTTAAGAAAATTCAAAAATAACTTTAATCACAGATACATACATAATTAAAAAGCAAAATAAAAAAAGTTATTTGTGTCCTTGTAGAACAGACTGGACAAAAAAAGAATACAAACTCAAAAAGCATGTAGGGGAACTACTCAATTAAAGCGTCATAATTTACAAATGAAAATGGTTATATTTATGTATGGCTGTGCGTGAGTGCATGTCTATTTGGTATACACACAAAACATAAGGATGTGCTTGTTAATCCAAAATTGTAATAAACGCCTACACTTCTAAAAGGAAATGAGTAGAATTATACTGAAGATAAATATTATCTCCAAGACATTTTAAATTGAAAATACTAAAAGAAAGTAAGAAGCGAAGAGCTGCAAAAAATGCGACATTTGCTTTATAAAATTTTACACGCAAAAAAAAAACACTATGCCATGTGTACAACAGAGCACCATTTGCTAGAGAAAATTCTTTTCCATATAAAAGAGCATATTTAGTGAGGCCAACTTAGCTCTGGAACTCCAAAAAATATATGTATCCGCTTGAAAGCGTTTAATTAATTTTACCACTGATTTGTTTTTTTTTTTTTTACAAATTTTAATTTTAGGTAATTTGTTAACCTTATAATGCGACTTTCACCATTTTGTATCGAAATAACATGTTCAGCGCATAATAAACATTGTTTGAAATTCTGGTAAACAGATCGATAGCTTTTCTGTTTTAACCAAGGAAATCGTAAATATGTTGTTTCATGTTTTTCCTTGTGCGACCGACCAATAAAGGCAGAAACAATATATTCTTCTGTTTTAAAGCACTTTATGAATTTTGCATAATTTTTCCTTTGCAGCATTTTTTGCATAAGAAAGTTAAAAGAGCATGTTTGCAGTTTATAGCGCATATTTTTTTTTAGATGATTGTTTTAGAAATCCAAGTTGTAGAAATATAGACAAATTTTAGTATACCGATCGCCGCAGACTTTCTTAAGTTATCTAACGATGTTCATCAATTTGTTTGGCTGGTTGCCTCACCATGTAGATATTGTGCCCCAAGTCCAAGTTGCAATTTTGTTGATACTTTGATAACATATTTGGTAAATACGTTTAAGTTCTGCGAAGGACGAAGCCAATGTAAATGGTAAGAATCGGCTCATAATTTCACATAATATTAGGCTATTTGTGTCCAAAGCCCTCTAATTTCATACGAGGAGTGGCAGGTGGCAGCGCACACTGGGGATTTTTGTATGGAGGTGAGGAAAAAAATATATTTGTCAAAAAATGTAATGATTTCATCACAAATTTAATTTTATTTATATAGTAATACACAAAAGTAATCCAAATAAAGAAAGCTAGAAAAATGTATATCGTTACCTACAATGTAAAAAGCCCTAACTAACAAAAAAAAATGATTTTTTTAATTTTTAATTTATTATTTATTTTAAATCTATTTTTAATTTATTATTCTAAAAGAGTCTTAACTTCGTCGCTTATATCACTATGTTTTTTCTGTCTAAATGAAGGAGTCAAGTGTGAGATCATGGGATCTGATGTTACCATCATTCAGTGCATAATATCTTCGTTTGTGGCAATTCGACTGCATTTTCTGGAGTGTCTAAGGCGAATTTTTTATAGTCTTTGTTACGACTTTCCTGAGCCTCTTCGGATAGTAAGCCTACAGGAAAAATACACTTTTCAGTTATATATTTTCCATGAATCAGAATTTTGTGGAGTGTAGGTTGCATATTGTACCACTCGTACAGTGCAACAAACTCTTTTGCCGTCTCCAGACAAAAATCACCAAATTTTTTCGCATCTACTGCCTCGGTAATTGTTATAGCTTCGAGAATTATTGATAATCTCTTGATTATGTCTTAATCTAGACCCGTGATTTCGGAAATGTGCCTTCAAGCTAATTTGCATTCTTTTTTCGAATTGCGACTTCGTACGCTTAGAATCCTGCCATCTTTGTTTGAAGTTAGAGTAAAAGCTTTTATATATTGTATCCAAAATTTCACAACGTGCGATTGTTGCAAAAACTGTTTTAATTTTGTTCTGTCTTTGTCAAACTCCAGAAGCTTCGAGCATAAAACCCCATGAGAAATAGAAAAACTTTCCATTGCGGTTAAACTCTTGGGCCTTAATTAATTAATTAAAAAACCGGATAAAAATCGGTTGTACTTTTCGCATTCGTCAGCACTTGTTGAATGACAAAAATCGATCAATGAACACCTATAAATACGTATTTTTCAATATTTTACTGACAGGTACGTTCCAAAACATGAGCACTAATAGATGTGGGTGGAATTTCTGTAAAAAAAATCATACATGTAGCCAACGGAAAAACCCAAATAATTAAAAAAAGTGCACTTTCCTTTCACTTGTCCACGCACATTTATTACCGCTTATTATTTTTAATTCTGAGAATCATAAAAAAGTCATAAATGTTTTTTCCAAAGAATTTTGTGCATATCTCGATCAAATTTTTTGAATTGCATACCTTCACTTAATTGTGAATAAAAGCGAAACGGTTCATTGATTTTCGTGATTTATGTCTCATTTTGTTCATAGGTTATGCGACTTTATGTGAAAGTAATAGGACTTGACACGTTTTACCGTTTTGGTTTTTTTTATGAATTAAAAAAAAAAAATTTTAATTTTTAAGGCAAAAATATTTTTTTTTCTTCATACATTTATTTATAACTGCGAAACTGCTGATTATGTAGCAAAACGTTATATAAAAAAAGTTAAAAAAAACAATTATTGCATTATTGGTTTTTGGAAAAAAGACCTTAGTTCACAAATTATTCTGCAACTTTGAAATGAAAAGCGATAAGCTAATGAATAAAATTGGAAATTAAATCATAATTAATGTGCTATTAAAAAATATAAATAATAAATCTATTTTATGTATTTATATAAGTATAAATTTAATTGAAATTCCTATTTTTATTTTTCACAAAATTTTATATATCTATGAACAAGTTTTTTTTAAAAAAGTCACAAAAGAGAATATTATAATTTTTTAGTAATGAATAATCATAAATACATAAAAACACACCTTTAAAAAAATAGAAAAAAAAATTATTTTTTAAACTGCTTTTTGTTTTTCGGAAAAAACATGATCCACAATTTTCTCTGTAACTTTGAAATAAAAATAAATTTAAAAAATAAGTTAATAATATGTATTCCTCTTAGTATAAATTTGTATCCAGTATTTGCTCTCGTTAAGTTCAGTTAATTTAAAAATTAATCAGAAAAAAAAAATATTTAAAACTTTTTGGAAAATCTTTGTATCCAAAAAATTTTACACAAAAATTAAAATAAGAAAAAGACCCGGCCGGGCATTGTCTGGACATTTTTTTAACATAAGCTGATGTCCTATACTTCTCTAAAATCCATAAAACTAATTCCAACTCTAACCAACTTAATACTTGTGGCCCATAAAAAAAAAAAAAAATACTATATACTTTAATATTATTTAATAATACCTGATGTTGAAGGTTGCATTATAAAATATTTACTTTTAATAGATTAAACACTAATAATAATCTCTTGAATTGTAAAAATTTCCAATTTTTTCGCTATTTTTAAAACAGCAATAATTTGCTAATTTTGACCGCTCACTGAAAAGAAATTAAACAACTAAGTTGATTGATTTTTACATCTAGTGATGCAGAATTTTAGGTACTTTTACCCTATACCAAAATTTATTATAAAAGCTTTATTTCTAAATTTCAATTAATCGCCATTTTGATACCATTTGAACCCAATGTGAGACTGACCAAAATCTAGAACAGGCAGTTGCTCTTTGTTGGTGCTTTTTTCTCATGGATTGCAAGAGGATTTTCTTGCCCTCGAATTTGATAATTTTATGTATTGCGCTTCATCGGAGATAACTTTCCAAATTTTTTTAATAAGTCTTAACATTTTTATCGAGTTATTCTTTCGTTAAGCTCTCCATTCTTAATAATCGGAATAAACATATGTGATAGCTGCCAAATTCCTGAATTGCTACTTGCACAAAAAAATGACACTTATTTTAAAATGTGCACTCTTACTGAGACACCATTTATTTGTATTAATATAAAATTTGACAACCGTCCCTAAAATCAGTAAATCGCTTACCTTGCGGGAAACTTGTGTCAATTGTTCCAACAGAACTGGTCCTGGGATTAGTGAAATAAGAACAAAAAGAAATAACTAATGAAATGTGAAGGAGAACTAATTACTTTACTGGTATATTAAGCAAGAACAATAAGGTAGATTTTTTAATTTTATTTTAAAAATTTTTTTATATAAAAGATTTATTTTTATTTATTACAACCCTTTTTGTAACAGATTCAGTATTCACCGGTGGTGAAAACATTTGTTTGGGACTATTTAAAAATACGTTCTTAAAATTACCCTGCGTGAAATTTGTGTGAATTGTTCCAGAACAATGGTCCTGGAAATTGTGAAATAGAACAAGTACAAAAAGAAAGAACTCATGACCAGTCAAAGGAGAACCAATCCTTTAACTGGTTTATGAAGAACCAAAAGGTAGAAAAAGTAATGAATTACAGTACGATATTCACTGGTAGTGTAACACATTTTTTTGGGACTTTCTAAAATTGGGTTCTTAAATTTAGTTCTAGGACTTGTTTTATTGAAATAATACTACATTCGATTGAAATAGTACTCCATTGTAACTAGTAACTAACACTAAACACGTTCATTGAAAATAGATGTGCGAGTTGTCATATGGTGGCTCTTAGGTGTCAATTGACCCCCTCCAATGACAACCCCTTGTAAAAGTGACAGATCACACTCATATAAAGTGAACCGGACTCTGCCACCAAAGACCTATCACGGGACTACTTTGGTGACAGTTGTCGTATTTATGTCGTTTACGACAATAATAACACCAATTTCTAAAAGCGACTGGTTTTCTATTGCGACAACGAAATTCATAATAGCACCGAGTATTCGTCAGAAGTAAGTCTTATATGAACTTAACCTCATAGTATAACCTTGTTTTAGTGAACCCAGACGGTTCTAAATCTCTAAAATTAATTGTAAATACTATGATATATAGGATTTTCTGACTATGATTATTAACTTGTTTTTTAAATGCTAATCACTAGTATTAAATTGTTGAATATTTTGTTTTCAAGTAAGCCATTTTTGGTTTTTTGGGCCATATTTTTAAAAAATTTCCGGTTTTCCTGTTAATATCTTAACTCTTTAAAAGACCATATCAGTTATTAAGAACACAATTCATTTTGTTCATACCGATTTTCGTATTATACAACTTAGCGAAAATTTTCTATACATTTACTACAATGAAATTTACTCGTCCCCTACTTGGTTTAAAATGTTTAAGACAAAAGATCTTCAAACGAATAAGAGTATTTTTGGCAAAAAATAGTTTGGATCAAGATCGTTTTAAGTTAAAATAGTTTAATCATGGCCATTATTTCTTACAAAGAAGGTAAAGGATAAAGATGCTGGATATTTTTGTTTTTATCATAAAAGAACCTTTGAATGTATTGTATTGTTACGTTACTGCCTTTTCAATAACGATTTTGGTTTATTTCCTTTATAATAAACCTCTTGAGTTCTTTTATTGCAACTTTAATAAAATAAATAAAACACTTTAAACACTTTACTTTATAGCTGTCCTATAAACTATTCACGCCACTTTATTTTGAACTTAATCAATTATACCACTAATAATTGCGATGTACACACTTAAATAATCGTACTAATACTGATTATCGATGCCAACCTTCGCGAGTATTTATACTCTGTTCGCTGACATCTAGATGTCTCTAGAGCATTCGACTCGTCGAAATGTCTGTAACATTTTCGACATTTCTGGGCGAATCGAGATTTTATTATCTTACAGCTAATATCATTATGCATTTACACTGTGGCTGAATTTAAATTGATTTATACATCAATAAACTATAGCATACTTTATGGGTTAAAAATAACCTTAGCACTATTAGTTATCTATAACAATCATTTGTACTAGAAAACTCTGTACAGTGGGTTTACATTAGAAATATGCGAAACTAATACTATAACATTTTAAACTAATAAAATTACTAATGAACTAAACTTATTCTTAACTAAAGTTACTTTCGTAACAGTATGTATGTACTTATTTATGTATGACAGTTGACTGTTTTTTTGCAGATTTAGCATTAAGTATTTTTAGGCCTTGGCCTATGAAGGATTTTTACACATTAATATAATTGTCTATTTAACTTACACATCCACACTCGTAACTCATACACAGAGGGGCCTTAAACATATACATACATTAAAATTAAAAAAACTACCAAAAAATTCGACTTCAATTCATAAAAAAATAAATAAGAGTGCTATGTCCGGCTATGCCGAATCTTACATGCTTTTCACCATAGTGCCATAGGAACAAAATGTTATATATATATAGGGTTCTTTTAATATAAATAAATCTTTTTTGTGCCACGCCCACTTCTCCAATCCCGCTCATATTTTGTCATATATTGCCTATTATTGTTTATTAGGCTCCTTCCGTTCTAGTGATAAACATAAATTTATAATGCCTTTGTATAGACAGTGCCACGCCCACTTCTCCAATCCCGCCCATTTTTATATATTGTGTATACAATATGCTTGTATTTAAGTTGAAAATTTTGGCTCTTGCCAGAAAAAAAATCTCAGCCAGATAGATAACATATACAGACTAAAAAAAATTTATAAGAACAATAAACCGTATACTCCAAAGGATGAAGTCATTGTTGCTAAACTGAGATCTCCGGTTGAAAAAAATTTTCTTTTAAAATCAATTGCTAATTTTCGAAGGGAAAATCAAACCAATCTACGATTAAGACATGCGGGATTTGAAAGTGATCAAAATATTTATATAAATTAGGATTTAACACCTCATAATCACCAAATATTTAAAGCGGCACTTAACATGAAAAAAATAAAGCAATAAAGTCAACATTTACCCTGCGCGGTCTAGTGTTTTTAAAAAAATATGATTCAGATAACCCTTTCTTGGTGAAATTTATTGAGGACCTTAATAACCTTTTTCGAGAATAATTATTGTAAACTTTTACTTTATACTATCAATAGCAAACTTTGTTATATATCTATAACTTTCCTGTTTAAACATGAAAAATCTCCATTTAATTATTGCGTTGTATTGGGTCGAATATATAAGTAATACATCATTTAATCAAATCGATTCCAGGGATGGGAACTATAACATGGTAAGACTTTTATCTAATCGGCTTAAGGGTTTTAGTATATTTCATATAAATGCTCCGAGCTTATTACCAAAGTTGGACGAATTCCGTTACATATTTGAAAATTCTGGCGTTGATGCCGTCTGTGTAACGGAAACGTGGTTTAAAGCGGAAATAGGTGATAACATGTATGGAATGGTGGGTTATCGTCTTTATCGGTCGGACAGGTCAGGAAATGGTGGTGGTGTTGCAATATACCTTAAAGATAATATTTCGAGTAAATGTATTTGCTCGTGTAACGATGGTAATGATATTGAATATATTTTTGTCGAGGTAATCTGTCATGGTAGTAAAATGCTTTTAGGGTGTGTTAATAGGCCGGATAGGTACAAGAAACTTGATTTATTGATGGACCAACTAGAACTCTTGTTGGCGACATATTCTGATGTTGTCATCGCAGGGGATTTTAACAGTAATTTGCTTGTTACTACCCAACATTCTACTGCTATGTCATCCTTTGATCTTTTTCCTTGTAACGTCTCTCGACCAACACATTTCTCATCTACCTCTTCCACGCTTCTGGATTTGTTTTTTGTAAGTAAAAGACATAGTGTGTTACATTATGAACAATTGGCTGTGACTGCTTTTTCGAGACATGACGCTGTTTTTATATCTTATAACTTTGCGATTAAGCAACGGGATCAAATATTCAGCTATCGTGATTTCAATAACATTAATTACTTTTCTCTAAAACATGATCTTGAACATATTGAATGGGAGCAGATGTACTATTTACCATCGGTTGATAGTAAAGTAACATTTTTGAATGACGCTATTGTTCATATGTATAACAAAAATGTTCCAGTTAGAAGAAACAAACTCAGAAGGGGTGCAAAGCCATGGTTTATGAACGATGTTAAATTACTTATAAAGCGACGTGACAATTTTTATAAAATGTGGAAACGATACAGGACACCTGAATGTTTACGTAAATATCGCTTGGCCAGAAAGATTGTTGTTTTGAAAATAAAAAGTAACAAGTCTTCATATAACTTTGACAAATTTAACGCGGTCACAGACAGCAAGAAAACATGGAAGTATATAAGAGAAATTGGTATTGGAAAATCGACGAATCGGTCATTCTATATCGACGTTAATTTGTTGAATGAGAATTTTGTTAACATCCCAATATTCAGATGAATTTTTATGATAATCTCTCACCTCTTGGTGATTCAGTGGTTGAATTTAACTTTCAGTGTGTTGATGTACTAGAAGTAGTTGAGGCTTTTTATTCTGTGAAATCTAATTCTATTGGCTTAGATAAAATTGACCCCAGGTTTGTAAAAATTATTTTACCTTGGATAGTTCGTTTCGTTACACATATTTTCAATAACATTATTATGACCAATGTATTTCCAACAATTTGGAAGTATACTAAAATTGTCCAATAGCTATTTTAGTAAAGTTTTCGAACGTTTATTGCATATATAATTATATAAACATGTGAATGACAACAACCTGTTGACTTATCGCCAATCTGGTTTCAGACCGCAGCGTAGTTGCATAACCGCACTCACCGATGTTGTAGAAGAAATCCGTGGCAATTTGGATTATAGCAGAATTTCTATTTTGGTTCTATTGGACCACTCTAAGGCATCTGATAGCGTTCATCATTCTATTCTTTGCATGAAACTGATGAAATTTTTCGGGTTTTCGGCACGTCCTGCAAGTTTGATTCAGTCTTATCTATCTGATAGAAGTCAATCTGTAGTGAATAATGAATTAACTTCTCGCCCATTAACCGTAAATAGAGGGGTTCCACAGGGATCAATTCTTGGGCCCTTGTTATACTCAATGTATGCTAATGATCTTCCGCAGCAACTGCAGTACTCTTGTGTAGAAATGTATGCTGATGACGTTCAGTTATACCTTAGTTGCGCAAGGAACGTATTACCAACAGGGTTAATTTACATAAATTTCGACTTGAATCAAATATTTTCCTGGGCATCTGCTAACGGTTTGAGAATCAACGCGAGTAAATCAAAATGTTTAATTATATCCAAAAAAAAGTATTAGAGTTGAGATAGATGTGAATGTTGTTATTGGTGGCTCAAGAATTGAGGTTGTGAACAGCTAGGAATCTGGGAGTGACGTTTAATAGCACCTTAACTTGGAGCGATCATATAAATCAGGCATGTGGTAGAATATACGGTATGCTGCGTGCTTTATGGCCAACACAGCACTTAACACCACTTAACATAAGAGTTCGTCTGGCTAAGGCATATCTACTTTCAGCACTATTTTATGCTTCGGAAGTTTTTGGTGCCTGTAATTCCCTCGATGTAAGACAACTTATAATAACATTGTCCGGTATACTTATAGCCTAAGGAGGTTTGATAGAGTATCTTCATATTCTCGCCGGTTCTCTAGTATTTCCTTTATCAACATTTTAAAGATGAGAAGTTTAAATTTTCTTTACAAAATCAGTATAACGAAAGAACCAAAGTATCTGTATGAGCACTTAAGATTTGCAAGATCGAGAAGGGGGAGATATATTATACAATTACGATACCGCACTCATTTTTCGGAATGTCAATTCTTTATTTCGAGCATACATCTCTGGAATCAACTCCCTAATTATATGCAGAGCACCGACAACGCAATGAGATTTAGATTACTTACAGAGTACCTTAAATAAAATTGTATTATTATATTATTATTGTATTATTATATTATATAAAAAAAAAATTGTATTATTATTATTATTATTACATTCACCCCCCCCCCCCCCCCCTTTTTAAATATATATTTTTATATGTTTTATTAAAGAATTTGTCATCTTTTATATATGTAACTTGTCTAATTCTAGTACTGTAATTTATAAGATATGTTTGTCTTGTTGTATTAGAAAATCTAGCAAATAAATAAATAAATAAATAGAATAAATAAATATATATAATGACCAATCTGGCTAAATTTCAATAGCAAGCTTTAACGGAGTACATATGTTATTATAACCTAGTCCCCATCATTTATGGGGTATTCGGAAACCATATTTCAACATACAGACGGACATTGTTGGATCAACTTCGCTGCTCATAAGAACCCAGAATAAATTTATACTTTATATGGTTCAAGATCAATATTGTAGAAATCGCAAACGGAATGACAAACTTATATATGTACTATTTTACCTTCGGTGAAGGGTATAGAAATATTAAATAAATACTTGGCGATGCCACATGTATTTCACACAGGGATAGAAAAACAGACAGAGCAAAAAAATGAAATAATAGAAAATTTTCATTGAAATTTAGTGTTTGTTTTTTCAACAAAAGAAAATGTTTTGTATCTACATACAAATATGCACCAGATTATGTTATTTTGTTTGAATTCCACGAAATTTTGGCAAAGAGTTTTTGCTTTTCTGATTTCAGTTTTTTGTTGCAACCACCGCCATACAATGAGACAAGGACTTTTTGTTAAAAAAAATGCTTTGAATGGGCGTTTTAAAGTACTCTTTTATTAAGTATTTATTTTTTTTTCTTTTTTGTGTGTTCAACATAAAATCACTGTAATGTTACTGGCAGCACTGTCAGCAGTATTTATTTTTCTTCGGTTGCTTTAATTTTTTCGGTTATAGTTTTATTTGTTTTTATTGTTTGCTTTGGTAAGAAAATGTAATAAATTTGTTGGATTGTGTTCGTTTTCATTCTTTTCGTTAGCGATTAATTTTGCATACCGCAGTGCGTAAAATTGCAATCATTCTAGTATCCTGGCGTTACAAAAGAGGGTTTAAAAGTGCAAAACCAACCAAAAATTAATATTTGTTGGTTTTATTTTGATAAAATTAATGATAAATGTGTTGCTTTTCTAAGAGGTATTTTAATTGCACTAAAAAGGTATTTTCTTTGAATTTGGTTTACTAAGGAGATATTTAAAATATACATTTTAAATAAATGTATAGGTGGCGTATAAGTATGGTTTGATTAATTGATTGAAGACCTCTTTTGATTCTGATTTTTTTAAACTTGGCATTTATTAAAATTCTTATTATAAGCCTGGCCTCCAAAGTCGACCGCTATGTTTCGCTAGTATTTTCAACGACAAACAGCTGACTTGAGGCAAACTAACAAAACAATCAGCACGACAAGTCGATCGAAAACGCAACCGACCGATAACGTAACATTTTTCATACGAATTTGCGGCCCATTAAGAAATATTGTGCGATCACAAATTTCATAATCGGTCCCTTGTGTTGTAGTTGTCGACAAAGGCATTTTGTTACAATATTTAACAAAATTTTTATTTACACACAAGTACAAAATATTTTTTTTTATTATTATATTTTTTTAAAACACCACCATTTATAAAATTACACAGAAAAAAGTTGTTTATCAATTAACAAATGGTTTAAAGAAAAGAAAATTTTTGGTTTTTTTTCTGTGTATTTAGGTTTTTAAAATATTTTTTATAAAATTCTATTTTTTGTTTACTTCTGTGTTTGTATTTTGTGTACTCCTGTGTTTTCTATTCTGCTTTTTTTGTAGCACATAGTTATATTTGTATGGCTTAATTTATATGTTTTGTCGATTTTTATTTCCAAAATAGCGTTTTATTTGTGGAATTGCTGATGTGGCAATACAGTCATTTCACAATAAATAAATGATTTTCGTTAGAAACGTAAAACTTGTCAAACGACAAGTCGATTGTTAGTGGCCCGCTTAAGAGGAAGATAATGAGTGAGTTTTTTTCGATCGACATCGGGGGCTGGCTGTACGTTTTGGAAATATGTTCAGATTGTGTTTGGAAGATAATATATTTCAAATAGTGCCCATTGACTGCTTCGACCTGATGGATGGTTTTTGGGTTATTGGTGTACACTTTACACTTTAGGTAACCCTAAAGAAAAAAATCGGGAGGAGTTCAATCGGGCGATCGCCATAGCCAGCTAAAATCAGAAAAACGCGATATTATTTGATCGTCAAAAATTTTGTGCAGGTTAGCCATAATTGGACGAGCTGTGCGAGCTGTGGCTCCATCTTGTTGGAACCGCAATTCTTCATCTCTGGCCTAAGAAAATGTTTAATCACTACCCGGTATTTTGTGCCATTCATATAAGCCGCAACTTGTTTATCGTGTTTTCAAAAAAATATGGTCCAATGTTTATTTCTGATGTTAGTACATACCATACTGTTCACCTAATTGGGTTCGTTGATGGATTTTGGATGCCCCATATTTGTTTATTCACGTGATAATTTGTTTATTCACGTGACCATTCAAGTGAAAATGGGGCTTAACGCTGACTATGAGCTTGTGAATAAAGTTTTTGCTTTCTTTAAAATGGCGACTATATTGAATGCGTGTTTGTGCATTAATTAAAGCCAACTCATGAACCAATTGAATCTTATACGGGAAAATATGTAAATTATGTAAAATTCTTTACAAAAACCTCCTTGATATCACCTACTGATGAGAACGCCGTCTTGTGGCAGCTTCGCTGTTTCCCCAATGCTTTATTGCATCCAAGCAACATTCACATCATTTTGAACTAAATGAGACCTTTGTTGCCGAAAACGCTGAACCAATCGGTGAATTGTTTGAGCGCGGGGTGCATTCAGAACATGGAAGAAATTTCGAAATGATCTTTGTGTCTGAATAATCGAATACTGACTTTTAACAAAAAATTGAACAACTTTGATTCTTCATTCTGTGCTGAGTCTTTACAATTTTCCCAAGATTTTCAAAGGCAATTTTGAAACAAGCGAAAGGGAAACAAAAAATGTATTTACATATTAAATCAGAACGATACTTATGTGCCACCTTGTACATATATATCTTTAGTCGTAGATAAACAAATTCGTTTTATTTATTGATCAAAAAATTTATCTTCTTACAATAGAATAATTTTACTTATACATACTTAGTTTAAAAAACATTTTTTCAGGAAGTACAATTTTTAACACTCGTCAGGCGGTATAATTCTACAAAGTTAACTGGCGGTATGGGTAGAACTCTATCTGTGTATATATAAAATTTCTTTAAAAGATAATTACAACATTTTATGCCAAAATTTCTAATTGCAACAAAAGCAGCTTAAAATCTAAGCGAATTTATAATATATTTTTTATTTTATAGAACATCTATTCCATTCCTATTTGAACAATAAAAATTCAAATGAAGAAAGTAAACATTTCTATTACCTAATGAACGCATCATTCATGTTTTGATGAACTCTTAACGAGGTAAATAAATGTAATACTCAAGCAATTTATTAATTATTAATTTATCTATACTTCAGTATGCAAAAAAAAGAAAACCCTTAAAAAATACAGTTAAAAAAGGAGCATAAAAAATTAGTTATGGGAAAATATTTCCTTCGAAGTTCAGTAGAATTAATGTAGGAGCAGAACAAGAAAATAAACCGAAAGCACAATATAGAGGAGGAGCCTCAGCCTTCGTTGGAAGGTGTTATGCTTGCCAATGAAACGACGAATACAACGCAAAACCAGAAAGTCTTATATGGTCTGTACTTATCCGTTCTCTGATGAACACTCACTAACAGGTACATTATGTGTTTCATGCAGAGCATCTCAGTAAACATATTTTTCATTATTTTGTTCATATTTGAACATTTTTTGCCACTTCTTAAACTAATATATCTTGATTGTTAAATCGTTTTATTTCGTATTTTTTATCCTTTTCACATAAGATATGCGAAGGTACAATTGTACCCACATAGACTCTTAAGGGGTTTTAATTAACTAGGCTCTGTTATTAGGGAAAATTTCAACGATATTTTAAAATGAAAAATTTACAATTAACGAGGGTTTAAAAAACAAACTTCATTTTTACAAAAAAGTATCAAGATTATTTTCCCCACATTATACATTTTATAAAATAGAACTATTTTTAAAAATTTTCTTTATAAAAAAGCACTTTGGAAAAAAGGTTTATATATATAAATATATATATAAGAGGCTTAAGGCACATGGGGTTCAAATGACTTCTGTTAGATAATAAGAAAAAAGCGGTTAAAGTTGAATTGTAATAAAAACTGTAAGATGCTATCTGCACGTTAAAATACCCAAAAATAAGAAAACTATATAGCGTTACCTAAAATGCAAAATGCCCTAACTAACCAAATATTCAAAATCGACTTTTTCATTGATTCTAATGTATTGCATCAACTTAAATGTCCACAAAAGAAATGTCTACAAACGATAACGCTAAAAATGCTAAAAGGACTAACTAATAATTTGCATAATATGGAACATTGCTAATTGTCAAAACAACTCGTAGGTCTTACAAGAAAAATAGAAGAAACATTAATCATAAACAGTTTAATGTTATTTATAAATTTATCATATTAAATAGTTTTCGATTCTCCTGTAAAAATTTCAAAATGTTAGATAGGGCCTTTTGCGTTTTAGGTAACGATAGACTAAATTTTTTAATAAACATTTTATTAAGAAAAGCTTTTATGGTTCTTTGGACATTTTTTAGTCGTCATAATCAGATTCCATTACATCATCAAGCTCGTCTTCATCCTCACCTTGACTTTCAATTCTTTCCGGAATTTCTTCCATTGTTTCATGAGGAAGTGCTTTAAACCATATAAAGTTCTTCCTCATTTTGCATTTATGATACTGTACATTTTTAACTTGAACTTGTCATAGTGTTCTCCCAATGTTGAGGTACTTAAATTTGACAGATTTTTTTTTTTTTTTTTTTTGGTAATTTCTATAATTCCAAAATTTTGGTCACACTCCATGAATTAGTAATGATTTACTTCTTGAATGTGAGTATTTCGAACAACATGCAACCAAAACTTAACAATGTAGTGACTCTTATTCTGGCTACCACATTTGTCGCTATTAGTTGTAATGTGAGTCCCATTCTGAGGCAAAGAGTTAATAAATTTCAACAGGCAAGAACGCGAAGCTTGGCTTTCATTCCACATATACATATTGGCATCTCCCGTTGATAAATTGTGGACATAAAAGTTGTATGTCCAAAGTTGACGGGCATATTATACATGAGTGCATGTCAGTACAGGAATTGGCAACACTTTTTGCAAGCCGAAACAAATTGCCACATGGGTGTTTGTACTATAACTTTTTTACAAACTTTTAAACCCTATCTTTGTCCAGTTTTGCTGCTTCAGCTTTTTTCAAACGCAATTATTTTGCTTCTTTGGCCGCATTTTTAACATTTTTGCAACTTTTGTGATTTGCAACTTATAACAAGTAACACATGTGTCTATTTGGGGTTTGTGGAAACTGATACATGTGATAAAATTGTATCTGCAGTAGCTCATACGCACTGTTTCTGCTTATATTTCTACGCTAAATTGCCTGTAAAGTGCATACATCTTTGTTACATTTAGGCTGCTGGATATATACTTTCTATTGGGGGCATAGTTTCTAGAATAATGACTTGAATACTTGGCAAATAATCTAATGTGTTCTTTAATTAATCGTACCAGCAAGTACCTTGTGGAGGTCATCCATAGGCTCTTATTCCCGAGTTTAAGGCATACCCGAAGGCTTCCTCCTGAACTCGAAAGCTTACTTGCCAATGAGTGGGCCAGAGAACAGGACCACTTCTGGAAATAAAGTTGTCACCAAATTAATCAATTTTAATCAACTGCCAAACGCGCCGTATGGCCAATTGCGCCGTCTTTTTGGAACCAAATGTCTGTGATGTTAAGCTGATTAATTCATCATAAAGGGAGCTCCTTGCTCATTTCGAAAAAGCCTTTAAGCCCCTCTAAACAGTAAATTTTAATAAATGTAATGGCGATTTGTTAACGGTTTTAGGATTGTCTTCGCTCCAATTACAGCTTATAGTCGTAGCCATTTTACCAGACATTAGCTTCATAAAATGCACGAGATGACTGCTCTATGAATTTCGCGAACAGATTTATTTTTTTCAAATTTCCAAAATTTGTAAGCTTTGCTATAGCGTTAAACGATTTATTATGACTTGTCAGGCCTTACCTAAGAGAAATGTCAACACAGTTTGTCATTCTTAGCTGCCAAACCATAGTTATCGATATCGAAATGTCTAATGCAGCTAAAAAAAAGCACCCGATACATATAAAAAGTACAATATTACAAAATCAAAATGTTAATCAAACAAACAGAGAAAATATACAAAACAAGAAAACATACGTTCTTCTCATAACACAAATCTGTTCACAAAAAGATTATGTTACCATTTCAAGAAACAATAAAGGAAAACAAGCATATGTACGAAATTTCTAAAAGAAATCCTTTGAGTATAACCATGACTATGAAATCGTACAGGTATTGAGTATGTTACGGATATAAAGTATGAGAACATTTCTTTGAGAAAAAATATACAAAAATTGTGAATGACATTGCATTAGGGGTGTTTCAGTTTCTTTTTTTTAAATTTAGAAATATATGAAATAAAAAGAATCTCTGCTAAGAAATCAATTGCTCTTTTCTACATTACCATTCATTTGTTAGTTTAATCAAAGATAATTCAATTCAGATTTTCAAAATCGGAAAAGTTGTTTCAACCTAATACTTTAATATTTACAATATTTTTAAAATACATTATTAAATTGTAGTTAAATTTGCAATGTCATTTAATTGCTTCTTTACAACTCTTGTAGGCCTTATAAAGTAATAATAAAAATAAAAGCATTTAATATACTTTTAGAATGTTTATTATCTAAGAAATTGAAATATAAAAAAACTTAATTGAATTTAAACAACTACAAATTCCTGCTAGGATGCTGTAAAAATATTGTTGAAATAAAACTTGCTTATTAAATATTAAACTTTCACTAATAGAAGGGAAAATTTATCTTGTGGGAATATGTTACACAAAATTTTTTATAAAAACTTTAATACACATTTTTAATATAAAGTTATATATCGAGGGCCTATATTCAAAACCCTCTATCTTTGATTTTCACGAAAATTACTTTTTAATGGTAAAATGTTCAGTAAAACAACCCTCATCTATGGTGTGATTTTCATAAAAAACATATTTTATTTTGCTGTTTTATTTGCATTTTTGTATTTTCTCTATCTTACACAATTAATTTTTCTGAATGCAAAACCCTCTATCTTTTCTAATAATTAATTTCCAAATATTTTTGGAATAACTTGTTCTTGCAATACATGTTCTTTTTTACTATTTTTTGCAAGCTGAACATGAATTTGACATTTTTAATGGTTTATCAAAATAGCGAAAGCCGATTCTAAACTGAATTACCATGAAAACATTTTACATGCTTGTTTTTGGAAAATATAATGTCCATGGGATAAAAATAAATGGTTAAAGTTGGAATTAGCTTAAAAAAGTGTCATCTATGATATTATTGTCAAAACAATAACTGCCGTATTCATAAAAAACTAAATTGGATATGAAATCTATTTTAAGGAAAATTTGTATGGAAATTTTGTTTTAAAATACGTTTGAAATCTATTTTATTTTTTATGAATACGGCAGTAAGTAATTTATAGGATATTTAAAATCGTATGTAATTAAAATATTATTTTCGTGTGATAAACTTATATAATAGTAAGTTTAAAATTTAGTTTAATAATAAGATTTTATTAAAAAAATTTTGTAACAGTTAATGATTAATGGTTTTTTTATTTTATGTTGTATTATTAGCCTTTATCTTAAATAAACCACGTTAAACACCGACAGATGGCATAAATAAAATCAAAATAATTTAGTTTTAATAAAATGCAAAACCCTCTATCTTTTCATTTTCAAACATACATATTGAATATTTTTGAGAAGCAAAACCCTCTATCTCGCATAAAGTCCCCAATAATGCAAAATTTTATGAACCAATTACCTGTGGGATTCAGTAGTTGATTTAAAAAATATTGTAGAATACCGAATTTTAATAACTCAAGTAATACGCGAAAAAAGCAGTTTTTTGGCTCTCCTGAAAAGTTGTGTTTTTTAAGATAGAGGATTTTGAATATAGGCCCTCGATATAGTATATTTAGGGCAATAACTAATATATGAAGTGTGTTAATAAGCAAGTAGTCGGTCAAGGCCAACAATATGAAAACCTTCTCCACATTATTTTCAGACAAATTTTCGAGAGTGTTTTATATTTAGAAGCCATGGACAATGATGGACCCGCAAGAACAAAATCAATTTAAAGGTTAACATTTTTATAAGAGTTACTTGTGACAAATATTATCTAGATGTCAGTATCTATATGAGATTTATTTGTCTTAAAGCGATTTAAAAGGGGGATTTATATGGGACCTTTGGTCAATACTGAACAACTAGCACAACATTCACTTGAATTATAAGTTATTATAAAAATTATAGTCACAAAATTGTATAGCAAGACCAACATTTTTAAGGAAGTAATGGTATTGAAAGCTTTTTTTGGGAGTGCTTTTTGTATGGGAACTATGCTCAAATATGGACCGATTCCAATTAAATTTTGTAAAATTTGGATTGCATTCGGATAATTTTGGACCTTATTTAATAAAGGCACCAACATAACAAGATGATTTATGGACACAGGCCTCTATTCTGGATAGAAGATTGTATGGGGGCAATGTGAAAATTTGGACCGAATCACCATTTTCATTGTGAGAATTAGAACCTATGTACCAAATTTTATCATATTATCTTTTAAATTACGACCTATATACCTGTCCAGCCGAACATCCCGAAGGATGAACATCGCTAGATCTGTTCAAGAATTTATTCTGTGCCGATCGGTGTACTAAAAGGTGGGCTCAGGACCAATATTTTAAGGTGTTACAAAGGCATAACACCCTCTCCATTACTGTGGTGTGGGTATAAATTGTAAATTATCTTACAAGAGGCTTTTGATTGGAAAATGTTGATGAAAAAAAATCGATTTTTAAAAAAAAAATTATGTTTAGAAAAAGTACATAAAATACTATTGAAAACTAATTGTCTTTATGGTAAACGTATCCTTTGCTAAAAAATATATTTTTTTTAAAGTTATTTCATGAAGGTTATTTTTATACATATAGGCATATTCTAAATATCACTTGATTTGAAATCACGTGCTATGTGATTTTTTGGTGTTCTGAAAATCACACCGTTGTTATGTTTCGCGGTGAGCTTTCGGTAATTGAAAATCACACCAAAAACCATATCACACGTGTGATTTTAAAGGGTGCATGTGATTTGACATAACGCGATTTTATAAAAGTGATTTCCAGAACAGGCTTGACAATTATTTTTAATTATAAAAAGGAACCTGTAAACATGATTTTCAATATGATATATTTTAAAGAAAACATCAGTAAATAAAACTAATCAACTCTACCGTGAACAATTTTTCCCTCGTAATTTTTTTCCCTTTTCACGTATTTACGATCGTAAAAAACTTCCATGAAAAAATTATTTTAAATAGAATAATAACGTTAAAAAAATTTTCACGAGAAAAATTTCAACTTATCGTGAAAAATTTTTTCCCTCGTAATTTGTTTGCTTTTCCCTTTGAATTTCTCACTATAATTTTGCTGGGGAACAAAACATTGATGTGAGTAATTCTTCTCATAATTCGAATATTAAAGTTTACAAAATTTATTTTAAGGTCAAGATCCGCTAAAAAGACAGAAACTTATGTATATGTATTGTTAACGCCATCTACAAAATAATAGTTATTTAGCTTTATTTTAATTATATACAGTCTGGCATCGCCAAATCGTTGTTGAATTTTTCATTATTTTCTGATTGAAACATTTGTAAGACTTAACGAAACATTTAAGGTTTGTTCCATGGTGAAATTACTAGAAGGTGGCAGCACTACGTGTTGTTGTACAACAATACAACAAAAACAGGAAAATTTGTTTGTGTAAAGAACCCAATGCTGTTAAAAATTATGTACAACAACGTTGCCATGGATTGTCTTTTCCGGCCAAACCTTAGGGGGAACTGTTACATGTTTAATATACACATATATGAATTCAATCCAGTACCGCGTTTTTTTTGGACGTAATGGAGTATTGATGGATCGCGATCCATATTGCAGAATAGTCTAATTTTATGTGATCCATGATCCTGATCGCGGACCACATGATAAATATTGAACGTTTAGCATACTTTGTGATATAAATTTGTGATATATTAGTATTAAGGGAAAATTCAAAATAAACAAGATATTAAAATATTTTGTAAAGTTTGTGATTTAACGAAAAATCCAGCAAGTTAGTGAAACAGGCCATATTTTGATTCAAATTTAAGGCCTTATTTTGAGTAATATAATTATATGTAAGATGCACTTATATGAAAAATTCTGGTTCACACGTCGTTTTAGAAGTTTTAAAAGATACATTTATTGAAATTTATTGCCGATCTTCCTAAACAAGCAAAATCTTTTCTTTTCTTTAACGTGAATACATTAAAATATTACAGATATCTACTCCTTTAAAAGTGTTTGTTTAACGTACAGTTTTATTTCTGTTATTTATTATATTTCGCACTTGTTCAACAATACTGTATTAATTCAACATTTTTAGTAGAAGCAAAACAATTTTAAATTTTACATTAAAGGCATATCAACTACGGTTTCATTACCAAAAGGTAGACAAAATAGCCACTACATATATTTTTACAGAGGGTAGATATTAAGTCGCATGTTGATTTTTTCCAAATAGTGAAAAATTATAAATTTTGAGTAATACACTATTGTTGAACAAGTGCGATATATTTATTTTTAAATGTTAATAAGATAATAAAATGGTTCGGTTCCGAAGGATTTTGGTAAAAAAGTTTGGTCGAATAGAAAATTTTCAATGGCAACGCTGATCTGCAACAAATAAAACAAAAATATTATGAACAAATAACTAAAAAAATTCATTATTAAAATTTTTAAGTTACATGAATTAAAAACTATTATTTTTCCACTTTTTCTTCACTGCAAGTCCTTTGGAGGTTTAAAGAAACAGGCGTACAAGTGCATATTAAAGATTAACGAATTTTTAAAATGTACGCACAACGTGTTCACACAAAATAATTTCTGTTTTTATTTATTATATAAAAAAAATACATTAGCACAACTAAAGACGCACATATAAAAACCAATTACGATTTATTTTTAGCAATTATTTTAACTTTTTTACACAATTTTCATTTAAAACCCGCACAAAAAAGATTATTTTTTTAAAGCACAATAATTTTTTCAAGAATGTAAACATAAACAAAGCAAAATGACAGACTTTGGTTCTCACCACAGTTCAAGCAAAAAATAGCCAGATGCCGTAGTGCTGCCACCTTTTAGTAATTTCACCATGGTTTGTTCTAGAACATACGCCCTTTTGCAGCCATTTTTTATTCTGAATTGCATACTTACAAGTTGGCTGTGCGCATCGCTCAGGAGCAAAACTCATTTGCATTTAAATTTTACAAACTCATTAATTCCTGGTGGTTTCCATACCAAAAAGTATGTAACACAATTTAAAAATTTAGTATTTTTTCTACATAATTGTTAAAACTTAATTTAGGAATTTTAATACAAATACACATTATCAACATCATTTTGTGTGTTTTATTCAAAATCCCCGTGGGAGTCACTAGGACGTGCAGTAGCAGTGCCTTGGTAACATTTTAAAATTCTTTTTGTGAATTTGCATCTCATGTGAGCCTTGTTTGTGGTTTACATTAACCTGTTCTTGCGTCACCTTACACACCAACAAATTGCAAATCTCGCAGTAAGTATAAAATGTCGTTACAAAACGCTGAGGGTCAACCACAACAAATTGATCAAAATTGTTTGCTTTGTCCCACTCCCCCTGACGAAAACATGACAATCTGCGTCGACTGCAACAGAAAATTTCACAAAAGTTGTGTTAATGTCACTGAACACATAACCTTTAATTGCACACACTGCTCAAACATAAGACCAACTTCCCCCACTTCAAGTATCTCAAGCCGTTGTTCAAACGTATCCCATGTTTCTCAGGCACGAAAAATTCAACTACAACTTGAAAAATTGGAGGAAGAACGGGTACTGAACAAAACATATTTGGATAAAAAATACAGGCTGCTTGAAGAAGCCGAAGCTCTTTCTGACAGCTCATCTATAAAGTCTCAGCCCGTTAATAATTGGTTAGCATCTTCAAGTCTTAACCCTAACTTACGTCGACACTAATTGAGCAATAATCAAAATAACACCCTTAACCCGCAATCAAATTATACACCAAATAATTCAGTAATGCCACGAAATCGGGTAGAATTTTATCCACAAACGTTTAGCACTGCTGCCATAAGTTCGTCGTTGACAACGTCCGCGGTACCTAATTGTACTGCAACCAGCGCCACTAGCGGTGGGCATCAACCACGAATGCAGCCAATACGGCCCAACGTCTCAACTTATCCCCATGGGACAATACTTTAAATAATGGCATGCACTTTGATCAAAATAATTTTCCTCAACAAAATTTGTTTAATTCTGATTCACAACAATTTATTCCTTGCTCTCCAGTGGCATCTACAACAAATTTTACAAACGATGCACAAAATGCAGGAATTTGCCAAGCATCTAATGTTGCGCCACAAAGGCTGCAAGTAAGTCACATAAATGCCCGACAATCTATTCCAAAAGAATTGCCGACATTTTCAGGCCAATCAGAAGAATGACCACTATTTGTCTCCACATACGAATGGTCAACTGCTGCTTGCGCCCTCACGGATATGGAAAACCTCATCCGCCTCCAAAAGGCATTAAGAGGAGAAGCCTTACATAGCGTCCAGCATATGCTGATCCATCTCTCAAACGTCCCGGGTATTATGCAGGTACTCTATATGTTGTATGGTCAACCTGAAAAGATTATAAATTCCATGAAAAATAACATAAAACGTTCCCCTAAAGTAGATGAAAAAAATTTAAAAACTCTTACCTCTTTTGCTATTGATTGTAGAAACCTTATTTCCACAATAAACGCTAGCAATTTATTTGATGAATTAAATAATTCATCTCTTCTTCTTGAACTGACACAAAAGCTTCCACCTGTTTATCAAATGCAATGGGCAACTAAAAAATTACATCTGATTGATCAAAACAAAAAACCAAATTTGTTCGAATTTGACAAGTGGTTGTTTAATATCGGTATAACAGCAAGTAGTATAACAGTTAATGAATCAACAGATAAGAATAGTGAGAAAAAGATAATCACAAACACAACGCAAACAACAACAACCAAAAAAGGTTTTGTTCATTCTCATAGTGAGAACAAATGCATTGTGTGTGGCAACAACAATAATAATTGTAAAGCAGTAGCTAATTGCCCAAAATACTTATCGATGGATCGTGGTGAAAAATGGTCTGTAGTAAGAAAATACAATTTATGTAAATATTGTTTATCAAAACATAGTGGTGAATGCAATAGAAAAAAGAAATGCGGTAAGGAGGGATGTGAATTTTTTCACCACTCATCATTGCATAGTTATTCGCTGCCGGTAAATGAAGAAAACAAAACGTCAAATGAAAAGGTAAACAATAAATCTGAAATAGAAGTTGTAAACAACAGCCACATTGCTAAATTTAAAGACTTTATGTTATTTAAAATCATTCCTGTTAAAGTTTACGGGAATTATAAAGTCATAGACACATTTGCGTTTATAGACGAAGGATCCAGCATCAGTCTTATGAATGAAAGTTTGGCCAAAGAATTACAAGTAAGTGGTGTACCGAATTCATTGTGTTTGCGGTGGACGGGAGGGATGGAAAGAAGAGAAAAAAGTTCACAAAGACTTAAAATTTCCATTTCAGGTAATAATAAAAAGCAATTCGATGTTAATGTTTATACAGTAAATGCTCTGGATCTTCCTGTTCAATCGTTGGATTATGATTTGTTTTCAAAACAATACCGCCACTTGCGTCAATTACCTGTAGAGAGTTACATCAATGCTGAGCCCCAAATTTTAATTGGATTAAATCATATTAATTTGGGTGTATCACGCAAAATTCGTGAAGGTTCCCCACATGAACCTATAGCAGTCTACACAAAACTTGGTTGGCTAATTTATGGCGCTTCAGAGGAAAATAAAAGCAAAGGTATGAGTTTAAATTTTCATGTATGTGAGTGCTGTGTCGCCAATGGTGACTATGCGTTAGAACGTTTAGTCAGTAGTTTTTACTCCCTTGAAAGTTTGGGTATAGGCGTAAAAGATCCCTTAATTTCTGAAGAAGATAAAAGAGCATTAGATCTTCTAAATAAATTTACTATACATAAAGAAAATGGACATTATGAGGTTCCACTTTTATGGAAGTATGATGTCATTGATTTACCAGATAGTTTTGAAATGGCATTAAAACGGCTAAAGTGCCTTGAAAATAAATTACGAAAAATGTCGAACTTTTTAAAATATTTCAAGAAACAATTACCAAATATCTATCCAAAGGCTACATCCGTAAATTAGATTCTTCAGAAATCGACCGTGCTGATAGAAAGGTTTGGTATCTTCCAATATTTGCTGTTTTCAATAAAAACAAGCCCGGAAAAACTCGTGTTGTTTGGGATACGGCCGCGAAATCGAATGGCATGTCCCTTAATTCATATTTATTAAAGGGTCCGGACCTTTGGGCCAATTTACCTTCGGTTCTTTTTAAATTTCGTCAGAAATCCTTGGCTATTTGTGGAGATATTGAAGAAATATTTCACCAGATACATATAAGGTCTGAAGACCGGGATGTACAAAGATTTCTTTGGCGCGATTGTTTACAAGAAAACCAACCTGATATCTACGTCATGGATGTGATGATTTTTGGTGCCTCATGCGCTCCTAGTATTTCACAATACGTAAAAAATGTAAACAGTATTAAATATGAAAGCGAGTTTCCCTTGGCAGCTAAAGCTATAAAAGAAAATCATTACGTTGATGATTTTCTTGATTCTGTTGATACGCCAGAGGAGGCGTTAAAACAAATATCAGATGTATCCTACATTCATCAGAAAGCTGGTTTCAACATTCGAAACTGGGTTTCCAATAATAGATGTCTTAAAATGTCTTAACTTGACAGAAGACAAACAAATAGAAAAAATTTTAGGTGTATTTTGGGACCATGGGGAGAACGTCATAACTTTTAAAATTTCTGCGTGGCTTGCTGAGAGCGAAATATATTCTCAGGGTAAAATACCTACAAAAAGAGAGGTGTTAAGATTTATCATGTCAGTTTATGATCCTCTTGGTATTATTGGGCATATTATCATGTATGTGAAGGTATTCATGCAGGAAGTGTGGCGTTCAAAAATTGACTGGGATGAAAAGATTCCTCCTGAATTAGTTCCCAAACGGAACCAATGGATTACGATTTTGAACAATATACAAAAAATAAAAATCCCTCGCACTTTTTTACATTTTTTTAAGAATTATGATAACGTTGATGTCGAATTACATACATTTGTAGATGCCAGTAAAAACGGATATGCAGCAGTGTGCTACTTCAGGTTGAAGAAAGATGATGTCATCAAGTGTTCTCTAGTGGGTTCAAAAACACGAGTGGCACCTTTAAAGATAACATCCGTTCCACGATTAGAACTAATGGCTGCTCTAATAGGTGCTCGATTTGCCAAGTTTATAGTTAAGAATCATGACATCAGAATTAATAAAAGTTATTTTTGGTTTTCATTCAGATCACCGTAAATACAGTCAGTTTGTTGCAATTAGAATTACGGAAATTTTAGAATTGTCTTCAATTAAGGACTGGAAATAGATTCCAAGCAAAAAAAAATGTGGCTGATGATGCCACAAAGTGGTCAAGGACTCCCACGATCTCAGAAACAAGCAGGTTGTTTCAAGGTGCCGAATTTTTATTTCTTCCAGAAAATAAATGGCCTCAAGGAGAAAGTGTTCATAAGTCAACTGAAGAAGAACGGGTACACCATTCATTTAATATCACAAATTCTGATAAAATTTTTGATGAAACGAGATTTTCAAAATGGACCCGACTTTTACGAACTGTCGCATATGTTTTACGATTTTTAAACAACTGCCGCACAATTAGTAAACAAAAGGGAATGCTAACTCAAGAAGAATTACTGAGGGCTGAGAAAACTTTGTATATACATACCCAATCTGAATGTTATCGTAACGAAATTTCTTTATTAAAATCGAACAAGGCGATTCCGAAAAGTAGCGATATTTATACCAAAAATTCCTACTTGGATAACGAAGTGCTGAAAGTTGAGGGCAGAATCGATAATGCTGATATCCCACTGGATCAAAAACGTCCAATTATACTACCCAGAAAAAGTTACACTACTCAATTAATTTTAATGTATTATCACATAAAAGAAGTAATTAATTAAGCTCGAGGTCCAGGTTTTTGTTTTTATAAAATCATATTTTATTTTTCCAATATTTCGCTACAAAACATCGAGTAGCATCATCAGGGTTAAAGCTACAAAAATATAAAAACACATGAATACAAAACATCAATAACAATCAAATCAATAAGAAAATTACGCACAAAACAAAATATATAAACAACAAAAAACAATCAATGCAACAAAAAACATGCTTACATATAATTTTTAAAATTCAAAAACAAATCGTTAAAAAAGTAGCTATCACTACTTATTCTGATATTGCACTGATTATAAACTATATATTGCACTGTATGTATATTAATTATTGCACTGTGTTTTTTTGTTCTGCACAGTTCTCTGTGAGATCAGCCTTAAAGTTAATTCTCTCCTTTGTTGGTGTGTTTATAATGTGAAGTACTTCTAACATGTAGCGTCGTTTGTAATTATTCTCACTGGTCTGACCAAAAATCTCGAACTTATGATGTAACACATAAAACAGCATTAGCGGCCCATTGTGCAGTTAAAAATCACTCTCCGGATTTTGATGGAGCACGGGTTATTGACAGTGAGAATAATTACAAACGACGCTACATGTTAGAAGTACTTCACATTATAAACACACCAACAAAGGAGAGAATTAACTTTAAGGCTGATCTCACAGAGAACTGTGCAGATTTCTATCGTCATTTAGTTAATAAGAACAAAAAAACACAGTGCAATAATTAATATACATACAGTGCAATATATAGTTTATAATCAGTGCAATATCAGAATAAGTAGTGATAACTACTTTTTTAACGATTTGTTTTTGAATTTTAAAAATTATATGTAAGCATGTTTTTTGTTGCATTGATTGTTTTTTGTTGTTTATATATTTTGTTTTGTGCGTAATTTTCTTATTGGTTTGATTGTTATTGATGTTTTGTATTCATGTGTTTTTATATTTTTGTTGCTTTAACCCTGATGATGCTACTCGATGTTTTGTAGCGAAATATTGGAAAAATAAAATATGATTTTATAAAAACAAAAACCTGGACCTCGAGCTTAATTAATTACTTCTTTTATGTTAGAATAAAAAGGTCAAATAAAAATAAATTTAAATAATATTAATGTATTATCACGAGAAACTTTTCCATATGAATCACAAAACGGCTATTAACGAGATTAGACAAAAATATTACGTTTCAAAGCTTCGAGCTACTTTTAATTCAACAGTCAGCCGTTGCCAAATGTGCAAAATTAAAAAGGCAAAGCCTCAAAATCCACAAATGGCAAAACTACCTCCTGCACGCGTTGCCTCTCATATGGCACCATTTACTTATACCGGTGTTGACTTTTTCGGCCCCATGTTAGTCACCGTAAATCGTCATAAGGAGAAACGGTACGGATGTTTATTCACATGCTTGACTGTAAGGGCAGTCCATATTGAAATTGCCCATTCCTTAACTACGAGCTCCTGTATTTTAGCAATACGCAATTTTATGGCAAGAAGGGGAGTTCCACATGAGTTGTACAGCGATAACGGGACAAATTTTATCGGCGCTGAGAGAGAGCTACGAGAGGCCTTGGAGGACGTCGATAAGGATAAGCTGGTAGAAACTTTCACTACCACAGCGACGAAGTGGAGCTTTAATCCTCCGGCTTCGCCCCACATGGGTGGTGCGTGGGAACGCTTCGTTCGTTCAATAAAAACAATTTTATACAAAATTATGCCGAGTAGGACACCAAGTGATGAATTGCTACTGAGCATGATGATCGAGGTAGAAAATTTTATAAATTCTAGGCCTCTTGCTTACGTTCCTATTGACGGAGAAAATACTGAAGCATTGACTCCAAATCATTTTTTGGTGGGAAGCTCTAATGGGTTAAAACCTATATCTGCCTGTAACGATAGTAGCATTTTATTAAAAAAAAGTTGGCGGACCTGTCAACAATATGCAAATATTTTTTGGAAAAAGTGGTTGGTTGAGTATCTCCCAACTTTGACCTGTAGGTCGAAGTGGCATGATTGTCCAAAACCTCTAAGTCAGGGGGACCTTGTGATCATAGTTGACCCTTCCCTTCCTCGTAACGTCTGGCTTCGCGGGAAAGTCTTGGGGACGAGATTGGCAAATGACGGTCAGGTACGAAGTGCAAAAGTGCTTACTAAACATGGTGTCCTAGAAAGACCTGTAGTCAAGCTGGCAATTTTGGATGTCGCTCCTCAATTAGAGTCTGACAGCGAAAACATTTCTAGCCATACTGCGGGGGGAATGTTAACGCCATCTACAAAATAATAGTTATTTAGCTTAATTTTAATTATATACAGTCTGGCATCGCCAAATCGTTGTTGAATTTTTCATTATTTTCTGATTGAAACATTTGTAAGACTTAACGAAACATTTAAGGTTTGTTCTAGAACATGCGCCCTTTTGCAGCCATTTTTATACCCTCCACCACCACTGTGGTGAATGAGGGTATACTAAGTTTGTCATTCCGTGTGAAACTTTTTTATTATACACCTAAGACCCCATAAAGTATATATATTCTGGCTCCTTGAGTAATTCTAAGTCGATTTAGCCATGTCCGTCTGTCTGTCCGTCTGTCCGTCTGTTGAAAACACGCTCACTTTCGAAAAACGCAAAAGAAAAGAACAAACTTGGTCTCAAATTGCTTGTAGTTATCCTAAGCAGTTTTTGATTGAAATCCAGCAACATCGGTTCATTAGGATCAGAACTATGAATCAAAATGTGGAACCACCACCCTGAAAAAATTGATAATTTTGATACAAAAACTAATATAAATGGTTTATTAATGCACAGAATCACAAAAAATTTTGCTCGAATTTGGTTTGTACGACTGCAAATCATACTGGTAAATTTGGTGACGATCGGTCCATGATTTACCATAGGCCCCATATAAACCCATCTCGAGGAAAACAGTTTAGTACGCCTAAACCCGCAATAAAAAACGCTAGCATACCTAAATTTGGTACGTCACAGTTTTATAGGACCAGAAATCACACTGTAAAATTTTTTGAAGATCGGTCCATAATTTACACTTGGCCCCATATAAACCCTACTCCCGGAAAAGAGTTTAGTACGCTTAAAACCATAATAAATGACGCTATCATACTAAAATTTGGTACGTCAATGTTTTATAGGACCAGAAATCACACTGTAAATTTTTTTGAAGATCGGTCCATAATTTACACCAGGCCCCATATAAACCCTACGTCCGGAAAACAGTTTAGTACGCCTAAAACCGCAATAAATAACGCTATCATACTAAAATTTGGTACGTCACAGTTTTATAGGACCAGAAATCATACTGTAAAATTTTTTGAAGATCGGTCCATAATTTACACTAGGCACCATATAAACCCTACTCTCTGAAAACAGTTTATTGCGCCTAAAACAAAATAAATCCCATTTTGGGAAAATAATTAAATTCACCTAAAACCATCACAGATATCGATATTGCGGTGAAATTTTTAACTTAAATTCATATGGCCAGAAAAAATATCATGCAAATTTGTGAAATTTACTGTTAACGCTAAAACTAATTAGACTGCTGTATTGAAATTTATTCTTATTTATTTTTTGTAATACTAGAAATCAGTCTTCAGAATTTTGGGATGATTGGGCCTAATTTTCCATAGGTCCAATACAAATTACCCTCCTAAAAATTATTTTAGTTCGGCTAAAACTTTTACGAATCATGATATTTTACTCAAGCCAGTTCAAAGTCCTTACAAGAAACGCATAAAATTTTCTTATTGTCGGCCAATAATTTAATTCAGGTCTAAACCGCAACTAATTTTAATGCTGACGCTCGTTTTTGTGAAGCTTAGTTAATAATATATATGTATTTATCATATAGAGCTCACTCCTGTTGGGGGAGGGTATCAAAGATTCGGCACAGCCGAATATAGCACTCTAACTTGTTTATTCTGAATTGCATACTTACAAGTTGGCTGTGCGCATCGCTCAGGAGCAAAACTCATTTGCATTTAAATTTTACAAACTCATTAATTCCTGGTGGTTTCCATACCAAAAAGTATGTAACACAATTTAAAAATTTAGTATTTTTTCTACATAATTGTTAAAACTTAATTTAGGAATTTTAATACAAAAACACATTATCAACATCATTTTGTGTGTTTTATTCAAAATCCCCGTGGGAGTCACTAGGACGTGCAGTAGAAGTGCCTTGGTAACATGTATATTACTCAACAAAATGCAAAATAACAAGTAGATTGCCTGAGGATTTGTGAAGCTTTCCAAAGACGTGATGGCAGAAATTTAGAAATTATTTTACTACATAAAATGGCAATAAGCTAATGTTGCAATCAAACTATCACTCCAGAGCAATATATCTTACTTTGTTTTTTTTTAATTTTTTTTTTAAAAACATGTATATTCTTGAAAAAAAATTTCTTTGATCTCTACTGTTTTTTATTCTTTCTTCTTTTTAACATTCACTGAGAACTGATAGCGCGAAAAAATTTTCCCGGGAGCTTCTAGATTGCATTTTTCCCTTCAAAGGGAATACAAATTTCATGGGAACAAAAATACCTCTAGTTATTCACGATAGGGATGATTATAAATTAGAAACCTTTTATAAAAAGTAGAATATATGTACTAAAAAGATCCATATTTTTTTTAAAGTATATTGTTAATAAAAGAACGTATTTTGACTTTAAAAGGAGGTCATTTTTGAAAAAAAGGTTAGTTTTGGAAACAAACACCTTTTGTATCAAGCAAAAATTTTTAAAAATGGCTTTTTAAAATAATATTTTATATATTTCAAAAACGTGATTTAGAAAAAACACAATTTTCAATTATATATACAGCTGTTTCACAGATTTCGTTCGGAGCCGAAGAAAACACATTTGTTTATTGATAGAAAGTATATTTTAAAATACAGCAAACTCCCATTCCGTCCATAAAAAGAAAAATGGTTTCATTCCGCAAAATTTTTTCGTAATTTTCTGAAGCACCAAAATACGGAATGAGTTCCGTTTCTGAACGGAATTGTACTCTGTGACATAGCTGATATATAAAACAACTCTTCAACCAAATAATTCTACAAACGGCTACACGCTCCGGAACAACTCGGAATTATCGAACACTGACCAACGATTTTTAACTCAGCAACACCTGTTGTTTAGGTCTTACTGCAACAACAGCAACATTAAGATTTAAATATTACATACGGCTAAACAAAAGCTTTTCAAAAAAGTAATTACTCGTACTTACTTCTTTTTAGAGAAGTACTTTTATGAAAAAAATCACTTTTTGGGAAGTAACTTTTTCGATATAGTAACTTAATTGAAATTTGTGAAACGCTTATTAGTTATTTTTTATTATCTCTTATTTTATTATTTCTAAAAAATTATTTTTAGAAAATAATGCTTTTGAAAAAGCATCTTCAAGGCTATTTGTTGAAATAAAATTAAATTATTTAAAATAATATATTTATTCGTTTATATATTTGTATTAATTCGAAAGGCTCAAAGGATCAGAGAGTTGACAGAAAATTATCATTATTGTAAACAGCGCTCACAGCTTCAACTCTGCTTCCTCTAAAGTAGTACCCCAATGTCTGTCTTTGTCGACCAATCAAAGAGCCATACTGAAATGTCAGATGGATTACACCATTCAAAAGATGTCTGACCTCTAACTAATGGAAAATTGCGTAAATCAACGCGGAAAACTTATTTTCCCAGGAATGAGACCTAGGCTATTATTTTTCATCCCGTAAATCCCAAAATTGTATAAAAATCATCAAAAACCAGAAAAAATACCTGGAATTGGACCTATCGATGAAATCATAGAAATTTAATTGCAAATTAAAAAAAATTTGGTTAGTAAAAGTACCAAAAATAATTTAAATTTTGTTCCATAATAAGTCCGAATTTCATAAAAGTGCCAAAAAAAAAAAAATTTAAGATGTTTTTAAGAAAGTTTCAAACCCAATTCGAATTTAATTCCTAGTTGTAATACTGTAATATAGAAGTTAAATTGCGAATTTAAATAATATTTGTGTAAAAAAGTACCAAAAATTAGTAAACATATCGAGCCCTTAGCGCCAAATTATCGTAAGCGACAAAACACAAATTTTACAGGAGAAGGTTTTTTAATTCTTTTTGGATATGTATACATAAACTTAAAAATTTTTTGATGCGACATATTATAATTTCGTCCAAGCAAGCTACCGACTACAACAAAATAAAGTTTGCTTACATTGTGCATTGGTCCTTAAATTTTTAATTTTAGCAACAAAAAAAATATTGAGAAAATGTCGCTTACGATAATTTGGCGCTAAGGGCTCGATATGTTGCCTTATAAGCCAGAAAGTTGAAAAAAATATAAAAATATATTCGAGAATTTTTTAAAAAGAAACCAATAGAATTTTAATATAAATTACTTGCTTTAATAATTAAGAATATAAATTAGGTCATAAGGAACTAAAATTGGATATTTAAAATCAAAAAAATATTAAACACCCGTCAGCTCAATGAATGAATAAGTCAGGCTTTGTTTTTTTATATACAAATGAACAAGATGTGTAAAAAAATATCTTTGTATACAAACATATCTTTTTATAAACAAGTATCTTTTCGTAAAATTTAATCAAATGTATATATTTATAAAAAAAAAAACCTTTTCGAAAAAGGTATCGTAAAAAGGTTAGAGTGCAATATTCGGCTGTGCCGAATCCTTGATACCCTCCACCGACAGGAGTGGGCTCTATATGATAAATACATATATATTATTAACTAAGCTTCAAAGTAACGAACGTCAGCATTAAAATTCGTTGCGGTTTAGACCTTTATTAAATTATTGACCGACAATAAGAAAGTTTTATGCGTTTCTTATTAGAACTTTGAACTGGCTTAAGTAAAGTATCATGATTCGGAACAGTTTTGGCCGAACTAAATGATTTTTATGAGGGTAATTTGTATTGGACCTATGGTAAATTATGGACCAATCATCCCAAAATACTGAAGACTGATTTCTGGTATCACAAAAAACAAATTAGAATAAATTTCAATACAGAAGTGTAATTAGTTTTAGCTCTAACAGTGAATTTCACAAAATTGCATTATATTTTTTCTGGCCATATGAATCTAAGTTGGAAGAAATTTTACCGCAATTCCTATATATGTTATGGTTTTAGGCGAATTTATTTATTTTCCAAAAGTGGGCCTTATTTTCTGAGAGTAGGGTTTATATGGGGCCTAGGGTAAACCATGATCCGATCTTCACGAAATTTGGCAGTGTGATTTCTCGTCCTATTAAACTCTGACGTACTGGATTTCATTATGATATCATTATTTTTTACGGTTTTTGGCGTATTAAACTGTTTGCCGGGAGTAGGGTTTATATAGGGCCTAGGGTAAATTAAGGACCGATCTGCACGAAATTTGACACTGCGATTTCTAGTCTTATACAACTGTGCTATGCCACATTTAAGTATGATGGCATTATTTACGAAATTTAACAGTATGATTGCCAGTCGTATAAAGCATATTCGTATTTATGTCATTCCGTGCATTATTTCACCATTAATGTTAGTTTTTGTATCATAATTATAAATTTTTTAGGGTGGTGGTTCCACATTTTGATTCATAGTTCTAGACCTACTGAACCGATGTTGCTGGATTTCAATCCCCAGCTGCTCAGGATAACTGCAAGTAATTTGGGACAAAGTTTATTCTTAACTTTTGCGATTTTCGAAAGTGAGCGTATTTTCAACAGACGGGCAGGCGGACATGGCTAAATCGACTTAGAATTACTCAAGAAGCATTAATATGTTTACTTTATGGGTCTTAGATGTATAATAAAAAAGTTTCACACGGAATAACAAACTAAGTATACCGTAATTCACCACTATTGGTGGAAGAGGGTATAAAAACCCCTGAAGAAGGCACATAAAGAAGTGCCGAAATATTGGTTGAAATACAATTAAAAATTTTATATAAAAAAATAAGACCTACCCAGCAAAAACTTACATTGAAAAGTAATGAGTTAAAAAGCTTTTATAACTACTCTTCACTTCTTATACATTGGCATTTTAACTCATTATTTTAACACGGTGATGTCATTAGAGGCAAGTACTTACCACCCTCGCTTACAAATAGGGAGTTAAAGAGGTCATTACCACATTCGCTTACAAATAGGGAGTTAAATAAGTCATTACCACGTACGCTTAGAAATAGGTACTTAACATTGGTATCAACAAAACTGAATTTGTCGCACAAATTGTGCTTTTAAATTTAATTTACTTTTAATGCAAAATTTTACTACCCTTCATTAAGGACATCCATTAAGTATTTAAATTTTTTATACACAGAAAAAAGTTTTTATCACTTAAAAAAATGGTTCAAAAACTATTTAAATTTAATTAATTGAATCAATTATTTTTTTTAGTGGAAAGTAAATTAATAATATACTTTTGATTTAATTAATATTTAAGTGATTTTGAAATAAATTTTTAATTAAAATATTAATTAAATATCAAAAAAAAAATAATAATTGACTTTTTCGTTTAAATAAAATAATTTAAACTTGTAGAATTGTTGTTGGGAATTGTCAATATGTAATTAAATTAATTAACATAATGTTTGAAATGGCAAAGTTTTTTGATAATTTTTTTAATTAAAATTAAAAATATCATTTATTGAAAAAAAAATATTCACAATTTTCCATTTTTACAATTTTAAGCAACCGATGTAATCATTTTGGTAATAGGTGCAAAATCAACAAATTGTTTGCTTGATTCTATGAATTTGGAATGAATTCAAATCTATCACAAATGGTTTGTTATTTATAAGAAATAAAAAAAAACTGTAAGAACAAATATGTATTTTAAATACATTTGTATTAGATTTGAATAAATAAAACCTCAAATGCATTTTATTATGAATTAATTATAAATTTCGTTAATCAGCAATAAGCAACTGCTTATGTATTAGATTATATGTCAGTTATTACTAAACTACTTCTATGTAATGCTGATGGTATGAAGTTGTCATTGAAACGTAAGTTGTTCAGTTATTGCAAGTGATTACCAAGTTTTTGCTGGGTAAAGCTCGAAAATTTTATTATACATACATTAATAAAAATATTATAAATTTAATAAAGGTTTACAAGACAAATTTTCTTTATTAACAAACATTTGTTTAATTTAATAATCGTTTATAAATACGGGTTTAAAAGTTTGTTTGTAAGCACCTTTTTGTAAGAATTTACCTTTTTGTAAAAAAGTACCTTTTGATAAAACAGTACTTTTTTAAAAAAGTGATTTCTTGTAAAAAAGTACCATTTTGTAAGAAAATACGTAAAAAATATGTAAAAATGGTTATTCTAAGCTTTTACCAAATAAATTGAAATCCAATGAACAATTATTTCTCTTTAATAAAATTTTAACATTTATTTACATATAGACATTTTGTAGGACTCTTTTCATTTATTATCTCATTACTTGTTCATTTATTTTCCCCCCTTAATAAAACGTTACTCTTTTTAAGTATTTATTTTCGATTCAAAATTTTTTGCAAAAAAAAACTGAGTTAGTTTGAAGCTTTGAATTCAGCCTCTGGAGGAATGTAAAAGAGAATACAAAAAAGGAGCTGAGGCAGCGGCAGCGGCAATACAAGAAATAAAAATAATATTGATAATCCTTAATGCATGAATTTGCCTTTAGCAAAACATATGCATACATGGGAGTTCCAGTATATATGAGTTAAAATATCAATTGTATGTAAATTTTCTTTACCTTATAAACTTAGAAATATTATAAAATCAATTTTGTTTTCTCAATTCTTCTTTTATCTTCTTCTTGAAAAGTTATCAATTTTGCATAAGTTTTAAACAATTTTGATTGTATACAAGGGGGAATTTAAGTAAATGCGAAAGAGTAAATACATGAAAATGGTAGGGAATAATCAAACATATTCCTATGAAATGAAAATAGTTGAGAAAATGTTTAAAATATGTTTACATATGTGAATGTGTTTCCTTATCCGAACTATTTTTCTTGTATACCGATTTTATATATGAATTGAAGTCTAAATCAACATATTAATAAATTAATCTGGCCATCAAAACTATGCAAATTAAAACCAAATTACCTGCATAAGCAATCTTGTAATTTTAACTTAAACCATCTTTCTAAGAACAAAAAGCCGTAGGCATTACTTTTATTACCTTTGTGACACACTTTACTATTTTTCATACTTTTATTATAATAAATAGTTAAATTATAATTTTAGTTTTTTTGTCACCCCAAAAAAAAAAAAACGAAGAGTGAAAAATTAAATAATAAAATTAAGTCACTTATCATATAAATGCCATATATGGCTTAATTTAACAAACATATTTCACGTTTATGCAACCTCCTATAGTTTTTAAATTACCCTTATTAAAGTAAATTTCTCCTCTTTTTTATCACTTTACGAAGTCAAGTGTAAGGTGTTTAAATTTGTAAGAGAACATTGGGTTTGTTTGTAAAATATTTTATATATGTAAGTGGACATCGCTCATTTACTTCAATAGTGTCATAATTCAAAAATATAATATATATTTTTTAGCAGAGCCGTTTCAAGTTTTTGACTTAAGATCAATTCCAGCAAAACCTTTGCTTACAATATAAGTAGAAAATTAATGAGAACTAAACGTAAACACTACTTATTTTTCTACTAGAAAACGTACTTATTTTTGTACGCTATGTCCCAAAAGTAGTCCTTAATAATTTGGCCAATTACAGCCTAAAAAGTTTTTAGTAAAAACTAAAGACTTTATTTTGTACTTAAAAGTTTTATAAAAATATGTAGTTACAAATTAACTTTCAAAAAGCTTTAATCACACTAATTAATATTGCTCTTATATGCATGTGAAATCTTATGAAATTTTTGTTGAAAAAGTATACACTATAATACATTTTGCTTACATTTTGAGAGTTTTATTTCAGAAAGTTGGCGTTTATTGGTGAGATGGGAAGAGAACATACCAGTATTCTCACCCCTCTCATCAATAAACTCAGACTTTCTGAAAGAAAACTTTCATAGTGTGAACCAACACTAAGAAAACATTTAATAAACAGTGTTTTGGCTGCACAAAATCATTTATAGCTCTAACGCCGTAATAAAAATGTGTGTAATAATAGGTCTGTCTGCGTACACATATTTTTGCATAATTTTGTGCAAAATGACGCAAAATCTTGCAAAATGTTGTCTGCGTACTCCAAATCTCTTACAGTGAGAGAGCCAAAAAAAGAATTTTTTGACAGTTGGAAGTTAGAGAACTTGCAAAATGTTGCTGGAGAAATTTCCTCTGGTAAGATTTTGCAACATGTTTGAACAGCTGTTTTTATATACTGTTTGAATGAAAGAATTTACGTGTGCCAAGATAGCGTCGACGAAATAGCTTCGAATTTGGGAATTTAAAAATCGGGAAACCAAAATACCCAAATAATGGGAATTTACAGTATATGAACAAAAAGTTAGCGTCGAATTTAGGAATTTAAAAAGGGGAAGTAAAAATATATTTCTATTTTTAATAAAAATACAAAAAATATTTACCACAGGCTTTTGCACGGTATAAACTATATATTTTCTGAAAGTAAATAGTTTTTTGGACAAAATGAGCGATGCGTGCAAAAAATATATAGTTTATACCGTGCAAAAGCCTGTGGTTCATTGCATAAATCAGTAAAGATTTTTACTGACCCTTTCGGATGAACCCAGATTTCTCGGAAACTGTACGAACAATTTTTTGCACGCATCGCTCATTTTGTCCAGAAAACTATTTACTTTCAGAAAATATATAGTTTATACCCTGCAAAAGCCTGTGGTAAATATTTTTTGTATTTTTATTAAAAATATAAATATATTTGGGCTTAAATCTAGTTTACCGACGCAGCTCCAAATAAAAAAAGTACCTTGGGTGATAGAAAATGGAAAAATAAGAAGAAAAAATTAAATAAGAAAGTTGGCGCAAACGCTTAATTTTCGAGTTATGGGCGTTTAAAGTTTTTATATAAATATGTGATTTTGCAGTACATTTCCAAATGTATATGGCTAATATTGGTATCATTGCAAAGCGTTTCACTAGATCTTTCTGGACATACAGAATTTATTTTAATATTTTTAGTTTATTAAGAAGTGGGACGAGTTTGCAAAATATAAAACTTTTTTAGTAAGCATAAAAACAAATTTATTAATTTTTTCTAATTCTTTAATGTATTTATATACTACATACTAATTTATTTAAGAATTTTAATTAAAATACAAGTAAAACCTTCTTTATGTTTATGTTATACTAATGAGTAGAGAATCCTTGCCCATGGGCAAAGGCCGTCTATGCAGAGAATCTTTAGTTAGCGAAGCCGGTATTAGTTATACCATAGGGGAGAAAATATTTGCGCACGGCCGAAGGCCGGCTTTGCAAGAAAGCTTTAGTAAGCGAAACCGGTATTTGTTATACCATAGAGAAGAACATCCTTGCGTCCGGCCAAAGGCTGGCTATGCAAAGAATTTTTTTTTGCGATGCTAGTGTTTGTTATTTTATAAAATTTGTATTACACTTTTATTTAAATAAACTACATTCTTTCCTAGTGCACTTCCGTAACATTTCGACGTAAAATGAAAAAAACTGTAATGTGATCTAAAGAGTTTAATATTTTGAAATAAATTATGTATATCCAGAAAAATCGGTTCAAGAGCTTTAAAATGATACCAATATTGGCCATATACGTTTAGAATTGTAGTGGAAAATCACATATTTATATGAAAACTTTAAACGTCCATAACTCGAAAACTAAGCGTTTGCGCCAACTTTTTTATTTAATTTTTTCTTCTTATTTTTCCATTTTCCATCACCCTGGGTACTTTTTTTTTATTTGGAGCTGCTTCGGTAAACTAGATTTGTTCATATATTTGTACTTCCCTATTTTAAATTCCTAAATTCGACGCTAACTTTTTGTTTATACTGCAAATACCCATTATTTGGGTATTTTGGTTTCCCGGTTTTTAAATTCCCAAATTGGACGCTATTTCTTCCACGCTATCTTGACTCACGTTTGTTATTTCAATTTTTTACACACCGATCAGATGTTTTCTTGTAAGATTTCACTGGATACTGTCTGCGTACTTTTTGAGATATTTTCAGCCGAAAGAGTAAAATTTGTCTTACTCTCCCAAAAAAATTAACTGAGTATTTGCTACTGGAAAAGTACCCAGACAGACCTAATATGTATATGTAAATATTGTAGTGTACCTCATAAGTCGCCACCGCATACCCTTAAACTACATTAAACCAACACTTACCAACTTATATAGAGTAGGGTATTTTAAATATCAAATAACGGTATAGACAAATGACGACAATCGGAATGTAAGTGAATGACACCAAATTGAGTGAGAATTGAGTGCATTCCAACTTCCAACATTCTGATTGGCGAGAATAGTCACGAGGGTTTGTTATTGTTACAATTTATTGATATCTCCATATGACTGACAAAGACAAACAGAATAATGTAAATAATTAAAATAAGTTAGAACGGTTAAGGTAAAAATTCATGTATTGTATATAAGCACTTGTAAATTTAAAATAAATCAGACTTGAAATTAACTACTTAATCCGGCAATAACTTGCCTAGTTTTAATTAAGAGCCTCAAATAATTCGGCATTTCTTTTGAACGCCTTTCAAATCAGCTGGTACCCTAACAGCTATTAAAAATAAATAAGGGCTATAGGGACCAGTACACTACATGGCGATCCTTGTGCAAAAACATCGTTTACATTAGATTGATATTTTATTTATTTTTGGATTTTCCATGGATTTCACATCGAAATTATTCTTAAAATTTTTTATTATTACCGGATATCTAACAAATATTAATGGCATATACTCGTATTCCAAATTGACTTATATAATTATTTAAAATCATATAATAATTAGTTATTTTAATCATTATATTAAAGTATGTTTTTGTAATGTAAAATTATGACTTATTTAAGATGTTAAATAGAGTTATTATTTAAAATATAACTAACAATGCAAAAATTAGCGATTAAAGCTACAAAGTAATGAATTCAGGAAGTCACTAAATTAAGGATTGTAAGTAAAATTTTTGCAGCGGTGCTTGAAAATAAACATTATATACTGTTCTTTAGTGTTCGGTACGGTAGAAATATGGAAAACACAAACGCTAATAGTTATTATGTAGTAAGTACCTCAAAAAAAACCTTTTTCTGTTTGTGATCTTCGCTCACTATAATAATACTGTACTAATCCAGCTCAACGTAAAGATGAGAACATTTCATTGCGTTCGTTTTTTTTTTTTCGTAAAAACCACAAACTTTGTTCAGCATATTAATTTTTGTTCGCTCAATTGTGCTCAGCGCCCTTTTGGCTGGTAAACACAACAAAATTTTTTTACAAAAACAAAATACATATATGTTTTTAACGAAAGAAAAAAAAACCGCCAACAAATAATTTTTGCCAAACAAAATATGTATTTAATACATACAAAGAATATTTTCGCTTGAGTGAGAAGCGCTACTAAAATTTTTTGTTTGCTCATTAATTTGCCAATGTAAAAAAAAAAAACACTGAAGAACATCAAAATATCATTTATGTCTACAGAATCACTACAATTGTTCTGTTTTATACCAAAAAAACAGAACACTACATAATGTCTGTTACTTTCACGAAAACAGTTATGAACGGAAGGGTTGTGTACTAATGCACAAACACTAAAAATAAAGATATCGTATCTGGGTGTGTGAACCGTACGTTAAATAATGTTCGGTGTATTTTCGAAAATTCTTTAAAATATTAACAAGTACGAAAGAATAGTCGGCCAAGGTCGACCTATGGGAAATCATGGAGCCGCCAGAAAACAAATCAGGTTATGTTCTTCACACGTTCTTTATACGTTCTTTGTACCTCTTTTTTTGGGTTGTATGGTCCATATGTAAAATTATGGACAGATTCTTACCATTTTTGATAACTAGAACCATGATCATCCAGCCAGCCAGCCAGCCAGACACTGCTAGATTGATTTAAAAAATGATTCTGAGTCGATCGGTATACTAGTAGGTCTAAGATCACTATTGTGGTGTAGCTATAACAATACAAAATATAAAAAATATTGTTCTAACAGAAAATATATCGTTTATTATTCTGCAATATGTTCAATTTATCGTAATAATAACTGGAATATCGGCACATTTCTATTACAAGGGTAAAATTCTAACGTCTCAGAAAGAATTTTCATACAAAATTTCAGCCATGATATTGCGCAAATTTTTGCATAGTTAGCTAAAATAAATCTCGCATTTTGAGTTATGACACTATTAAAGTAAATGACACTATTGAATTAAACAACACTATTGAAGTATAGGAATTGATCTTGTAAATTTGTTAGTTAAACTTCGAACTACACACGCAGAGAAAAAAAGATGTTTGAAGTATGGTTTAAGCAACATATTATGGTTTGTGCAACGTCATTGTTATTTTTACCATTACTTTTTTCACTATTAATAAATTTGTATTTCTACTTACCAAAACATTTTTATCTCCCTTGAAACTTTAAATATGGTTGATTTAAACAATATAATGTTCTTAATTTCTATTTATTCAAGCTTATGGTCTATTTTTTATATATTATAAAAAAGTCAATCTTTATTTATAATTCGAATTTTCATAACTCCTTTGTGTTACGTCTTCAGGATTGAATTTTTTTTTTTAACAATTACATACATAGAAAAAATTAAAAATTTTCTCTAATCACCAAATTTATATCAAATTCATAATATCAAACAAAAAAGTGGTTTATTTTGCATCTATTACCAAAATGGTTATATTGATTACTAAAAATTGTAAAATTATGAATATATTTTTTTTTCAATATATGATATTTTTAATTTTAATTAAAAAAATTGTCAAAAAACTTTGCCATTTCAAACAATGTGTTAATTTATTTAAATAAATATTGACAATTCCCAACAACAATTCTACAAGCTTTAATTATTTTATTTTAAACGAAAAAGTCATTTAATATTTTTTTGATATTTAATTAATATATTAATTAAAAATTTATTTCAAAACAACTTAGATATTAATTAAATCCAAATTATATTTTTAATTTTCTTTCAACCAAAAAAATAATTGATTTAATTATCACATTAATTAAATTTAAATACTTTTTGAACCATTTTTTTAATTGATAAAAAACTTTTTTCTGTGTAAGAAACAAATTAACAAAATTTCTTAATATACAAAAATTGATAACATTTGAAAAAATGATTATGCTAACAAAATATTTAAACATAATCTATTACAGTATAAAAAATGTATTAAGTTTCCGTTTCTATTTTTATTAACTAAATGTCTATAACTATGGGCTACACTATCTGTATCTGTCTTATAATTTATTCTTAATAAATTTTGAACCTTTATTATTTGAAGCATTTTTAACATATAACGTCTCTTGTAATTACTCTCTGTGTTTAAAATTATTACATTCTCAAAATCTGTATAATGATTTAAATTAGCACAGTGGGTTTCTAATGATGTTTTTTGTAATGTAATAGTGAGTTTATATATCTGATCTGATTTATGTCCAGCAATTCTCTTTTTTTGGTTATTTTTTGGTGTTCCCACATATAACTTATCACATTGTCCATTATTATTTCACCTACAAGGTATTCTATAAACTACATTTGACCTATCTGACTTTTGTATGTTATCCTAACTTCTTGTATATAATCTGCCTGCAGTATAGAGGTTAGAGTTTTCCAACCGTTCCAACATTTTCGGTATATAAGTCAATAATTTATAAATCTTCGGTTCATTCGAAGAAACTTTACTATTTCCATTTTTGTTTATGTATAATCCTATTAAATTAGTTATAAGTTTCATCGGAAAACTATTATCTGCTAAGATATTTATAATTTTTCCCTTATTTTCCCTATGGAATTCTACATCACTTATTGTTAAAACTCTTGCTATTAGATTTTAGCTGTATTTATGATCATCCTTTTAGGGTGTTTTGAAAAATAATTTATTATTGTTCCTGAAGATGTAGGTTTCTTAAGCCAGTCCATTAATAATTTATTCCCTTTCCTTAGTATTAATGTATCTAAATAAGAAAGCTTAGAATTTTATTCCTTCTCCGGCAATATTCTAACTGTAGGTTACATAATACTATACAGAGGTGTAAAGAGACGGATGATATTGCATCTTATTATGTCTCTTTCTTCAAAAACTACCCTTTTTGCATTTCTCTTTGCACCATCTTTATGCCGCAAATTATGAATACAAATTTATTAAGCTGAGATATATTTACAAAGCTGTTTATATGTTATACACATTACGAGTAAAAAATATTTAAGAAAGTAAATAGAATTTAATATACATATAAGTAAGTTATATATAAGTTATATACACATTGCCACTTCACTACCAAAAAACGCTTTCTGTCTTTTTCTTCGAAAGCTGCCTTTGCACCTGATTTAGGTATTTTTCACACATAAGTTTTTCATCTGTATACCTCTGTATAGTACTCTGTGCTGTATGTGGAGGCTAAGAAAATTGTTTTTGTTTGTTTTATTTTTAATTTTTCTTTCAAAATGTCCAGCCCTGTTTTAAGAATCCCGCTTTTTTAAATCAGATGTCAAGCTTATTTTTAATTTTAATCTGGCAAGCCTAAATAAACTTGTAGATTTATGAGGGATGGATGTCTGGTATCCGAAAATATGATAAAAATATTGTGTTCTTTTATTTATACGGTAAAAACCAGAAACTTTAAAAATTACTCTTGAAATGGATATCTTAAGGAGAACATATACTGCCGGATTTATCCGATCAGAGAAGCGCTTAAGAACTTGAGGATTAGACTATGATTTAATTAATTATTGTTATTAAGTTCATATTTTTATATATGAAGATTTAAAATAAAAATATTTTATAACGTTAAATATTATCTTTAAACAGTTGAAAATTTTCTTTGCAATTTCCAAATTTAAAAATGATTTATCTACGATTAAATACTTATAATTTTATTAAAGGTGTATATGTGTGTTTACCATTAAAAAAAAGACCTTAAGAATTGGAATGAAAAAAAACTTACTCATACATAAAATTTACATAATCTACCTGAACGACTTCACCGTTTTGTAATAATACCACCAACACAATCAACATGGCACTACAACTACTACCAACTCTACCTCAGCACTAAGTAGACAAGAAAAAAACCGTAAAATTTAGTAAAAATCAGGCTAAGGAATAAAAAGTATAGAAATATGTCTACATACACGAACATATGCAAGCAGTATGTAACGATTATTTTAAAAACATTCACACTTAAAACACACACACACAAACACACAATTGCAAAAAACCAATAACGGGCAAGTAAAAAAAATGTAAATTTAGTCTATTTAAGTTTCTCCCAGCAAAAACTTAACTTACAATGCTACTTTTAATGACTCCTTGAATTCATTACTTTGTAGCTTTATTCGCCACTTTTCGCGTTATAAGTTATATATATAATAATAACTTTATTATAATATCTTTAATAAGTCATAATTATACACTACAAAAAAATACTTTGGTATAATGACTTAAATAAGTTATTATTATATGATTTTAAATAATTTTTTTAATCAATTTGCAATATATTATATTAATATTTGTTAGATATCCGGTAATATTATAAAATTTTAAGAATAACTCGATGTGAAATACATGGAAAATCCAAAAATCAATCAAATGTATGTTAATATATACATAAATATGTTCCAAAATTACCAACACAATATATTTTCGTTATTAGTGATATCAATCTAATGTTAACGAGGTTTTTTTGAAGAACACAATCCCCTGTCACAGCAATTGTTCGGAATTGCTTCGAATCCGCATTTTCATTTCGATCGATTTTCATAATTCTGATAAATTTTAATTTTGTTATTTTTAAGTTAAATGTGGCAATATTGTGCAAACCAAAACAAAAACTTTTTTCGATCGAAAAATTAAAAGTGATTTCATCCGAAAAAATTTATCGGTTTTCGTTTTCTAAAGAAGCTTTCTCGGAATTAAAAAACTTTTGATCAAAATTTATTTCTGTGACAGGCCCGTATATTTACAAATATTAATACACACATTGTTATTACAGTGTTAGAGCTATAAATGATTTAGTGCAGCAAAAGCACTCTTTATTAAATATTTTCTTACATATCGAAAAATTTATTATTGTGTACACTTTTTCAACAGAATTCCATAAGATTTCAGAGCATTTTTAATTAGTGCGTTTTAACCTTTTTCAAAGTTAATTTGAAAGTTTTTATTTCTTGTCTCTTTTAGTAACTACATAGTTTTATACAAATTTTAAGTATAAAATAAAGGTATTATTTTTTAGGTTGTAATTGTCTAAATTATAAAGGATTACTTTTGGGACATCGCGAACAAAAATAAGTACTTTTTCTAGTAGAAAAATAAGTACTCCTTGCCTTAAGTTCTCATTATTTTTCTGCTTATTTTGTAAGCAAAGTTTTTGCTGGGATTATAAAGATACACAGAAAATATTATTAAATTTCCCAATCACAAAATTTATTCAAAATTCATTATATCAAGCAAACAAGTTGTTGGTTTTGCACCTATTACCAAAATGATTATATTGATTACTAAAAATTTTAAAATTTTGAAAAAATATTTTCAATAAATGATATTTCTAATTTTAATTAAAAAAGTTTTCAAAAAAATTTGAAATTTCAAATAATGTGTTAATTTATTTAAATAAATATTGACAATTCCCAACAACAATTCTACATGTTTAAATTATTTTATTTTAAACGAAGAAAGTCAATTAAGATTTTTTGTTATTTAATAAAAATTTAAATTGAAAATTTATTTCAAAACAACTAAAATGTTAATTATATCAAAATTTAATTTTAATTTTCTTTCAACTAAAAAAATAATTGATTCAATTATCACATTATTTAAATTTAAATATTTTTTAAACCATTTTTTTAATTGATAAAACACTTTTTTCTGTGTACAAAAATGTTAACAAAAACATGGTGAACAAAAGTATTTGTTTATATATTGGCTTTTTTTTTTTTTTTTTTTTTGTGTTTGCTTTTGTTTTGCGAGACAATTTTATTTATGACTCCATTGCCACCACAAATACCAAATCCTTCATTTGAGGTATTAAAAAAAACGTTTAAAACACACAAAGATATACATCTTTATGGAAATTTTAGTCATCTATTGTTGTAGCGTTTTTGTTTTAAAAATTTCCAAAATTTAACCGAAACAGGAATTTGTGGTTTTACATGTGTCAGTTAGTGGTGAGTGTTGTTAAGGGACTTCTGGTTTTTATTTCAGTTATATCCTTCTTGAGATCACCATAATGTAAATGATGAGGGTTTAGTTGAAAGTAAAGAAATATTTTTATTATTGATTTATAGATGTTAAAAATATGTATCTATTAGACTCTGATTTTTGGAGGGGGATTAAATTACGGAAAATCTAAGGAAATCCATCAACAAAAGCCGCAAATTTAAAATTAAGCTTATAGGTCGTAATTTTTGTATAAACCCAAAAATTTGCTGGAAATTTTTACAAAAAATATTGGTGTACAACGATAGGTACTTTATAAATTTAATAGAGATTTTTTAATATTTTATAAAGCTTCTTGTATATTTTTTATTATTCTGATAATATTCTGCAAATTACATCAGAAACGTATCTGCATAGTCTCCAATATCTAAAAATCTTTAAGTCAGCCGTAACAATACGCTAAATATAAAATACTGAACTGAAAATCTCTCAACTTTAGAAAAAAGTAATATTTAATAAAAATTCAGAGATTAAATATGCACAAAGTTATGTCTACAATTATGATTAAGATATTGTTGTTCTAAAACTGCCACCTAATGTTTAGAACAAATATTTTTCATCATTTTTAAAATATGGTGAAGATATTAAGCTTTAAATAAACCCATTTTAAGGTGTTATTAGGATTAAAATATATATAAAACTTCTTTTCGAAAACTTTTACTAAATTACACAACATTTATTAAGTAAAATTATCTTAGGAAATTAATTTTGTAAATCTTAATTTAGTTTAAAAAAGTTTTATGAATTCTGACATAAATTAGGTCCTAAATTATAGCCTTGGATTAAGGCTATAAAGAAAGTCTTCCACTATTAGTTACGTAAATAATTTTAAGCTTAAAAATTTGGCTTTTTTATATTTAAAGATGATCTGTATCAGCTCAGAAAAACACATCAGATTATTAAAAGAAAACCAGCTTAACTTTGCTTGAAATAAAATTTGTAAAAATAATAATTAGTATTGTTATTTTATTGAACTGTATGGTTATTTTATTGAACTGTTAATGGTTTTTAATCCAAATATAGATATTTTAAATTAGACTTAAGTTCATTGAATTTAATTTTCATTAAATTATTTTTATGAAGACAGGAATTTTACAACATGAGATTAAATAAATTTTTTTTGATAATTTTTCATTCTTGACTGCGCTGAGATTTGAACCCAGGCTTTCACGGAGAGGTTAGTAAATTTTTTTAAAATAGATCTCGTGGATAGATATCAAAGCAATTTTTACTAAATGTTACCATTCTCCAGATATACAGTAAAATTTTTTTTAAAGAAAACGCAACTATTTGTTCCAATAGTTATTAGTTATAATTAGAAAACATAAGTGTAATTGCAATTGAGCCTCCTTTTTGTTAAATATTGTGTTTTGATCATCATGATACTAGGGCGGATTAATAAGTCCGTGACTTTTCAAACTTCTCTCGTAGTTATATGAAATGCAACACTACTCCCATCAAGTACCACCTGTTAATTGTTGGTCAAGCAAATGTCTATTTTATGGTCCTTGAAAAATCCCATTTTTTGAAAGGAATACACAAACTGGAGAAACGTCGGACTAAGTGTATTGAGCTAAAAGGAGATTATGTTGAAAAATTAAAATTTTTTGCGTAAAAAAAACTGTGTTTCATTAAAAAAGTCACGGACTTATTGATCCGCCCTCGTATTTATACCAAATTTGTATTGAAAATTAACATATATTTGTGACCTTTGGTAAGCGCCGGGTAATCAGAAAACGATTGTGAAAATTTCAGTGAACTTCGGTTCAGAAGCTCGCAGTCTATAGAAAACAAACAAACATGCAAACGCCGCTTCATTTGTATACAGTGATGCCAACCTAAACGCCTGAAGACATATGCAAAAGGGACTTAAAATGGCTTAATTGAAAAAGGAGGGTTTTAGTTAGTTTTAATAAAATTAGAATTGAGTGTGGGATCATTTTACAATCAATTCAAAAAAGTACTCGTACAACTAAGGCTTAAAGTAGCATATACGCTCTTTTTGAATTGGTCTTTGTTCGATAAATCACTATCTGTATAATATTTCGACGTTTTAGACTGACATACATATCGTTACCTTAAACACAAAAAGCCCTAACTAACCAAAAATTATTTTTAAATACACTTATTGATTCCGATGTATTGCAACAACACAAGTGTCCACCAAATTTTTGGGAACCTTTCGAATAAAATGATCCATTTTATTAGCAAAAAACAAACGGCCCTATCTACAAAAGATTATATGATAAACGCTTAAATGCCTTAAATGCTTAAATGTTTTTTGCTAATAAAATGGAGTTTGCATAATATGCAACATTTTTAACTGGTAGGTTGTAGCAGATAAATAGAAGACAAGTAAATTTAAAAAGTTTAATGCAATTTATCAATTTATCTTTTTAAATGGTTTTTGCTTCTCCTGTAAAATTTTCAAAATGTTAAATACGGCATTTTGCGTTTTAAGTAACAATATTTTTAATATGATTGAGGATCTTGCATTCAACGATATTCATGACACTAAAAGTATTCTCAACTTCAGCTCAAATTAATATCACATCTATAAAGTTTAATGAATGTATTATTACCAATGGCAAACTTATTCAAAACTTATCATTTCTCTAAATGTTTTTCTACCTTACGTTTTTAAATTTCTAAGACAGTTTTTACAACTCGAAATAGCCGGAAAAACAAAAAATTATCCACACCGAGTTAAAGGAAAGACTGGCTAAAAGACCTAATTTTAATAACAAATGCGCCTCTTTTTAGTTAAGAGCTAAAATTTTTTTCGTGTTTCCGGTACTTAAAAAAGTGCTAAATCTAGCCCGAAAAGGGCTGAAGTTGGCATAATATATACTTTTCGAACTCAAATTTTTTAAACTTTTTATAATATCTAAAAATTCTTATTTAATAGCAGACTGCCGCTGACACAGAAAAAACTAAAGATGGTCTCCAATCACCAAATACGTACCAAATTCATAGAATCAAGCAAACAACTTGTTGATTTTGCACCTATTACCAAAATGATTACATAGATTACTAAAAATTGTAAAAATTTAAAATTTTTAATAAAAATTTTTTTCAATAAATGATATTTTTAATTAAAAAAAATATCAAAACCCTTTGCCGTTTCAAACCATGTGTTATTGATTTAATTAATTATGTTACAGGTTTTGACAATTTCCAACAACAATTCTACAAGTTTAAATTATTTTATTAAACGAACAAATCAATTAAGATTTTTTGTTATTTAATTTATATTTTAATTAAAAATTTATTTCAAAAGAACTACAATTTTACTTAAATCAAAATTATATTTTTAATTTTCTTTCAACTAAAAAAAAAAAAATTGATGCAATTATTACATTAATTAAATTTAAATAGTTTTTAAACAATTTTTTTAATTGATAAAAAAATTACTGAACTTTTTTCTGTGGACTTTTATAAATATTAGGACATGTATTTGGGAATATTTTAATGACATAACAATTTCTTAAAATAAAATCGAAATAAGAACCAATTCAAAGGGAAAGTGTTACATTATTATCACCACAAAATAAATGACCAATTTTAATAGTTTTATCCTTAAATTTCTACAAACTACAATTAATACTGTAAAAGAAAAAGGAAATTTGTCTAAATGAAAGTAAACGAAAATGTTCACCATTAATACATTAAACTATTGCCTTTTCCCAAAAAAAAAGCAAAACAATTGCTTCGTTGCGCTTGACTTAAAATGAAAATAAGTGTTGAAAAGTTTTTTGCCTAACTAAATTTCTGTTACAAGCATTTCCATCCACACTCTACAAGACTCTAGAACTGCCTTAAAAGGCAGAGAACTGGCAACATGAAGAAACACTTACACCAAACAAAAAACAAACATCAAATTGTAAAAGCATACCGACAGGCTTTCGATTTTAAATACATATAGAAATAATTATCAAACAGATCTTAACTAAGAGAAATAACCTAATTCTTTAAAAGAGCACCATGGCCTGAAAGAAATGCCGGAAATGAAAATAGATTTCACCAAAAAAAAAAAAAAAAAAAAAAAACACAACATTATAAATAAAAAAGCAACACTTTCAAGTGATTTACTTTAACTTAAATATTTCATTGCATATTTAAGAGGTTCTCTTATAAAGCCAACATTTATAAAGCATACATAAAATGCAGACGTATTTCCATTTCTTGAACAATACTATTGCATATTTCTCGGATCTTAATAGAACACTAAATAAAAACAAAAATAAAACTATAAAAACAAATAGTTCTTTAAATGAGCAAAACACAAATAACCAGCATAAAACATTTGCAACTAAAGAAAAGCAAAAAAAAAAACTAGAACTGGTCAGTCCGTTTTGCTACTTCTACTTAATAGAAAATGCTGCTGTTTCTGTTGCTGCCATTTTACAAATTTATTTTATTTTACTATTTACAACTCAAGCCCTTATTTTGCAATTTTATTCTTGTTTTTGCTGGTATTTTCTACTTGTGTTTTGCTAAAGAGTGTCGGGCCTGTTAAAAAAATCAATTTCTTTTATAAACTCATTAAAATTAAATGGCTCTGGAATGGAAAATGAAATGTTTTATATGCAGCATAAAAATTTTACACAGAGCCAGAAAAAAATTATATCATACTTTTCTGCATAAATATTTTGTATGAAGTCTACTTTCTTCGAAAAAAAAAACTACAAAGGCGAAAATAGCAGAATGTGAATAGTACCGCTGTTTTAAAAATGTATGCAATAACTTGACAGACTTAAATATTTGTATTTGCTTGCATTTTCTATACATAATTAAATTTTTTTTTTTTTCAAAAAAATGTATATCAGGTAATCACAGTCTAGCACAATTTTATATTTTAAAAAGCAAGAATGCTTTATTCGGTGGTTACGCATCTTTAATATCCTCCACCAAGAGTTTGAATACTTCAGGAATGTGGATTTATATGGAATCTATAAATTACAGGCCAATATTTACAAAACCAGACCTTAAAGCCTCGTACACAATGCTAGCAACAATATTGTCTTAAATTCTATCTTATTTCTTCCCAAAGTATTTCATATATTTTCCTTTCATTTTTCGAACAAAAATGTTACAAAATTTTTTTTAAAAGTTGAGTCTACTTCTACTTCAGCAACAATTTGTATGAAAATGCATATGTCGTTTATAATAATTTGATTAAGTTTTGAATTAAAACTTCAACAAAATGTTTTAAAAATAATAATAAATACGTAATATTGTTGTGGGATAAATTTGCAATCGGTTTCTTAATGGGAAATGTGTGTGGTTGTGAAAAAAATTGTTGCTCTATTATGAACACCAGAGATAATGTTGCTGTCTATTGCGTACGAGGCTTAACATTTTAAACTTCTTTGCGTAATTTAAATAAAACATCATGATTTGATTTAAAAATATTACTAGGCCTATCGTAAATTATGGCTGCTTAATATGAGGCCTATGGTAAACTAAACTGTTAACTGTCACAAAACTGCATGGTAACATGTCTAGCCGATTAAGGCTAAATTGGACCGAATTTTACCACAATATTTATATTTGTTACGGTTTTATTCGTATTTGAATGTGGTACCCATTGCTAATAATGGAAATTTGGCGGATTGATTTCAATCCTAATAAAAGCGACGGACCAATTTTACTAAAATAGCATTATAGGCGTACTAAAGTTTTTTTATGGACCGATCTTCACAAAATTAAGGAGTACGACTTCCAGTTACGTATACATATAAAACCAATTTGTTCATTATTAAATGAGAATCGATGTTTTTTTGTTCCTAATTTGTGCTAGTTTTTGTAACAAAAATATTAATTTTTTTAGGGAGGTAGTTCCACATTTGGGTTCAAAACTGTTTGTCCTACTAAGCCGATTGTGCTGGATGTCAATCCCAAACTGCCTAGGAGAATTTAGAAAGACACCAATTTTGTTAATTAAAAAAATCAGTTCACACCACTGGATTCAGCGTTCTCGAATTAGGTTAATCCGCCAGTTGCCCCGCTTGACAGAAAAAATAAGTGTCAAATTCGGTTAGAAAATTGTCAGCAAATATTTCAAATTTAGTTTTGTACTATTTAGTGCTGCAACTTCGTGGGTAATTCCGCAAATTCATTTCGGCATATAAGTAGAATTATACATTAAAACTGTAGAGCATTTTATATTAAAGTAAAAATTACCAAAGAGATGATGTCAACCCCCTTCTCCATAGTATTTAAAATCGTACCAAAACCTTAAATTCGGGACTACAGTTTTGAAGGGATATGGTAAGCAGTAAATATACAGATTTTTTTTTACTTTACTAGCAGAAACTTGCAACAAGAGAGTAAATAAAAAAATTTACAAAAGTTTTCTCGCAATTGTTTAGAAAAACTTAAAAAAAGTAAATGAACGCTTTTATGAACGCATTAACAGTATCCAGCTGTAATATATGAAATTCGGTTATCTTTAACCCGGCAACCGAAACGTTAGTCGATTCGACTAACGGCGCTTTGCATTTTCATGCAGTATTCTATAAAAATGTTCCCAATTAATATTAAGAAATTATTTTTTATATAAAAATTAAAAGCGAAATTTTTTTTATCAACACAACTAACAGCTTGTTTATAGATACGGAAAAACTCGGTAATATATATATGTTAGTCGTTCCGGGGTTAATTGAAAGTGTTGTGCAGCTACATGATTATTATTCCTAAATTAAAGGTAAATATATATTTTATGTTATTAATCAAAAAAAAAAAAAAAAAAAAAAAAGGGATAAAGCCTGGTACACAATGTTAGCAACTATTTCTTTTTTCTTCTATCTTATTTCTTCGCAAAGTATATACAAAAATATTCCCAAAATTTTTTGTTAAAGTTGAGTCTACTTCTACTTCAGCAACAATTTTTATGAAAATGTATGTGACGTTTATAATAATTTTATATAGTTTTGAATGAAAATTTCAACAAAATGTTTTAAAAAATAATAATAAATACGTAATTTTGTTCTGGGAAAAATTTGCAAACGTATTCTTAACTGAAAATGTGTGTGGTTACAAAAAAATTGTTGCTCTATTATGAACACCAGTGAAAATGTTGCTGCCTATTGTGAACGAAGCTTAATGACTCGAAATTACCAGATAGTTTTAATGTACATAATTTAAAAGAGTTCATTAAGGTTGTTGTTCAAACTCAAGTTACCAATCTTATGTGCAATTTGGAGGCAAGTCAATTTGGAAATTAATTTTGTATATTCTTTTTTTTTTGGGAAAAATTTTGGATTATGTTTAATAGTTTTGTTTAGAGTGAATGTTCGGAAAAATTTAAAATAGTTGTGGGAATTTGTACTAATATAAAATAAAAAGGATACTTATGTATGTGGAAGAAGAAAAAATTTCTAACGAACGTACAAGTTATCCTTAAAACAATACAAAGTTATAAGGAAGAAAATTGTGATACATTTTGAACAAGATATCCTTGAAACGACACACTCTAAAAAAGAAGAAAATTGTGATACTTATTTAAAATAGAAATATATATAAAAATAGATAAAAACCAGTGTTTAAATTGCTTACAAAAAAATAGCAACAGTAGACAAAAATTGACTAAACGCCATACCTAAACAAGAGCGGAACGCGTTTTCTAGCTGTCAAAAATCCTCATGCCCACACAATTTGTATGTAGCATACCGAAACAACGCGACGGTAGCGCTTTGCAATTGGAAAATCCGATTTTGACAGCGCGTTAAACTAAACAGGGCTGCTATATTTGTTGTTTTGACAACCCTGTTTTCATTGTTTAATAATAAATAATGGCAAATTAGCTATTTTTAGGTCAAACTAGCGGTTTTAATTCAATTTCTTATGTCTTTTATGAGGGTTTTAGTCGGCACGAAAGTTAACACTACTGTTTATGGCACAACGCTGATGCTTTAAACACATTCGAGACAGCAGACTACCGACTTCAATATGTCAACAATAGAATACATGTGTGTATATGGAAATGATTATTTTAGCGACGACACGGCAAAATGGCTGCAGGTTGTTGTCTATGCTAATTTTGTCGTTGTAGTCAGATTAAAATAATTTCTATTTTTGTACGCTACAAAACAGAAAAAGTGCTGCTAATATAATCAAAAATTAGAAGAATTAGTGCTTATAATATATTATAATAATTTTTTGGTTAAACAGCAAAGAACCGGATTGAAACAAGAATATAAGCGCGGCTCACCACCAAAACTATATTATTATTACTTTTTAGTATCCTTAAAAGAAGTTATATAGGAAGATGTTTGTCACGCCAACGCTCTTAGTTTTAGCAGTATGGGTATCATTGAAAAATTGAAAGTGCTTTTCACATGGTGTTTAAAGCACACCGATTTATTAACCCATTAAGAGCCCATTTCAAATGCTCATACTTCTTGACTGACTTTTTACTAAATTTGCTTTATCTTTAAATTATGTCGATATAATAATAATTATTTAACAATAATATACACATGTTACCAAAGTTATTAGGACTTTGATTAATAAAGTTTTTCTGTATTGCGGGTTTTCAGCCTTCCGGAACACTTCAAATATTTACATATTACTATATTTCAATATGTAACAAGTGCATAAACTATTACCACTATATATTTTAACTCAAACTTATAAATAAATTGTGAAGTTTTCCAAAATAAAATTTTTTTAACCCTAATAACTTTAAGATTTTATATGATGGAGTTTCTAAAAATATAGCATACAAAAACTTGGGGTGTTCTCTATAACATATTATATTTGAGGAAATATTATTATACATATCGACAAAATTTTAAGATAAATCCTCTTAAGGGGTTAATAAATCGGTATATTTAATACATCATATGAAATGTGTTTCGAAAGACTTTATTATGATACCAATACTTTAAAGATTCAGATTATATTTTTCTTCCTATACTATTGATAAAGTGCTCTGAAACATTTACGACCTATAATTCATAAACTTAGTGCGTTGAACCAAAAAAATTACAGTAAAATCGCGATACAGTAATCTTGCGGTCAAGTTAACCAAATTTTAGCGCTTCTGTGCCGCTCTAAACGTCAACTCTAAGTTAACTTTTCAGATCGTATTAGTAAAAGTACTGATTTGTACAAACGATAACAAATTAGATTAAATTTTAAGCTGAAAGATGAGAGTTTAAACAAAATTGAGAAATACATTAAAGAAAAACTATCGGCGTTGTATTATTGTATACCTGAAGCTGCCATCTCAAAAATAAAAACGAAACGTCACAAAATGTTCGAGGCTTTGAAGAATACATAGGAAAAAGCATACAGGAAAGCATTACAAAGACCAAAATATGCCGATCTTAAAGCAAGTTTGTACAAATGTTTTCTTGAAGCATCGAAAACGTAATTGCGCAATCACTGTTCTAATTTCAATATCAATAGCTAAGCGCGAGTTCGTGTAACTGCAACCTGAAAAGACAATAATGTCAGTAATGGATGGCTGGCAAATGTTTAGAAAATGCCCAGAATTCGCTATCTGAAAATTTTTGAAGAACTAATTTTCTGACAAACGTCATATGTAGCACCTAACACATAATACATGACTGATTGTATAATTATTAATTATAAATTGTAGCCGGTACAAATTAGATCTAAGTTTCTTTTTTGTACAGATGAAAACTAAGTCATTGAAAAAAATATAGGTACATATGTTTATTATTGCATTTTTTTACAATTTAGAAAAGTTAATAAATAAGACGAAAAAGTTAACAACCCTTAGGACATTTCAGTTTACTTGTTCGCGATTATACTGTATTAGGGAGATCGAACGGTTATTATTCGACCGGTTTTAACCGGTTATTTTAGCTTTGCCCAAGTCGGTTATTTTAAAATGCCCATTTTTCGAATATCGAATAAACCGGTTATTTTGGTATAATAAACCGGTTATTTTAGTAATGTGTAATTTATATACATTTTCCTTACTCTTGTTGTAGATGTACCCGTAATTTAAGTATTTTCTAATTGAATATTGGCCAAACTTAATCTTTTTATGAAGAATATCAAAACAAAACGTAACAAAGGTCAAAAAACATTATGAACACTGTAAATACAAATCGTTTATAAAATCGTGTGTTCTTGTAGAAAAAAAAACAAAAAACTATTAAAAATACTACAAAAACATGTGCAGTTAAAAAGTTAATAGTAATATGTGCAAGAGTATTCTAAATATTAAATATATTTTTATATAAAGGTTATCTCTAGATATTTTTCGAACGCGATTAAAAACACAAAGTTAGGTGCTTGAAGTGCCCTTAAATGATAAGTTGCAAAGGCTTTTCCCCGTCACGACTTATTAATCACCTTTAATTAGTCCACATGCTTGACATTAATGTGATCCAAATGAAACTTAACTTCGTTCGAAATAGTTCTAAGGAGACTACAAATAATACTTTACTAAAATACGCTGCAAAAAATGAATCATTAGGTGAAATATTAGCCCGTTGTGTTGCCGAGGACGAAATGCCCGTTAAGGCACTTAACACTCTTAAGTAGTTCTAGCATCTCTTCAAGCTGAAAACTATAATATTACGGCGGAATCAACGATATGGGAAACATTTCTACCAGTTATTTATTAAAACACCACGAACTAAAAAACAAAATTGAAGAAATCAAACAATGTCATGAAATGTTTTAAATTGTAGTTGACGAATTGACAAATATTTAACACAAAAAGAATGTTCAGTTCACTATTCGTTTCTATAGTGCTGAAACAAAATAATTTGAAATAGATACTTTTGAAAAATATGGTTGATTTATATAGATAGCTTAACCACCAACAAATTAAAACTCATTCAAAGTAAATTTGAGAGAATATTTCAAATAATAACTTTATAAAATTCCTATAATTTATTTGCTTTTGCAGAACGTATGTTTAGATCAATTATCATTCAACAGTTTCTAAATTACATTATACAAATATCTTCTTACAAATAAAGTCTAGTAAATCAATAAAAAATTGTCAAAAATTAAGCTAAAGTTTGATCAATGGTCCCACTTTTCTTGGAATTTATCGTAAAATATTTGTTAGGACTGATCTTAGTCATATCTATGTATTTTTTTGGTTCCTTACCTTTGCAAATTGTTTTATTTTTATTCAAATTAAGGTTTTATTTTAAAACTTATTTAATTTTTGTGTTTTTAAGTATTCGAATTAAAACCGGTTAACCGGTTACTTAAAAATTGCTTAACCGAAAACCGGGTTTTTTAAAATAGCAACTATTCGTAATATTCGTAAACCGGTTATTGAAAAAAGTCGAATAATCGATCTCCCTAATACTGTATATTAGGATTTTTTATTCAACCTGCCATGAAGATGATATTCTTTATGAGTTCCAAAAACAATAAAATTAAAATATTTTAAATGTTTTTTAATAAATTCATTTGTTTTTACGTTAAAAAATTTATGATAAATAAGTATTTATATTTTTGTAGGCTTAAATTAAGTTTGTGAACGAGTCTGCAATTATGCATGTTGTTAAATTTATAAAAATTAAAAATAATAGTGGCACCACTGAAATGGAAATACATAATAATAAACACAGCTGTTTATATTTTTTCAATTATAGCTGTCGTCTTCAAAATAATTCAGTAGCTGATTACGCGACTACAATTGCAACCTGCAGCATTTGTAGTCGTGCCTTCGTGTTGCCTGCTGTCTCGAATGTGTTTAATGCATGACGCTCTTATTTAGGTATGGCATATCAGCGTAAAAGCTACGCTGAAGAAAACGTTCAGCCTTCCGCTCTTGTTAAGGTACGGATAAACAATTTTTGTCAAACGACTACTGCTACTGCTTCATCTATGAGTATGATTTGGAAAAAAATTAAATGAAATAGATACACACAAAATGATTGGTTAGCAACGACAACAATTTTCTGATTGCTAAATGAAATGAATATGCGTCAGTCGTTTGATTTTGATATTTAGTTGCAAGGCGAATTCATGTATACGGTGGTGTCAATACTACAACAAGTAACAACACCAAAAACACAGCAATGTAATTTTTTGTTGCTTTCGTTGATCGATATGTCAAAAACACAAGCAACTTTTGACATTTCTCTCTCTAAGAAAGAAAAAAAAGTAGCACAGCTGTGCTTTCAACGCCACCTGATAAATGAATTCGCCTTGTTTAGTTGTTTGCGCACCAGAGAACCAAGCCGAGGGCGTTTGATCGGCGGCGGCGGCGTGGGTATAATTGATCGGCGGCGGCGGCGTTTGCGTCAATGAATTGGCGGCGGCTTAAATGTCGGCTTGAAATATTTAAAATTGTTATTTAAGGAAAACTATTAATCATTTCTATATCTATTAATTTTTATGTAAAAGTACAAAACATTAAATAATGGCAATAATATTTCTTTGGACTATTTCCATGGGATCAATTTAAAGTCTAAAGGATAAGTTAGCTAAGAGTAACAGTGATGCGACCGTACCATAAAAAGTAAGACCAATTTATTTGTTAGAGATTGAGACGTAACATCTTACTGCTTACTATAATCGTTCTAATTGCTTTCTATAAAATAAAATTAAGCAGCTGATTTGCAACATTACTGTTACTCTCAGCTAACTGAGGCTTAAATCTTGAGCTTTGCTTTGCTTGATATCTCCCTTCAAAAAATTTACTGCGGAGGCTGCAGAAGTGCAGCAACAAAATCATTCTATGGCCATTGTTAATAGAATAACAAAGAATATTGTATTTCCATCTCAGCTTAAAATTTTGAATGATAGGTTCCATTACGGCTTTACTAATAATGAAATTGGTGATTGGTTTTATTTTAATTTTGTTATGAAAAGTGAGTTTTAATTTTTTTTTTGTTCATTTTAGCCCATTTTGGAATGTGATCGAGAAATTGCTTCAAACACATACGAGCGGGCCGGTGGGGCTAGTTCAAGTAGTTCTAGCAAATCTCAAGATCGTGAAGTGATATTTGCCTTACCAAGTCTGCATTTGCATTTTAAAACAGGGCATATAAAGGACCGACAACAGCCCAACAGACAGGTAAAAAAAATTGTAAAAAATTTTTACAGATACTAAATAATTAAAAATATTTTTATAGGTATGACAAAAGCAGAAAATAAACCTGAAATCATATGTAGTTTTACTATGGACTTTATTGATTACATTTTTGTAACCGTGGACGCAGATGGTTTTTTTTGCATGAGCTATTAACATCATATGTCAAAGAGAAAAAGAAGGTGGTAAGTTTGTTAAACCGATTTTAATGAAATTATTTTAAAAAACGATTTTCTTGAAACTTCTTTAGGTGGGAGTTCAATATCAGCAAGAGCTGCATCTCCCATTTTATCACAAAATATAAGATATCAGTTGTAACCCTGTGAGCGAAGATACTCGTATAAGGATTGAGCAACAGCAGCAACAGAAATCATCAATCACTTCCTCAGCTTCAAATCCTCTCTGTTATTAACACGCCACACCGTCCAAACCTACCATTACTATGTTTGCTCAAGAACAAAACATTGGCAGAATTAGCGACGCACAATTGCTTATGTTCTTCAATGTGGGGAATTCGTATGGCTTGGAACCCCATTCAAAAAACAACAATAACAATCAAGATGGCGTTTTTTTTAATGACAATACTGCAGAGATGTTAGACATGGTTGTGAAAACAATTGTTTTAACAACGCTGTTTAACTAAGAACTAACATCGACAAAAGCAGTTTCTTGCGTACACATGAATCATAATCTTAACAACTTTTCCTCGAAAGCTTTATCCAACATCAATATCAATTCGTAAAATAGCAGTAATAGAAGCATCACAACTTTGAATGCAACTAACACTAATGACAACACGCCTTCCACTTCATCAAATGTGTAAAGCACCGCCACTACGTCAACTCTACTGCCGCAGATGAAGAAAATGATTTAGAATCATTGTTCAGAGGTTGGAGATAGTTTGATTGTCAAACATGGCATTTAGAGCCTACAGTGAGAAAATTGTATTGGGCTGGCAAATCAATAGAAACCTATGGCATTGATTATATTCTAAATAAGTTGGGCTTTAGTCATGCACAAATCACCATACCGAAATGGTTCAAAGAGGTTTAAGGGTCCCTTGGATAGGGTTCAGGCATTATTGATGTTGCAACTACTTACCATTTTACGAGAGAACTAATAAGAGCCTGCAGTAAAAAATAAGCAGTTTCAATAAAATTCATAAAACATGTAGTGGGAATTAATTAACCCTGCATGCTTAATGTTAGTCGTTTGACTAATATTGTAACTTTTTCACTTCAGAACTTTGAAGAAGAACAATAAATAATTAATTTTTGTATAAAATAAAAAACAAAATATATATAAATGTTTTTGGTTCTTATATACAATAAGGTATAGTATTTTACTTTTCCAGTAACTTTTATGGATTACGAGCACTACACGTTCCACAGAGTTCATATTTCGGGCATGTTAGTAAACTCGACTAACATTAGTCATAACGTATTAAAAATAACATTAAGCATGCAGGGTTAAACAACATTTACTTTAAATTACAAAAAAAAAAAAAAGAATATTATATATAAATAAGACCGTCTCACTTTTAATTTTTTTCGAAATTCATTCATGAACATCGATTTTCTTTATCTACAATAAAAAAAACAAGAATTTTTAAATATTGATGAACAGGATCGTTTTTTCGTGTTTTTAGACAAAATGCCTAAATTTTGACCAGAAAAATATTGAACTCAGTGATTTTTAATTTAGATGATGAGTTATCTAAATTAAAAAAAATAAAAATGAGCAAAATGATTTAATTCAAGTCATCGAGCATTTTCACAAAACGCATCCAAACTCCAACAAAAGTACAATTTTTGCAAATTTGAAAAAATAAAAAACCAACATCAATATCTTCTTACTTTATAACAATGTATTTATGAAATTGAAGCAAATTTGCAAATAAACAACTTTACTCATATTATCATTTCAACTAAAACTGCAGTTTTTCTTAACAGAGTGCTACTGTTATTTACACCAAAATCTTTATTTTAAAATTTCCTACCATACTGCATTTACAGAATAAAAAAGTTTTTCCTCGTTCAGTTTTGATATATGAAAAGGTAAGCACACACGCAGAGAAAAAAATGATTAATGAATGGTCACCACGACCATTTTTATTCATATTTGCCTAATATGTTTACCCTAATAAACTTATTATAATCCTTATTTAACTTGAAAAAATATTTTTTCTCCTTAACATTTTTTAATTCACTATAATAATATTATATTGTGTTTTACACTTAAAAAGTTTCCATGATCTAGCTAAACAAATTAAGTTATGTGAAATTTTGTTCGCTTTAAAACACATTCTCTAACCCTAGTTAGATAAGGTACGTCTGCGTGACGTACGCTTTTTCAAATTTGTGCTCCTACTCTCACATTTGTTAACATACAACTTTCTCGCGCTCAATTATCTTAGTCGTTAGCATCAGCTTGTTGGTGGTGGCTTTTTGTGTGCGTCAAGTTATGCTTTCTTTGAGAAATAAGCACAAATAAACACAACATACGTCTGAGAGACGTATCGTTATCTTAAGTGTAACTTTTGTAGCAAAAATAACTTTTTGTTTTGGCTGAATTTGAAGGTATTTGTTATTTAAATTAGCTGTAAAAATGTCTTGTAAGCGCGGCTTGGACGACGCAGAAATTGCTGCTCTTGAAAAGCGTGTTGGAGGACTCAAATCCACTGGAAAATGTGAGCAAATCGGAAGATGAATAAATGGAGGATAAGGTGCAACGTGATGTATAAGACAAGCTTGTTGACATCCTTGATGCTGATAAGAATATACCACCGACTTAAGAAAATCCTTAAGAACGTGATAATTTTACTACTTCTGCCTATAGCCAATTATTACTGTATATTATCCCACTATAAGACGTAAAAGTAAGCACTGCTGGGCTACATCAGAGGGTCAAAGCGCTGGCCAAATTTCTTCAATGAATATAGCTCGAACGACAAGAGGACTAATTTGGGAATGTAAATCACTGTACAACCCAATTTAATGCTTTGTTATTTATTTTACTACCGAAATAATTTCAGACATTGTTCAATGCACCAAACAAAAGGCTAGAAATTCCTACTTTAACGAAAACTTTGCGCGGCAACATAAAAAATTATTTACCAGATGATGTAAGCAATAATTGCAGTAGCAGCGGAGAACAGCCTGAATAACAAAAAGAGAAAATACTAAGGTTTCTGTCCATCAAAAATTCGACGTCCAAATGGTATCTTTAAAATGCAATGCACTTGTGTGTGGCGACCACAAATATTTACTTTGTAAATCTTGCATATAATGCTATTTGAATTTATTATTTTTTTTTGGTACAGATATAAGTATCTAAGCAAAGTACAACAAAAGGATTTATTTTTGTTTGTAGAGCCGAACTGAAGTCTTTTATAAATAACTCTTTAAGTTGTGATATTTTTTTAAGACTTATTGTATTTTATTTTTAATTTTATTTTTATTATTATTTTCTGTTTAAAAATTACTTTATTTTTAAAGAAATTGAGTAAATAAATGATTTTAACACAAAAATGTATTAATATTATTTTCGGTGATGTCCTTTAAAGGATATAAACTAGCACAGGTCTTTCAGGCGTAACGTTATCTTTTCAGTACAAAAAAATAAAGTTATCTTACTAGGGCTAAATGAACCAACATTTATTGTCAAAACAAACAGTTTGTGTTTATAAAGCAAATAAAATCTTCGTCCACTTTATTTTCCGTCTGCGAGAGTCAGTTAATCCGGAAACATGAATGAAAATTAAGGAAATAAAATATTATACGCATATTGAAACGGGTAAGTTATATATATAAATTTTTTTAATTTTATTTATTAATATATGCTTAGCTGTATATGTATGTATGTTGCAAAGTATATGTATGTATTTTTAATTAAACATAAAATTTTGAAATACATTTTTTATTGGTTTTATTGTGAGAACCATAAAACATATTCAAATAGACATTTTGCATGGTGTTGGGAAAAATAGAAACATGGTTAGGAAGATCATTTGTGTTTTTCTTCTAAACATAATAATATATTTGAGACAATAATAAGCCGAAAACATGTCTGGACATATATTGTTACTGAAGACGTGTTTGACACAATCATAAGCACAAACATTAATGATACTTTGCGATTGTGATTGTATCAACCATGTTTTTTCTTTGAGTGCAAATGGAAAAAAAATGTTAAGTTCGAATTTGAAAATTTGAATTTGTAATGCTATGAATAAAAAACCATCGATCATAATGGCTATATTGCTTTAAGAAACATTCAGGAAATTTACAAGGTTTCTAATTCATGTAATTAAGTTAAAATCCGTTCAGAACTGTTTGAGTTTGAGGAAAATTACTAAGGCAAGATTTTTTAATTTTTTGGAAAAAAGGCATTTTGCCTAAAAACACGGAAAAACGATTTGAGAGACCACTTCCCGTTCATCAATATTTAAGTGTTATACACCAAAATTCTCGATTTTTATAGAAGATAAAGAAAATCGATGTTCATAAAGGAATTTCGAAAAAGGTATAAAAACTGAGACGGTCTAATATAGATATATAAAAGCATGAATTATATATATATAAGCATATATATTATATATACATATAAAATAATTAAAAACTAATCTTAAGGCATTAAAATTCTTTGTGTCTCTTTCTCTAGTTATTATAGATATATTATTTTCTTTTAATGTTTGTAATTTACATCATTACTCTCATCCCATGAGTCAGGCTCTCATCCTAACCACTCTCCACATATCATCATCAATGATATATATATCTTTATCAGAGAATGAAGTAATTTAACTAATACTCAAAGTATTAGCAACAAAATTCACAATGGGTGGTATTATTGATTCGGTTCTGCGATTGCGGAACCAAAATTTGCACTTATTCATTCCGCTCGTGCGGCATCCCTCCGCTGTTGCGGTATAATCCTTACCATTGCGGCATTGACATATTATTAATACCGCAATATAGATGCTTTCCGCCATTTCGCTAAAATTTTGCAGCGAGAAGCTAACGAAAGGAATACAAATTTAAGAAACATAATATAAAATAATTTAAAAAGAACCGATTTAATTATTTAAAAAAATATTTTATTTCAGGAATAAAAGAGATAAATATACAATCATATTGCAATTAGAAGCAATGGTTGATTTAATGAAATTAAATCAAGACCTTGCTTGAGTCAACGTGCCGCAGCAGAAAAAAACTTTTGGAATTTTTTCATTGATTCTAAATGGTTTCGGGCCACCCTTTAAAAATGACAGTGATTAACGTAAGGTAACGCTGTTTTTAGTAAAATTTCGCTAGCGCTAGCATAAGCTTTCTTGTATTGTATTTTGGTAACTCCAGTCTGGAAAAAAACTTCAAACAAGCAGAAACTTTGTCTTTGGCATAAAGATCTCCTTACTGACTGCTTCCTGAAATTCCATTCTCTATGTCAAACAAAATATATTTTAATGTTGCTTTATTTAAGCGAAAATTCTTTTGAAAGCTGTTAAAAATTAAACAAATTATTTAATGCCTCAAACAAGTATTGAATTTTTTATTTGATTCATCTGTAAGACATCTTCAGATATATATTGTAAAACTGCTGTCCTCAAAAAATGCAGTTGTATCCATATTACAATTGTACATTCTCTGCATTTGTATATTTTACATTTTAACAATTTGTTTTAAATGTTTTTTTTTTACCAACAGTTGACACAATATCAACTTAGAAATTATTAAAACAGAGATGTTAAAAATTTTTTTTTCGGAAAGCTTATAGCCGTAGAATTTTCTTTTCCGTGCGGAATCAATAACACCGCCCAGTATTTGTAATAAAGTTTTTCTTTTTAATATGGCGTTTCATAATTCATTTTCCATTTTTATTTGTTTAATTGTTATTATTCATTTAAGTGTTAAGAAAAAGTTTTTTATTTTAATTATATTTAATTTTTATAAAATTATATTAATTTTAAAAATAAATATTCATATTCCTATTTATACCGGTTATTATACAAATGATGATTATAATAGGAAATATTTAAAAAAAATAAATGAAAGAACAAATCAAAGTATAACCTATGAAAGTAACATTAACGAAAATTAAAATTTTATTGAGTTTTATTTTTAACTTTGGAAATAAGTCAAATTTAAGCCAGATTTAAAATGTAAGTTCCATATTCCCTGAGTGCTCACAATGAGAGCAAAAATTTTTTTTAAAAACACAAACATTGTCCGTTTGCAAGTTTTGCCCCAAACAATATTACGTATAAACTATTTTCATATTATTCAATACAAAATAAAAATTTACAGAGAGTATTTCCCTTCTACAATTTTTCCTATTTAAGTTCAATTGTAAAAATGGAAAAAGGGTAAAAGTCTCCCGAGGAATTATCAAAAGTTATTTTTGGGAATACAAAATTTATTTTTAATAAGATTTCTCTATGACGTGCTAAATTACCAATATTTATTATCGATAAAAACACTGAAATTTATTGTTGAGGGAAAGCTGGTTTCATAATAGATTCTCGTTTAAGAAAAATTCTTAATTTATCATTTATTAAATGTCAGTATTAATGGAATGTTTTGAAAAGGTCTTGCACACTTGGACTTTGGTCTATAATTCCCAAGATGAAACTCTATTTTGAAAAGGGAGATAAGAACAATAATTTCTCAGCTATAGAACTAGAATATTTAGAGAAACTCCTGTTAGTGTCCAAGTGAGCTATTTTGGCGTCACCCTTATTACAACAGATAAGAGGCAAAGAATTAAAATACTTGAAATTAAAGCCTTATAGCCTTTTCAGACTTGTCAACATTTAATATCGACCAACAATTTGCAAAGTGGCACTAATGTGGCAATAAATTCTATTACACTATGCTAGTTGAAAAAACAGACAAGCCGGGCACATAAAAAATTAGAAGCATAGCTGCATTTTCCAATTTTTTATGAGTTTTTAAAAAACAAAAATTTCGAAATTTTGTTAAAAAAAATATTTTTTTTTTCCAAAAAAAAAATTATGTTTCTAAAACGATATTAGAAAGAAGTTTTGCTTAAAGAAAATTTTATTGCGGAATTTCGGTTTTTTAAGTTTTTTCAATAACCTAAAGCGTTTTTGAGTTACGCGAACATATGTTGTGCAACCTCCTTCATTTTCGAAATAACGGTATATCTCGAAAACCAGAGCCAATCTTAAAAAACCGCGGGCACCACTGGCTTCAGCGTACCCGAATTATGTTAAAACGCCAGATGCCTAGCTTGTCACGAAAAAAAGTGTCAATTTCTTGCACAGTGTTATTATTGTGGCATCACTGACAAAATGGCATATCTTTTAAAAGCAGCGTTGCCATTTGTCAAGTTTTTCCTTTTCTGCAAGTCTTTTTATTGTTTAATATTTTTTATATATAACACTGTGTCACAAATTTTCAACAAAGTCGGGACCAAATGAATCTAACAGCTAAAATTGTACGCTGAATCCGAATATGAAGTCAAAATGGTCAAAAGTAGAACAGTTTTCGAGATATATTCGAGATGATGTCACTTTCATAAAAATATCGAAAATATTCAATGGCAGTTTTATTTGTTTTTTTTTTTTTTTTTTTTTTTGTTGAAAGATAACAAAATCACCAAAACAACCAGAAGTTTGTAAATATTGGTAAAGAAATAACTGACTTACAGTGGACCAAATATAAAATTCACAAAAAGGCTGTGGGAAAAATCGCCCAAAGAAAAATGGCCCAAAAAAAGAAATGAAAAATCGCCCAAAAAAATTCCATGTAAAATTGGGCCTAAATTCATATGAAAAGTGACCTAAAATTTTTGGGCTATTTTTCGTTATTGTTGGGTGATTTTTCGTTTTTTAAATTTGGTGATTTTTCATAATGAAAAATGTTGTATGAAAAATGGCCCATTTTTTTGATTTTCTCCTCTATGGTATAACAAACACCGGCTTCGCTTACTAAAGCTTGTCTGCACAGCCGGCCTTCGGCCGGGCGCAAGGATTTTCTCCTCTATGGTATAACAAATACCGGCTTCGCTAACTAAAGCTTCTCTGCACAGCCGGCCTTTGTCCGGGCGCAAGGATTTTCTCCTCTATGGTATAACAAACACCGGCTTCGCTAAGTAAAGCTTCTAAAATCTGCCTTGTTTCCAAACGAAAGCCGACTATGCAGAGAAGATTTAGTTAGCGAAGCCGGTGTTTGTTATACCATAGTGGAGAAAATCCTTGCGCCCGGCCGAAGGCCGGCTGTGCAGAGAAGCTTTAGTTAGCGCAGTGTCCATGGACACTATGACACTTTTTGGACTGTCATAACGTCCATGGACACTATGACACTGGACGTTATAACATGCCACCGGGAAAAAATTCGTTTTTGCTTTTTGGGTCATTTTTCATTTTTTTTTTGGGCCCTTTTTCGTTTCTTTTGGGCAAAATTTCATATATAACTTTTTGGGTCATTTTTCATGTTCTGTTGGGCGATTCTTCATTTGGGCGATTTTTCATTTCTTTTTTTGGGCCATTTTTCTTTGGGCGATTTTTCCCACAGCCTCACAAAAATCTTGATCGATGCAAGAATGACAAAGTTACAGTAGATTAATTGAAATATCCCACTTTTTGATTTTTATCAAATAAAAAAAAAAAAAAAACAGAACAGTAACTGTACAAAGCTAATAACAATAAATATTAAAAATGGCACAAAGAACCAATAATAGTCGCCCAACATCGCCTCATAATACGCCCCTTGATACCGACGCACCATTTCTTGTATTTGTTGGTGAAAGCGCTAACCATGCTCGTCACTTTCATCGCCAAGGTTAGGTTAGGTTCCATGGGCAGCCATCGAGAGACAGCTCACTTGGGTCCTTTAGCGGTCCCTTTGTGATACCCAGCGCCAATGCCCATCCCGAAGAGCAGTTATTCAGATGGCGTCACTGCAAGGTTGAGCCAATTCGTCTTCCTAATGAAGAAAAGAAGCAATCTTAGTTCTATTTTTGATAGATCCTCTAAACAGGAAAACACCGGTTCTCCCAGGTATTTTTCCCTAATGCGCCGTAGCCCAGGGCATTGACAGAGAAAGTGAAGCACAGTTTCCTCTTCCTCCTCATCATGACAACTTCTATAGTAGTCATTGAATACCACACCCATTCTTCTAGCATGAGTCCCAACAGGCCAGTGTCCAGTTATGACCGACACGATGGTCCTGATTTGGTTCCTATTAAACCTAAGTAGAGATTTGGTTCTCCGTTCATCATATCCAGGCCAAAGTGCCCTGGATGTGGAGCAGGTGGACTCACGGGTCCATCCCTCTTGCGCAATTCTATAGTTCTCGCGCCGCATGAGTAACTTACAGTGAGCCATTGGAAGGCCAATGAATTGATCAATGAATGTTTCATCCATACGACCACCTTCCTTGGCCAGCTCATCTGCTACCTGGTTTCCCGGGCAATTTGAGTGCCCTGGTATCCAAATAAGCGTTAACTCTGAATGTTCAGCAATCTCATTCAAAGACATCCGACATTCCACAGTCAACCTAGATGTCGTATAGACACCCGCAAGAGAGACAATGGCAGCCTTGCTGTCAGTAAATATACGTATATCTCCCGATACGCGATAATACTTTAGCCAGTTTTATAGCCGAGATTTCCGCCTGCAGGACACTACATCCATCCGGCAGACGAAAGGAAACTTTAACGTCCAGTTCCTCTATGTAGAAACCTCCGCCAACTCTTTCCCCCTTCCTTGAACCATCAGTGTATACCCCCAGCCTCCATACACTGAGACATTATGTTCAAATGTTTCCCCGTGATGGCCACTGCAACATCGTCTGCGTACGCCACAGTTTTAATCCTCATGTCGTCCATTTTCGTCAAAATGGTGTTCATAGTCAGGTTCCACAATAGTGGGGATAGTACTCCTCCTTGGGGAGTACCCCTGTTAACCAGTCTCTGAACGCTGGTCGTACCTATCGTGGAACAGATGACCCTATTCCTGAGTAGATTATCCACAATATGCCGTCATCATCCGCCAGACTCCTCATAGATGCAACAATAGAATCCGGGTTGACATTGTTAAAGGCCCCTTCAATGTCGAGGAAGGTCACCAAAGCACACTCCTTAAATTCGAGTGATCTCTCAATAGTTCCAACTAATGAGTGAAGAGCCGTCTCAACAGACCTACCCTTTGTGTAGGCATGCTGAGAGGACGAGAGTAGGCACTTGGGGATGGTCATCCTCAAGTGAATGTCGATAACTCTTTCAAGAGTCTTGAGAAGAAAGGATGCAAGACTAATCGGTCTGTAATCCTTCGCTTCGGTGTGAGATGTCTTCCCTCCCTTGGGGATGAAGACCACTCTACACAAGGTCCAGCTCATAGGTACATACGAAAGTCAAACGCATCCCCTATATATAGCCATCAGCCAGGGTATAATCACAGTCGAATTCCTCTGCAAGTCCGCCGGAATTATACCATCCATACCCGGAGATTTGTACGGTTCAAAGCTGTCGACAACCCACTTAATCCTGTCGTAGTCCATTGGGATGGACAGAGGACCGGGCATCGACTCACAAACCTGATCCCGCAAGCTCCCTTGGGAGTTTCCAGGAAAGTGAGTGTCAATTAACACCTCGAGTGTTTCCTGACTAGTAGTAGTCCAGCAACCGTCCGATTTACGGATATAGGTCGGGACAACAGGGCTCGAGGCCATTATCTTACGTAAACGGTTTGTCTCAGAGGATCCTTCCACGCCGCTACAGAAGTTCCTCCAAGCACTCCTTTTCGCCGATCTAACCAAGTTCCTGAATCTATTCAGTGAAGACTTGTACTCCGCCCAATTACCATGGCGCTTAGCCATATTGCACAACCTACAAATGTCTCTTCTTGCCTGCGCAATATCAGGATCCCACCACGGTGGACGATCCCTGCCCCTATGCACCCTTGGCTTGCACGCCAAGGAAGTCGCTAACTGCAGTGAGTCTGTAAGCAGACCCACTGCCGCATCGATCCCCCCTATATCATCAACCCGGGGTGGATCAGATAGAGACCGAACCAGAGAGGATGAATGAATCCCCCAATTCGTTCATTTCCTATTCAACATAACACTCGATCCTACAGATCTAAGTACCAGACTAAATTCCACATATCTATGATCAGAAAGTGAACAATCATTAGAAACCATCCAATTTTCGATCATGTCAATGTGGTCAATGCTAACCAGCGTGACATCAAGAACTTCACACCTATTTGCTACAACAAACGTTGGCTCACGGCCCCTATTTACTATTCCTAAATTATAATTAATAATAAAGGAAAATAGTGACTCACCTCTAATATTCGTGTTCGTGCTACCCCATATAGTGTGGTGCGCATTAGCATCGGCACAGATTATAATAGGTGTTCCAGTGCCTGCTGCCTTCGTTACTTCATCACGGATGAGCCGATTGGGTGGGTCCTGTCCGTGATCATGCGCCATATCCCGAGACCATTCAGATTATACCGTCCTGTGTCTCGAGAGCAACTGTTTTGGTGTCTTCATCACTGTAATCAGAGAGAATGAAGATATTCAACGAATTTTTAGCTAAGACACAAGATCTTATGTTACCTGTACCTTTCGCAAACAGTAGCTTATAGCCTTTGAGATTAAGTCCGCACACCCGATCCTTATGAATCCAGGGTTCTTGGACCATCACGAGTTCCTCCCCTTTTTCTACCACACGGAGGAGCAATGCAGCAGATGCTGCTTTAGAGTGGTGGAGGTTGATTTGCAGGACCTTCACCGTTATCCATATTGGCGACCACTATGATGTTGACGTCCTCCTGGTCTGATTCCAGAAGTACGTCCTCATCAACCATATCACCCAGTGCCCAAAGACAGACACCAATCCGGAGATAGACTGGGTGTCCTCTTTGTCACCTGAACTTACGGCATCGTCACCAGACAAGCCCTCTTCAGGCTGCTTGGCCTCACTAACCGAAGGAGCCGGATTGCCCTTGTTATCACTTCGGTAGACACGGAGCAAGAACGTACTAAAACCATAGTAGATCTTACCCTGTCTCTCCCTCAGTGGTTCCAAGGATTGCTGGTTTAACACCACAATCGCCGTCCTCGAGGACCCTTCAGCAGCCGAAACCTTTACAACTTTCCAATCCTGTGTGGGAAGTTGAGGGTTGCAGCACTGAATGATCTTCAAGATCTCCTCAGGTTCCGATGGTTCGGCAGGGATGATTAGGGGTGGATAACCTTTCGTCGTCAAGGCTTTTAGGTTCCGTATCTCAAACTCAGGCGCCGCTTGTGACGTTACCTGTACTTGAAATACAAACCACAGCCTAGACCCAGCCACCACATCGCTGCAAGATCGTTATCCAAGGTGGTGCCAAGGTTATTTGGAAAGAAATTTAAGTGGCAATGTAGAAGGTGTATTTTTAAAGACATATTTGCTCCTTTTTAAGTAAGATATTAATTTAATACAGGCATATGAGGAGCTGGTTTTGTTAATGAGCTTATATCTGCATATTGAACAGACTCATGACGTCCATTTTGCTTTACCTTGGCTAAGCAAAAAAAAAACAGTCAACGTCGTAGTTCGTAGGTTTACGCCAAATTGCAGAATAATCAATAATCGTATACCGACTACGGTATACGAAATTAATATAAGATTCTGAAGGCCTGACTTCCACATTAGAAATGAGCGATCCCGTGATTTTTAAAGATCATCGTGGTTAAGGAACGTGATTTAAAAATCACTGCTCCTTTAAACTGTTATGGTGATCACGGTTTATCAGTTTTCTGTTCTTTAATAGCAATTGCGGTCAAGCTATATGTACAATGCGCGAGCTTTCGCAAGAGCTTTTGTAAGTACTTTGCAAAGAAAAAACAACAAATTGTAAGAGCTTTCAAAGCTGTTTACTTGCATATACATACATACTTGAACAAATAAACTTTGGCTTAAAAAATTACTAATAAGATAGAAGAGAGAATGAAAGGAACAGCAATGTTATTCGCCATTTCATTCAAAAAACGCTTTTACCCACGCAAACAGTGAAATATCATAATTTTGTATATGTAACAAAATACAAAAAGAACGACTGCCTGTTACTTGACAAATTTGGTCACAACTGTTATTCGTGGTTTTTCAGTAACAGTGATTAAATCACAGGTACAGAAATATCGCTCATCCCTAATCCACATACATAGTTAAATGAGGTTTGAGTAAATTGCATAAAGTATTTGGGTCCAAGGTTTCGAAATATTTCCGGATTGACTTTAAAATACAGCCAAAAAGCATTTTGTAATTGCCTTGAAAAATATGATGGCTGCGCAAAACTATAAACTCCACAGGCATAACAAAACTTGTTTGGATTGTTCTTGCAGATAAAGACACGTTTTGCACTATGCATTTTGTCCTTGTTAGATAGAATTCTACGTTACAAGAAAATCATAATGTTTACCAAATTATTTGCAATTGTAAGCTGTCCATAAAAACAATGTCAGCAAAAAAGACAGTGTTGTCAAAAATCTTTAATGAATGGAGCTTTTTACCCTTTTCCATTCTTAGAAAAATTTTCTCGCGCATTATTTTTATTAATATACACTTTTTTTAGTGATTTTTTTACAAAATTCAATGTCTCTTATATTTACAGCGTTCGTTTTTCAAATTCTGCGTTTTACTTCCTTTGCGTTTTTACTTCGATAAAATGCGAAAAGTGGGTTAATTCACTAAATCTTCTGTAGCTTTGTCATTTGGGCGCAAAATGTTCGTATCAAAATAAACTAATGTCCCATGTAATAAAGCATTAAACTTTTCATTTGTTTGGTTTAAAAAAAATAATTTCAAAAGAACTAAATTGCAAAAATCATAAAATTTTTCATAAATTTTCAAATTTTATCCACTGTAACTCTGCCATTTCTTGACCAATGTTTACAAACAATACGTGGTTATTTTAGTTATTTTATTGTCTTTTATAAAAACCAATAACATATATAATCCGTCAAATGTTTTTGAAGATATTTACATTTAAGTGACATCATTTGTTTAAAAACACAAATAACGGGTTTTCGGAATATCACGAAAACTGTTCTACTTTTGAAAATTCTGACTTCATATTCGGATTCAGCAGACAATAATACATAAATAATAGGTATCAGATTCATTTGGTCAAAAAACTGTCACGTAGTGTAATTACACAAAATGCATTACAAATAAATTTTGGTGTGCTCTTTTAAAATGTTGGCAGGTTTGTAGAAAAAAAGTTTTTGAAAAAAGATACAGAAGAAAACAACTAGATTCTATGTTAGGAGATTAAGGCTGGTGGTTAAAGAGAACCACTGATGATCAGGATACTGACGATGAACAAGAACCAGAAACATACACAGATCCACAATTGTATATCATTAGAAATATATTATAGAATATAGACAGCATCAAAAATAAATTTTTTGGCTTAAATAAAGTAAAACACATTTGTTTTTATGTAAATCTACTAGCTGTGCTGAATATTTGATACCCTTCACCGACAGGAATGGGCTCTATATTGCAAATACTTATATATTATCAATCACGCTTCACAAAAACGAACGTCAGCATTAAAATTGGTTGCGGCTTAGACCTTTATTAAGTTATTGATCGACAATAAGAAAGTTTTATGAGTTTCTTTTTAGAACTTTGAACTGGCTTGAGTAAAATATCATGATTCGTAACAGTTTTAGCCGAACTAAAATTATTTTTAGAAGGTTAATTTGATTTGGACCTATGGTAAATTATTGACCAATCATTCCCAAAATTCTGAAGACTTATTTCTGATATTACAAAAAAAAAAATTAGAATAAAATTAAATACAGCAGTGTAATTAGTTTTAGCGTTAACATTGAATTTCACAAACTTTCATGATATTTTTGCTGGCCATATGAATCTAAGTTGGAAGAAATTTTACCGGAACATCTATATCTGTTATGGCTTTATGCGAATTTAATTATTTCACAAAGTGGGCTTTATTTGGTTTTGGGCGCAATAAACTGATTTCCGAGAGTAGGGTTTATATGGGGCCTAGGGTAAATTATGGACCGATCTTCACGAAATTTGACTCTTCTTCTAAAACTGTGATATACCAAATTTTTTTATGATAGCATTATTAATTACGGATTTAGGCGTGCTAAATTGTTTTCCGAGAGTAGGGTTTATATAAGCCTAAAGTAAATTATGGACCGATCTTCGCGAAATGTTACAGTGTGATTTGTAGTCACATAAAACTGTTATATACCAAATTTTATTATGATAGCATTATGTATTACGGTTATAGGCGTATTTAACTGTTTTCCGGCAGTAGGATTTATATGGTTCCTAGTAGAGATGAGCGATATTTCTGTACCTGTGATTTAATCACTGTTACTGAAAAATCACGAATCACAGTTGTGACCAAATTTTTCAAGTAACAGGTACTTTCTAAGTCGTTCTTTTTGTATTTTGTTACATATACAAATTTTGAATGAAATGTCGAATGATATTGCTGTTCCTTTCATTCTCTCTTCTATCTTATTAGAATTTTTTTATGCCAAAATTTATTAGTTCAAGTATGTATGTATATGAAAGTAAACAGATTTGAAAGATCTTACAATTTGTTGTTGTTTCTTTGTAAAGTGCTTACAAAAGCTCGCGCATTGTACATATAGCTTGGCCGCAATTGCTTTAAAAGAACAGAAAACTGATAAACCGTGATCACAATCACAGTTTAAAGGAGCAGTGATTTTTAAATCACATTTACTAATCACGATGATCTTTAAAAATCACGGGATCGCTCATCTCTAGTTCCTAGTGTAAATTATAGACCGATCTTAAAAAAATTTTACAGTGTGATTTCTGGTCCTATAAAACTGTGACGTGCCACATTTTAGTATGATAGCGTTATATATTACGGTTCTAGGCGTACTAAAATATTTTCCGCGAGTAGGTTTTATATGAGGTCCATGGTCAATTATGGGTCGTTCTTCACGAAATTAAACACTATGATTTGGAGTTGTATAAAAAAAATTCTTGCAAAATTTTATATCATTCGGTGTATTATTGCACCATTTATGCTAGAACTTTTATCAAAATTAACAATTTTTTTAAGGGTGGTGGTTTCACATTTTGATTCATAGTTCTGATCCTAATGAACCGATGTTGCTGGATTTCTATCCCAAACTGCTTAGGATAACTACAAGCAATTTGAGACCAAGTTAGTTCTTTTCTTTTGCGGTTTTCGAAAGTGAGTGTGTTTTCAACAGACGGACAGACAGACGGACATAGCTAAATCGACTTAGAATTACTCAAGGAGCCAGAATATATACACTTTATGGGGTCTTAGATGTATAACAAAAAAGTTTCACACGGAATGATAAACTTAGTATACCCTCATTCACCACTAGTGGTGGTGGAGGGTATAAAAAAAGATAACAGATAAAATACAGAGACTTAATTTTGTACGAAAAAACCAATCAGTTTTAAATAAACGTCTCTTCAATATACTGTAAATTTACCTACACATTTGTGTAGGTGGGGCCGGAAAGGGATATGCATAACCCCTAAATGCCCCAGGTCACCGATTTTGATATAAAAAATATATGGTGTGTAAAATAGCCAAAAAAGGTCAACTGCGTACCAATTTTGTCGAAAATTTTTTTTTCAAGTTATTTAGAAAATTGTGGTTGTCTCTTTGAGAGAAGTGCTAATGCAAATTATAGATACAATAGAAAACATTAACTAGAATTTTCTAAATATTTCTATTTCATTTCAATTAAAAAATTGTACAAGTTTATAAAGTTGTCAAAAGCAAAAATGATAATGAAAATAATCAATTGTGATTATAATTATAAAAACATTTTTTCTTCCGGCGCACAGTGGCGCCATTTGAGTTTTTTCGTTGCAAAAATCATATCTTTTGAACCGAATAAGATAATTGAATAGTTTAAACAGCATATGATAGATAACTGTTCAGCCTATGAAATGAGCGTTTGGAAAGGGTGCTACGCTTTGTAGGGGCCTACTTATGGGTTATCAAAGTTAAAATTAGTAGAAAAATCAATTTTATGGTAACTAAAAAAAATTATTTTTACATTTTTAGATTGTTTTTATTTTTTTTCTTAAGGGTTTTATGTTTTAAATTATTACCCAACAAATTAAAAAAAAAATTATTTTTTTTTTTAATTTATTTTTTAAATTTTCTGTAAAATATTCATCACAATTCGTAAGAGAAGGTATATCTAAAAGACTAACCATTTCTAAACTATAATTATTTTGTAACTCTATTCGTGACTTCACATGCCGCAGGGAAGAAATAAGTGGATCGGAAGATGCTGCCAACATGTTGAAGAGGTCCTTATTTTGCCTTACCCTTGATGCTTTGAATGTGTTCTGCAATCTATATTTTTTATAAAATTTGTTAAGAGACTCCTGTGCTTCTTCAGAAAGCTCTCCAATTGGCAAAGACTGGTACTCAATTTTCACGATTTGATTGTCAATTCCAATGATTCTAGTTACTGCCTCATCATTTTCAAAAAATCTCCTAGAAGTGTTTCCATCGTTTGAGTTACCGTATCCGTGCTTGGGACAGTCTACTTTTAGTCCAACTTGTTTAAAAAAAGCATCCTGTATTTGCTTCTTTCTGATCTTTTCCTTATCCTTTATTGATGTATTTTCATCGAAGTTTTCCTCCTCTTGTGGTAGGGTATATGCCAGTTTTAGCAAGAATTCCATACACCTTATCCTTGCGTGCAATGGTGACATTCCATATTCGTAATTCTCCTCATTTGTAGAATCGTTTAAATTACCAAAGTTCTTCTGACAAATAATAATATAAAATCGATAAAAAAAATATAAAAATAAAACGAAAAAAGGGGTTTAAATAGGTTTTTGCTAAATTTTTACCTCCAATATAATTCTGTCTATATATATGTATATGATAACTAATTGAAATATATTATAATTAAGCAGAAAAAGATACTAATCTTAAACTCTTTACAACTAATTATATAAAATTGAGATGTAACATATTATATATGAAATAAATTGAATTGAATTGAAAAAAGTTCTTCTGACTCTTTTTGCAAATCGGGCATGACATTGTTGAGGTTGTTCCTGTCAGTTCGTAATTGCATTCAATATATTTTCCTTCTCCAATTTGCAGCTTTGTAGGCTTAATCTTGCTTATTTGTTCTTCAATGTCCTTCACCGTAGTCCTTATGAGTTCTGCCGATTCCCTTGCAAACTGAAACATTATTGGTCGGCAATAATGCACTGATGACGGACGTGGATTTTTCCAGTGTAGGGAATCATCCGATTTTAGCCGCAAAGGAACAACAGATGCCATAAACATATTTCCGTCCGATATTGTAGCGTCATCGGAAGATATCCTTTGCTTATAAACGCTTTGTCCGGATGATCCATCGCAGCCCCATTTGCTGATCACTGTCAACTTCTCAGGAAGAATTTTCACTTCCGTGAAAAACTTTGGTGTGGTTGACTTTCTAAACAGTTCAAATAATTTTAAATTGTTCAACGCCATGTTTTCAGTACTTAAATTGTTTAATGGTTTCAGTAATTGTTGCGCCAACTTTCAGGCGTAGACTAATCCAGGCATTATGCTTATTTTGCTTATGCTACCATGCCTAAAAATTTACCTGTTCCCTGCATACATATGGATTTAGGCTGAATAATGCAATTTTGATATTATGCACGTGTCCAAATAAGATTTGTGCCTACCTGTAGGGACCATAAGTCAATATTGTTCCTGACCATTTGTACGCCAAAGTGTTGTTTATGTGAGGTACGTACCTGCTAATTTCAATGAGTAGTTTTTTTCAAACTATTAGATCAAACTACTGTCCGTCAAAACATATAAGGGATGGACGCCATACAATTTCTGCAACCATGTCTTTTTAAACTTTTTTACCTCTAGAAGCCAAACGGGCACGTACGGGCAGATAAAACTTTTTGAATTATGTAAAGAAATAATCAAAGAACAGGTTTTGCAAATATGGCAAATATAGAAAAATATAGTTTTTTTTTATTTTCCGTCAAAGTTGAAAAATAGTGAAAAAACGGATAGTTTTTAAATAGTGATTTACCAGGAGAAACACAAAGCAAACAGTTAATTTTTTTTTATCATTATACATTTAATAAATACATCAATCAATACAAACAAAAAATAAGGCGATTCGTTACCTATTTTTCGTGATATTACACCTGAAATCGCAACAAATTGACTAAAAATTGTGTGTTTTTTTGAAAACCGAAAGTCGGTCAACTTTGAACGGTTATATCTTCTAAACTAAAAATGTGATATTATTAAGAGTGGCATATTTGAAATCGTTGAAAAGTTTCCTATAACATGGGCTTATTCAAAACTTCGTCGGCACTCATGAAAATTTTGATTTTTGCAACCTCGCTTGCTCTACGGGCGCCACTGTGCGGCGGCTATACAAAGATTAACCTTACATTTTGTGCAGAACATTCTTGTTTGTTCAGAGCTATTTGGTAGCTTTCAACTTCCCTTTTTCCATCACATCCAATGGCCCACCATCGGCGGTGTTGGTTGATTATTCCGTGACTGATTCCCAGTGTTCGCAAATATACGTACAATTGTATTATTGTATTAAAATTCCACAATATACTTCAAGTATATTACCATATACCATTTTATCGCTGAGTACAAAAAGATAAAAGCACTATTTTGTTGGCATATTCAGCAAGTTCTTCTTCACATAGCCTTTAAACTTTGGAACGAAAGCAAACGTTTTATTGAGAGTTTTCATAAGAGGTCGGGTTAGATAAAGTCTTTCAGGCTTAGGACATCTTGAGAAGGCTTTTTCAATGAAATGAATGTATCATTGAAATTAACTATTTTACGGATTTTCTCAAAGCTTTTTCAGTTTATTTTTTTTATGATAGTAATGCAGCGATGATTTTTTTTCAAACTAGAACTTGGGACCTTATAATAACTTATATAGAAAAGAATTCCGATACATTTACTAAAGTGCGTTACGCTTAAATTAATTTGATCAATTTCAGAATATCTACGGATTCTCCAGAAAACTCTTTCAAACTCAGAAGATTTGGGATTTGCCGTTATAAACATAGGAAAAGAAATATGTAGATTGTTCTGAATTTTTTTATACCGTTTCCGTAACCTCTGTCAGGAGGAAATTCCTGATCATTATGAGCATTTACCATGTTGATAGAAGTGTCATCGTCGAATGCATCAATTTTATCGTTAGTGCAAACATCTAAAATATCTTTAACAGTTAGATGCATCCCGAATCCCAATTTTTACTCTAGCTTCCCCTCGTAACGAATTTTTTATCTGCAAATCTTTAATATAAAACTAAACAATAACGAGTTTTTAATTTGCTGGTGATTAGTCATTGTATCTTAAATTATACGACCATTAGACAAAGCTTTATGGCAGGTCCCTTGACCCCATTTTTTAGGTTATTGCTAATAGCGTTTGGACATATATTCGAACCACCTTATATTTTTTCTGAATCTCAATTTTTGCTAAGATCTGAGATTTAACGTTGTAAATAAACACTTCGATTTAATTTTTCAATAATATAGCTGGCCTAAGCAACCAGCGAAATGCGCATAGGAACTAGCTTTCCCACAACAATAAATTTCAGTGTTTTCATTTAAAAAAAATTGGGATTATTAGCACATAATTAATAAATGAATTAATTAATAAAATATTTCATTCCCAAAAATAATTTTTGATAATAAATTTGCATGTGCCCGGCAAATAAAAAACTGAAATGGCAAGCTGCTTTATTTACGTAACTTGTTTTTTTTTAATTTTGTTTTTTCTTTCTATCCTCTTACAACTACAATTTGTGTTGGAAAAAACCCAGCCAATTGTAGGGGAATGTAAGAAAGAAAAAATTGACGGTTTATTGTTGTGACTTTGTTGAAGCTTTGATATTGTTACATTTAAGACCAGAGTGTTTTAAAATTCTTATTCACTTTATGGTCTTACTTGTATAATATTTTTAGCTTTTCTAAAGTATTTGGAAAAAGTTTCCTGACGAGCTGGCCTAAGCAACCAGCGAAATGCGCATAGGAACTAGCTTTCCCACAACAATAAATTTCAGTGTTTTCATTTAAAACAATTGGGATTATTAGCACATCATTAATAAATGAATTAATTAATAAAATATTTCATTCCCAAAAATAATTTTTGATAATAATTTTTACAGTTTACGGCTTTTTAAACATTACAATCTAAAATTTTTATAATAAAGATAAATTTTAGATGGCTTTCTAGTGATTTCTAAACATACTTGAGTTGCTTTTTTTATTTTCACTATATCTATATGATATGATATATATGAGTCCATGGGAATTTTTTTGATGGCTCTATCTTTAAAGATACAGTGGGCATTTAAGGGATAAACAAGCAAAATTCAATTTTGTCAAGAACGCAATAATTCATGGTTTAATCTTGAAAAAACGACAGTCTTTTTTGTTTTGAAATTTATTGCAAAACTTTTAATTGCATTTAGATGGGTAGAGAACAAAAAGGTTGCAATAAACTGATTATTGCTTTTTTCAAATCAAACTATTTTTTTTTTGTGCAAAATTCTTAAACATGACTATCACTGATATTTAGTGATGTTGCTAATTTTCGCTTCATCACTAAACATCATCAAAATGATTGAATATTTTGGCAATTTCACTATGTGTAAGTTCTAATTGTAAAATTAGTGCACTACCCCAATCTGTAATAGGCATGAATCCTACTTTACAATTTTTCTTATTTTTTAATAACTCTGAATCAATAAAAAAAAAAAATAGTGAAATTCATAAGACCTGTTAGTGCTTTGATAACTGTTGTGTTCAAATAGGACAAATAATTCTCAAGTTACGAGATGTTTTATCATAACTGCTTTATATTGTGCGAGTATCCAATTATTTGACTTTTGGTTTTGTTCGTGTAAGGAATAAATCGATTTTTAAATTTTAATTTTGCCCGAATAATCGAATAATAGCTTTAATATGTTCGAATAACTCAAAAAACTCAAACAATTCAAATAATGTTATCCAATGGAAAAAACATACATATCCATTTGATTTGATACTTTTCTTTTATTACTAAACAGAAGAAAATATAGTTGAACAATAAACAATAAAATAACTATTCATTTATACCACGTATACAGTTTTGAGACTTTTAAATAAAATAAATAATTAAAAAGCAGCTAAATAGGCCGAAATAAGACTAAGGAAATAAAATAAAAATAAACTTTAACAAAGTAAACACTACTTCGGTTGAAAATGATCTGAAAGCCCAAGTTTAATACATGCATTTGGTTCAGCAGCAATCGGGGTCCATTAATTTTATTTCGTTGTATAATTTGCTGGGAATCCATAATGGGTAAGCATGGAATTGGGAGTTTGACAGATAATGGTGAACGGTTTCTGGAAACATCAGCAATTTCAACATGGTAGTTGGTGGCACCATCTTTCCCCATAAAAAGATTCACAAGGTTACCTGGATTCATCCGAATCTTACAACCCAAAATCAGATCGATCATATTGCTATTAGCAAAATGTGGCGGCACTCGTTGCTTGATGTCCGCAATAAGAGGGGTGCAGATATAGCAAGTGATCACCACCTTATTATCGGTGAACTTCAACTTAAACTCAAATCTGTATATTACAACAACAGGATGAAACGTAGGAAATTTGACTTAAGCAAGCTTAAGAATGATGCTGTTAAGCAGCAATTTTGCAATGAAATTGAAAATTTAACGCAACATATTTACAACGAACCAAACATTGAGTCATATTGGAATAATGTAAAGAACAAAAACGGCAGAAAGGTGTATTGGTTACAAAGGTAAACACAACAATCCGTGGTTATCAGATAGAACATGGGAAATCATCGAAGAAAGAAAACGTAAAAAAATTAGCTGAACAACGCAGATACCCAAATTACTAAGCAAAACTTGCAATTGCACTACAATACACTTAACAAAAAGGTTAAACGCAGTGCCAGAACGGATAAGAGAAAGTGTAGCGAGACTAATCGCTCCCGTGACCTGTATAAAATAACCAAACTCTTGTCAGGAAATAATCGTGCCAATAACAAACCCGTAAAAGACATCAATGGGAATGTCAAATACTCGAAACAGGACCAAGTGCTAGTGTGGGAGAACTACTACAAAAACCTACTAACCGGAACTGCCCCTAACAGCCAACCCATCTGCAACTGCATCACCCACCCCTTGCCTCTTTCTATTCACGTGGACGTTCCGGACATAGATGAAATTAATAATGCCATTTTTGCGCTCAAAAATAATAAGGCGAGCGGCTCGGATGACCTTCCTCCTGAACTGTTTAAAATGAACAGTCCATTGACCGCATCAATCATCCAACCAATCATTAAATTATTCTGGGATACTGAAAATTTACCTGAGAATATTAAAGAAGGCCTCATCATTAAACTTGCAAAAAAAGGGAACCTAATGGAGTGCTCTAACTGGAGGGGAATCACACTACTCAATACAATAATCAAAATCATTGCTAAAATTTTACACCATCGCATCTTCAATGCCCTAGATATAAACTTGCGCCCAGAGCAAGCAGGTTTCCGTCCAAACAGGTATTGCGTAGACCACATCAATAGTTTGCGTATAATAGTAGAGCAATCTGTGGAACTGAGAGCCCCTCTATATCTAATCTTTATTGATTTTAAACGTGCCTTTGACTCTATACATCAATCTGCTATTTGGCAGGCCTTGGCTTGTAAGGGAGTCCCATCTAAGATAATCCGGCTAATAAAAGCTCTTTACAACAATGCTCGTTGTCTAGTTCTTCATGAAGGTCTCAAAAGCAACTTCATTGATATCAACGTTGGTGTCAGACAAGGTTGTATTCTATCACCCTTGCTCTTCAACATTGTACTCGACCTAGTTATGGCACAATCTATTTCCACTACCAGCGGCATCAATCTTGATTTCACTGCCAAACTAAATGATCTTGACTATGCCGATGATATATACTTAATCTCGCATAACTTTAGTGAAATGCAACAAAAACTTGACTTAGTAAGCGCCAATGCAGAAAAAGTAGGTCTTCAACTAAACACCAACAAAACCAAATCGCTGAGGCTTAATACCGAAAATACCCGCCAATTCTCTCTCCTTGACCAACCCTTAGATGATGTTAATGAATACCTCTACTTGGGATCGCTAATCGACAATTCCGGAGGAAGTTCGGCCGACATTCAATATCGCATCAACAAAGCGAGACAAACCTTTGGAACTCTTACCAAAGTCTGGTATCATCCAACATTTCGGTAAAAACAAAAATCAAAATTTTTAATTCTTACGTAAAGTCAGCTCTATTGTATGGATGCGAAACATGGAATCTTCCAATACTTGACGCCAAACGAATTCAAGCTTTTGTCAATAGATGTCTTCGGCGCATTCTTAAAGTTTTTTGGCCGAACACTATCTCCAATGATGAGCTATGGGTAAGAACCAGCAAACCATTAATAACTGAAACCATCAAAACACGAAAATATCGATGGCTTGGGCATACTCTTCGAAAGCCAATGACCAACATTACAAGAAAGGCGCTGGAATTCAACCCTCAAGGCAGCAGAAGAAGAGGTCGACCAAATAACACCTGGAGACGTAACACAGAAAAGGAAATCCGTGATGCTGGTTATTCCTGGAGCCAGATCAAACGCCTGGCCGAAGATAAGGTTGAATGGAAGAAATTTGTTGTGGCCCTATGTTCCTCTTAGGAATTCGCAAGGATTATATATATAATTTGCAACTATATCCCGCCTGCTAAACTAAATACGAGAATTCAACTTAGGCGTTCATCTCATATTTTTTTTAATTATTTTTTTATTTTTTATTTTAGACTTTTTTAATGATAGGTCCAGCCTATTTAAATAAATTTATTATTCGTAATTTAATTTAACTAATTTGTAATTCCTAAAAATCAAGTAAAATTGAAATCAGTGGAGATTCTCAATTAATTTTTTTTTAATCACCGTATTTTCCCTGCTTTAGGAGAAGTTTTGGTTAAGATAAGAAATCATAATCATACGCTTTTTAAACTGGATAGTTTTCCAAGTTTGTTCGATTTTGATTTCTTTTATATGTATTCGATTAACCGAACATGGCTGCTAACTTTATTTTTCTTCAATTTAAAGCTCTTTGGGTAATTTGTTTCTTTGACGTATTACTCTTTTGCGCCAACAATCCGTGATATGGCCTCCAACTACCTGTCTTAAGACACTTCGGGACGAATCTAACAATACCTAAAATATCAAAATTCATCCAGCCGTTTGGATGGTACGAAGTAAAAAATAAATTGAAGGTCGGGTAAAAACTGGTAACCCATAATCTGAAAGTGCATGGTTTACATATTTATAATTGATGCTGAATTTTATTATAATGAACATCTAACTCAATATGAAAAAACGCTATTTTAGTACGAAAATTCTTACGTATGGAATTAGTTGTTAATGTTTTATTACATAGAAGTGCGAGTTACACAATAGATACAGAATATAACAACATGTTATTTAGTTGTTATGTATTTTATTAGTTTTAAATCTAAAAGAAAATAATTTTACATGTAAAAAGTAGAATTTTCTAAGAAATTTATTTTAATAGATTAATGGACATAAATTGTTTGAGTTATTCGTTATTTGAAATTGGCTATTTTAAGTAATGGCAAAAATTTTCTTCGAGTAATCGAACAACGATTAATTGAGTAGATACTCTAGTGCCAAGTCAATATATCAGCACACAAGGTCCAAAAAATGATTCCCAAGTTTAAGTAAGAAAAACCCCGTTTTTCTTTTTATTTTTAGGAAAATGCCGCGTGGAACTGAATTTACAGGTGACGAGCTTGGATTGAATAAAGGAAAGTGTAAAACCGGCATGAAAGTTTGCAAAATTTGCTGCTTTCGTAAAGAGACAACGAAATACGAGAACAAATTCCTTAAAAATCCCGGGCTTCGATGTTAAGTACCGGCCGGATATGCACCAGTGATGATTAAAGCAAAAGGCGGATGCAGCAGTTAGCAACCACTTTTTAAATAGGTTGTGAGCTAAAAAAAAAGTGGAACTTGGTTTTCATGTGACTAATTAACGAGTATCCCTCTTCCTTGATATTGATGAAAACTTGCATGGCGTTGAATGGATTTTTCACCCGAATAATGCACCGCTCCACGTGGCGAAGTAGCCCAGGGCGCTCTTTAACTCTAGAGAAATTGAGCTCAGACATCAATCCCATAAAGGATTTATGGGATATACTTTCTGCCAAACTACATGCACCTTCCAAGCAATACAACAGCTTTACGGACCTAAAAATTCCATTCTGGCTGAATAAGGCTAAATTGATTTGTCTGCCCTATCAAAAGAAGATATATTCAGGGTATATCACAAGTATCTTCAACAAGTGACTTTCTATCTTGATGTAAAACGGGAAGTGTAAATCCACCTGCAGAAATGGTGGGGTAGGACCATTGCATATTTTTTCCAAAACCGCTTTTACTACACAATTGAGAAATTGCGCCGTATATATTTGGTCATAAATTTGCCGCACACATAACAAAATACATCCGGCTGATTTTTACACGACATTTTTCTAAGTTTTTTTCTCATTTTTTATTTTATATTAATAATTATCTTTTGTACTTTTTTTTTGCACTTGTTGACTAATGCAGATTGTGCAAGGTTTTGCCTTTATATACCTTTTTAAAATAACGAAATTTTTGGCTTTACACAAATTTACGATTAAAAATTTTACAAGTAGGTACTTTTACTATATCGATCATAAGATAATTAATAACCAATCGATTTTCATGTAGCTTTAAGAAAAACTAATAAAACTAGTATGTATCTGATTTCCATTATTCCAATAAAAATGAAAATAAAATAGGCATACTCACAGGTAGTCACAACTAGAACATGGTATGCCGATAGTCTCAAAGACAACACAATAAAAAGGATTACAAAATATTGTGTAGTAAATAGGGTTAAGCCGTTAAAACATCACAACATTTATAGCTCTACACAAATTTGCGATAACAAATGTCAAAAGTAGGTACTTTCACTTTATCGGGAATAAAACAGGAATTTATCCATGGATTTTCATGAAATAAAATTTATTTTACTTCTAATACATGCAACTTTGAGCATAAGTACTAAAACTGGTAAGTATTTGTTGATTTAAATTTTTTATGAATTTTTTGATTTCAAAAATTTTACAAAAAAAAAAAAATTTTTTTTTGCCACTTCGGCCTCAATAACTCCAAAAATAATGGCTAAATTAAAAAAAGTTATAAGAGAAACTTAAATCTGGCATAATTTAAAATATTGCATACCAAAATCGGGTACGTCGTTTCAAAGTAACGATAAGATGTAAGGAGCAGCCTTTTCAAAAATCTCAATTTTTAGTAAACAATTTTTTAAAAAAAAACCTTACCATAGAATTGGAAATAATAATGATTTTTGTAGTTAGATGACTATCGCGGATCAAAAAAATATAGTGGTTATTCAAGGAATTTTTGCTTGTTGCATAGTGTAATTAGTTCAGTAAAGTATTTTCTTCAAAATACTTAAGACTTTTGTGATTGTGTAAAACGAGCTTAAACAAAATTTTTGCACATGTAAATATTGCCTACGGAGATTTAAAAAATTTTTTCTTTTAGGTCAAAATATAACATAATTTAATTTAATTCTTAGCCCTATTAATTTATAAATCCAAAGAAATATTTTTCCCAGTTTTTTCTTTGTTTCTCTTAATTATAATTAAATAAGAAATCTTGCACATATAATTATTTGACAAAGGTATATATAGATCATTGATGTCCAGCCCATACCACAATTTTGGAAATTAATTCAAAGAAATTCTTCTTACGCATTCTTACGCTCTCTCATTAAGTCAACGACAATTCACAATTCAGTCGGCTATCAAGCGACGAGTTCTCATTCGGCGGATGCTTTAACATATTTCTTATATTTTTTTTATTAAGAATACTTGTCTTTCTAGTCACTAATACTAATATAAAGCAATACGACCACAGCTTTCATTTTTGATATCACTGATATAGATATATATATATATATATATATATATATATATATATATATATATATATATATATATATAAATATTTGTATCGAGAGAATACTACACGGAGTTGACATGTAACGGAAGAAATTGCGTTTTTTATATTTCTTTCTTCGAAAGCTGCCCTTTTTGCATTTGTCTTTGCACCATCTTTTATGCCTCAATACAATGAACACAAATTTATTGAGCTGAAATTTATTTGCAAGACTCTTGTAAAATTGAACATTTAAGTTTTCCTCAACACAAGTAAATACTATTGAGGTAATAACATTACAAAACCAAATAATATTACTCAACAAATTTTTTACACAAAACAAAACGTTTGTTGCACATATTCTTTTGTTTAACTTGGTTTGTGTTTTGATAACGCAATTGTGTTGATTGTAGCGGCCTGTGCTTAGGCATTGCCACTTGTCTATCAAAAAACGCTTTCTGTCGTTCTTTTTTTTTTTTTGAAAGCTGCCCTCGCAACTGAAATTGGCCTTTTTCACACGTCGGCTTTTTCACCTCTTTGGTACTCTATGGTTCCGGGTACGTGTTACTTAAACTCAAGAACCGCTGGACCGATTGGCCCCAATTAATTTTCTATTATTTTTGGTGCCCCAATAATTTCTACATCTATAATTATTGCCATGTTTTTGTATGCATATTTTAATACATAATAATAATATGTTAAGTAAAGGAGTGCATTTAAGCATTAAAAATATGAAATTAAAATAATTTATTACAATGATATTAAAATAATTTGTTACACAGTAATAATTATTTACAAATGTATAAGTAATGCAATTACAGGTAATTACTTATATTATTCATACGCCCAAGTAGACCTCAAACGAATAATGTCAATCATACGTTACGATATACAATTACAAAAACATTGGGTATGCCAAACGAGGAATCCCGAAATACCGGAATTTTAGGGGATTGTAAAATCCCGAATGCCGGGATTTATTTTTATGAATCGCGATTTTTAATATATCAACGTTTATGTACAAAAATGTTCGTTTTTATTGATTTTTTAAACTACATCCAAAGAAATTATTAAAAATTATATTTTAGTTATATGTATTTTTTATTGCAATCTTATTTTTAATTTTAATTTTTTTTTTTTTGGTACAGAAAGGCTATTTAAGATATTAATTTTTTGCTTGATATATGACGACTGTTTCTGGATTTGTAGTTTGCTTAATAATAACCAATAACAAATTATCAATAAATTTTAATTCATTTCATGTTGTAGAATTCCTTTCTTCATAAAAATAATTTAATGAAAATTAAATTCAATGAACTTAAGCCTGATTATAATATCAAAATTTGTATTTAAACCATTATTTAAAGTTAAACGAAATATGCAGATTCACATTTTAAGCCTTTTTTACAAATTGATTTAGCAAGTTAAGCTTTGGTTTAAGACATATGTAATACCAAAATTTTCTATAGAATAAAAAATATTATTAAAAATCATTATTTGTCAAACAAAAAATAAAAATTATTCAAGATCCAACTTAAGTATTATTCAGGAACTGCAGAATATCCCACATATTCCAAAAAAAAATTTTAGGTTTATAGCAGGTTTATGAAACTAATTTTCAATAAAAATTTGTTTAATAAAACTTTTATTAATCAAAAAAATTTTTATGGATAAGGGGTAAAATTTTATATATATATATAAAACTTAAATCGGAATTTTTATGAAATAGCTCATATTCCCTCTGGATTATTTCTAATAAAAAAAGGTTAAACTTGCTGAAAAAACATACGTACAATAAAATAATATTTTATAAATAAACACTTTTTGCCGTGCACATAAACTTGAAGTCTTTTTTAAAAAATATTGGTATGAAAATTTTCCTTTATAATAAACCAATAAATAAATACTTAAATTGTTAATTATGAATCTCACAGTAAATTTATGCATATCAGTACCCTGAAGAGTTTTTTACTATATCACCAGAAAATATGGCTGGAATCACGAAAATTTTACATGATTCTCGTCCAAGCCAAAAGCAAAAAGTTATTACTTATAGCGAACAAAATTTCAGTCGAATACAGCAAAAAATTCATGGTTATTCTATAGTTACTTAAATCAAGTTTTCGTTGCTATATGTTTTACAAAATAGCAAGGAAAGGCTGCTTCATTCAAACTATCCGTTTCTCGAACCAACACATTTTATTTGTGCATGCATAAATCTTTTCTTGAATTGAATACAGTTTTAATGTTAATGCCTTAAAATTAACAATCAACAGTTTCTCATAGTACACCAAAGTAAATTGCTTTAGGAAAATATTTCTTAAAAAACTTGAGAAATTATAACTCGATTCAAGTAAATAAATTTCAAGTTTTCTAAAAAAAGTAAGAATACTTAATAAATTCAAGTACATGTTTGGTCTTTCAATTCAAATTATATTCAATTTGAATTATAAAATACCAGCATCATGCCGAACATGATGTATTTAACTCTATATAAACTAAGGGGGAACTTTTGCTTCTTATTTTACTTTTTCAACATGAAAATAACATACGGGTTTCTTCTTGTTCTGTTGCTGTTCTTGTATCTACACAAAACAGGGAAATAGGTTTTTACCTACTTGTGTAGTTCTATAGAAATCTTAGTATTAATTAAGAAACTTTTGGCTGGTTTTCTTGTGTATTTTCCGAAAAAAATTTAAAAAATCCCTAGCATTTGTTTCTTGATGCAAGAAATTCAATTCTATTTAAAAATCAAGAAAAACAGATTTATATTAAATAAATGCAGCTTGAACGCACGAATATCTTTCCTATTATTATTAAAAACTAAATACTTATGTTTATCTTGTTTAATGAAATTTTTGATCATGTACCAAAAACTTGAATTTTATGGCCATGAGAAAATATTTCTTTTTTATTTATTTATTTACTTAGTTCGTCAATGAAACTTATATTTCTTACTGGCTAATATGCTTAAACTAAATAAAATTTGATACTTTAGTACATTTATGTTATAACATTAAAGGAAACAATTTTGCATTAAATTTATTTTAAGACTTTTGAGAGGTTATTTTTGATGCCAATACGATCAGTGAAATCAATATACGAATACAAATTTTTAAATTCGTAGCTCATTCCGTGGATAGAATGAGCTTGGAATAATAAGACGGAAAGTATTGAAGTATAAGGGGTATATAATTTCTGGAATGACGAATAGGAATTGAAAACTTAACCTGACGAAGTAGGAATTTTGAGACAATTTCACCGTTTTACAGATTCAGCATGAAGGTGATGTTCATATATATCCTCCGATTTTTTAAGGTTGGAAGATTAATAAGTTTTAATCGGTTTTCATACGGAGGTAAATTGATATTTGGATTCCAATGCAGTTTTGGAACACAGAGTAAAAGAAATTTCTTCTGTACGAATTCTAGTTTTTTAGTAATTGCCTCATACTGTGGGTCCCAAACGACCGAACCGTATTCCAGAATTGGTCTCACCAATGAAATATATAACTGTCTTATAACATAGGTATCTTCAAACTCCTTCCCCAACGTTCGATAAATCCAAAGACACCTTTGGCCTTTTGACAGTCTACGATATGTGCGCATTAAAATTAAAACTCAATTTATGATCAAGTAAAATATCCAGATCAAGGAATGTCTCTAGTCTTTCAAGTTGATGATTATTTAGTATATAGCTGCAGAGTACTGGACTTATTCTGTAAAATAACATATTTTTAAATTTTGACCATCAAATTTATATCACACCATAAGTTCAAACTGTTTAGATCATCTTGGAGTAAGGAAGGCATAGTTGTGTTTTTGTAACTATAAAAAAGTTTTGCATCATGTGCATACATTAGTATTTTCGAATATTTAATACACGTTGGTAAATCATTAATGAATAATTGGAATAATACTGGACCCAAGTGACTACCTTGAGGGACTCCAGATGGAACAGGTGTAGATTTAGTATTACAACCGCGAAACAGTATGCACTGATACCTCCCTTTAATATAAGTGGCCATTCTTTTAAGAATTATAGGAGAGAGCCCGATTTTATCCAACTTGTACATAAGAAGGTTATGATTTACTTTGTCAAATGCTTTACTTAAATCCGTACAAATTATATCAGTTTACATCCCAGAATAGTTTGAGAATATCACCGATGTTGTAAGTTCCAAAATGGTGATAACAAGGAACATACATGATGCGACATAATATTAGTCACGATTTTTCAAAGAGTTTAGGAATAACAGTTAACTTAGTTATAGCTCTATAGGTTGAAATATTGGATCTACATCCGGATTTTAACAAAGATATAGTGGAAGATTTTTTCCAGTAATCAGGGAAATACACATTTTTAAGAGAAACGTTGTATAAATACGTTAAAGGCGAAATTAGGGAACATAAAAATTGTAGAAGTACACAACTGGGAACTCCATCAGGGCCATAACTTTTACTACCAGCTCATCATTGTTTTTGTGTTAAATGTTACTTTCTATGCGAACGCTAACGTTCAAAATCGTTGAACAGGCAGTTAGAGTATTTAATTCCTTTGTCAGCATTCATAACAGTTGTTTCATATAATATTGATTCAGGTATTCGATATGGATAATCGTTTAAAAGATTAGTATCCTTATTAGAATATGAGCAGGAAAAAAATTTAGCAAACACGTCACATATATTTGGATCATTTGAGGATTCTATGTCAACAAGTTTAATCATAGAAGGATAATCAGATACTCGTCGCTTTGAATTCACAAAGTTATAAAAAGATCTTGGATCACTTTTAAAGTTTACCTTAACTTTAAAGAGATAATCATTGTAACATTTTTTATTTCTTTATTTAAGAAAATTTACTAAATACGAACGAAATAAGTAAAAATCGAGAAATTATTTTTGGATTTTCTTGCTGTAAGAAACGAAATTGATTACTTTAGAAAATTAACTTCTTTCCGTGTAGTGTTACAGTTTTTAACTCAGCTATCGGGATCGATGAGGGAATGCACTTTGCCGTGTATTAATGTCGTCACAACTTAAGGTAGCAGCCAACCTTCAGGGTATCGATATCTTAGCTATAGTTGAAAAATTCTATGTGTACAATATAGTCCATGATTTACAAACAAAAACATGCTTTGATTTAAATTATTACATACAATTTTTAAACATTTTAAACGAAAATATGATTAATAAATTTTAGATTTATATGAATAACATTTTTACATATTCTTTACTTATTATATAAATGTAAAAAATCAATTGTTTTGTTATGTTTTCTTATTTTAAAATATATGTTATGTATATAATATAATACCTTTTAAAAATGTATAAATAAATAAAAAAGTGCGGCTTATTTAAAAAAAGTCGTATCTTAAAGAAACACATTGATCCCGAATCCCGAAATCCCAGAATATCCCGGGATCCCGAAAAATCCCGAAAATCCCAGGATTTCCGGATCTGGATTTTCAAAAATCAGTCCCGATTAGCTTCCCTAATGTACATACATCATCTCAAGTATTTTTTTTAAGTAAAAATGATTTTGAGAAGAAAATGAGAAATAAAGTTCAATTTCTGTTTGAATGCACCTAATTTGTGTACGAGTAATAAGCAAAAACTACTTACTAGATGGGTGCTGTTTGTGACGATGGAAGTCGGAGATCCTTGTTTCCACCCACACCATCTACACAATATACCTATATGTTACATATTTTTTTATATTCCTCTGTAAGAATTTGGATTTTTCTTTTGTATGGAGCTCTTTAATTTTCTGGTAGATTAATTTTTTATATATATATATTGTTATATATTTTTTTTTATATTCCTATGAAGTATATATTATATATTGTATATATATATATATATTGTATATATATATATTGTATGAAGTTCTTTAATTTTCGTGTAAATTAATTTTGTAGTATTAATAGTTACCACTAGCCTAAGCATCACGTCTTTTTATTTTCCCTTTTTTTTTTAAATTGGTATAACCTTGTTGTATACTGCGAATTTTTTAATTTAAGTATGAGCGTTTGAATTAACGGCCATTTAGGACGACCTCTACCGGCAGATAGCGGGTACAACCACCCGCGCCCCTAGCGGCCAATAGCAGCAGCAAACTAAATAGAACAGCTGGATTGAACAGCTGGATTGATACAACCACCTGTAACATACGACGACGGGAAAAGTATAAAAGGCGAGCACAAACAGAAATCTTGATCAGTCGGTGACAAGCGCAGTGGCAGGTAAGTCGTAAACTACGGTGGTTATCCCGCTGTAGAAATTGGTAGAGTAGCTTGTTTTTTTTGATTGGTGCTAGTGTAGGACTAATTGAACTTCCCGTGGTCATCCCGCAGGTTTTCAATCTAGTGCTACAACAGAACCAAAGGTCGAGCGTAGTGGTGTGCCCGTGGTTATCCCGCAGGTGTAGAACTATGAGTCACTGAACCCAGCGTTTCCGTGGTTATCCCGCAGATTCACTGCCGTTTGGTGGCTTCACTGGGCCTCCGTCCGTGTTAGGGGTTGGAGTAGAAGGGATTGGGTTCCCCGTGGTTATCCCGCAGGTTTCCCAATCTCCCCCTACGCCAGCGCCGAAAGCCGAGCGTAGTAGTGCGCCCGTGGTTATCCCGCAGGTGTACGACTACGAGCAACTCAACGCAGCGTCTCCGTGGTTATCCCGCAGATTCACTGTCGTTTGGGTGCTTCACTGGGCGTGAGTTGAACGCGTGCTACCTACTTGCCACTGTCTAACTAGACGAAGCGTGTCGAGCGTACCGCCAGCCCGTGTCGTAACGCGAGCGTGCCGATCGTACGGCCATCCCCGTGTCCGTGGAGCCAGGGTGGTCGTGTCCAGTGTAGAAACCGTCGTAGATATTTTTCCCTTTGTAGTTCGTAAATAAAGCGCTTTTTGAACGTAAACGTGTGTGTGTTTTCTTTGATAGGAGGTCACAAACAAGAAATTCATTGTGACTGGACCGTGGTTAACCGGCGAGTTATACCCCAGCCAGGAAGGTTCGTTACAGTTGGCGCCCGAGCAGGGACCTCTTAAAAAAAAAAAAACAAAAAAAAAAAAAAAACACACACACACGCACACACACACTAGCGGTTGAATTCGGTAAACGCGTGAGTCGCGAAACGGATAAGTTCAACAATAAGACAAAGTAAAAAAAAAAAAAAAAAAAAAAAAAAAAAAAAAAAAAAATAATAAAAAAAAAAAAAAAAAAACCCCTTTTTAACCTTTTAAGAAAAAAAATTTCGAAAACAAGTGACATGGTGAAGACTGGGTGGATATATCCACTGAAGCGGGAGGAGTTGGTGGAGATTATGCAAGAGTTTTCCTTAGACACCGCCGGTACAGTAGACGAGTTACGCAAACGCCTGGCCCAATTTATTAGTGGCGAACACAGCGTGAAGGTCATCCCTAGGTTGCAGGCCTTGCAGGAACAATTCGAAGCTGGAAGTTCGTTGACGGTACCCGGGAGGAGTACCATGAAATCACCACAGCCGAAAAATAAAGGGGAAGAAGCCCCGTCGGGAATCAGTGAGCCGGTGGAAGGCACGAAAATCCCTAGTTTGAGCGGCAGAGTCCATCTCATGGACCAGGTGCGGAAGTGGGGCCTGTCCTATAACGGTAATAGTGAGCCTCTGGCCTTTATCGAACGAGTCGAAGAACTAGCCGAAATTTATGAGGTTATGTTGGACCACCTACCCCGGGTTATGCCCGAATTTTTGTGTGAACGGGCCCTGGCATGGTACCGGAATAATAACGCCCACTGGGAGGAATGGTCAGGCTTCCGAACCGATTTCTTATCCTTCTTCCTCCCCACCCGGTATTTCGAGCGGTTGGAGGACGAAATCAGGGCCCGGGTGCAACAGCCGGATGAGCGGTTTAAGGATTACGTGTTAGAAATTCAGACTCTCATGCGGCACTCCAGTCTGACGGCGGACCAGAAGCTCCAACGTATCTTTGAGAACGCCCAGGCCAAATACAAATGGTACATCCGGCGCAATGATTTCGGGTCTCTCGCCGAGTTGATACGGATGGCGGAGGACCTCGAAAGTATACCGAGTGTGACCGCAACGGCCCCGGAGAATAGAGTCGCGGCCCCAACCAGAGGTCAGACTGCTCGCTGCCACGGTTGTGGAGAACAGGGGCACTACGCCAATCGATGTCCAAAGAGCGAAACCCAGCAGATGGGAAATGCCAACGGGGGCCGACACAATTGAGGATGGTCGGCTCCCCCGCAACAAAAGTGTCATCCTCCACCAACGCGACCTGCCTACAACGCGAGGAAACGCAGTTAACGGCCACGATCCTAATCAACGACATCACTATTAAAGCGGTGTTGGACACCGGCGCGAGCCGAAATTTCATCCATCAAAACATCATTCAACGACTCACACCATCCCCGACGTACCACCGTGAAGAACTGGACATCATGCTGGCCAACGGAGCCGTGTGCCGGGTCTCCAGGGCAATAGAGTTGAAGACGACTCTGGGAAATCAAACAAAGAATTGCCGATACCTCGTAATGCCCGACGCTAGTGAAGGAATCATTTTGGGGCTCGAGTTTCTGCGGAATTTCGACACGAGCATACGAATTGCCGGACTGACGTTGAACTGCTCTAGTAGTGAAGCTGTAACCCAAAGGCCATGCCACCGGCCCGTGCAAGATCACGCAACACCCGGGGAGGTCGTTGTGGGCCAGGAACAACCGCCGGAGCCCATAACAACGGAACAGGCAATGATCACGGCGTTTTTGGAAAAGGAGCTACCCAAGTTCAAGGAGCTGCACGGGGTCTCCAATATAGCCAGCCACAAAATTATACTCACCGACGACAGGCCTATCAAGATCCGCTACGCGCCCAGGAATCCAGCCATGCAGGCCATCATCGACTCCGAGGTAAATGACCTGATTGCTCAAGGTTGCATCGAGCGGTCGCACAGTCCATACTGCTTCCCCATTACCCTGGTCAAGAAGAAAAATGGCTCCTGGAGAACATGCATGGATTTCCGTCAGCTTAATATCAGAACATTCAGCGAGGTCCCAATGGATGACAACGAGCACTTTGAGAGAACGAGTCGGCAGTTCCGGGAAAGGATGCAGGAAGAGCAGGCGAAGAGGCGGCGTATAATATTCCTAGACGATGACGGGGCAGAAATTACAAAGAAGGGAGTCGGGGAAGAACCCCCGGGGCCTTGGGGAGCAACCCATTACCGCATGACCGCTGCCCTCCCGAAAGCCACCGTGGGGGATCCTCATCGAGAGACCAGTGCCACCAGGAAAAATCAAACAAAGGCGGTACCAGTACGGCCTGGCTCATCCAAAGATACACACAACAAGCCACCACCGGTGGTTGACCCCGAAATCATCTCCGTGAGTTCCGAGGGCGGGGATAGCCCACCATTAAGAACGACATGCCCTTCACGGAAGCGAGACCCGGAGCGCAGCCCTGAAACTCTTCCCCCCACACCAGGCCGTCAAATCCCGAACCACCCGAGGGATCTCCAGAGAGACGAATCCAGCCCGACAACCCAAGACAACCCGCCATGGTTCGTTCCAAACTCCCCTGAGGCGAACGTACCCATAACGCCTGGCAGACGGCTGGGGCTAACCCACTCGCCAGCAGGGGCGGTATTCAGAAGCCCGCAGACCGAGGACGACATCAGCACCATTGGCCCTTCCCCGCAATGGGACGGCACACCGTCCGAGCTAGAGGAATTATTGAGAGCAGAACTGGGCGAGTTCGACACCACCCTAGCTACCAAATCACCACCCGGAGGGCAGCCTAGCGAATCGGGTACCTCGGTAGAATCAAGCCCCCAGCCGAGAGTACGAGGATGGGGCACGATTGACATCCAAGACTCCAGATGCCACAGTTTCGGTGATCACGCCGGCTTCCAGCGGACGGTAACCTACCGCTTCTGGTGGTCTAGATGCGATTTATGGCCGCCCATTCAAGAATCCGAGTTGGCCCGCGGACACCAAGCCACTAGTTCATCCTCCGGGTCCCTGATCGAGGTCACACCCGCATTACCACCGGAACGAGAGGAAGACGAAGCCGAGAGGTGGGGATGGCCCACCCGGCGCCTATCCGACAGTTCCTCAGACCAGTCGGCGCCTGCCTCCCCGTGTCTGTCCATCTACACCTCGTTATCGCTAGACTCCGTCCACTTGTCTAGCCGCACGAGTATAGGTACGACACCATCACCCCCTGACGACCACCACCCAGCGATTGCCCCTATGCCGCCGTCTGTAACGGCGACCCAGGCACCCGATAGCCCAGATCGCACGCCAGCGGGGCCACCTCCAGAAGCCAACGGGTCGCCGGGTGACGGAAAAGGAATTAAGGCCGAAACATGGCCGGACGACCTAACACACATCGTGGAGACGTCAAAGCAGGCACGCCAGCCCGGTCATCGGCTAAAGTTCATTCACCATAGCGGTCAGAAGACGTACAGGGTCAAGATCTCGAAAGCAGGGAGCGTGCAGGTAGAGGCTCTGCCGTGAGAGGGAGGTTCCCCACCCGTGACGAAGAGGGGATGTGTGACGATGGAAGTCGGAGATCCTTGTTTCCACCCACACCATCTACACAATATACCTATATGTTACATATTTTTTTATATTCCTCTGTAAGAATTTGGATTTTTCTTTTGTATGGAGCTCTTTAATTTTCTGGTAGATTAATTTTTTATATATATATATTGTTATATATTTTTTTTTATATTCCTATGAAGTATATATTATATATTGTATATATATATATATATTGTATATATATATATTGTATGAAGTTCTTTAATTTTCGTGTAAATTAATTTTGTAGTATTAATAGTTACCACTAGCCTAAGCATCACGTCTTTTTATTTTCCCTTTTTTTTTTAAATTGGTATAACCTTGTTGTATACTGCGAATTTTTTAATTTAAGTATGAGCGTTTGAATTAACGGCCATTTAGGACGACCTCTACCGGCAGATAGCGGGTACAACCACCCGCGCCCCTAGCGGCCAATAGCAGCAGCAAACTAAATAGAACAGCTGGATTGAACAGCTGGATTGATACAACCACCTGTAACATACGACGACGGGAAAAGTATAAAAGGCGAGCACAAACAGAAATCTTGATCAGTCGGTGACAAGCGCAGTGGCAGGTAAGTCGTAAACTACGGTGGTTATCCCGCTGTAGAAATTGGTAGAGTAGCTTGTTTTTTTTGATTGGTGCTAGTGTAGGACTAATTGAACTTCCCGTGGTCATCCCGCAGGTTTTCAATCTAGTGCTACAACAGAACCAAAGGTCGAGCGTAGTGGTGTGCCCGTGGTTATCCCGCAGGTGTAGAACTACGAGTCACTGAACCCAGCGTTTCCGTGGTTATCCCGCAGATTCACTGCCGTTTGGTGGCTTCACTGGGCCTCCGTCCGTGTTAGGGGTTGGAGTAGAAGGGATTGGGTTCCCCGTGGTTATCCCGCAGGTTTCCCAATCTCCCCCTACGCCAGCGCCGAAAGCCGAGCGTAGTAGTGCGCCCGTGGTTATCCCGCAGGTGTACGACTACGAGCAACTCAACGCAGCGTCTCCGTGGTTATCCCGCAGATTCACTGTCGTTTGGGTGCTTCACTGGGCGTGAGTTGAACGCGTGCTACCTACTTGCCACTGTCTAACTAGACGAAGCGTGTCGAGCGTACCGCCAGCCCGTGTCGTAACGCGAGCGTGCCGATCGTACGGCCATCCCCGTGTCCGTGGAGCCAGGGTGGTCGTGTCCAGTGTAGAAACCGTCGTAGATATTTTTCCCTTTGTAGTTCGTAAATAAAGCGCTTTTTGAACGTAAACGTGTGTGTGTTTTCTTTGATAGGAGGTCACAAACAAGAAATTCATTGTGACTGGACCGTGGTTAACCGGCGAGTTATACCCCAGCCAGGAAGGTTCGTTACATGTTTTAGAAAAGCGAACTAAAAACAAATCAAAAAAGTCATTATTGGAATTAAAAATTAGTATACTTCTGTTTGTTTTATTGCCATTCCATAAAAATCTCTGAAGCGTAACTTTAAAGAAATCAGTGGGAAATTAACAGCTCGAAAAAAGGATACGAATCGGAATATAAATAAAACTGGAGAGAGAAACTAAAAGACTATAAAAAATAGATGCAAAATAAAGTAACAAATATATTTTTTTAAATAAAATTTTTACAACAAAAATATTTAGAACAAAAAGAAAATTATAAAATATACAATTTTATTTTAATAGAAAAGTACTTGACTACTTACAAAATACTATTTCTTTTTTTTACTTAAAAAAATTCTTAATATCCCCATTTACTCAATTAACTGCCAGGCATTTTTATTTATTTATTAATTTATTTATTTAGGAAACAACAAGACTTTTAATCTTATATAATAATTCTGCTAATTCAGTGGCAGATTTTGTGGTAGTTGCTTAGATATTAGAGTGTACAAACTACATATGTACATTTAAAACCAACGTAAAATTTCTATATTATTATTATAAATGAGTGCTTGCAGTACTTTAATATTACTAGTTTCCGTTAAAATTTAAGTTTTTCATGAACTATACTCACCTCGAATAATATCGTAAATTTGACGTAAGTTGGCCGCACTGCAATTTTAATACTCGTCGCAATTTTTCCATTTGTCAATTGTAGCGAACTTTCGTTAAGTTTACGCTGGCGCAGCTTGCCCTCGGGTTTGTAACCAGTCATTTTTCTATTCCTTTTTTTGCATCAGAGCGAATAGCATCAACCACTACCCAGCAGTGCGGATAACTTACGTCAACTTGACGATTCTCTGGAAATTAAATTCTTTTTTTGTACCCAACCGTATGTACATAAGTTAAGTAAAATTTGAATTGTAATAAACCCCATATTTGGAAAAAAATTACTAAAACTTCTTTTTCACTTTCTACCCTTAAATAAATCTACTATCATTACTCCGCTGGAGCAATTATAGTAATAATCTTCTTTTCCATAGCCCACCGTTTAAGTCTCAGCGGCCCCCTTTTTTTCCTCTATCTGGAAGAAGATTATTTAGAACTGGTGTCAACCCACACGCCAGTACATAGAGAAAATATTGATTTTAATAACAAGTTAAAAAATGCATAAATTTAATAATAAGTTACAAAAATTTTGTTTAAGCAAAATGTGAAAATATTGAAATGTAGAAGTGCTAACACAGAAAAAAAAAATGAAATTGTCTCTTATCAACAAATTCATACCAAATTGATAGAATCAAGCAAACCATTTATTGATTTTGCACCTATTACCAATTATTATATTGATTACCAAAAATTGTAAAAATTTTAAATTAATAAAATAGGTAATCATTCATTCAAAGCAAATTTGGATCTACCAAGGTAAGATACCATTTGGTTTAAAGATTCATATTTGACTTTTGACATCAATTGCGGTGAGTGTAAAGCGGCAAACACCTCTGAAGAGATTGTATGGTTACAATCGAAACTAGTCAGGGCAATCTGTCCATGAAAACCTGGGTTCAATTCCCAGCTCATTTAAGAATGAAAAATTATCAATAAATTTTAATTAATTTCGTGTTGTGAAATTCCGTTCTACATAAAAATAATTTAATGAAAATTAAATTCAATTAAAATATCGAAATTTGGATTAAAAACAATTGAAAAGGTTTAATATTTATTTCAATAAATGATATTTTTAATTTTAATTAAAAAAAAAAAAAAAAAAATTATCAAAAAACTTTGCCGTTTCAAACAATGTGTTAATTTATTTAATTAAACATAGCTTAGGTTTTGGCAATTCCCAACAACAATTCTACAAGTCGAAATTATTTTATTTTAAACGAAAAAAGTCAATTAAGATTTTTTGTTATTTAATTAATATTTAAACTAAAAATTTATTTCCAAACAACTAAAATGTTAATCAAATTAAAATTAAATTCTTAATTTTTTTTCAACTAAAAAAATAATTGATTCAACTATCGCATTAATTACATTGAAATACTTTTTAAAAAATTTGTTTAATTGATAAAAAGCTACTATTAATTTTTTTGTTTAGCATTACTTACGATTTGTATACTTGATGGGAGTTCATTCCAGAGACGAATGGCATTAACAAAGAAGTGTCTTTCTGATATTAGTTTGCGTTATCGAATGCAGTTTATTCTTGAAAATATTATCCATTTGTAAAGATACCCATTTTGTTTACTATATAGATAATGTTGTGTAGAAATAGTAGAGTTCGCCCTTTTAGTAGATTTACATAAGAAAAATGAAACATTAAACAGAAAACTGTTAGATTCTACTAAGTATATCTAGCTCTACCATAAATATATTTTGCAATATTATGAAAAGTTACGTTGAGCTTATTGTCGATAAGAACATTTTTTAAGTATACATATTAATATTGAAGTTTATATGAAAAACTAAAATTTGTGTTTGTTGTTAATATAAATATACGAAAGAAACAGTCTTGTCGACATTGTGGGCCAGGCGGTAAGAATTTTTTTATTTAAACTTATTCTCGAAATGTGTTCCATGGGCTGACTGCTAATACCGCACGAACTTTATATGCGATCGTAGCTGCTTCTTTATTCCTCACGTGTAAATGAGTGATTGTAACTGACACACGTTATTACGCGAAATAAAAAGTTTAAAATCATACACGGGTTTTAATGCAAGCAGAATGCTTCTAGGTTTTTTAGTACTCTTTGTCCCATAATTCGCTTCTATATTACTATACACACTTGTACGAAAAGTACGAATTTTAGTCTAAATGGGGTTGAAAAAATGTATGAAAAATGTAAATTATTACCCCGTTTTGCCTCCTTAAGACCGATTTTGAAGATTTACATTTTTGTGACATGCGTTACGTTCCAGTTTAGCCTTTCTTGGCCGAAAAATCCGGTAAAATATAGCCTATAGTAATTTCGCTACAATATTCTATCTTTATACCAAATTTCACTAACATTGATTCAGCGATTTGGTAGTGATATATGCACTTGTGATGTAACGAATTTGTATTCTTATCGCCGAATATTCGGCTATTTCATGACACTCGTATTCGTCAAATTCAAGGGAATAATTTGCGAATACGATCCAAATAAAACATAAAATGAATGAAAATTAGGGCAGGGCGGTGGAGTCGAAGTTATAGAGCCGGAGTCGCAGCGCTTTTACCGCAGTCGTTGTTGGAGTCGGATGTGGAGTCGTACCTACAGAAACTCGAGACTCAAACATTTCTCGGTATAAAAAATTCAAAGATTTCATTAAATATTTCCCCAAATAAAAATTCTTCGAAATCGGCACGGTGGGCGATCATCTTTGTTCATTACTTATTACCACTAAATCTATGAAAATAATTTAATATATGTAGTTTAACACCAAAAAACAACGCAAACTATAATGCGTCACTGAAGCCTACCATCATGGTAAACTAATATTTTGTGTACATATGGCGTACACACTTTTCGAAATGAGTGAATAGTGCTGCAGAAAACTCCCAGCAAAAATAATGGTTGAACATGCCTCTAATTTTTAATAGTTTTTTTTACAAAAAAACCTTTCTCTTCAACAGGAATAATAATCTTTTAGAAAAGAAAAAACTAAAACTTAAATGCAAGTGTTATATCCTCATAGCATGTAAAATTAATAATTAAATTTTAGTAGAGCAATATTGAACTTCAAAAATTAAAGTTTCTTCTTCAACACGCAGAGAAAAAACATGATTAATGAATGGTCACTACGACCATTTTTGTTTATACTTGCCTTATATGTTTACCCTCATAAATTAATTATAGTCTTAATATAACTTAAAAAATTGTTTTTTGTCCTTAGCATTTTTAAATTCACTATAATAATATTATATGGTGGCTTACACCTAAAAAGGTACTCTGGTCTAGCTAAACATATTATATTATTTGATATGTTAGCTACTATAATATATTTATTTTAAACTACACAGTTAAAATCATAATATTAGTTGAATACAAAAGGTATGTTTAATACCATAATTTTTGTTTGCTTGAAAACACATTCCTTAAAAAGCAAACATTTATTGTCAAAACAAACAGTGTGTGCTTTAAAATTACATTTTCTCCGTCCGCGAGCGTCAGTTAATCAGGAAACATGAATGATGACAGAATAATTAAAACATTTTTCGGGGGAAAAAATGCCATGCCGCCATGCAAAACTAACGAAATAAATTATTATACGTTTATTGAAACAGGTAAGTTATTTAAATATAATTATAAAAATATATAAATATGCAATTATTTTGTCTTTCTTGCAGCCAAAAAAACCTATAACAAATTTTGACACATAATTTTGTCATCAGCCCCGCATTTTTTCAAAAACGGAATTCTTATTTGTTTGGATATATTTGTACCACACAACGTAAATTTATAAATTAAAACACATACACAGGTATATAAATATGTGTATTTAATTTTATTTTTAATATATGTATGCTATATTTTATTTATTATATTTGTAATAAAACATAAATTTTTTATATTACATTTTTTATTGTTTTTATTGTAAGAACCATATCAAATGTTGAGGTAGACATTTTGCATGGTATTGGGAAATATAGAAAAACGGTTTGAAAGATCGTGCGCATTTTTCTTCTGAACATAATAATATGTTTGAGACAACAATTATCTAAAATCATTATAACTGAACATATATTGTTGCTTAAGACGTGTTTGACTCAATCATAACCACAAACATTAATGATAGTTTGCGATTTTGATTGTATCAATCATGTTTTTTCTTTGCGTGAAGCCACTAAGCATTTTTCTTTATTTTTTTCCACCGTGTCAGTAACTATAAAGGCCCAAACACTTATCAAAATTTTCATCAACCATTGTGGTAGTATTAGTGAAAATGTTTGATATGACGGCGAATATGACGTCCAGCTAAGTTCTCTTGCATGGTAAACATTTGACAAGTGTATTTGGCTCTTAACAATTTTAAAATGTTCAGAAGTGGCATTCAGGTGCGAAGTTGTTCATTTCAAGTTTTTTTTCAATCTATTGTTATCGACGCAAACGGGACGTTTTTGTTAATCGAATTTAAAACATCGGGTGACGCTAAATTTCAGATTGGAAATTGGTATTCCTATTCAGCGAATATTGGCGCAGATGTTCGTTTTCGCGAGTATTTAATATGCAAAATCACTAATATGAACATAATCAGTGTTTAAAAAACCGCAGTCAAAAAAAAAAATAACTTTTTCTTCTAAATTTTCTTTTTTCATTGGTCAAAAACAAACTGTTTCTTTAAATTCTTTAAAAGTAAACAGTCGCAGTCAAAGCAAAAGAAAAAAATGAAAAGTTGTACAACACAAAGTATTGCGGCTGTCGCCTTGTTCGGAAGTTTTTGGTTTGACTGAGACTTTTTATAAATTCCGAAGTTAAGGCAGAAGAGATATTGTATGTGTATTTTATTTTGTAACATAATAACATACACACATAATCATGTAAAACACAACGCAACGCCAAAGAATAACATTTAAAGCACAAACAATGTCAAAAATATTTTGTAATTTTGTTGTTGCTTTCTACAGAAATTCACATTGCGTTTAAAAAATTTAAAACGCTCCCTAGCTTGAGGCGTTGATCATAGAAAATGTATTAGGAAATCATCGGTCCGAAAACTGGCAAAGTTGCAATATATCTCCACCCCTTAGGGGGGCTCACATACAAATATGGCCGTTTAATGAAATTCTTAAATTTGTCCCCTGCAGCGCCGAGGATGCTCCTAGATGGGTCAAATGTATGACCAACCCCACTTTACTTTTCATCTCAATCATTTATTTCTAACATACCCACCCGCTGTCTCCATTGCTTAAGGGGGCTTCCATACAAAATGTTCAATGCAGACTAGAAATATATTGAAGAAAAAGTCCCATAAATGCCCAGGAGTCGCCCCTAGGGGGATAAAATGTATGACTGACCTCCATTAGTTTTTTGTTCTTAACATTTTCTCAAATTATATTTTCCCTTTATCACCATCCCTTAGGGGGGCTCCCATACAAATATTGCGTTTTATGAAATTCTTAAATTAATTAAAATTTGTCGACTTTTGTGAATAAAATCAAAACTTGCAAACAGATTTTAATCATTTATGGCTTGTTTTGTTTGGAATTTCGATTTTTATACGTCTGAAAATTAGATGCATAGCTACATTTTCCAATTTTTTATAAATTTTTAAAAAACAAAAATTTCGAAATATTGATAAAAAAATTAATATTTTTTTTTAAAAAAAAGTTTTATTTTTCTTAAATTTTTCTTTTATTGCGGAATTTCGGTTTTTTAAGTTTTTTTAATATACTAAACCGTTTTTGAGTTACGCGAACATATGTTGTGCAACCTCCTCTATTTTCGAAATAACGGTATATCTCAAAAACCAGAGCCAATCTTAAAAAACCGCGGGCACCACTGGATTCAGCGTACCCGAAACGCTTGGTGCCCAGCTTGTCACGAAAAAAAGTGTCAATTTCTTGCACAGTGTAATTTACCATAGGCCTCATAAAGCCAAGATAAAGACCGTACCAAATATATTAATTGTGGCTAAATTTGGACCAATTTATATTTATAGTTTGCCATAGGAGCCATATCAAGCGGCCTTCCGAAAACCAATTTAAAACGAACAAAAATCCAACAAATTTGTATTACAGTACTGAAATTTCGTCTTATTTAGGTTCTTTTTAATATTAGAAATCACTCTACCGAATTTTGTAATGAACGTCTAAAAAAATACCCTTCTCTAAATCACTTAAATACGCGTTATAGTATTTCTGAAATTAATCATGATATTTGCTTATAATTTGGCTAGGAATGACATCACTTTGAGGTCATATAGATCCCACATGGAGACCAGTCCTGAAATATTCGAGCTATAGGTGGAGGTTAGCAAAGATTCGGTACAGCCGAAGGTATCACTCTTATTTGTTTTTTTTTTTTTTTTTTGGGCTTTTGTTGTAGTGCGCAGAGAGGCAACATAAAGAAGAGTGTTTTATGATTTGCTGTTCTTTTTAAAAAAGAGTTTTAATAAAATTTTAGGTTTCTTACAGCCATACCTAAATAAGAGCGGAAGGCGAAACGTTTTCTTCCGCTTAGCTTTTACGCTGAAATACCATACCTAAATAAGAGCGTCAACTTGAGTCAAGAACAGTAGTGTTAACTTTCCTGTTTTATAAAACCCACATAATATTTATAAAAATAGAGATAAAACCGCTAGATTCACCTAATAACAGCCAAATTGCCATTATTTATCAACAATTGCAAAGCGTTGCCGCCGCGCTATTTCGGTATGCTACATACAAATTGTATTGGCATGAGAACTTTTGAACCTCTTATTTAGGTAAGTTTAGAAAAACTTTATTTAAGAGAATTGTTTAAATAGAGTATCGTGCCAAACCTATAGGCCTTTTTCTCAGTGATTTTCATTTTTACACCAAGTGTTTTTGTAAGTTAAGTCTTTAGTAAAGTCAAGCGTTTTTTATTTTTTTTTTGCATGTTTTATGCGCAAAGACATATAAGAAAAAATAAAAAAGTCCTTTTTAAATAGAAAAAGTAACCCCTAATGTTTTTATTCGTGGCAAAAAAAAAACGTTGAATTTCAACTCATTTATTCATCCATATAATGTCATGTCTTTCTTTACACAGGTTTTTTTTTTCTGTCATTTACTCTACACTTTCCAAGCATCATTTTTGTCTTCCTAGTCATGACTATTTTTTCTGAATATTTGTCCGTCCATTTAGAGTTGTTTTATTTCTTTTTTCGGTTGATCTTTGTGTTGTATTTTTTTCGTTTAATATTTATTTCTCGAAAAAGGGTCTTTTGTAATTTCTTAATGCTTCTTAAGCATTTCATTTTCTTTTAATCAAGGTTGCGTTTTTAATTATTTTTTCTGCACTTCTTTTCGTGATTCTTTTTTGTTGATGTCAAAAGATTTTTTTTGAATATATGAAACATATATATAGATTTTCTTTAATTTTTTTGCATTTCAAATGGCGATTTAAAGGAGTGGTTTGTTCTAATTAATTCCATTTTAGTTCTATTTCAGTTTTTCAGTTCAGTTCGTACAAAACAACGCTTTTATTTATTATTTGAATATTTTATTATATTTTCTGCAAACCGAAAGGCTTCGCGGGAATAGATTAAGATCTTATATGTAAGCCAACTGTAATAATAAATGAACTTAAAAAAAGTTCACTTCTAATTCAGTTCTAGTTTAATTATAGTTCATTTCTAGTCCAATTCTAGTTCATTTCTAATTCTGTCCTAGTTTAGTTCTAGCCCAGTGCTAATGCTTATGTTTGTATGTAACTATATGATAGTAAAATAAGACCACTATATGGTTAAAGTTAAGCATCACTTTATCGAAATTAGCCATAATTGTGCAACAATTTAATATAAAACGACAATCCGGTAAAAAATATTTGATACAAAGCAACAAAACTCGAGCAATGTTGAAGCCAGAAATTGCCGGATGTACTGCAAAATCTTACCGTTCATTGAGAAGAAAATGCAGTTTAAAGACAAAACAATAGAGATTTGCGAAGAGCATATGAGAGTAGCTAAATGCGCAAAGAAACCCTTTCTAGCTATCTCAGAAAAACGTTCAGTTATCATCCTACATCTAATACTGACTTTTTAATAAAATTTTGTTGCTGCAGGCTCGCCACGAATTGTATCATGGATGATGGGAGGACATGAATAGGTACCAATTCAAACTTTTGAGGTGAATTTGAAAATAAATTTCTATAAAAAGGAATAAGAACCAAGATACGTAGACGGTTTTATCATTCAAATTAAAGGGATGGTAAAGAAAATACACACAAAGAGTATTTTAGAGGCTATGCGTAGGATGCCTCAAAAATTAAAAAAGCCCATCGATGTGGCTAGATATTTGTTTGTTAAATAAGTTTAAGTTCTGTACTTTAACAATTATATATTAACTCTGATTTTGTAATACATGATTAAAATTTTTATTACTGCTAATTTGTCGGTCCATATTTTATTCCGCATACGTAACAACGTAAAATTATGTAGTTATTTAAATTAATAACACTAGGGAACACGGTTTTTGTTAATTAAGAACTGAATATCGTTTTTAAGGTTATTTGGGACGCTTAAATCAAAGCTTCACTAAGCTTTTTTTCTATCAGTTCGACTTTTCGAGATATACCGTTATTTCCAAAATGAAGCCACTTCCACGACATATATTGCAATAACTTAAAAACGGTGCACAATATGCATTTAAAAAAAAACCAACATTTGCTAACAATATTATCTTTAAGCCGTGCTTTCATTGTTTATAAATATGCCCAGTAGTTTCAGAGATATGGTTGAAGTTTAAAAAAAAGAACAATGTAGGTTACGTTAGGTTAGGTTAGGTCGAAAGGAGAAACATGGGCGATTTAGGTGGATAGTGCTGCCACCACCTATAGGGAGAGGTTATGTCCGGCGTTAAGAAACCCAGTTTACCGGACCTTATTCCTTAAGATTTTCCAGTCAACGTTCCCCAGGGATCCTAGCCCTGACACGACATCGCTCCCGAGGTGTTTGGATCGTAATTCGGAAAAGATCTGACAGCAGCAGAGGAAGTGTTCTAGCGTATCGCTGTCCTTGCCACACGTTCTACACTCGTCAGATTCCGTCCGTCCAATTTGGTGTAGTTGTGCCCGTAGTCCTGCAAGATTTACTCCCGTTGAGGGGGCTTTTTGCCCTCCCATCGTCTTGGCTACCACATAAAATCTTAGTGGTCTTACACACAGTCCAACCGTTCCAAGTGGCCGTGTGGGTCTCCCTAGCCCACGTCTTCAAATCTGATTTCTTTTCCCCAAACTGCTTCGCATTCGCTAGGTTAACTGCTTCGGCTTCTCTCCCCCGATTGGAAGTATATTGGCTCTTTCGTTTCCGATTATATCCAATTATCCCATATGATGCGGATCCCACTGCCAGAGGAGGATTCAGTAAAAGCCTTCCTACAGTTTAATAAGGTCCTAGAAATAACCCTTTTAACTGATAACGCCGTTAATGACCTTGGGCTATCGGTAAGTATGTTAGGGTGCATCCGCCCTATATTCGATTCAATCCATCATAACGAATAGCACGGACTTCCGCCTGGAATCCGGTAGACGGTAAAATATATCGGTTTCCGGGTTTTCAACATAGACCCCTATGCCCGTTTCATTCCCCAGTTTAAAGCCGACTGTGTAGCAACATATCCCCACATGCGTTTTCCCTAAAGTTCCATTTGACCAAGATCCCCTTTCGGAGATCATAGTCTCTCAGCTTCCGGTAAACGTGTATATCCAATCAATGTGTCTAATATACACTGATGACGTGCCCTGTAATCACCTACATATAATTCGCCGAGAGATAAGAGCCGTTAAGCCGCGATTGCCGCCTCGTATTTGACCTGCGTTTCGATCGGGGGTATATCCAATAGTGTCTCCAGAACCTTGGTTGATTTGGTACACATCACCATTACTTATTCCCAAGCAACACGTACGCTGGACCCCATGAAGAGGTCTTTTATAACACGCTCTGTCCAACTAGGTCCGCCAGATTACAGAAGCGTAAGTTAGAATTAGTGTTATCACGCTTCTATAAAGCCAGTGTGCCATAGTTGGACTAAGACCCAATTTCGGGCCTATGGTCCTCCTACATAACAACCAACAGCGGCACGCCCTGTTAGTTCTTTGCTGTATGTGGTTAAGGACAATTTTAAAAAATATATATAAAAATTCACAAAAACTTAAATAAACAGTTAGCATAACATATCTTGAATGAAATGAGCTTTATTTCATTGTAATCGGTGCACAACTTTTGATTTTATTCACAATTTACTGAGACAATTAAATTGATAAAAATCGCGATTTCCATACAAAAGACACATGTTTTAATATGTGTGTGCTTGCTGCTGTTCTATTTATGTTGAAAGTGTGTTATAGAAATTATTTTTAGGCCACTGATTTCAGATATCAAATTAGACTTTTTCTATCATCTATACTTTTCAATTTATCAATAAAAGATGATTTTAAATATATATAAATATTTTAATGTGTAATTACAACTCATCGAACATTTTTTTTTATAAGATTTTCTTAACTGATATTCTTTAGAGGGTTTATTTTTAATGCTCCAGCAATAGTTCCCCATCATATGGGTATCCCAGTGACCCTGGTATTGCTCCTCTATATTACGAATATCTTGATGGAAACGTTCACCTTGATCTTCACTGCAGTCCCCAAGATTTTCATGGAAACAATCCAAATGGCTGTATAGGTAGTGGACATTAATGCTCATATTACAACCAAGCTGCTGGAAATGTGACAACATGTTATCCACGTAGTGCTCATCCTTTTTGTTTCCCAGGAAATTTTGCACTATCCAAACAAGTTCATTCCAAGCATTTCTTTTAATATCTGTCATGGAATTACTAAAGTTTTCATCATTGATTAACCTTCTGATTTGAGGGCCATCAAAAATGCCAGCTTTCAGTTTATGCCAACTCAAATTTTGGAACTTTCTGCTGATATATCTAAAACAATCACCGTCCTTTGTGAGAGCTTTGATAAATTGTTTCATAAGCCCTAGCTTGATATGGAGTGGTGGTAGTATTATGCGATCCTTAGGCACAAGTTGTTGATTGACTATATTCTGGTTTCCTGGAACCATAGCTTTCCTAAAGGGCCAGTCTTTTCTATTCTAGTGTTCAGATCTGGCTCTGTTCTCCCATAAACAAATAAGACAGGGATGTCTTGTGTAGCCTCCTTCTTGGCCTAAAAGAAAATTCACCATTTTCAGATCCACACAAATTAGCCAGCGGTGTTGTAATTTTTTAATAGAGGCAATAGTAGAATATATTTTTTTAATTTTAGTTAAATGTGCAATCGGCAACGAAAAAATGTATTACCATTATGCAGAAGTAAACATTTAAGACTGCGTTTAAAAGAATCTATAAATAGTCGCCAGTCGTTTGGATAATACTACTCTAACCCCATCGCTATTACTAAACTAGAAACATCTGAACAATAAACAAATGCATCGTCTTAGAAAAAGAATGTAAGTAAGTTTTCCTCTCTGTTACGGTAGTATGAAATTTTTGTTTCATGTTCATGGGCACAGATTTTTTTGCTTTAATCGAGAAGCTAGAATTTCAGATACTTTTTTAAGAGTGTCCAAGGTCTCTTTCTAAATCACTAGGCTCCTCCTGATTAAATTGCTCGCGTTCAGAAGAAATACCGAAATAGAGGTCATCTGGTCCAGTATCAGTACTTAGTGAAATATAATTTTCTCGCAAGTCCTGGCAATTTTGTGTGGATGTAGATTATTGTGGTTCTGAATCATCACTAGAGTACAGGACTGGTGGAGTAAAAAACATCAAGTTAGGATAAATCCATTTAGACCGTTTTGTTTTGTTAATGCCTGTTATGTTGACAGCGCAAAAATAACAATCATCATGATAATTCGAAGGTTCCCGTCAGATCATTGGTTTTTGATACTTTAAATTGGGCCGTTTCTTGTATGCCCATAACCTGAAATACTCTACGCAGCTGCTACATGCAGTATTAGGAATCCAGTACTTGTCACGGGTTGCCATGGTAAATCCGAAGTAGTCAAAACACACTTGTTTAATGAACTCTGACACCCCTTTTCTATTTTTTATAAACGTGTATTTGCCACATTTGTTACAAAAATAGTTGGGATTGATGTTACACTTCTTTATTGACGTAGACATTGCACGATTTCGATGTATATATCAAATTAACACAGTTTTCAATAAATAACACAACGGAACAGAATTGAACTTTTTTCGTGCTGACGAATGACATGTTCAAGACTAAAATTATTTTTATTTTTTGTCGTTATTCAGTTTTAAAAACTTGTTGAATGACAACAAGTGGGTAAACGAACCCTTTTATGTATATGATTTGTACGTTGTTTAAAAAAGGACCTAGAAAAAGTTCTAACCACAATTTTACTGACAGGTACTTATGAATGGACCCATCTGTCAAGGAGGCATATGTACCAGATTCAACCTTTTAAACCAAAGTTCATACAAATTCGTTTCAAATTTTTCAAAACTTTCTAAATAATGAGAACTACTAAATGTGGGTGGAATTTCTGTGGGTTACAGGTAACCAACTGATAACCACACATCAATAGAAAAAGGGCACTTTCCATTTTTCCCTTTAAATGACTGTGAACTGACTATGTGTCATAAAAGAACAAGAACAGCAATTCATCGTCAACGTACATTTAATAACGGTAGTTTGCTTCCGCAATCAAAAAAATTAAATAACATTTTGTTTATTACTTTACTTTTTTAATTCTGAGAATCATAAAAAAGTCACTACACCTTATTGTCAAAAAAAAAAGCGAAACGAGTTGAGTTGAGTCGGCTTAGAAGGATTATATTGTGTAAACTTGGTATGGCCTCTAAATGGAAACAGTTGCTCGTCGATGGTGATGCATTCATATGGCTTGTATGATTTCTTTAAATTAATAAATCTCACGTATAAGAGCAATGAATAGGGATTCCACAAATCGTCCAGATTAGTTGTCCCTCTGTACACAAGATGCAATAAGAATACCCAAAAATGCATCAAATTCTGTTTCGGTAAATGGCTGAAATGTTTTTTTAGGAACTTTTTCAGAAGAATTAGGAAACTTTTGAGCTGTCTTTTTGTTAAAAGCTTCGCATACACTTTGTTTTTCGATTTGTTTCTCTCAATACAATGTCACATACTTCTGGAGTAATAATTGACTTGAAAATTTATTTTTCTTTGCTGAAGGTCCACCTTTTTGACGTAAAACGTTACGAGATTTTGTTTGTAAACTTGGTAAAGGTTCACTGCACCATTAAGCTCAATCTTTTCCAGTCAAAATACAGCCTTCACTTTGCTCATCTTCATTACTATCATCTGAAACGTATTCTTTTTCACACTCTATGACAATGTATCACCAATTTGTGGCAAATAGTGTTCATTATCAGACGCAGCAAATATTTCTTCATCCTCAATCATTTGCCTCATTTCATCGGAAGTAAATCTAGTTACAAAATTATTTACATTACGTAATACCTAAGGAATTTTTAATGGAATTGTACTTAACTACAAACACGATGACGACTTGTGCTAGCTCCAGTTTCGATACCACTTATAATGAATTAGTGAATTTATCACAATTTTATATAATGGCCTAGTAAATTAATCACAATTTTATAAATTTTTGTAAGTTAATTACTTATCAAATCCACCTCTTCTTTAAAAAATTTGATTATTAAAGTAAATTATGACTTTAATTTAGACATTTATCTGTATTTTTAGGTATTAATAATTTTTGTGTACAATGATTTAACTTATTAACCATGAAAAGTCTAATCTATACTGAAAAATCTATGTAGGTACAATTGTACCTGTACCGCCTATTAACGTTGTAAAGTTTTTCCGTCCGACTAGGGTTAAAATGTTGAATTAAACATGGTACAAGGTCTTAAAATATAATGATTTCAAATATATTATTGTTAATTTTAAATCCAAATGTTTATATTTATTTAAATCAGGCTTAAGTTAATCAAATTGAATTTTCATGAAATTATTTTTAATGAGGAAAGGAATTTACAACATGAAATGAGTTAAATTTTATTGATAATTTTTCATTATTAACTGAAGCTGGGATTGAACCCAGGGACTGGTTGATTTGACATGTTTCGATAGTAACCACACTATATCTTCAGAAATCTTTGCGGTTTAACACTTACCACCATTGATGATGGCTGGCAGTCAATAGTCAAAATCAATCTTTAAACCAAGTTGTATTTTTCCTGGGGGATCGAAATTGGTTTTTGGGAATGATTATCTATTTTCAATTGATTATCATGTTTTTTCATTTCTTTCTGTGTTTTCATACTTTTTGTCAAGAATTCTCCTTGAAGCCCAAAGTACTTTTTTTTTTTTTTTTTTTTTTTTTGACCTTTTTTTTTTTTTTTTTTTAATTGTTTATTTATTTACATTATTTATACTTAAACTATTATAAACACTTGTTAACAATAACAAATTCTATATACAATGTTCCATAATCGAGCGCTCAAGTATTATTAATATAATAATAATTTGGTTTTTACAAGTGGTTATGATTATTTTTTATTTTATTTACAATAAATAAATATATATCACCAGTTTTTTGCAATGAAAATTAGTTGAAAAAAAAACATTGCTTAAATTTTAATGAGTGAGTAAAGAAAGGCTAGTGTCAAAGGTTAAAAAAAAAAAAAAAAAGGAAAATTATACTGTTATTCAGAAAACCACCAAAATTTTTTGGTATTAGATTTTTGTGTAAATCTCAAATCTCTGATTGATATGCTAGTGCTATATCTCATATTGTAATTTTCTGAATTACAATTAACTGCTTTTGTATTAGCACGTCTATAATTATGGTAAAAGACCGGTATGCCATTTTCGTTTTGAATAATTTTTTGGTTATCAAGGTAAACAAAAGCCTCAGGTGGAACAAATCCCTTTTGCAAGGAATCAATTATATATTCATTATTTGTGTAATAAGGGGCCATTATAACATTATTTTCTATACATTGGCTACAATTTAATATATTATTTCTAATTAGGCTTATTATAAAATTATCTATTCTTATTATATTAGCATTATTATACAATTTCTTATTAGATATGTATTTTATATACTCGCTTTGTGGAGTCCTGTATAATGATGTGCATGTTCTTAAACATTTTCTTTCAAAGACTCTAATCTTTTCCATGTATGAAGGCGATATATTAAACCAAATTGGACAACCATAGGTTATTATAGGTCTAATAAGGGATTGATACATTATAATTTTAATCTTAGATTTAATGTATTTTGAATGAAATAAAGGTCTATATAAAAAGAAAGCTTTTTTTGCCTTTATGAGTATTTCCCTGACATGTTTTTTCCAGTTTTTTCTTATGTTTGAGTTACATTTATCAACAGATGGTCTAAAAAGAATGGTTTCGCATTTTTCTGCGTTGATTTTAATGTTCCAATTAATTGTATATTGTTCAACTAAGTTGTAGATGTTTTGAAGATTAAGATTTATTGCTTCTATTTTATTATCAGCATGATATATAATAATATCATCTGCAAATGATATGATATTATCAACTTTGTTTAACAGATCTAAAATGTATAAGTTAAAGAGAATAGGAGAGTTTACGGTTCCTTGTTGTAATCCATTAACAATCTTGAAAGATTTTGAGCTTTTTGAATTTTGATAACAAACCATGAAGTCTTTATTGCTTATCATATTGTATATTAAAATAATTTGATGTATTGGGAGTTTATATTGAAGTAATTTAAAAATTAAACCTGGAATCCATAGGCTATCGAAGGCCTTTTCCATGTCGATGAGACACGCGCCCGTACAACTTTTTTTATGCCAGTTCCAATTAATATCGGAAGTAAGTTTATGAATAGCGTTCACTGTCGAATGTTTGAATTTAAACCCAAACTGTTTTTCACTCCCTATGTTTTTATCATTACAGAATTTACTAATATTGTTATTGATGCATACTTCAAAAATTTTGCTGATATTGGGTAACAAACTAATAGGTCGAAGATTTTTCGGATTATTCGGTTCTTTGTCTTTTTTTGGTAATAAAACTACCTTAGCTGTTTTCCAATTATTTGGAAAATATGAATTATTGAGCATATTATTGAATAATTTACAATAATCGTCGATCATTATTTGTGGAATTTTTTTAAGTAGTATATTTGGTATATTATCAACTCCTGACGATAGCTTATTTCTCAAACTAGAAAAAATGTATGATAAATTTTTTTTTGTTATGAAATAATTACATGCTTGTGTTTCATCTAAGTTATCTGATAGTTTTGTATCACTAAAATTAGTAAGAGTGGTTTTATTACTCTCGAATATTAATTTAGTTTCTAAAAACGTCTCGAAAGTCTCACTAACTTGAGCATGAACAATGTTCTCTTCATCAATTTGTTTATGAGCATGAACGGACTCTAAAAACGCACCTATTGTATCTAACATGTTAACTTGATCATCTAATATATAATTATTAAAGATATCCATTTCTAAACTTAGCGGGTTAATTCCAACATTGGTTAAAAGAAATTCAGAGTGTTTTGGAATTTTTATTTCTTGAAGATTTAATGGCGTGAATTTTTTAAAATTCTTCTTTATCTGACCAAACATATTTTTGGAATCTTTAGGATCCATTTCTGTTAGTTTTTCACGAATGCGATTGTTAATGATTATGGTAAAGTTTTCAGTTATGAGTTTTTTTATCATTTTCAATTTAATTTTTGCTAAATTCAAACTTGCCTCAGGAAGGGTGTATTCTAGCCTGTTGTGTCTTTTAATGATAGTAAGAGCTTTGCTTTTTTCTTTATATAACTTTTCTATAGTTGAGTTGGTTATTTTTGTGAAGTTATCCTTTGTATTCTTGTGTTTTGGAACTGTTTCCTCCATTGATTTTGTTATTATATTACTCAGTCTGTCCAAATGATGGTCTATTTCAGCGTTCGTAAGGTTCCGATTGTTAGGAATATGTTCGTCTTGAATAATTTTTCGTGTTAGGTTTCTTTGAAAAACCTTCCAGTTAGTAATTTTATAATTGTATTTAGACTCAGCAAAATCCTTTAAAAACGTGAAATTTTGTTGTTCATTGTTCACAGAAGTGAATATTTGTAAAGCCCTGTGGTCGCTGTCGTAGTCTAAAGTTTTAAGACAATTTAAGGAGTTATTTTCGGTAGCAATGTGTAATCTACAGTCCGCTATACAAACATCTAAAAACGATCCTGTACGAGGGTATGATGGAGTACTTGAAGCATAAAACTTACATCTGTAACGTATATCATTGTCTGTTAACCATTCTTTTAATAGACTTCCTTTTTGATTGTTAGCTGGGTTACCCCATTCTGTGTGTTTACAGTTAAGGTCGCCAGCTAAAATGTAATAATGGTTTTCATTTTCCAAGTTCATGGATTCAAAAAGCTTGTTAATTTCGCTGTTTAAGTTAGCATTATTATTACCAGATGGGTAATATGCTGAAATAATGAACAATATTTTATTTGAGGCTAAAGGAATTTTAATTATACATGTTTCTAGAGAATTGAATGATTTTATTACTCTGTTTGTGTAATAACTATATTTAAAGCCATTTTTGATTAATATTCCTGTGCCACCTGCTTGGGTTGCGCCTTTTCTATCTTTTCTTATCAAGTTAAAGTTTTCGAATTGAATTTTATGTTTAGGGTTAAGTTTAGTCTCGCCTAGTAGAACGATATCAGGATTATGTTTACTAATAAATTGGTGAAGGTCGTACCTTCTACTTATTAGTATTAGTGAATTGACGTTTATTTGTATTATTTTGAGTTTTTTCGAAATTGTTTGGTTGTTTGATGCCATTATTTATACCTCAAGCATGGAAAAGATTGTATCTATTCTAGATACTTGTAAGGATAATTGTTTTTGGAAATTTATTAATTGGCTATTTACATTTATCATAAAATCTTTCATTTCTTGTACAAATGAGTTAGTAATTACATTATGTGTATTACTTGCCTCTACATTTGACATATTGTTACCTCTTACTACATTTGCAAGGGAACATTCAGGATTAGTAAATAAATTTGTATTATAATTTTTGTTTTCTGGTAAGTTTTTTCTCTTAATACTAATTTTTTGTTTGAGTTGTTTGTACTTTTCACAACCCTTATAAGATGCAGGATGTCCAAATTTGTTGCATAGCACACAGAACAACTTGTTTTTCTCTTCAGCTGGAACTTGTTGAATATGACATTTTCCTCTTTCGTGGCTCGTGCTAAATTTTACACATCTTCTGGGAAGATAGCAATTGGCAGCACTATGAAAAAACCCCTGGCAATTGCTGCATTGGGGTATTTCGGGTCGTCTAACTTGTTCCCATTTAACACAACGGTATAAAAGGGTTCTAATATTTTTCAGGGTATTAATGCTGCTATTCGGAGATACTTGCACAAGAAACATAGGTAAAGTAATTTTCTTTTCAACAGATAACTTTGTTGAAAAAGGACAAACTTTTATAAATTTTAAGTTTTCGTTTTCATGTTTTAATAGTTCAAATAATATTTCATCTGCGTCTACGCTTGCATCGAGACCTTTAAGTAAGTATGTTTTGATTTTGGTGTAAAGGTAAAGAATTTTGTTTTAGTTTTTTCTAAGAATGCTTTCACTCTCTGAAAATCTTGAATTGTATTCACAAATAATGATTTTTTGTTTTTAAAATCTTTTATTTTGAAATCTGTTATTTTAAGTCCATTTTTAATGAATTGAATTAATTATTTTGTATCAATATCGATAATGTTTATTGGGGGTATTTTTTTGTTTGTACATTTTTCTAAATTAACCACTGTGTTTTCAGTCATTACTTTTGATGATTTGTTGCTAGTAGTTGCAGTAGCTGAATGAGAACTTGCCGGTTTCTCTTTATTTTCATTATCTTTTACATGTTTCTCAAATTTTGCTAATACATCTTTATCACATTGATCATCTTTTTCACAGTCTAACACTGAATAATAATTGTTTTTAAATTGTTTTGCAGTTGCATTGTTATCCATATTTTTAATTTTTCGTTTTCTGTCATTGTCAACACTAGTATTGTTGTAGTTTGTATTTACATTGTTTTTGTTATTGTTTGGATTAACGTTGTTTTTATTATTCGAGTTTTGAGCATTTTGCGCACTCATTTCAAGTTTTTTTTTTTTTTTTTTTTTTTTTTTTTTTTTTTTTTTTTATTTTAGATTTTGTTTAATCGGTAACAAAAGAATGTCAATTATATGTAAAAAATAGATTTTTTTTGTATAACACCAAGAATATGCCCTGATCTCCGTAATACGTCTTACACACATCACGGTCGTGATCGAACTCCTTTTTTTTTTGACCTTTTCAGCACAACTTAAAGGACAAATGTAACCACAGATCTTGTTTTTTTAGCTGTTTAATAATAATTAAAATTGTGTTTATTTTATTGAACTGTTTATGGTTTTTAATCCAAATTTTTATATTTAAATTATACTTTAGTTCTTCAAATTTAATTTTCATTAAATTATTTTTAATAAAGAAAGAAATTTACAACATGAAATGAATTAAAATTTATTGATAATTTTTTGTTGTTGGTTTTAACCATAACATGTTCGGTGGTGACCATAATATAGTTGTGGCTTTTGGATGAAGAAGTAGGTTTACGATAACTTTGTCGCCGGTGAAATTAATATGGTTAGAGTAACCATAAAAATTTTATTGTTAAATCCAACTATATTTAAAGTTTCAAGGGAGGCAAACATTTTATTGTTAAATAGAGAATACATTTGATTTATCGTGACAAAAGTTATGCTATAAACAACAATAGTTTGTTTGCGGCTATTGCGGGATCCATAACATATTTTTTAACCTAATTTCAATAATTTATTTCTCTGGGTATACTAAGTTAGTTCTAGTTCAGATCTTTTCCAGATTCGTTCTAGTTCAGTGCTCTTTTACTTCTCGATTAGTTTAAGTTTATTGTAAAGATTTAAGTTTATTACGGTTCTGCTATTATGCTCTTCATCTAGCCTGATATTTGTTTTTTTAGGCAAAACATCTTCAACTTCGTGTTGATTATGTTGTTGTCCTTTTGTTATGAAGATGATGAGATTTTTTTAACGCACGCATTAAAAAAGACGGAGTATTAGGGCTTCCAATCGGAATTGGTTGTTCTGAATCCCGGTATTCGGGATTGAAGAAAATATTTCGGGATCCAGATTTCGGAATCCCGGGATTTTCGGGTTATTTCGAATCCATGGATTATCAAGGGATTTTTCGGTTTTTTTTAATAATTTTTTTATTTATACCCAATATATATAAAAACTTTTTAAACAGTATTGAAAACAACTTAATTTTCTAGTAAAAATACATATTTCATGAACATACATATATTATTTAGTTATAATAATTAGTATTGTGGTTATTTTATTGAACTGTTAATGGTTTTTAATCCAAATTTCGATAATTTTAATCAGTCTAAAGCTCATTGAGTTTAATTTTTATTAAATTATTTTTATGAAGAAATGAATTTTACAACATGTAATGAATTATAATATATTAATAATTTGTCATTCTTGACTGAGCTGGGAATTGAACCCAGGTTTTCACGGACAGGTTGCCCTGACTACTTTCAATTGTAACCACACAATCTCTTCAGAGGGGTTTGCCCTTTTACTCTTACGCATTGACGAAATGGTATTTTACCTTGGTAGATCGAAATTTTTTTTCGAATGAATGATTACCTATTTTAATTGATTTACATGTTCTTCCTTTCTTCTGTTTTTTGAACTTTTTGTCAAGAATTCTTCTTGAAATCCAAAGTACATTTTTTGTTTTTCATGTTTTAGTCTTTCTTTTTCTTGTTAACTTGTTAGTTTTAAAAAATATAATAAAAACAAATTTATATTATTAATTGATTATAATTCATAAAGATCATGTAAAAATAAATTTAACAATAAAATATAAAAATCGTATTTTTATACAAATTTGATTATTGATATAAGAAATTACATCATTTCCAATTGTATTTTAAAAATTTCCAAAAGAATTTTAAAATTGTCCAACTAAATGCTTAAGTTTTCTAAATGTATTTTAAAATTGTCCTAATATAATTTCCAATTTTCGTTATGAATTGTAAAATTCTCCAAATTTATTTTAAAATTATACAAATTTATTTTAAGAATTTCGAAATGTATCTTAAATTTTCCATATGTATTTTAAAACTATATAAATGTATTTCAAAATTATTAAAATATATTGTTTCATTGTCCAATAATATTTTAAAGTTTTCTAAATGCTTTCTAAAAAATTGTGTAGTAGAAAACATTTATACAATTTTCAAATACAATTGGACAATTAAACAATATATTTTAATAATTTTGAAATACATTTGGATAGTTTTGAAAAACATATGAGTGGTTTTAAGGTAAATTTTTAAAATAAAAAAATAAATTTGCAAAGTTTTAAAGTACAATTGGAATACATATAGTTCAAACTTTTGAAAGTCGTGAATTTAATACTAAGTTGATAGGAATACATCTGATGATTTGAAGATGCTTCTTAAGAATATTAAAGCATCCAATGTTGTATCTGGCGAAAGTTTTGCCGAGGTGTGTGATTTGTGTTCCCCAAAATTCATATTTTAATTATATAAAAATCGTTTAAACTTAATTTTTTTTACACAAGACACTTTCTGTCATTAACAAATTGTATCGTAATTATTTTTTTCTCAAATGATATAAAGCATAGTTGGTATATTTTGTTTATTTTTTAACAACAGGGCGCACAGTGGCTGAAAATCGTTTTTCATCGGCCAAAAATCTGTAACTTTTGAACCGATAGAGATAATTTTGCAATTTTTTTGCAGGAGAGAAGACTTCTTGAACTTTTTTGCCGTGTTAATTTTGTTAAAATCGGTTCACTAGTTGTTGAGAAATTTAAGGTCAAAGTTGAACTTTTGATGTTTTTTAGCATTTAGTATGAAAATGCTAATGATTGAGATTGAGAATTATGGTATTTTTTATTCAAAGAGTGGGATGTTTTTCTGCCCACTGTTTTAAGAACTTTTTAATCTACATAACTGCCAAATTTCTTTAATATATCTTTGTTCATGTTAGATTTATAGAATGTCAAACCTTAAAATTATTATTTTTTACTCATGTTGAAAGCCCTTTTATTCATTTACACTATATAAATAATAATTTTAATGTTTGACATTCTATAAATCGAACATGAATAAAGGTATCATAATGAATTTTGGCAGTTATGTAGATTAAAAAGTTCTTAAAACAGTGGACTGAAAAACATCCCCATTTTTGATTAAGAAATACCCAAATTCCCAATCCCGGAAAACGGCTTTACATTTTTTTTTTTTTCGTTCAAAAAAGGCAATACAATTTACCACTCGATATTGATCAGAATTTTCTAGAAAATAATGGACATATTAGAAAACATTACTGTTCTAATTGTATAAAAATCGGTGTGTTGAATTATTAGAATTTTTTACTCAAATTATTTTTTTTTTTTGTTTGAAAAATTTGATTTGGAATAGGGCATATGGGAGTAAAGATGTTAAACTGACTAAAAATTGCTTCTACAAGCATACTCATAATGTTTTCTTTCGAAAAATATAAACATTTTTATTTATTTCTGGAGAAAATATTTTCAGCGAAAGAACAAATGAGTATTCGTATTACCTTTATATGCATATACATTCGCCTCGTATATACCATTATACCTTTAAAAAAAAATGCATTGGCATGTAATAATACCTATGATCATTTTGTGAATAGGTTTCTACATTATCAACTCTACAACAGGTTCAACTGGAACCAGTTCCACTGGAATACCTTTTAGATTAAAAAAATAAATAAGTGTAAATTATTAAATGTTTATTTTCTTTTTTATTTAAATAACAATAAGGACAAAAAACATATTTTTTGCTTAAATAACAATAAAAGTTAATTATATCTACTATTCATTCGGTTGGAAAATTGCCTCCAAATATTCCATATTTGGTTTTATATTACGTCTGTCCTGTAGCAGCCCTTTTGCTTCTTCATCTAAGTCCCGATGTTCTACTTTCCATTGACTTCGAATGCTAGAGATGAGCGGATCTGACGTTGCCAACAATATATTAAACAGATCTTCGTTTGTAAAGTCTCGTGACATTTTTCTGGTATTGTGCTCCCTATAAAATCTGTAATCTTTATTCCTTTTTTCCTAGAGCTAGTAAAATTTCTTTAATCCCTTTTGACCTCATAAATTCTACTCTTCTGAACTTCAATTTGACTAAAATACAGAACCTGAAAAAATATTTAATAACACAGCAGGTATAATCGGTACAGTAATACAACATAACATTGTTTAAAGACTGCTTTACTACCAATATAAAAATGTTGAATCCACTATTGATAACAGTTTGACATAAAACATAATAAAAATCAAGACAAAAAATCCAGTTTTATCCGAATATCTCCAAAAGCAAAGGAGATAACCTAAACATTTAAGCATATTTTTTGTAACTCAGCTTAAGTTAAATTTTTTTTTTGCAATCCATAAATATATTTTTGGTGAATTTTTTAAAATTTTGAATTTCCGAGGTTACCAATTTTAGAGGTCCGCAAGTCACTCTGCCGACCCTCCATGGACCCGTGTTCTTCCAATTCAACACAAAAGCTACCCGGCCATGACAGTTTAAAATTTCATTCAAATATGTTCAGCCGTTCATAAGAAGCAAAATTATTTTTCAAAACAAAACGCTCGTAAACCATTGTGTTATATTTCAGTCATATGAGCAGCTTAAATAAAAAGAGCAAAAAAAAATGTTGCGAGTAATTTCATTAAAATGAAAAAAGTGTTCAACAGACAGTTCCAAACAGTTGCACAAGTATATCTGGGGTTAAAGAGGACACCTTCAGCTTTCTGATGGTACTAAAATCTCTTTGACCCCTTTTGATCCTAACAAGTTCTACTCCTCTAAAATTCGGATTTAACTAAAATATAGAACCTCGGGAAACATTTAATAACACGTCAGGTATAAATGATGCATTGATGTAATGATCCATTTCTTAAAGACTACTATCCCATTAATATAACAAAAAAAATTTCGACCAATTATTGATAACGGTTTGCGAGAAATCATAATTTAGTTCTGATCAAATTTACAAAAATTAATTTTTTTCTAAAACAAAATAAAATATTTGTTTCCAGCAGCATGCCACAGCCACAATTACGAATATTTTAATCTAGTTTTTTTGATACCTTAGTTCTAATATGTTTGCTATCGAATGGCATTAAAATTTTTAAAATCGGCGATGACAAAAAATTAGACTTTTGGCCGATGAAATTCAATTTTCAGCCACAGTGGGGCGTACCAAAAAACATTTTTTTTTAACAAATACCCGTACAAAAAATCTTTATAATGGGTGATTCAAGTAGAGATACTTTTTTCAATATTCTTTTTTTGACAGATCACATATGAGTCGTGTCATGCTGTCATGTTATTTTTGTTTGGTATTGTTTGGCATTTCATAATGTAAAGACTTACGCCTTAACAACGTTTACAAATCGTTCAACTTTATTACGAAAATTAACGTTCTGTAAGGAATGTGTTTCGTGCACATCACTCAACTTATGGTCAACATAATCGGCCTACTGAGCGCACTATTCGCAACACCATTTTGAGACCCAGCATTCATTCTGGGATAATATTCGACCGAATAAACCACGTCCAGCACGCTGTGAAGAAAATATAGCGGCCGTAGCTGAGAGTGCACACGAAGACCGTGAAGAGTCGATTCGGCGCCGTTCGCAGCAACTCGGACTGACGTATGGAATGATTTGGTGCATTTTACGTCGATATCTTAAAATGAAAGCGTACAAAATACAGCTTGTGCAACAACTAAAGCCGCTCGACCTTCCCAAGCGACATCGCTTCGCTCTATGGGCTCTTGAAAAGTTCCAAGAAGATCCGACGTTTTCCAGGCAAATTTTGTTCAGCGATGAGGCCCATTTCTGGCTTAATGGGTATGTAAACAAACAAAATTGCCGCATTTCATCCAGAAAAAACAACGGTTTGGTGTGGTTTGTGGGCCGGTGGAATCATCGGTCCATATTTCTTTCAAAATGATGCCAGTGCGAACGTAACCGTCAATGGCGACCGTTATCGTGCCATGATAACCGACTATTTGATGCCTGAAATTGAAGCTTGTGATCTCGGCGACATTTGGTTTCAGCAAGACGGCGCAACTTCCGACACATCGCATCAATCAATGGATTTATTGAGAGAAGACTTCGGTGAGCATATAATTTCACGTTTTGGGCCGGTCGATTGGCCACCAAGATCGTGTGATATCACACCGTTAGATGTTTTCCTGTGGGGATATGTAAAGTCTTAAGCTTATGCGGACAAATCCGCTTCGATTCAGGCCCTAGAGGAAAACATCACGCGTGTCATTCGCCAGTTGCCAGTCGAAATGCTCGAACGAGTCATCGAAAACGGATGGACCATCTGCGACGTAGCAACGGCCAACATTTGAAAGACATAATCTTCAAAAAATAAATGCCAAAAGAATGTTCTTTCAAATGATAATAAACATTCCGCACAGAATTTGAATTTTCTTTGTTTTTTTTCTTTAAAAAAGTAGGGAACCTCGAAATGGATCACGCACTACAAATTATTCAAAAAATTGAAAAATTATAAAATTATAAAAAAAATCGGGTTTTCCCGATTGGAAGCTCTACTGAGTATACAACAAATTGTTCCACTATATAACTTACAGAAATTTCTTATCAAAAAGAAAAAAAACAAAAAAATTAATTTGAAAAATAATGAAACAAAGAAAACTAACACTAAGACTGAAAGGCTTTGAATATGTAATTTGCCATAAAAATAAAGCGAAGACAAAAAATTAAAACCATAATGACTACTTCAAGCTCGAAAGGATTGAAGTTTAAAGAGCAGCTCCATTAGATTGAGGAAAAACAAAAAGAAAAAAACAAACCACAACCTTTAACTGACACAGCACAAGCCAACTCAAAGTCTATAGTGGAGATTAATAAGCAGTAGAAATAAAAAAAACGGAATCCAGAATGAAAAAATTGTAAAAGAAAAGAATCAGTTTACTTTCAAAATTAGTGAAAAGAAAAAAGTTAATAGAGGTTAAAAACTAATTGTATGTTTTAGATACAATGTTGATTTAATTTTTTATAAAAAAAAAAAAAGTAAAATGAGAAAAGAGAGAAAAACGAAGCAGCATTATACAAGTTAAGTATGCAGATTTCTAACAAGATTAAAAGTTAATAAGATTTTATTAAGCATTTTGACAAAGTATTTAAATAAAATGTGTTGCAAAGATTGTTTTATTGTAGTTATTTTTTATATTCAACATTTTTCATTTTTTCGAATTTATTCTATGAGTTAAGTTTCAGTTATGTATTTTATAAAGCTTTTTGTAATAGCTCTATTCCTTAAATTTTTTTAGAAATTACTTTATACACTACCAGACTATTATATTATATTTGCTTGTTACATTTTACCTTAGCTTTCCGTTGGATAGCAATGAAGTATATGTATGTACAGATAATTTTACAATTATTAGACACCAGCAGAATGTAATGCATTTTCTGGCCCGCTACGGCCTTCGACAGCATTCTTTGTGTCACACTGGATAGTGTTACTTTATAAATTGAATGTATTTAACTCAACTATTTTAACAAATAGATATTGGGAATTATTTCTTTTTCATTAGCAACTTTATTATATTTAACATTTTTCATTTTTTCGAATTTATTCTATGAGTTAAATTTCAGTTATGTATTTTATAAAGCTTTTTGTAATAGCTCTATTCCTTAAATTTTTTTAGAAATGACTTTATACACTACCAGACTATTATATTGTATTTTCTTGTTACATTTTACCTTAGCTTTCCGTGGGATAGCAATGAAGTATATGTATGCTATTATGAGTATTAGTGTGAAAATTTCACCATTTTAGCTATTAAATTTAGCATTCAAAACTTTGATTTAGCTGCAAAACTTTCTGTTAGCATTTCGGTATTTTATTTAGGATTTTTATAAAATGTTTTCAGCTGAACTTTTTTTTAAAAACTTTTTTAAATTTTGGCTACAAACAGTTGCACTCAAAAAGTTATGTTATGTAAAAAAAATTAACATTCAGGGAATCTCAGTAATGCCCAAATAATGTTGATATTAAACATTTTGTAAAAATTGAATTAAATGATCCCAAGAATTCCATAGTGTAAATGTTTGGGCATTTCATGTTAATCCCAATAAAATTGTTATTTGTTTTTTAAACTTCAACGATATCTCTGAAACTACTAGGTAAATTAAAAAATAATGTTATAATGTAAAATGATTTTTTTAACTGAATATGGTGAAGCATTTTCAAGTTATTTCAATATATGTAGTGAAAGTGCCTTAAATTTGGACATAATAGTATATCTCGAAAAGTCGAGCTGATAGAGAAAAATGAAGATTCGATTTGAAATCAGCGACCTCAAATTAGTAAAAACTTGCAACAAAGTTTTGGCCGCACAAAAAAAAAATTAAATTTTGTTCCCTTGTGTTATCTAAGATCAGCTGGTTTGCAAGTCATTTGTTTGTTACGGCAAAATAGATATGTATTTATTTGCATACATACATTCTTAAAAAAACAACATACTTAATTAACTGAAATACAACTAAAAGTGAATAGATATAGAAATCAGAATATAATTTGCTGTTGTGAATGATTTAAGGTTATGTCCAATAATTTAAATTCAAATGTAGAAAATAAACGTACCTATTGAAAACATCGTTTATGTTTTGATGGACATTTACAGAGAAACAAAAATGTTATGCTCAAGCAATACACAAATTTTTTATTGATATACACCTTAATATGCAAAACGGGAAATTCCCAAAAATACACAGTTTAAGAAAGTAACACAACTAAACTTGTTAAGCGCAATATTGGAGTTGTCGAGCCTCAGGCGTTGTTGGAAGGTATTATACTCGCCAATATAACCATGAATACAACGCTAAACCAGAAAGTCATGTATGGTCTGTATTAATCTTGTCTGTGATGAATACTCACTAAAAGATGTAACATGTGTTTCATGCACAGAATCGCAGTTAACATATTTTTAATTATTTTTTCTATATTTGCACATTGTTTGCTACTTCTTAAATTAAAAAATCTTCATTGTCAAATCGTTTTATTTTGTTTTGGGTTCTCTTCAAATAAAATATGCGAAGGTACAATTGTAGCCATATAGACTCTTAAGGGGTTAAAGTTAACCAGGCCCTACTACTAGGGGAAACCCCAACGATGTTTTAAAAAATTTAAATAAATGTACTATGTATTATAAGTGTGGAGATGTCACAGAATTTTGGGCATCTGATGATTTAGGGAAAAAAGTTATAGCATATCAAAATTTTAAAAGTTAAAAATTTCCCGATTGACGAGGGTTAAATAATCTCTGTTTAATAAGCGATTATTGTACAAAAGTATCCTTTTTCAAACCAAGTCACTTCTGAAATTACTTAGTCTTTTTACAGAAAGTTATATACCTCACAACACAAACAAATTTATGAACAAAAGTTCCCTTTAACCCTAAAGCACTTACCTTATTTTTTATACGTAAACACTAATCACACTGTGCTAGAAATTTATACTTTTTTTGAGATCAAAAAGGGCACGCTAAATCCAGTGGTGCTAACCGTTTTTTAGGTTAGCTCTGGTTTTCGAGATATACCGTTATTTCCAAAATGGGGGAGGTTGCACAACATATGTTCGCGTAACTGAAAAACTTTTTAATTTATTGAACAAACTCAAAAAACAGTTGCCAAATTTAAGAATTTGAACCATACAAATATGGCGGTTTAATAATATTCTTCAATTTGGCCCCTGCAGTGCCTATGATACCCCAAGATGGGTGAAATGTATGACCCAGCCAAGTTTATTTTTCAACGCCATCATTTCTTTCTAACATAACTGCCAGCTATCTTCATTCCTTAAGGGAGCTCTCATACATAATGTTCAATACAGACTAGAAATATATTGAAGACAAAGTGCCATAAATGCCCAGGAGTCGACCCTAGTGGGATATAATGTATGAACGACCTCAATTATTTTTTTTTTTTTTTTTTTTATTATAACTATAAAATAATATAATTATTATATAGTTGATGAGTTAGAGCACTAGCGTCTTAAGGCCATCAGCTCACATTTTATGATTTTTTTTTTTAAAGTTAGGTAATAAAGTGTATACTTAAATCTATGCTAAGTATAAAGTTATATGTACATATAATTTCTGCAATTTAAATTTTGTGTAAGATATTTAGTTCTTTAAAGAGTTTAATAAGGTCGCTTATATTTTCTTTTGTAACTTCTGAGACGATATTATGGAGGTTGTAATTATTTTTAATACATATTGATTTTATAAAAGTACATTCATTAATAATATGATGCGTTGAAATTGTTGAGGATCTGCAGAAGATACATTGGGGAGCAGGTTTGTTTTCCAAAATTATTATTTTTTTTTTTTTTTTTTTTTTTTTATCCTTAACATTTCCTCGAGACATACTTGCCCTTTATTACCACTTCTTAGGGGGGCTTCCATACATATATAGCGTTTTATTAAATGCTTAAATTAACTAAAAATTTTCGTCTTTTGTGAATAAAATCCAAACTTATAAGCATATTTTAATCATTTATGGCTTGTTTTGTTTCCAACGTTGATTTTATATGCCTGGAAGAAATTACAAGCATAGCTGCTTTTTCCCATTTTTGATGAATTTTTAAAAAACAAATATTTCAAAATGTTGCAAAAAATAATTTTTTTTTATTTTTGATAAAAAAAAATTTGGTTTCTAGCATGACTGCACTAAGGAGAACAAAGTTAAACTTTTCTTAAAGAAAATTGAATTGCGGAATTTCCTTTGTTCAATTAACTAAGTAATTTTTGAGTTATGCGAACATATGTTGTGCAACCTCCTCCATTTTGGAAATAACGGTATATCTCGAAAACCAGAGCTAACCAAAAAACGGTTAGCACCAATGGATTCAGCGTGCCCGAATTAGGTTAGAACGCCAGGTCCCCGGCTTGTCTGTTTCTTCAACTACCACAGTGTCATTAGTCAAATTGACTAACCGATTTTTTCCGTATCTGTAAACAAGCTGTTAATTGGTATATATTCTTATTATAACAGCATTTGTTGCTCAATTTTATCTTGTGTTCTCCACACACGGGCTAAGAACAATTCGCACATATTGACTTCCTGTGCTTCAAGTTTAGCAGTAGTCTCTTTATTATCCCTTCTATAATTCTATGAATTTTGTTAGAAATTCTTTAGTAAAGCCTTTTTTAAAACTAATTTTTCGTTCTGTCATAAAGCAATAACTATTAAAAACATAACAATAAAAGTTAAATAGTCACTAATCATTATTTTATTCGTCTTACAAGATCTCTGTAACTCAAAAAAACAATACTTACTAAAGAAATATTATTGCTAGCAAGAAGTAAACAACGACAACTTTTTCACAAGCAGTCACTTTTTATTAACAAATTCACTTTTCTCACAAAATATAAATTCTATAAAAGCAAAATTTTCTTTCGGTTAACCGTTTATCGGTTAACGGATTAATTGCCACCCGCTTAACTGATCGGTTAATTTAAAATGTTAAAAATTTAATATTTTCGATTAACGATTAAACCGGTTAACTGCAGTAAAGTAACTGATTAGCCGATATAGTGAAATTTTTATATTTTTGTAGTATTATAAAAAATTTTTTTGAGATTTTTTATTATTTGTTTCGTCACATATACAAAAGGAATGTGTTTAGAAAATAATTTTTCATACAAACAAAATAAGTGTTTGCTGTCAACAGCTTTTTGTTTTAGGTACATTTTATATGTATGTGCTTAATTATTTATTTCTTCTCATATCTTCTCATATCAATCTTAAACAAAATTAAAAGAAACAAATAGAATTGTTAAGCATTTTTAAAATTTATTAATGACGTAACGGAAGATTTTTATGTTTAAAGAAATCCAGGAAAAGGACTGAGAAATTAGATATTTAAGTGAAAGAATTTTTTCCAAGTCAAGATTAATCAAAACTAAAAAAAATAATCGCTTTAAACCTAAACATTTATACCAAATTATTTTTCTAAAAGATTATTTTATAAGACCTCTCTATTGAAATATCTAATAAAATTATCTCACAGTTTATTTTTTGATTAATACATAATAATTTTGTATTAATTAAAAAATATGTATTACATATTTATGAATTATTTTTTTGTCTGCACGTTTTCGTTCAAGAATTGTTATGGTTGTTAAGTTATTGTTTTTTTTTTTTCTTATTTATAAAATTCCAAATAATAAATTCTTTATGTATTTTTTTTCATTGAAATTACTTAATTAAAAAAATCAGTTAAATGATCAATAACAAAATTAACCGATTAAATCAAAACGTCGGTTAATTAATCGAGCGATTAATTAGAAAATTGATATTAAAAAAAATATTTGAATAAATTTGGCAGATTTTCGTACTGTTCAGGTGTTGTTTTTGACCTGCAATAAATAAAATAAAACTTTTTAACTTAAATAAAAAATAAATAAATAAAAAAATATTATTATTAATTAGTTCATTTATTAATGATGTGCTAATAATCCCAATTTTAATAAATGAACTAATTAAAAATAAATATTTCATTCCCGAAAATAATTTTTGATAATAAATTTGCATGTGCCCGGCAAATAAAAAACTTAAATGGCAAGCTGCTTTATTTAAGCAACTTGTTTTTTTTTATTTTGTTTTTTCTCTCTATTCTCTTACAACTACAATTTACACATCCATATAAGGAAGGTCGCAATATCGAGTCTCCTTAGGATCCAACAAACATCCGGACTGGCAGATGGGGTCAACGGCTTATTTGACGGGCCACCATACGGTCAAGCACCACCTCTTTCGGATGGGTCTGGCAGAGGACCAGGAATGAAGACTATGCCGTGAAGAGGACGAAACTACAAAGCACCTACTGTGTGACTGCCCCGCGCTGGCATGGGCCAGAAGGAGACACTTGGGGCACGGTACGATGGGCGCGTCGCGAGTCGGTGTAATACCGGCAAAAGACCTTCTTGGGTTTCTCTGGGAAGCAGAGGGTCTTTTGGCCAACTAAAGGGGGGTGGGTACAATAGACCTGGTTTGGTCGCGGTACCGTCTCCGTTGGGAGAAATCTCCCCGCTCTCTCTCGAAAAAAAAAAAAAAAAAAAAATACTACAATTCGTGTTGGAAAAAAACCAGCCAATTGTGGGGGAATGTAAGAAAGAAAAATTGACGGTTTCTTGTTGTGTCTTTGTTGAAGCTTTGATATTGTTACATGCAAGACCTGAGTGTTTAAAATTCTTATTCACTTTATGGTCTTACTTTTATAATATTTTTAGCTTTTCTAAAGTAATTGGAAAAATTTTCCTGACGAGCTGGCCTAAGCAACCAGCGAAATGCGCATAGAAACTAGCTTTCCCACAACAATAAATTTCAGTGTTTTCATTCAAAAATTGGGATTATTAGCACATCATTAATAAATGAACTAATTAATAAAAAATATTAATTGTCTTTAATTTTCCTTTATTTTTTTTTAATTACATAATCTTTTAAGCAAAATAAACAAAAAATTGAAGAATTCTTGGTAAATAAACCACTTGATAATAATGCCGAGTACATGCAATCGAAAAAGACAAAATAGAAACGAAATAAATCGATATTTCGATCCGCATCGAAACGTAGAAAACGGGTGACTATTTTTCCAAAAAGTCACTTTTCTTCAGTTTTTCCATATAAACAAAACTTATTTTTTATCTAAAATTCCTAGTTATCATAAAAAGCATCATAGTTACTAGTGTTTGCCTATGGGTCGACCAAAATTCGATCAAAAATTTTTATGTAAATATGAAGAAAAGATAGTACAGTTGAACCTCGGTTACCCGAGCCTCTATTAACCGGTTACATCTATTAACCGGCATGCTGCTCGCTTTTATTTACAACCTCTTTTATGCGTGATTTTGAAAAACTGCCATTTCTTCCACTTCTTCATTTGTCATTGGCCAAAAACAAACTGTTGCTTTTACTTCTGATTCATTAAATGTAAACAGTCGTTGTCAAACAAACTCAAAAAGCGAAAAATTGTCGCTTCTGTTCGACATTTCAAGGTTTCGACTGCAGCTTTATAAACCCTGTTTTATCCCTTTTAACTGTGCTTCCTTTTTATATACCTCTATTTACCGTGCTTCATCTCTATTATAGTGCAACAAGCACAAGTTTGTTTTCTCTTCCAACCAAATACACATAAGCATAATTAAAATTCGGTGATTCCCATGTTTATATACATACACTCATAAAATTATTACAGTAACTGATTGTAAGTTATTAAATTCATTTTCCGTACTGTTAAAATTTAATGAAAATATAGTTATTTTACGAACTAATTTATTTTTAAAAATTTATGTTTGTTATTCAAACAACAAACTACCAAAAAAATACTGTTTTTCCGTACTGTTATTGTTATTTATTGTAATTTTTTGTCAGTTAAATTATACTTTTTTTAAAGCAATGACTGTTAAATTTTACGGAATATACTGTTAAATAAAAAAAAATCTGAAATTTATCTAAAATTCATTTATTTTAAATGATATGTAAATATCCGTTTTTTAAAGAAATTTTTAGTTGTTTAAAATTAATTTTCTGTAAAATTTACCTACATAATATTTTGAGTGTACACATTTAAAACGAACGAACTCAAAAAACCTCTGTATTAAATTTTTTGTGTTTACATACCATGTCGATTAACTGTGTCTTTCGATTATCCGTGCATAGTCCGGCCCCGTGCGAGCCGGATAATCGAGGTTCAACTGAACATCTAAGTAAACATATATTAATTTAAATGTTTCGAGCATTTATTTTTTCTTTCTTAGTGGATCGATTTGGCGAGGGATCAAAAAATATCAAAAAGTACCAATTGAAAAACTAAAAAGTTTCAAAAAGTCTCCTCTTATAGATTCTCATCCACTCAGTATATTGCATGTTTTAATTTTATGTTTCTGTCTAATATTGACTTAAATTAATTAATGTACCAGATGTTGAACGAAAAAGAGGCAAAAAGCTCCCCTTGCATATTCTTAATCAGGACCATGCATGTTTAATTGTGTCTTTATAGGTTTAATATTAACAAAAATTCAAAAAGTACCAGATGGAGAACACAAAAGAACCATAATTTTTTATCATAAAGGTTCACATTTACTCAGAACCCTGCATCTATAATATTATGTTTCTTAGTTCAATATTATAGAAAATTCAAAAATTAGCACATGCAGTACGGAAAAGTAAAAGAAAGATATTTAATTTCCCGTCTTTAAAACTTGTATCTCCCCATTTAGGTTCGGCCGACAAACAAAGTGGGGAAGTATTCTTAATTGTTTAGCCTTTGCCGATTTATATAGTCGAAATATCCGAAACCCGGTTTCTAAATAATATCGAATAATCGATCACCCGTTTTCAGAATTATTTTGTTTATTTATTTGTGTGAGCTTCTGCAAAAAAAAACCTAAGTTTTAAAAATAGCAGAAATTAATAAAAATAATTAATAAAAAGGATAATAATTTGATATTAAAAATAATATGTGATTTAGTTTTAAATCGAAAAAATATTCAAGAATATAAGTTACTTTAGAGAATAAAAATAAAAAATTTCCTCATAAAATCTAAAGAGTTGCGTGCTGCCGTAATGTTTGATCCAGCCAGGAACGTATAGTGTGAATAAGGAACCTGCCATGCCGATATTACTGTTTGCTACCTCATGGGTTTTATTTTTTTGTTTCTTTCGGATTGGGTGAAATTGAGACGATTGTACATTTCGTCGGGTTGATGAGTGCTAGTTATTTTGTAGATTAGTGGAAACGTTTTTATTTTCATAAGGTCATAAAGAGGAATCCAGCAGATTTGTTTTATTGTGTAATTGCCCAGTTGGCTAAATGGTCATAGACGCAAATGTCGTCAACGATGTCCTCAGGACATTTTAGAATTCGTCGCCTATATAACATTGATGAGGACAGCTTAGGGAATAAAAACTGTATTTTGTCGTGTTTAAAATCGTATTTACGACTTTTTTGCAAACATTTTCGAAAATTTGCCTTGAATTATACTTTATTGAGGACGACGTTAGCGACCATTGCATGCACTTTGTTGTGTGTCAAACCACATTTTCGACAAAATGCATGCAGTATATAGTCCTCAATAAAGCTTTAATCCAGCCAAGATAAGCGAGAATTGCATGCATTTTGCCGTGACTTAAGCTACATTGAGTCAGCCAGTGGAAGAACGCTGTAAGTTACTAAAAAATGATACAAACGAAATGGTTTTGCAACATGGAAAAACGTTTTTACTGACATCGCAAAACGTTTTTCAGCTAAAAAAAAATTATAAACTGTAAAGTTACATGCAATTTAAAAATTAAAATTTCTTGATATCTTGCTTTTGTTATTATTATTTTGATAACCTAAAAAATAAATATTCTTGCCTGTTAAAAACGTTTTTTTTTTTGCTGTCCTGAAATATAATTATTAATTATAAAACGTTATTGGCGGCTGTGCATCAACTGAGATTGCGTTGATTGGCAAGAAATAAGTAAAATGTCACTATGGATAATTGTTTATTTTCCAAAAAAAGTAGTGCAAAGAACTGTTTTGTTATAATAGAAAAACAAAAAATTAAATATTATATCATATTACCAAAAATATAATAAATATAAAAGATGCAATTTTCAATAACACAATCTCGTATGTTATTTTTTATTTAAATTTTACAGTGCTTAAAACACTGATATCAAGCAAGTGAGTATAAATAATGGTTGGTTATTTTTTACACAACTGTTGCATTGAAAATGTATCAAAAATCTTCCAAGTTCTTAGATTATACACAACATATATTTAAAAAAGTTTAAATAATTATTATAAAGAATTTTTTGTCTCTCCTGAAAAGTAGTAGTTTTTAAGTTACGAGGTTCGCTAGTAAACCCTCGATATATGAAACATATCTTAGCCAAATTTGTTCATTGATATTAATCAGACATTAAAAATTAACGTTTTTATGGAAAACATTAGACACTTATTGGTAAATGTTAGAGGCAGTCATGCTTTTTGCTAATATCTCAGCCATTTGCAGCCTGATCTGGCAACATGTAAACCCTGTATAACTCAACATCATCAAATTACACATTTTCAATTAATTCACATAGACTGACACATTAAAAAGAGTAGGTATTTTTTTAGATATTAAAATTTTTTTAATAGTATTTTCACACTTTTTTGAACGATAAAACCGATCATTAGAACCTGATTTTACCATAAAAAATTATTTTGTTAAGACCATCTTAATACATGTTTTCGTTGTAATAAATTCAGTGCTACCATGTTAAAAAGACTGAAAAAGCTGAAAATGTTTAATCCCAGCAAGCATTTTATATCACAATCGAAACGTTTAAGAATCAGCTTCACATAATAACATATGAGCTCATTGTTTGATCATAAATGATACCCTACAAGTTATTATCGTAGAGAAATAGCACGCACGAAGTAAGCTTTTCTTTTCGCCCATATTAACGTCAACGACGGTGTCGCCCATATGATCCTCAACAACTGTGTCGCCCATATAATCGTCGCTCAATAGTGGTGAACGGACACATGTGTGGTAAAGTAGTGAATATTTGCTTGGACGGTCGCCTACACGTCCTCAAGGATTTTATATGGTAAAACACGCCTTGTCAAGGATGTCTTCAAGACATGGCCAACTGGGTGGGAATAACAAATTTATTATTTACATGTTTTGCATATGTTAAATATTCACTTCTCTAAGTAAATACCTTTTAAATTGTGAATTTTTTGTTCTAGTCCTTGGGCAAACAGAGGAGGAAAGTGTTCTTAACTGTTTGATCTTGGCCGATTTATATATAAGATTTTTTTGAAAATTTGCTTTTTCACAAAAGGTCTTCTTCAGAAAAATTCTCTATTTTTCCAAGCTAACCATTCGTATAAGTAACATTAAGTCAAATTTACCATAAATGTTACTTATGCGCTCTGGTAATGTGATTTAATTTAATGGCTTCTGTTTGCGAGTGCATAAAAAAGATGAAATGATTCCTAGTCAATAAACGCTTTTCCATGAAACACACTTAGTTTTGATTCGCATAAAAACAAGTCTTTTCAGAACAATATATTACACACTTACAAAATAAATTATTTTTTATTCACACACAGACTTACAATCATCTGAAGAACATGCACACATATTCACACAACTGCTTTGACACATTTCAAAACTTTGCTAGAATGTTCTTGTTCGAGTTGGCGTTGTTGCTTTTAATGAAACAAAAGCTGTCATTACGGGCTTTAAAATACACTTTCTATACATTTGATGGATATTACTTTATGGAGTGGTATGTGTTTGTTGTTGGTGAAAGAGAGTTATGTTGGAGTGTGTTAAAATATTTCATACTCTTTTATTTTTTACAATTTCCAGTTTTATACGAACAACAAAGAACAACGAACCTGAAAATTTGTAATAAACAGGAACACGTGTATGAATTTTTGTCTGCCTTTAAGGATTTCTTTGTTAAAATTGTTTTTTATTGTTATATATTTTAATTCTAATTCCTCTTATCGTCTTAATTTTTTATATATATATATATATGTCGTTCCGCTATAATACACATGTAAGTCTCATATTTAAACAACAGTAAACAGATCTAATGTGCAAAATAAAAGTCATGTGAAATATATGTATATTAGGGTGGGTCAAATTGTAGGCGACCGAAAAATTAACAAAGATGCATCGTGATTCTTATTCTATAGGAAGAAACTTTGGAATTTCGAGCCCCCGGATTTTTCGAAATAGATATTTTTCCAAAATATTCAAGAATAGAGGCAAAAAAAAACGTGTGTGTTTCGTATATTTTTGTGAGTTTATTGCCTTTTTTGTGGAAAATTTACGAAATTATTGGGAAAATTTTAAATATCTAAACATGTTAAGCGTTAAAAAGTAGGGAAAGGGAGAGGGGACATAGGGTAGTCATTCACAACCTTTATCGATTTCATTCACTTAAGGACAAAGAATGAAGAAAGCATACTTTTCTTATTTTTCCTTTATTTTTTATTCTTCAGAAATTGAACTTAAGAGATATACACAGAAAAAAATATAAGTAGTTTTTTTTTGTTATCAATTAAAAAAATTATTTTACAAGTACATATCGTCCCCTTAATAAAACAATAGTGTATAATTTTTTTGCCATTTCGAGATAATAGAGTTTAAAATTTTTGAGTTATTAGACAAATGAGAAAACACTAATATCTCAGAAAATAATCGATGTTTTTGAGTTGTGGTCATTTAAATATGTGATGAAATAATCAGGCTACTGGTAGATGATATTTCATTCATTTACAAGTGCTTTAATTGCAAATAAATGGGATTCAAAGTACCATGATGTCACTTAGGCTATTTTATTTGTTTTATAATATGTATGAAAATCAAAATACACTATTTTTTTTTTGTACTAGCATTTAACCCGCTACTTCGTTAGCGCCCCTTTTTCTTATGTGGACATATTTTTACGCCAAAGTTTATGTTTCCAGGTTTAAACCTGCTACTTTGTAAAGGGACGATTTGTACGTCTAAACGTTCATATTTCGAAAATTTTTATTTGTATTTTTTTGATACATTACGAATGTGATATTTTTTTATTTCAATGTTTATTGGTTTAATAGATAGATGGCGTGGCAAAAAAGTATAAAATACAGGTTTACTCCACAAAAGGGTCTAATTTCAAAAAAGTACCACCAAACCTAACCGCTTATTATTTTAATGAACATCAGGTTAGGGAATTTCCCGTTTTAACCTTTTTTACCCTCTAACCATAACAATTTCCAAAACTCCCATCATAGGTAATCGATTTCGCGAGAGGCCAACCTCCCGGGGAAATTTCAGCATTTTAGTTCAGGCGTTTAGGTCGTGCGATGATGAATCAGGCAGTAACTTTACAATTTTATATTTTATAGGTAGATGAAGAAAAACGATTTTCACCATTTAAACGTTCGAATTTCGAAACGAATCAAATTTGTATTTGTATTTTTTAGATAAGTTACGAATGTCATATATTTTTTATTTTAATGTTTATTGGTTTAAAAGATTGATGGCATAGCAAAAAAGTTTTAAAATACAGGTTTTATCCGTTTACTCCTTATTTAAAAAAAGTGCTAGACACCTGTCCGCTTATTTTTAATGAACAATAATAGGTATTCAATTTTTTTGTATCCCTTTTAGTTTAGCAGATATGAGGTTAGCGAATTTCCGTTTTTACCGCCTTTTTTTCTATTGAACAACAATAAGTATTGAATTTTTTTGTATCTCCTTTAGCTTAGCAGATATGAGGTCAGCGTGATCGATTTGGCGAGAGGCCTGCCTCAACGAAAATTAAAAAAGTACCAGTTAAAGAATGAAAAAGTACCAAAAAGATCCCTCTAACAAATTCTTATTCACTCAGGACTTTGCATGTTTAGTTTTCTGTTTCTAGGTCTAATATTAACGGAAATTAAAAAAGTACCAGTTCAAGATCAAAAAATACCAAAAAGTACCCTCAGAGGTTCTTATCCACTCAGGACATTGCATGTTGAAGTTTATGTTTCAAGGTCCAATACTAACGATAATTAAAAAAATTGTCAGTTGTGGAACCAAAAACCTAAACTAAGAAATTAAATTTCCCTTATTTCCCCTTTTTGGTACTTTTTTCTCCCCATTGAAGCATAAAAAATTTCAATATTGTAGTAGGCGCCCATAATTTAATACGTATATGTCAATGAATAAAAAAATGTTTTGTAAAAAAGTACCAAAAATAGTAACGGTTTTTACCCCCTAAACGTCCGAATTTCGAAAAAGTACCAAATTTGTATTTGGGTTTTTTAGATAAGTTTCAAATGTGATATAACCCTTATTTCTATGATTATGGGTTTAAAAGATAGATGGGGTGACAAAAAAGTACCAAAATAGAGATTTTACCCGTTTACTCCGTATTTCCCCTTTTTGGTACTTTTTTCCTCCCTATTGAAGCATGAAAAATTTCAATATTGTAGTGGGAGCCCATAATTTAATACGTTTATGTCAATAAATAAAAAAAATGTTTTATAAAAAAAGTACCAAAAATAGTTACGCTGTTTACCCCTTAAACGTCCGAATTTCGAAAAAGTACCAAAATCGTATTTGGATTTTTTAGATAAGTTTCAAATGTGATATAACCCTTATTTCTATGTTTATGGGTTTAAAAGATGGGGTGACAAAAAAGTACCAAAATGCAGGTTTTACCCGTTTACTCCGTTAAAGGGCTGAATTTCCAAAAAGTACCAGACACCTGTCCGCTTATTTTTCTAAAGAACAACGATAAGTATTAAATTTTTTTTGTATCTCTTTTAGTTTTAGAGATATAAGGGTACCGAATTTACCCGTTTTTGCCCTTTTTACCCCCTAAACATTCGAATTTCCAAAAATCCCGTCTTAGTGGATCGATTTGGGGAGAGACCAACCCCTGGTCCAAATTTCAAGTTTTTAGCTTCAGGCGTTTAGGCTGTGCGATGATGAATCTGTCAGTCAGTCAGTCAGTCAGTAACGTTACAATTTTATATATATAGATGGTATACACTATTTTATTTGAATATTTTACACCAAATATATTATTACAAAATTGTGTATATCAATATACGTCATTTTTCGATTTTATTTTGTTATGAAATAATAAAAATAGTGAATAATAAAAATAGTGTATGCTTTTTATACCCTATTTTTCTTTGAAATGATATTCAGATTAACAACTAATTAAAACACCATACCTGCACTTACACAATTTTTAATGAAAAATTTCAAACACGCAATTATACAATAATATTTCAATTAATTATTTGATCCACTTTGTGGAAGTAGAATTTCACCAAATTTTGACCACATTTAGAATCGGTTATGTAGATTCTAATTATGCAATAAAAAAATAATGGTGTACATGCGTATACACTATTGTTTTATTAAGGGGACGATATTTCAATTTACTTAATGTGATAATTGAATCAATTATTTTTTTATTGGAAAGAAAATTAAGAAAATTATTATGATTTATAATATTAATTAAATAACAAAATATCTTAATTATTTTTTCGTTTAAAATAAAAGAATTTAATCTTGTAAAATTATTATTGGGAATTGTCAAAACCTGATCTATATTTAATTATATAAACTAACACATTGTTTCAAACGGCAAAGTTTTTTGATAATTTTTTTAATTAGGATTAACAATATCATTGATTGAAAAAAAATATTCAAAATTTAATATTTTTACAATTCTTAGTAATCAATATAATCATTTTAGTAATATGTGCAAAATCAACAAATTGTTTGCTTGATTCTATAAATTTAGTATGAATTGCGTCATTAGAGTAAATTTTTAATTTTTCTGTGTAAAATGTAAATGAAAAAAATCAATTTAATTCAATAACAAAAAAAAACAGAAACCCCAGTTTAAGTTTTTCATTGTATTTACATGTATGTATGTTAGAGTACTCCAAGGTTTATCACCAGGTTATTATAATTGAAAAATGAAAAAATTTGATACCCATATTGCCTATATATATGAAAAAAAAGATAAAATATATTGCAATTTTCGAGTTTTATATGAATAATTACAAAAAAAAAAAAAAAAAAAAAAATTAACATTATTTTAAGACAGATTCAATTTGAAAAGCAGAACATTATTTCCACATACGTAGAATTTGTATGAAAACCCGAAACGAAAATATGTATTTAGTTAAATATCTCAATAAGTAGGTAGGAAGTGGTCAAGTTTTATATACCATTGGATGCTGCTTCAAAAACTCTTTTTTTGGGTAATACCAATATTTATGTCGTCTTGGAGCAAAGTAAAGAAAAATTCGAAAAACTGAAAAAAATACATTTTTAATCCAGCTCACGGATTGTCAACGCTAGAACCAAAATATTTTGGGAATCATCATAAAACATATCAACCTTTACTTATTTTTAATATACATATTTAGAGTTAAACTATATGTATAAGGTTTTTTTGAAGAGACTTCTATTATTTGTTAAAAAAAAATCCCTTTTTACAATATTTTATTTTTTATGTGTCCAAAATTTTTATTTCGTTGTGTTCTCCATTATTTTGTTTTAATTCTTCTGCAAAGTGTTAAAAATTATTTTCACTTTTTTTCATAGTAATGTGTGTTTTGCAAGACTTTTCTTTTAAAAAGAACAGTAAATTTAAAAGTAGCAACTTTAAATTTTTTTTTTTTTAAGAAAATATAACTTTATGCTGATGCTTGAAATTATGAGTCTTTTTTTTATTTTTTTCTTTTTTTGAAGATTTTCTAAATACACTTCGATATTTATTACTCTTTGTTTTTATTTTTCCATTAGGCATAATTTTATTTAAATTGAAAAGAAAAACAATTTAAGAAACGTTCAAGGTTATAAACAGCAAAAAGTTTTCAAACTTAAATCGTAAATAATTATTAAGTTAAAAGTCATTTCCTAAATCATATTGTAAAATAAATTAAAGAGAGTGAAATGAAAACATAAGTTTAAAATATATTAATTTGATTAATTCTGGGGAAACGAAATGTATTTTCCAATCATATTTAATTTATAAATGTGCTTTTTGCTTCTTTTTTAACAATTCAAAGTTGTTATTTAAATCAAACGTTTGACATGGGTTTTATTTAAAGAAAATTAAAAAAAATTACTCTCCCTGGGGGAAAGGGAACTAACACCAAACTTGTCACGTGATAGTTCTAAAGTAGTAGGGACCGGTTCTAGTCTAACACTTTATATGAAGGGGACATGTAACTTTAACATGGCGATGTCCTAGAACGGGATTAATTGGCACCTTTGGCACACTTTATAACAGGTCACAGAAATAACGTAAATGGACACATTCAATTTCGGATAAAAAAATGTATACGTGTCGAAGAAAATATGACAACAAGTTTATAATTTTTCAATGAATTTAATAAAAATCGTTTTAATTTTTGATGACCATTTTTATATTATCCAAGAAAGGACAGGTCAGGTTCGTTTGCCTTCACTATTTGACCCATCACAAAGAGCCAAATATATATCAGCTTATCACGTCCTAGGCCAACACATGTTAATATGATGGATATTAATATAAAGTAATAGAAACATATAAGATAATAGAACCAGAAAAAATTAGCCACTACCCGCGTAAAATCCAGTCATATGAATAGTTTTGTATCAGTTACCTTTCCTCTGGCCTAATTACACTTTAAACACATTATCATTAGTTAAGTGATATGTATTGTTTTCTCCTATCACAATTCGTCCATTTTTGTTATAATATTGTGTACACTGGTCACGGGATAAGTGCTTTAAGACCAATTAACACTAATTTCCCGCAGGGCTACTACTCTCATCTTTATTTAAATCGAAATACCTGTTGAAGTTCATGTACACCTGAAAGCAAATCCACGTTACAGCCCACACAATAAACAAGTTTGCAAACAATTTAGAAAATATTAAATGTTCACAAAAATTTTAAATTTATATAAAGTTAATACGGCATCAGGAATTTACAACAGAATGTGGTAGCAAAGAAAATCAAAAGTTACATGTGATGAAAAGTTAGTAACTAAAACAAGTTTTAGCTAATTCAACCAAATCCGTTTGAATAACTAACATTACAGAGCTGAGCTAGAACTGAACTAAAACTAAACTAGAGCTTTCCTAGAACTGAATTAAGTAGAACTTAACTGGGGATAATTAGTCTATAAACTAAATTGTTTTTGGAATCGGTTAACAATTGATCCGTTAAAACCTCATTTTTAATATTAATATGAATCACATTAAAAAATAAAAACTCATATAGAAGGTCCCAGCAAAAAATTACACATTACCAAAAGAACGGCTTGCCTTATAATGACTTTCTTTTTTGGTTGCCAAGTTTGATCACTCGATTACCAAACGCATTACATTAGATCATAAAAATACGAAGTAGTAAAAGACCTAATTTTTTAAGTTATATAAGAATGACTGAAAATATTTACTGTAAAAGGAAAGTATACAAAATTCTGTATTACCTGCTTAATGATTTTGTACAAAAAAATCACTGCTATTTCCTTTAAAGATTAAAAAAGTTAGGAAAGTAATCAAGTCTTAGGAACTAATTATTTTCGTCTCATGCCCGGCAAAAATAATTAAATATGGTAATCCAGTTTAGAAGTCATTCCGCCTAAAATGCTTAATTCTAAACTCGATTACCTTTTGCCAAATTTTTTGCTGGGGTGTATCTAGATAATCAGCTCTATTCAGTCGTTTAAAATGTTTATCGTTAAAATTTAAATTTCACGACAAAGACAATGTAAAACACATCGACAGTTTGTCGTATCTATGCCGTTTACGACAATAATAATAAAGGCTAGTTTACACGGTAATACAATGTATTACGAATTTGTGGAATCAAAATATAATGAAATTCTCTCCGTGCTTAAAATAAAAAAATAAAAATCTGTTGGTAAGTATTTTTCATGTTAACACGGATGGTTTAAGTAAAATAAAAGTAAAGTGAGTTAATAACAAAAAAGCAGATGGTTACAGTTTTGCAATACTTACAAAAACAACATGAACATTTCCCGAGTTGATTCTGCTTGTTTTTGTAATTTTATAAAAATGTTACCACCTTCAATATATACTGTTAAAATGCGACTCTGGTGTGATGAGAATACATAAGTTTCTAAAATGGTTTAGAAAATGAGCATTTACCGACCGATTGTCATATTTTTATCCGTATTCTCTCTTACTCAATGCATTTTGCTTTTACATGATAATTTTTTTCTCATTCTACATAATTTTTTGACATGTCGTAACACATTGTATTATCGTGTAAACTAGCCTTTACAACTTATAAAAACGACTGGTTTTCGATCATGACAACGACACTCATAATAACGCCGAACATTCAAAACTTATAACGTTTATATAAATTCTAATCTTATAACACATCTTTGTTTTGGTGAGACCAGCCCAGCAAAAACTTAACTTACAATGCTACTTTTAATGACTTCCTGAATTCATTACTTTGTAGCTTTATTCGCCACTTTTTGTATTATTAGTTATATATAAAATAATTACTTTATTGTTATATCTTAAATCAGTCATAATTATACATTAAAAAAAAAACTTTGGTGTAATGACTTAAATAAGTTATTATTATATGGTTTTAATTAATTTTTAAAGTCAATTTGCAATAAATTATATTAATATTTGTTAGATATCCGTTAATATTTTAAAATTTTAAGAATAATTTCGATGTGAAATACATGGATAATCCAAAAATCAATCAAATGCATGTAAATATATACATAAATATGTTCCAAAACTACCAACACAATATATTTTCGTAATCAGAATACTAGTAGTGATATCAATCTAGTGTTAACGGTGTTTTGAAGAACACAATCAGGCCCGTCACAGAAATTGTTCGGAATTGTTTTGAATCCGTATTTTCATTTCAATCGATTTTCGTAATTCCGACAAATTTTAATTCTGTTATTTTTAAGTTAAATGTGACAATATTGTGCAAACCAAAACAAAAACTTTTTCGAACGAAAAATTTAAAGTGATTTCATTCCGAGAAAATTTATCGGTTCTCGTTTTCTGAATACGCTTTCTCGGGATTAAAAAAACTTTCGATCGAAATTTACAGGCCCATATATTATCATATATTAATACACACATTGTTATTACAGTGCTAGAGCTACAAATGATTTTATGCAACAAAAGCACTCTTTATTAAATAGGTTCTTACATTTCGAAAAATTTATTATTGTGTACATTTTTCAACATAAATTCCATAAGATTTCAGAGCAATTTTAATTAGTGTGTTTTAACCTTTTTGAAAGTTAATTTTAAAGTACTTATTTCTTGTCTCTTTTCGTAACTACATATTTTTATACAACTTGTATGTATAAAATAAAGGTATTATTTTTTAGGTTGTAATTGGCCAAATTATAAATGATTACTTTCGGGACATCGCGAACAAAAATAAGTACTTTTTCTAGTAGAAAAATAAGTACTCATTTCCTCAAGTTCGCATTATTTTTCTGCTTATTTTGTAAGTAAAGTTTTTGCTGGGAGTATGGCCATCGGTTCAAAATAGGGTAAAATTTGTATAAATACTTTGGTGTAGGGGTTAACGATTATAATTTTAGCTTGCTTTTTTAATGCTAATATTATTAAATTGTCAATATTTTGTTTTGAAATGATCAATTTTTGGTTGTTCTGGGGCATGTTTTTAATAATTTTTAAGGCATATTTTTAAGTATTTACTAAATATTTAATGTCCATAAAACATTTTAAAAGCATATTTTCGGATTCCCTGGTTATAACAATGACACATCTCAGTTTTGCACGGTCCGTTCTAAGGTTAATGTTTTAGGTTTTTCAGAATCAACGATTTATTTTGTGTTAAAACGATATTTATGCTATATGGGCATTTGCTTGGGTCACGAACGTACATTCGTATGCTTTTGATGTGCAAATAATATGGAAAACAAAAGTTTTCCTAGCATTTCATCAATGTTAAGTTTTCATAATAATAGTTATAAACATGTGGTCACGAACGTACGCAAAATAGAAGGAAATTTGGCTGACAGTAGTAAAATGTAAAAATCTGCGAAATGGAACGGAATATTCAAACGTGATTAATTTATTTCCAAAATGTATTAATGTAGGCCTATATCCAATACTTTCACAATAAAATATCTCTATTGGTTTTTGTTAATTTGGCTTGAGCGCGGTCGCGAACGTACGGGTCACGAGTGTACGATTTTTCAATTTGTTTTAACCGTTAATTAACCGTTAATCGAACTTTTTTTGTTCTCCTTGCACTTTTCTCTTCTTAATTGATTGTAATAGAGCAGGGGTTTCCATTTCTTTGCACAATTGTGCACACCACTACTAACACATATTTTTATACTCTTCAATTCAGTCGTCGATGTGACTTCGACAAGTGTGCATGTCTAGCGGATGCTATATTATTTTGTTTCAGCTTACACTCAAAAAATATTGTGCGGTCAAAAATGCTTTTGGTAACATCCAATGCCTTGCGTACAATTTTTATTTAGAGTTTAAATTTTAAGACTTAAATGTAGAAAAATGTAACATTTCATAAGTTTACATACAAAGCAAAGAACTTTGTAAAACGGTAATTATTTGATATTTAAAAGCAATTTTTAATATTTCAGATAAAAAATTTCAAAATGTCTAACAGTCCTATGTGGAAGAAGCTGATAGTCACATTTATTATAGGTTTTATATTACATACGTTTATGGATTCGGTTCTTATAATTTTACAGCCCTTTTTTTAGTTTTTCTTATGCAATACTAAAAATTATTATTATAAATTATTATCTGATCACTAATTCTACTAACACCGTGGTAATAGTTATAAAACAGATTACCCAGTTTTGGTGTTTAAAAATATTAATGTTTCTTATAAAAAGAATTAAAAACTCTTCTAAATTTTTTTCTTGTGTGTGATTATACATTATGCAGTTAAAAAAAATTATATATGTATTTGATGATACGTCATTTTTAATTTTGCAAATAACTTAAAATTATATAAAAATACATATGTAACGTGAATCCTAATCAACAAAAATTTAAAATTTTCAAATAATATCTACATTGTTTTGCATTTAAGCTAACGATATGTGTTTTTTTTTTTGTGAAAAAAATTCTTTGATGCCTGTAAAATGGTCCCTTTTTCTTTCGTTAAAAAGACGTACCTAAATGCAGAAATTATTAAGAAAAAAAAAATAGCCACAAGAATTTTTTGGTATTTTGTGCCTGTAAAAATATTTTTGTTTCTGTACCAATCGCGTCGATGGGGTTTTTTTTTTCTTTGAAAACACTTTTCTTAAGTAAGTAAAAATATTTAAAAAACGAGTTAAAAAAGTCTTGTTTTCCTACAATTTATGTGTAAACCTATACACATAATAGTCAAGAATTTGCTAGTTCAGCATAACTGTAAAAATGTACGTTGAACTTGTCTTGTCAACATAAGTAAGCGAACGTTGACTGTTGTTTATTTCATAATATCAAATTGCACAAAAAGAATTTATGATCGCGACAACGTACGATGATTCAATATTGGTACTGACCTGTCTTAATAATATTTGTTTATGTTTTGAAAATAATTTTGTCTATAATTGAAAGAATGTATTAACAAACGAAAGAATGCATTATTAAAAGGAATGTATTATTAAATGAAATGTATGAATACACTACACCTGTTATAATGACTTTATACATTTTTGCAGGCAAACTCAGGTGCGCATTGGGTATTTTGTAAAAAGTTATGATATATGTAACCCAACAACGTGAATACCTTTTCTATGTTACTTACCACTATGAATACCCTAACTTTTCACTAAAATAACTTTTTCACGTTATAATTCTCATGTAATTTATTTTATTTTTGAATAAATAGACCAAGCGCTTACCCACCGAAAATTTGTAACCTTTTTAAAAAACAAAAATGCTGTGAATTGTGACCTGAAAATGTTTACAGAAGTTCGGTGGCTAAGCCGCTGTGATTACCTGAATAGACTTTATGATTTAAGTTCCTAGAAACTGAGAAAATAGAAAAAGTTTTAGTACAGTGTTTAAAAGACAATAATTTTATTTTAGACTTAGCTTTTTTGGCAGATACGACAAGTATGTTAAATGAACTTCATTTGGAATTGCAAGAAAAGGAACGCAATATATGCGACTTGTCAAAAATCATTCACAATTTTAAAACAAAACTTTTTCTAATTTTTTCCCAAATTAAAACTGGTGATTTTTCCAATTTTACAAAAACTTCACTTGTTTATAGAAATCTCGAAATCGACAAAAGATATGAATATGTCGAAATATTTAAAACACTTTTCAATAATTTTCAAGACAGGTTTCAAGATTTTGTAATTTTACAACCGCTATTAGATCTTTTCGAAAACCCTTTTCTTTGAGATGTAAGCAACTGCGAATTTGATATTCAATCAGAACTAATCTACTACGAAGCGAAGTAAATGCTCCAGACGAAAATAATATTGTAGAGTTCTGGAAAGATTTGGATGGCGAGTTCTATCCTGAACTAAAAAAAAATTAATTTAAGTGCCTCTCTTTATTCGGCACTACTTACCTATGCGAACAAATTATTTCGGATTTAAAATTAATTTGTTCCAAGCAACGTAATAAATTAAGTTCATCCCATTTGAAAAGCATTCTACTATTACGAAACTGCCATAAAAGTATAAATTTAGAAGATTTTATTTTATAAGTTGTATAACACAAGTTGTCAAAATTAAACATTTTTTGTGTTGATAGAAAATTTGTAGCAGTTTTCACCAATTCAATGTCGCTGATTTTAAAACTGCACTTTTTTTTCTATCAGCTGTGATTTGCGTGCAATATTTATTTTTTATGAATTCTTAAAACATAAAAATCTTTAATTTTTTACAATTGTTTGATAAGATATTTGAAACTGATTTAGAGTCAAAAAGCTTCCGAATAAAAAAGGGCAGTTTTAAAATCAGCGACATTGAATTGGTAAAGAATTGCTACAAATTTTTTATCAACACAAAAAATTTTTAATTTTGTACCTTTGTGTTATACAATTTATAAAAAATATTACTAACATTTTATTTCGGCTGTAAATGAATGCATTCTCTCAATTTTTTTACTCTCTGATACTCACTACTACACAACCAAAAATTTTTTGGAAATCCCTGTAATAGAGAGATTTAAAAGAAAAAGTGAAAACATAACAAATGTTTTTGCATGTAAAATAATTTAATATAAAAATGTCTTAGGAAGCAGCTTAAAAAGAAAATATTATATTTTCTAGTTTCCAGCCTAATTTTCTCAAGTAAAACATCTGAGATATCATGGCATATCATATAAACCATTATATTATAAAAACATAGACTTTTTTTTATAATTATAAACAATAAAACACGATGATTATGAACATTTTTATTTTATTTTTTATTGCTATAAATCTACAAAGTTTTGTTTTTGTTATTAGCAATTATATTTAATTAAGTACCTCAAGAAACAAAAAAAAAAAAAAAAAAATTCATCGGATTAAAGAGAAAATAATTCATTATATTAAAGAACTCATCATTCCCTTTTAAAGTTTTTGCTGTTTTATCACTAATAAAACCTTTTTAAGTATTTATTTTATTTAATTTTTTTGTTAACAAATGAGAAAAATTATAATCTATTCATATAGCAAAATAAAAAGCTCCATGTTTAGCTTGCATAAGCAAAATAAGTTTTGTTATTGTTTCAAAAAGGAAAAAAAAAATTTAAACACTAAAGGCATGTTCACACTTAAGCAATCATTGGCGAGAAAATCCAATAAAACGCGACCACTTAATTGACAAATCAATAAGTTTAATAAATTTTTAACAATTTAAATTGTAGGTTAATTAAATGCTAAATGCTGTTTGATCAAGCAAATGTTAAATAAATGTGGCTACGTGTGAGGTGACAAATATTGGTTAACTGTGTCTATAGATTAAGTACGTATTTAAAGGGTGGTCCAAGCAAAACGCAAGATGTTAATTGTAAATAAAACAAAAAGTTTTCAGAAAATTATCTTAATATTTTTTAATATGATAGAAGAATGTATGACAATTATGTGTGAAGCAAAATATCGGCCAAATCCTCGCCACGGCTTCGTTGGCATATCTCTATCCGATGGTCTATATTTTCAATGAGTCTGAGACATAATTTAGGTTCAATGTCGTTAATGTGCTGAATTATCTCATCATTAAGCTCTTGAATTGTTCTCAGATTATTGACGTACATTTTTTCTTTTAAAAATCACTCAAAAAAAGAAGTCCAACGGTATCAAATCACACAATCGTGGCAGCCAATTAACATCGCCACGACGTAAGATAACACGGCCATTAAGTTTTTCGCGCAAAAGAGCCATTGTTTCGTTGGATGTGTGGCAAGTGAAACCATCCTGTTAGAACCACATATCGTCCAGGTCCACATCCATAATTATTGGCCACAAGAAGCCCCTTATCATCTCGCGATACTGAACACCAGTCACGGTAACTGCTTGACGGACCTCATTTTCGAAGAAGTACGGCCTTATCGCGAAGAGCAGTAATGTTTTCCGCAGAACGAACTGAGCGAGCATGCACAAGGGTTTCCACATTTCCTACGGACCCGGTTTGCTGAAATTTGCGCACATTTCTGCCAATTGTGGACACGTTTGGTCGATTATGCTGACAAACAAATCACTAAGTGCACGAAATTTATTTTGATTTGAACTGCCATTTTCATAAAAGGCTTCAACAATTGCGCTGCTTAATTGTGTACCTCTGTATGGTTGAACTTGTCAAACTCTGAAACAAAGAAATGTCAAATAAAATTCGGCAAAACTGGACGTAAAGGTGTGACTCACAATTAACATCGTGCATTATGGTTGGACCACACTTTATATAAAATATAATTTATATTTTTGCATATGCAGCAAAAATTTTACGTTAAAATAAAAGAAATCGTAAATAAAAGTAAAAAGTCCATATAAACTCTTCACACATACAAATGATGGTTTTGTTAATAAAAAAAATTAAACTACATTTTCAAAGTAAATTGATCAAAAATGAAGCATTACAAAAAAAATTTAAAAAAGCAAATGTATGTACAAGGAATCAAAGGAAAAACGATATTTAAACAATGATGTTGATACAAAAACAAACAACAATGGCTAAAATACGCCATACACACACATACGTTTGTATGTTTGTATTTTAAAGTAAAAAAGGATAAAAAGCTCATACACAAAGAATACACATAGAAAGGGCAACATAATCTGCTGCGTCATGTTGCCTTTTTAAAGAGATGTCAAAGTTCGGTTATATATCACAAAAACAAGTGCAAGAGTATAAACATGTTGCATACACACATATAGACATTCCTGTCCTGTACTATATGAAGATGAATGTCCTGTACAATGTGTGTGTATATGAATGTGTGTTTGTTCATGTGTCAATATGGCCATTTTTTCAACAATAACTTGTATTCTAGAGCTGCCAAATTCATATACGTTCATAAGTGTGCATTTGTTTTCATATATTTTATGTCCTTTTTATGCAACTAAGGATGTTTCACAAAAATATACAACTATATAAAAATGATATACAATCAATTGTAAGAATCAATAAGGGAGTAGTTTTGAATTTATTTCCAAAAAAATCTTTTAACTCGATTAAAGTTTTTTTATTTATTTTTTTACCAACGATTTTGCCAGGCCAAGAATTATTAAAAAATGTATGGCAAGATTTATTGCATTAAAAATAATTGTTAATGACGTCTCTGCTGGTTAACAACTTTCTACTCGTACAATATACAAAATATAAATCGTCTCGTCTCTGATTTCAAGCACATCAGCAGCAAGTGAAGTAAAATTAAACAAGTAGTCCGACTTTTCCTTTAATAAAAGAGAGATAATATAAATTTTTTTCTTGATGCAAATACAGAAGCGTTTTTTTAATGGTGGTGGAGAGGTAAAATCAGCAGTAAACTCAGCCCCTATAGAAAAATACTCGCGGAATAAGTATCAAGTGTCCATTAATTGGGTGCCTCGGTAGGCTAGCTGGTAGTGAGCGAGTCTATCATTACCGGGGTTGCGGGTTCGATTCCCGCCAGAGACTCTGGTCTCCTGCAGACAAGCGAAGAGATTAGATTAAAATAAGTCAAAAACCCATTGTCATAAATTTCATACAAATGTTGGTTTTAAAAGAAAATTTTGCAAAAATAACTTTTTTTTAATTGTTGGTATGTCATTTAAATCATACAGACATGTTCTGGATACCGAATCGAGTGAAATTTAAATTGAACAAGTTTTGAAGAGATCATAAAATAGATTATGAACTTAGTCCCAATGAACCAAGTCCCGAAAGCAAAAATTAACTAATTGCACAATTTTTTATACACAGAATAACAGCAATGACTTTTAGGGAGCTTTTAAATTTTTTATAAAATAATTTTTGTTATGAAGGATTGTTTCATAATGAAATAAGTCTCCAAATTTTGTAAATTAAATAAAAGCCAATTTATATTTTTAAGGACTTATTTCATATATCATTCAAATTGTATTTAAAATTTTAGATAGTGATACACTCATAGGAAATTGCATCTTCAAATTGCTGATGCCTTTATATTAGAATTGTGACATGAATGTTATTACAAATGACATCAATGGGGCAATTAAGTGACATCAGTCCAATGACGAATGTTATCATAAAATGTTGTCATATTTTATTCGTCATCTGTGCTATGACTACAGTGACATCAATTCGATGGAAAATTTTGTGTATTATTAACAGGAAAAGTATGAAAATAGATAAGAACTAAGGAAAGTTAAAATAATTGTTAAGTGTGTTTTAGGAAGAATGTTACTGTTTAGTTAACTATCTTAGTTTTTGGACACATTTTTAAAATCTGCATAGCAGGCATTGCACTGATGTATATTCGTAGCAGTGTAGCACATGACTGTGTACCAATTTACACATTTGTAGCAAAATGATACACACAAATGAAACAAGTAGCTTTGGTGGAATGAATTTGCCTTGCAAAACCTTATTGATATCCCGTATTTGCAATTAGATCGTTAGGCTTACAAAAAAATCAAAGCATATCAAATGATGTAGTAAGAAGGAACTGGAGGAACATGTATAAATGCACAGTATTTATTTTCGAACATGGGCGGAAGAACAGCCAAAAATGTTTTTGTACAAGCCTAAGCAATATGAATTTAAAAAATTCGCTGTGCGTGGTTCTGTTTGATTAAAAAATACTAACTAACTTAAGGTACTTATCGTCATACTATAATTGAGTACTTTATAGCTATATTATTGACGTTTTACCCCGTTTACCGACGTTTTACTATATGGCGTAATTTTAAGTTTAAATTTATTTTTTATTTATTAAAACATTCTTAAATTATAAAATTGCAAGGCTGCTTACACTTTTTATTGTAAAGCGCGAAAGGAAAAATTAAAATCAAAATTGACAGTTTATGTCAAACAGGCTTTTCTTCTCTAACCTCTCACCAATCAACTCAGACTTTCTGAAAGAAAACTTTCATAGTGTAACTTAGAAATACAATTTTACAGTAGAGTATTGCTCGTGGAGATGAAAAGTGAAAAAAGTCAGGATGTTAAAAAAGAAATTTTACTGTGATGGAAACTGTAAAAATTGACAAAAAAAACTTTATGTTCGAAAAGAGTACCTTGACTGTCAAAAATTAATGAAAAAATAGAATTTCAAGTTAAATTACACATATATTGCACATGGAACCAATTACAAATGTAAAAATTACACACAATATGTGTAATAACACATGGATTGGCAACACTAAAAAAACTTAATACAACATATAACATTCATATGATGACATTTAAGCTTCACATTTGCCATCAACATCAAAAAGAATGACAGCGAAAAGGGTTAATTGAAAAATAAAGTTTAAATGCGTGATTGTAAACGTTTATTGTAGCAACAACAACAACACTTCAAAAGAGGGTAAACAAGATTTGCTTGTTTTTTGTAGAAACAACAACACGACACGAAGAACATATACAATATTTTGATGTTTAAATAGTAAAATAAGAGGCAAAAATTCGCATATTCTATGTGTTTAAATTATTTGGTTATAAACATCAAGTTTTTAAAGTAGTATGATTACTAAAACCATATAGGGCATGCTGCTGGGATCTTGTTATTGCGAGTTCTTCTGCAAACAAATCGCGGAATACAATAAAAGTTAAACAAACATGTGTAACGGGTAAGTAAATAATAATATTCTCTCTTTTTGACTTAAGTCAATCCCAATGACTCAATTTAATATCAGTTTATCATAAAATTGAGCCCAATGAGTCCTTTCTCCGATGTTACTGTTTTGAGGGCTTAATTCCTTAGGGACATAGTTCGTAGCGCCCCTTAAAAATTCCTTTTTATATACTTCGTACTTGGAGTACCACTTATCTATATAAGAAGTACTCTTAAAATTAGGAAACACTACTGTAATGGTTTAAAAAATGTCCATTAATTTCAATTCGATATCGATTTCCAGAACTTGGCCGCTAACCTTGTTAATTTGTTTGTTGAATCATATTTTCCGAAAAGGGACCACTACCGAATAATATTCTAAAATAATTATTCTAAAGTCGATGAAAAAATTTTTATTGCAAAAAAAAAAGTTATTATTTGCTATAAATTAATTGAAAAATTCCTTTCATTTGACCCCTATTCATATCTGCTACTATGTACTTAAAACATAGAACAAATACAGACCACGCAATTCCTTTACTGCAAATTTCCTGCATTTTGCTAAAGACTTTCTGGTTAACGTATCATCTTCTTTGACAAAATGACATTTTCGACAGTTTCAGTATTTTGATATTTCATACTCATACTCAACTGCACTGAAAGACATACAACACTAAATGATTTTTTGAGAATGAATGTCTGTGCAAAGGGTGGACCAAATCGAGCTAACAGTTTTTACCATTTGCAAAATAAAGTATTTTTTATGGGAGAATATAATCGGTAATATGATTAAAAAAAATAAGTTTACAAATTGCATTTGTACATTTAAAATAATTTTTTGAAATTTTTTTTCTTATAATCTTTATAAATTGTACTCCTGAATTACTGTCTAGATTATCAAAATTCCCTAAGGATCCGTTAGTAGTTCAATCTTTTTATGAACTTTACTCACCACGAATAATATCGTCGATTTACTGTGAGTTGCCCGCACGGCAAGATTAATACTCGTCGCAAGATTTTCAATTGTCAATTATAGCAAATTTTCGTTAACTCCAAGCTGGTGTAACTTAGCTTAGGTTTTGTAACCAGTGTATTTTTTTATTTTCTTTCAACAGCGAATTGAACAACCTTACCACTACCCAGCAGTACGGACAGCTCACTTAAAATCAACGGTTTTTTTTATGAAATTTGGAATTGTATACCCACTACGTATGTAAATATTAATTTAAGTGAAATTTAAATTGCAATAAACCCAACCATAATTGGAAAAAAAATTATTAAAATTCGGTTTTCACTTTCTCTCCCTTAATCTAACATCATTTTAACACAACATGGATGAATGCAACTGATTGTAAATTTATTATATGGTGTCTGCAATATCTTTAACAAGGCGTATTAATATATCAGGTGGCGGCAATCCTACAATTACTTTAATTTTTTTGCTGTTGGAAAATGCCAAAATCCGTTTATATTTGTTAACAAAAAAACCAATTTTGACAGTTTTAATTAACAAACAACCACAACCAGCCTGATATAGGAACGAGTCTGGCTGCAAATAATACTTATAAGCAGGGCAAGGAACTTCATGCAATTTCATGTTTGTTGTCGCCTTTAAGTAAATTTTTTAATATTAAAAAAATTTATACTTATTTATTTTTGTCAGCTGATTACGACTATAACATTAGTTTTTTTTCTACCACTTTAAAATATTCAAAATAAATTGGTATTTTTGTCAAACTTAATAACATAATGGCTACGAAGAGACAACGTTGTATAAATAATACAGAAAGTTTTAGTATTGTTTGTGGTGATTTCAATTAAATATATTTTGACTTGTTTCGTATTGATGTGGATTTGATAAAGGGCTTTATATTCGGCCAATAGTAATTTATGTACCGACCATCGCAAAGCTCATTAGAGAGATTTTTAGTATAGGAAAAGCTGAATTGAACCAAATTTAAATATAATAGAGTTTTATACGTACTAAAGCCATTTTCGAAGACCGCCTTATATTAGACCTATTGTGAATTAGAAACTTATTTTCACAAAATTGCATAGTTTTGTTTCTAGCCATATAGAGCTTATTATCGATCGATCTACACGAAAGTGGGCAGCATGATTTTGGGTCTTAGGAAATATGACAGGCCAAATTTAATTACAGAAGCATTCTTTGTTACATTTTAAGGCATACTAAAGTGCAAAATTATTTTTTTTAACCATTACCATCTTCTTCTATAGGTCACCAGAGTAACGGCGAAAAAGCTTATGTGCCAAAAATAACCGTTATCCAGCTAATATGTGAAAATAGCTAAGTCCATTTTATGCACTGGGCAATTTAAATCCTGCACATGCAATTTGAATAAAGCAACTGGATTTAAATAGGTTTTTTTAAAAAAAAACCTTCTCCTCCTAAGTTTTGTTTCTGTAGCTTAAGCTTTTTTGCATTAGTCCTGCACATGCAATTTGAATGAAGCAACTGGATTTAAATAGGATTTAAAAAAAAAAAAACCCTTCTCCTCCTAAGTTGTGTTTCTGTAGCTTAAGCTTTTTGCATTAATGGCTGGATATTATAGTTCTAAAAATACTTTTATGGTTTAAAGTTTAATTATTAAAAATAAAAACATTTATGTTGGACCACCCTGTTACATTCGAAAGTGTTCTTTGCAAAAAATGTTTATTCATTTAACTATGTCACTTTTTGTTATCGCCTTTTTTCCTCAGTATGCGATTTCTTTGGAAGATGAGTATGTACATATTACATTGCAAAAATCCAAAGACACAATCAGGTTCGAAATATTGTATTGTTACTTACATTATCCTTTACGCACAACAAACAAAACCTCATACACCGTAGTGACATACATATATGTATATTAGAGTAGTACCATTCCTATGGTAAGTCTTGTGTCTTTCTAGCTTAACTAGACAAATTATTTTGATTTCTGATAATTTTTGAAATTATATTCTTAAAATGATAGTCTGTAGTAATCTTGCAGTTAAGATCGTTACTAGTAAGGTTTTGGACTAGTTTATCACTAGTTGTTAGGCGTCGAAAAATGCAAAAGATGATGAAATTTCGACTGCACAGCTTTATACTTGACGCCATTTTTTTGCAGAAACAACAACAACAACACTACAAAAATGGTTAAAAACGATATACTTGTTTTTTGTATAAACAAGAACACGACAAGAAGAAAACCGTGCACTTTTGGTTGGTTTACAGTTGGCAAATTATTTTCACGTTAAAAAAATAAATAAAGAGTAGTAAGATTGCCGAATTACTGAAAAACCCACAAATAAAATATCAATATTTGCAGCAAAATAGGCGTTTGAATATGCGTACAAAAAAAGTCGACAATACCTTATTTCACTTATTGACCGACAGAAAACTAACAGTGCAACCATGTGCATAGCCAAAGCCGTAATGTTAATATTTATCTGTTATCTATGTTAGCATACAGGGAGCGTTTATAAATAACAATGACTTTGGGAAATACAGGGCTTTTCACATTACCCGCCCATTCTACAATACCCGAAGTTACTCTTAGTATGAGAAAAATATTGAGGAGAATTGTAAAATTTAGTTTTGCTTTTATTTGCACTTATACCGTAAATAAAGCTACTAGTTTTAAGCTATTTTAATAATGCATAAAAATTAACAAGTTGAGCTCCTATGACAACCCAACGTTTAATAGGATAGTTTGATATAGCAAACAAATCAAAAGTGCAACAAGTTCAAGTAAAGTATATTTCTAGGTAAATACTAGTTACTTTGTCTGCAGGGAAGTTTGATTGTAAGACAAAAAAGTGTTATCGATGCTTTTTTAAACAAAGGATCAAAATACCTTTTTTTATTCTCTTTATCTTACATACCATTATTGCTAATTTCAATTAAAAATTATTAAAAATGTTAACCTTAAAACATTATTTGCTGTATTCATAAAATTATATCAATTTTAGTAAAGGTTTACAAAACGAATTTTCTGTGAAAATTTTACTTAATAAACATTTGCTCAATTTAATAATTGTTTAAGAAAACGGGAGTTTTCTTTTGCTACCAATTAAAATATTGAGATATTTTGTGGCCGCCCTAATTTAATTTTATATGAGTAAGTATTTGAATTCAGACTCATCCATCATACGTTTAAATTAGCTCTTGTTTATTTCTCCTTTAGTAAAAAAATTATAAAAATATCAGTGATAATTGTGAAGTGTTTAATTTTTCTTTTTCGTAGTTTATTGCCTTCTTCTTTACATTTTACATGACACTTGCCAAAGACTTTTATGACTTATTTTAATCGTCACTCAGAAGGGGTAATGACTTTAATTGAAACCAAAGAAAGTCACTAATTTTGGATAACTTTAAAAGAAATAAACATTATTTCTTTCATTTATTGCCAAAGTCACAATAAATAATATTCAATTTTGAAGTTTTAGATGTTATTTAAATGATTCGAGTTGTAACTGAACGTTTTTAAGTTTCTGTGTTTCTTTTTTTTCCACTTATATGTGATATCTGGCTATTTTAAATAGGGAAATAACTAAACGCCTTTTTGGCATTAGGAAAACGATACTCAAAAAGAAAAATCGGCGATACGCATATTGGATTTGAATTCAAGTTAAAGTTAACAAAACTCAAGTAGAGTAATTTTTTACTATAAAAAATTAGAGTTTAAAAGATTTCACATTGCTTGTCGTACAATTTTAATGCGATAAACGTTTTTTAAAGTAACCGCTCCTATACGAGATATTCGCGATTAAAAATTTCAATATTAATGTACCTCAAATGAATATTTCTTATACATTTGGGAACAATGTCAATTTAAATCAATTCAACACCTTTAAATAGAATTTTTCGTTACTTTTTTCGTGATTTTTTCTTTACTTATAGAGTCCCAGCAAAAACTTGGTAATGACTTGCAATTACTGAACAACTTACTTTTCAATGACTACTTCATACCATCTGCATTACATAGAAGTAGTTGAGTAATGGCTGACATATAATCTGTTACATAAGTACTTGTTTATAAGTTGATTATGGAAATTTATAATTCATTCATAATAATTTGCATCTACGGTTTAATTTTTTTCAAATCTAATACAAATTGGTTTTTAATATTTATTCTTACAATTTGTTTTTTTTTTTTTTATTACACTGAAAGAAAAATGCTTCATATATTTAATGAATCATTTTCATAAAAAAATTTTCCTTGGGTAAATGAAAATTTTCATAGTCTAAATAGAATTTCATAGTTAGAATGAAGTATTTTCGTTAAAATCGCTTCATTGGATTTCGTAATTACGTTAAAAATTTTCATTGGATATATGAAAACTTAAGTTTGTCCAAGTTAAACAAAAAATTTTAATTGGGAACATAAAAAAACAATATACAAACATAACTACCCAGCAAAAACTTGGTAATGACTTGCAATTACTGAACAACTTACTTTTCAATGACTACTTCATACCATCTGCATTACATAGAAGTAGTTGAGTAATGGCTGACATATAATCTGTTACATAAGTACTTGTTTATAAGTTGATTATGGAAATTTATAATTCATTCATAATAAATTGCATCTACGGTTTAATTTTTTTCAAATCTAATACAAATTGGTTTTTAATATTTATTCTTACAATTTGTTTTTTTTTTTTTTTTATTACACTGAAAGAAAAATGCTTCATATATTTAATGAATCATTTTCATAAAAAAATTTTCCTTGGGTAAATGAAAATTTTCATAGTCTAAATGGAATTTCATAGTTAGAATGAAGTATTTTCGTTAAAATCGCTTCATTGGATTTCGTAATTACGTTAAAAATTTTCATCGGATATATGAAAACTTAAGTTTGTCCAAGTTAAACAAAAAATTTTAATTGGGAACATAAAAAAACAATATACAAACATAACTATATTCATAAATTAATACAAAATTATAGTTTCTTTAAAAAAATGTTTAATTGTTAATTAAAAAAATGTAAGATTTAATTATTTCATACATCTAATGTTACATGTTAGCCATTAATTTTATGAAATCAAAAATTTTTTTTATAAAAGCAACATATTTCAATAATTGCCTTCATAAATTTAAATTTTCATTATGACAATAAAAATGTCATTTTAGTAATGAAACAAAAACTTTCAATCCACTTTCAATCAGCGTTTTTATTGTTATTATGGATAATTTAATCTCATATTTACACTCTTAATAATTGAGTAAAAAACATAGTTTTTTTATACAAAAACTACAATGCCCCAGTAGACAAGCTGGTAGTGAGCTAGTCTATCAGCACCGAGGTTGCGCGATCGAATCCCGCCAGAGGCAGAAAAAAAAACAAAGTAAAAAAAAAACAAAGTAAAATAAAATAAGAAAAAATAGAAAAACAAATAAAATAAGGTAAAATAAATAAAATAAGAAAAAATAGAAAAAAAAAAATAATTAAAAAAAAATAATAAAAAAATTTTTTTTTTAAAGTCATTATTTAAGTCCCTATTTGTAAGCGAATGTGGTAATGACTTATTTAACTCCCTATTTGTAAGCGAATGTGGTAATGACTTATTTAACTCCCTATTTGTAAGCGAGGGTGGTAAGTACTTGCCTCCAATGACATCACCGTGTTAAAATAATGAGTTAAAATGCCAATGTATAAGTAGTGATGAGTCGTTATATTAGCTTTTTAACCCATTACTTTGCAATGTAAGTTTTTGCTGGGTATATTCATAAATTAATACAAAATTATAGTTTCCTTAAAAAAATGTTTAATTGTTAATTAAAAAAATGTAAGATTTAATTATTTCATACATCTAATGTTACATGTTTGCCATTAATTTTATGAAATCAAAAAATTTTTTTATAAAAGCAACATATTTCAATAATTGCCTTCATAAATTTAAATTTTCATTATGACAATAAAAATGTCATTTTAGTAATGAAACAAAAACTTTCAATCCACTTTCAATCAGCGTTTTTATTGTTATTATGGATAATTTAATCTCATATTTACGCTCTTAATAAATGAGTAAAAAACATAGTTTTTTTATGCAAAAATTACAATGCCCCAGTAGACAAGCTGGTAGTGAGCTAGTCTATCAGCACCGAGGTTGCGCGATCGAATCCCGCCAGAGGCAGAAAAAAAAACAAAGTAAAATAAAATAAGAAAAAATAGAAAAACAAATAATAAAATAAGGTAAAATAAATAAAATAAGAAAAAATAGAAAAAAAATAATAAAAAAATTTTTTTTTTAAAGTCATTATTTAAGTCCCTATTTGTAAGCGAATGTGGTAATGACTTATTTAACTCCCTATTTGTAAGCGAATGTGGTAATGACTTATTTAACTCCCTATTTGTAAGCGAGGGTGGTAAGTACTTGCCTCCAATGACATCACCGTGTTAAAATAATGAGTTAAAATGCCAATGTATAAGTAGTGATGAGTCGTTATATTAGCTTTTTAACCCATTACTTTGCAATGTAAGTTTTTGCTGGGTATATTCATAAATTAATACAAAATTATAGTTTCCTTAAAAAAATGTTTAATTGTTAATTAAAAAAATGTAAGATTTAATTATTTCATACATCTAATGTTACATGTTTGCCATTAATTTTATGAAATCAAAAAATTTTTTTATAAAAGCAACATATTTCAATAATTGCCTTCATAAATTTAAATTTTCATTATGACAATAAAAATGTCATTTTAGTAATGAAACAAAAACTTTCAATCCACTTTCAATCAGCGTTTTTATTGTTATTATGGATAATTTAATCTCATATTTACGCTCTTAATAAATGAGTAAAAAACATAGTTTTTTTATGCAAAAATTACAATGCCCCAGTAGACAAGCTGGTAGTGAGCTAGTCTATCAGCACCGAGGTTGCGCGATCGAATCCCGCCAGAGGCAGAAAAAAAAACAAAGTAAAATAAAATAAGAAAAAATAGAAAAACAAATAATAAAATAAGGTAAAATAAATAAAATAAGAAAAAATAGAAAAAAAAAAATAATTAAAAAAAAATAATAAAAAAAATTTTTTTTTAAAGTCATTATTTAAGTCCCTATTTGTAAGCGAATGTGGTAATGACTTATTTAACTCCCTATTTGTAAGCGAATGTGGTAATGACTTATTTAACTCCCTATTTGTAAGCGAAGGTGGTAAGTACTTGCCTCCAATGACATCACCGTGTTAAAATAATGAGTTAAAATGCCAATGTAGAAGTAGTGATGAGTCGTTATATTAGCTTTTTAACTCATTACTTTTCAATGTAAGTTTTTGCTGGGGTAAATGTTTTTGGTATTTTTTTTTATCGAAATTGAAATTTTGCCAAGTATTACAGCTTTTTTAAATTCAGTGTACTCGAGTTACCATAACCAGTAGGGTGCCCAGCTTGTAACAAATAACCAATAACACAGTGTATTCAATAGAGAGGAAAAAAATTCTTTGAAAAAAAGCGGGAAAATAAATAAAGAAAAATTGTATTTAACAGAGTTGGATTGACTTAAATTGAACAGTGCTACTAATAGTATAAAAAATATCGTGTTAAGGTACTTTAGTATTGCAATTTTTAGGAGCGGAAATCGCGAATACGAGCGCTACCTTCGAAAAATTACTAGCACGGTTGTATTTAGCTTTACTGGTAGGTTGTTCAGCTTGTTAAGAAAAAGTATCAAATTCGTGCAAAGTGTTATTAATACACACATTTGAAAATTTGCATTTATGGTAAAATTTACAGCCTATCCTACGATTTCGAACGAAAACTTTTAAAACAAAAATAGAATTTAAAATATTCTTTTTCTTTTAAATGCAAGTTAAACGAACGAAAATTTCGTTCGAAATCGTGTGTTAGGCAGTAAATTATTTTTTAAAAACTAACAGCGTCTGATATTATAAATATTAAAAATGATATTAAACGTTTTTTGTTTAAAAAAAAAATTCTCATTTTTTCAGAGATAGACGATTTCGCAAATCCGTTTTAACCAGACCTGCAGTGAAAAATAGTTTCTCAGATGCAAAAGAACTAATTCGAATGCTAAAGTATATCTGTACCATTTCCTTCAAGTTTGGGTATAACACGCATTGCTTCAATAAACAAGGGGATATTCGTCTCTAGAAATATTAGAAGATCTAAGGTCAACTTTAAAATTTCAAAACGCACCAAAATGGAAAAAAACGCGACATTAAATAAAAAATTCACCAAGCTTAAAATTTATTTTTTATTTTAAGTGTAAATTAATTTAATTTTGAATAAAAGGTATTTTACAGTTCAGGCTTTATAGAAAAAAAAACAACAGAAAAAAAAACTAAAGAAACTTGTTTGTACACTAAAAAAAAAATTAAAAATTGTCTCTAATCATCAAATTCATAGAACCAAGCAAACAATTTGTCGATTTGGCCCCTATTACCAAAATGATTATATTGCTTATTAAAAATTAATAAATTGTAAAATTCTAAATATTTTTTTCAATAAATGATATTTTTAATATTAATTAAAAAAAATGATAAAAAAAAACTTTGCCGTTTCAAACAATGTGTAAAATTGATTTAATTTAATGTATCTCAGGTTTGGACAATTCCCAACAATAATTCTACAAGTTTAAATTATTTTATTTTAAACAAAAAAAATCAATTAAGATTTTTGGTTATTTAATTAATATTTTCATTAAAAATTTTTTTCAAAACAACTAAAATGTTAGTTAAATCAAAATTATATTTTTAATTTTCTTTCAACTAAAAAGGAACTGATTCAATTATCATAATAATTAAATTGAAATACTTTTTAAACCATTTTTTTAATTTATAAAAAGCTACTGATAATTTTTTCTGTGTATTCATTTGCACAAGATAATAAATTTATTTTTAATTTCATAAATTCTATACAAAAATTTTTAAAAAGGGATATACGATTATGTACTTAAAATTTTAATACAGCAAATTTTTACATAATGAAATGCTTCTCTTTCTTTACATAATATAAATTATCTACAACAACAACACCGTTTCATTTGTGCATATGCTTTGGTACGTCTTGAACTACTTTATTTGTGGATCTTATTGTGGTCTGTAAAATTGATTGTAAAAAAAAAAAAATACTGTTGAATAAAATGGTTTTGAAACAGGTGTATTTTATTTAACAAAGACATTTTTTACACCAAAAAAAAAGTTGTGTTGAATTTCCTTTGGTGCCATTAAATTTAAAAAAGCAATAAAAATGGTGCGAAACGCATCGAGTTGCCAACGCTTCTCGTGACTTTTTCTTAAGCAGAACCAGAGCTTAGGATGGACAGAGATTCATCGCTGCAAAGGCCAATTCTCGAAGATTTGTCAGAACTTTTACTTGGTGTAGGGGTGATCATGTCTTTAACACTTCCGGAATGAAAAGTCATGTTACTTCTACCTAACATGACCATCGGCGGCAAAAATATAAGATGGTGAAGTATACATCCATACCAAACACAGGCTACAATAGCAAAAGCTTCCCAAAAATATGCCACTATGGAATATTCAGCACTGAAAGTGCTCTTTGTCGGGTACTCCATCTTTTACGAGAGCTTCCTAGATTCTTTCATGATTTTAACCGATTTTGAAAATAAACGAAGACTAAATGTAATTGTTGCTCGAAATAGTTTATTTATTCCATAATTGTTTGGAAGGACCCTGAACCCTGCTAATTGATTGCGAAGTGTGGCATATATTTTGTCTAATATCCTGTTCAAGATAATTTGATACATTATTTTTAGTGGTGCCGATAACAGCATGATCCCTCTCCAATTGTTGCATTCTGAAGTTGCAACCTTTTTACAATTAGAGTTCCCCGTATCCAATCCTCGGTCATCTTTTCAATATTCGTGCTTTGTCTCGAGAGTCAACAATTTTAGACAAACAACAGGTTTCATTATTCTCTAAACTTTCCAACCTTTCATTCCGAGTTAGTGATAATTTAGTCGCAAATTTTTTCAGCTCTGAACTATTCTCCATCTCTGTTAACTGATTTATTATATTTAATTATTTAATAACGTTCGAAGCGGTATTCGAAAATAAACCGAACATTATTAAGAGAACCGTTCATACACCCAGAAACGATATTTTTATCTTAGTATTTGTATATTAGTACACAACCCTAATACCGTTCATAACTATTTCCACGAAAGTAAGAAACATCATGTAGTGTATAAAAATGTTTATTCTCACAAACGTGAATGCAAATGAGAGAACAGTACATTATTATACGGCTAAGCGGCTAAGAAATAAAAGAAAGACCATTATTCAGTTTGGATGAAATGCTGTGCTTTTTAATGTGTTTTTTTATTTAAATTATCATGCAAAATATAAAAATTGATTATAAAATTTCCTGCGGGAAATTTGTGTCAATTGTTCAACGGAACTGGTCCTGGGATTTGTAAAATTACAATAAAAACAAAAAGAAATAACTAATGACATGTAAAAGGAGAACTAATCACTTAACTGGTGTGTTAAGAAAGAACATAAAGGTAGAGTTTTGAATTTTGTATTAATTTTGTTTTACAAATTGTTTTATGTAAATGATGTTTTATTAAATTATTAAGACCGTTTTTGGTATAGGTTCAGTATTCACCGGTGGTGTGATACATTTATTTGGGACTATTTAAAGACTTTTTTATTGGAAGAACACCAAGGCTTATTATTGTAGTAACTAACACTAAACACGTTTATTGCAAATAGATATGTGGCAGGTCAAATGGTGGCTGTTAGGTGTCTATTAACCCCTCCAATGACGACTCCATGAAAAGGTGAAAGGTCCCATTCATAAAAAGTGTTAGAACTAGGACCGGTCTCTGCCACTAAAGAACCTATCATGCGACGAATTTGGTATCAGTTTACTTCCCTCAAGGGTTGTTTATTAAAAAACATTATAAAGAAGCATCATTGTATGGACTGTAAAGTATCGGCAATACCCATATATTTCGGTAAGCCTGAAGTTTCGCCGTTCTATTGGTTTGGGTATCGGTTACGTCCCTAATTTTTACAGAGAAATTGAATAATATCTTACATAAATCCTAACATTTTGAAAATTTTGAAGGAGAAGCAAAAAACTATTGAATATGATAAATTGATAAACTGCTTTAAACTGTTTAATTATTCTTCTATTTTTCTTGTAAAACCTATCAGTTGTTTTGACAATAGACAATGTTGCATATTATGAAAACTGTTAGATAGGTCTTTTAACCTTTATCATTTAATCTTTTTTAAATAGGGTCGTTTACTTTTGTTAATAAAATCCCTTATTTTGGTCTAAAGATTCCAAGATTTGTGGGCATTTGTGTTGATCAAATACAGCAGATTAATTGGAAAAGTCGATTTTTAATTCTTTGTTAGTTACGGCCTTTTGCGTTTTAGGTAACGATATGTTGTGAAAAAACGGCTCTTTTCTATTTCCTATAATTAAATGCTACTAATTATAAGATATACAATTTTTTTATTCAAAACTTAGTATATAATTATTTCTAAAATTTATTCACAAAATACAGACCAACAATAAAAACATCAACCACCGTAAAAAGTAATTACGAAGACATTTTAAATTAAGTAATAAATTGTATACTCAAGTCTGGTTGTTGGCAATTATATCTTAATTTATTTCTAATAAACACAGTTTATATTAAAGTCATTAATATTTTTTTTGAAATTATTACTTACTAGTTACAAATTTAAGTGTCAGTTGTTACAAATGTGAGGTTAATTATAACATTGTGCTACACACAGGGGTTTCCACACAGTAATTCTGTTTTCTTTGCTTCTATTGGTTTGGGAAGCACCAGTTAATTATTTTTTTTCAATTACTTACAGCCATACCTAACAATAACGGCAACTTCTACCAAATGTCATGCAAATTAGGGAAGCCAATGCTGATCCCGAAAAATTCCGGTATTTTCTAGATTTAATCAATCCCGAAATCGTTAACTTGATAAGTTTATCATGACATTCTCCCTTGAGAGGATAGGGAACACAATTTGATCTTTTATATTTATTTGATTAACTCTGTTAATACTGTCATTGAAAACGAAAGAAAGTTAAACTTTTTTATTCTTTTTAAGCATGTCCAACAGTTATAAAGAAAATTAATTAAAGAAATATATGTATTTTGAAGTGCACAAAACAAAAAGAAAAACCAAAAGTTCCGTGTGGTTTTTTCTAATTGATTAGAAATTGATAGTGCACCAAATGCAAAATTTAAACTTTACTCTGTACAGTTTTAGGCTTCTTAAAGGGTTTTCCGAGAGTGGGAATGGGATCTACGGTAATTTATTGAGCGATTTAACGAAATTAAGTAGTGTAATTTAAACAGTACATAATTCCAACCACTAGTGGTGGTGAGTATAAAAATGTGTTTTTAGTAATATAAGATTTTTATTTTTAAAAATTATTTTGTTAATTAATTTCGAATTCTAATTTCAATAATTAATTTAATAAAAAATTTAATAGAATGTTACAACAAAATCAATTACTAATTTGCTCTATTCAATCACTATATTAATAATTTTTTTATTTAGTTGGAATCAACTGAGGTAATTGAATAAAATAGATGGGTTGTTCACGGAAGGCTGTTTATCAGGTTATAAGGTTATTTAGTTGTATTCACAGCAACAAAATACATTTATTAAAATTTTTATTAAATACATACATTGTTAAATAATAATAATTTTTTTTCAATATTAATTACATTGTTTTTTAAATCTATTCCCGCAAAGCCATGTGGCTTATCTGCAGGATGATATCTTAAATTTTAAATTAAATATAAGTATTAAATTTCGGTAATTCATAAACTTTCAAAGTGCGAATATAAATTAGATGAATCTAATAAGAGCAATTAAATAATAATTTAAAATTTTTTATAACAAATTAAATTTTTTCATTGCGAATTTCGGCTAAACTATTTGTTGCTATGATACTATGTTCCTATTGTTATTTACAGTTGAGTCGTTTACAAGATTTTTGATAATGTATGTGTTGCTCACGTGCGTGCTGTTGTTATTTACGTGTATGTTATTGTTTGAATTCGTGTTGCTATGTACATGCGTGTTGTTGTTATTTACGTGTGTGTTGCTGCCCACGTGGTAGTTATTGCTTGACGTATTGTTTACGTGTACGTTATTGTCTAAATTCGTATTGTAGCTCATCTGTGTGTTGTTGTTAACACGTGTGTTCTTCTCACGTGGCTGTTATTGTTTGAATTTGTGTTATTGTTCACGTATGTGGTGTTGTCCACGTGGGTGTTTTTGTTTACGTGTGCATTGTTTACGTGTGTGATGTTTCTTATTTACGTGTGGTCGTTCACGTGTGTGTTGTTGTTTACGCGTGTGTTGTTAATCAAGTGTGTGTTGTCGGTTTCGTGTGAGTTATGGTTTGCATGGTTGCTATTGTTGGTATCTGTGTTGCGAATTACGTGTGTGTTATTGTTCACGGATGTGTTATTGGATATGTGTGCATCGTTGTTTACGTGTGAGACTAATATGTATGTTGATTATACTTTTATATTGTTGTTTACATGCTCATTGTTGTATTCATGTGCGTTGTGGATATCATGCGTATGGTTTATTCTACCGTATATTAAGGCGTATTGTATATATTGTTTATTGCGTATTTGGCTTTTTAACAATATTTTAAGGATTTGATTTTTTGCTTGTTGTAAACTTTTACAGTATGTGATACCATGTCTTAAATATGATTATACTAAAGAAAAGTACGCTTGCTTGAGGATAGAAAAGTTAGCGCAGCTACTAAATTAGAAAATATTGTAAGCTGGTTTTCTTAGCTTTTTGCGAACATCTTGTACGTGTGTTAGCCACTTGAAGTTCTCGTCAACATGCACACCTGTATTTATATGTTTTTACTCTATTAATGTGCTGCATGTGTCTGCGGTCGAACTAGCATTTTTATGAAATTTTAAGTAAACATAACAATTTGACATATCTAGGGGCTTAATATGCATAACTTCAGTTTTTGTTGAATTGATAACAAGGCCGTTATCATGGCTCCATTTTGTTATAATATCCAACTCTTTCTGCATAATTCTGTTGGCGTCTTAAATTTTATTGTTACATACAAATATTGCAGGATCGTTTGCATATGCAAATTTTGTGCTTTTATAGGACATTTAGCATATCATTTGCATATATAAGGTAAAGAATATAACCAAGTTTTGAAACTTAAATGAATTATAAAACTTTTGTGTGTAAACTTCTTTTAAAGACGTTTTTTAATAAAAAATCTATAAAAAGCATTTATCTTTTAAGTTCCAAAATCCCAATATCCCAATATATTCCGGGAACCCGAAAAATCCCGGGATTCTTGAACCTATATCTGTTCAATAGGCTGTCATTTATGCAGTCTACTGTTCCAATAGACCAAGGACGAGTAAATGTGTATGCTAACAAACAAAATTGTAGAACTTAAAACAATATCAATCCACATAACATCCAAGTGCATTCAATGCATTCAAAACAAGTCACTGATTGGTGTAGTTTTTGGGCTGGACGTGCATTATCCCATATTTCTAAAACGCCATTTGCCAGGCCATTACCTTACCAAAAGCGCTATATGTCGTAGATTTCCTGATTCATTTGGCCAGAATTGAATTATATGGACACCAACGACATGTGATTTCAACCGAACGGCTCTACGTGCTAAATTTGGACATTCTGCATAAGCGGTATGAAGACATATGTTTTTATGCTAATCCCGCGAAACACTATGTATGCTTGTCTGCAGAAGCCTACACGCAGAGAAAAAATATGGTTGGGCATGGCTACGGCAAGTAAACTATGTTTATTGTAACAATATATTGTTGTCGTTCACAAAATATTGTTATTTTTATTGAATATCAACAATATTAGAGTTACTGTTAACATGTCAATGTTTATCGCAATTATAGATTTAAGTATGGTTCACTGAAAAATAAATATTTTTATAACAACTAAATAATGATAACTTTGAAAACATATTATATTCCTCAAAATCATTTAATGATATTGAATAGGTATAACATAATAATTTTCTATATGTGTACTCATAGTCGTTTGTATTGCATGTGCCTATCGAATTATTTGTTAATCATAAAAACCAAGTTTAAAGAAATTGTAGGTATATTAAAAAAAAAACTTGTAAAGTGTCACAAAATAAAACATCAATGCTAAAAAATTTTAATATTGTTTGAAAATGGGGCAAACATATTGACCATTGTTCTGTGTTATTTTAGAGAAAAAGAATGAAAATTCTATAAAATAAGTAATAAATAATTGCGACCTACGACAAAAATAGGTTAAAAATATTATGTTTAAAGTTGCATCATATTATTATATGAAATATCTGTAACAGTTTTACGTTAATGTTGCCAGTAAGTAAATAAGCATAAATCTATATTAAAAATATTTTTCAGTTTTAGATTTAATCTATATATAATTATGATTGACATGATAATAATATGATTACTTTTTAAGTTATTATGATTAACATAATAATAATGTGATTACTTATTAATGTAATGAAATAAATGAGTAATGTTTCTGAGACCTACATAAAACATAATTTATAATTTATGATCATACAATTTGGTCACTTCAAGAAACATTCAAACAAAGAGCAACACACTTTAATAGCAAAGACTTAAAGTTACTCGCAACTCATTTAATTGCTAATAATTGCAATTGAGTATGTTGAGCTACCCTCATTCTATTATCATTATTATTGTAATATTATTTTATTTTAATTTTATTATAAAAGAAATCAATAAAGATATTCAGTTTTTTAAGTTGTCACCAGAGGCAAAGTCACGCTTTTCATTTTAATTAGCTACATTAACATGATAATAATATGATTACATTAAATTATAATATGATGTAATAAAAACAAATTAGAATTAAGGAAAAAATATAATGATGTAATATTACGAATATATTTGGACATAATATGATTCAATAATAATTGTAATATGTTGACTATCCCTACGGGAAAGGGAACTAACACTAAACTTATCACGTGATAGGTCACTTTAACATGGCGATGTCCTACGACGGGGTTAATTGGCACATTTTTGACACTTTTAACAGGTCACTGAAATAACCTTCCAATTTTTCCTGTCGCAGATATTGTCCCAAATGAGCCATGTCAATATGATGGATCCCCTTCATATAAAGTAACGCAGAACTATAGAAAATCAGCCACTACCCGCACAAACTCCAGTCACATGAATAGTTTTGTGCCAATAATCTTTCCTCTGGACTAATTACACTCTAAACACATTACCACCAGTTAAGTGATATATCTTGTTTTCACCTATACCAATTCGTTCCTTTTAATTATAAAATTTTGTTCACTGGTCACTGGATAAGTGCTTTAAGAGCAATTGACACAAATTTCCCGCGGGGATAATCATGAATCTTATCATAATATGTTGCTCTTAGAATATGTTTACAACAACCATGTTTTTTCTTTGCGTGTAATCCGCAACCCCCGCACTGATATACTAGATCACTACCAACTAGCCTACCGGGGCACTCACGAGGAAATGATATGAACTCGACAGCGAGATCGAGATTTGAGCAAATTAGACTGTCTTGTGGGGTTTTTTGAAGCCTCAGGTCTATGAGAATAAGCTCCACAAGTCACAGCGGCCCTCGAAGCCAATGTAACGTATGCCAACGTTCGAAGGTCGCTTATGCGGCAGATTTGTGGAAAATCGAATGCAAGCTTTGGTTTATTAAAATGTAAACCCATGTATATTACGGGCTTTTAAGTTGATATAATAACGCCCGTCTGTCTGTTAAAATTAAGCTCTCTTCATAGCTATTCCACAGAATAGAATATTTTAAGTGTACAATTTTCTAAAAATGAATTAATGAAAATTGTTTTTTAATATATTTGAGTTTCCATAAAGTGTATTCCTGAAATATTTTAAGCCTTAGTGAAGGTTATTGGCACAGATAAATGTAGCACTCAGACTTATTATACTCTTTTTAAATTTTATTTGAATTTTTTATAATCGATTTTACATAAAGCAATTTATCTTGCAGCAAGTTGGACCACGAGTTGGACTCTTTATTAATAAGAGGAAATTCACAATTTTAATAAAAGCCATAAAGATAAGTTTCACTTTTTCGAAAATGTAAATCAGGATGTAATTATTATTCTTGGCTAAGAAGTCTTTAACAAATCAAAAAAAAAATTGGCAACATAAACTGAATCAAACAGAATTAAATCAGGTAAGAAAAACAACAAAGGAAAACCAATAAAATTGTTAATTTAATGCAATTTAATGGGCTTGATCTGATTTCATTTAATTACAATTATTCTAATAATTGCTCAGAAGAATACCAAATACACAAATTTGTTATTACTGAAGAAGACATTCTTCAGAGAGTGTCTATGTTGGGAGTGTGAGATTTAGTTATTGCTTTCTTTTTACATGTATACATTTGCATGAGTATAATTGTGTTTATATTTATCATCCTACCCTGATGTGGGTTGAAATTAACGAGGGCAGGCTGTAAAGAATTTTTTTAACCTAGAGTGAAGTTAGCTTCAGTAATTGGACTTTTGAATGTTCCCCCTGTGGGTTTGTAGAGATCACCTTAACGATACCTCTCCTTCAGGTATTACTTCCTCCGGGTAAATCAGGTGCAATCAATACCTTGAATTCGGAAAAAATCGAAATTTCACAGATCTCAAAAAAACCTTACTCTCGCTTGCGGTCACGGTTGGCCAGAGATCCTATTTGGTGCCGCGGGAGTCGGTGTACCGCACTGAGTCAGCACCAGACTCACTATTGGTGGAGGCCTTCGTTAGTATGCTACTTGCTGGAAATGCTATCGGTTTTTCAGGATGAATGTATATGCGGAGGTTTTGCTTTTTCGTTTTAAATCTGCTTTCGGAGATCACGTGGTGGATGTGGTTTGCCACCCAAATTCGCGGGAAGGGAAATCCTGAAAATTCCACTACATTCCTGACATTTCACCACTTGTTGGAGAGTTCAGCATAAAGGAGTATTATGCTAGGTGTTACCGCTCATATGACAATCATATTATTCATTTAAATCAAATAACACATTGTTGGCAATAGTAAAGTTTTTTGATAATTTTTTAATTGAAATTAAAAATATAATTTTTTGAGAAAAAAAATCGCAAATTTTGATTTTTACAATTTTTAGTAATCAATATAATCATTTTGATAATAGGTGCAAAATCAACAAATTGTTTGCTGGTTCTATGAATTTGGTGAATAGAGAGAATTTTTAAATTTTTCTGTGTACTATGTAATCAAGATTCCCTCCCTTACAATTTAATTAAAACAACTTTTCAAACCTTCCCAGCAGTATTAATATGTTTGCTTTGCATAAGTACATTGAAATGCATAATTTTGTGTATTTGTAGTTGTATGAAAATATTTTCTTTGTATAAATTTATATTTGCTCAATGTATGTCCATATAAAAAATACGAGCTTATGCTCTTTTTTGTCGATGTATATATTTATGTGGGTATTATTGTTTGTGCGTGTGGGAATATCAAAAGGCGTTTCTCATTTTATAATGTTATTATATTGTAATTTGTTTTATATGCCACATAAGAACAAAATAAAATTGATATTAAGAAAATATTTATGTGCCAATATCATATTAAGGTCAAATGTGACCAATAAATTTGTTCAAAAGTTTTTTTCTTTCCTTTTCTTATTTAACTTCTTTTACTGTTTTTCTTTCCCATTGACTTAACTTACACTTCTATTACACAGCGATTTAAAATGAAATATTGTTGTTATATTTTTTATGAAAAAAGTTTAGATCAAAAAGTAAACGAAATAAATAAAAAATTATAAGTGTTATAGAAATATAAACCTTAATTTTTGAACAATTTTTCATTATGATGGCCATGGTGGTCAGAGGAAATGAAAATAAAAGTGAAATTTCAAATTTCCCTGGCATGTAAAAAGCCTCTGGTGTCACTTGTAGATCGTCAGATTCAAATTGTTTTTATAGTTATTTGACAATTAGTTACATGATAACGTTAGACATGTAAAACCTGACAACCAACAAGTTGACATCATGGGCCAGGCTGTTAGTCTATTACGTTTGTTTTAAAAATACCCGGTTTTTATTTTGTATATAATTATTGTCCTTTTGAGAGCTGGTCAGGCCAGAACAGATTTTATAGGGGATTTGCTATTTTTACTGATGGCTCGAAGATGAAGGGCACGGGTGCGGGGGTCTTTGAGGATCTGGACATCAGAAGGTCATATAGACTTCTCGACGACTGCAGTGTATTTGAGGCGGAGGTTCTGGGGGTTTTCAGGGCCGTGGATTTGGTAGGGGCTAACTTTGCCAAGGGCTCGGAGGTCACTATATATGTGGACAGCCAGACGGCCCTTAGGGCCTTGATGGGCTGTTATGTAAACTCCAGGCTAGTGAACGATTGCAGGAGTGCTTTAGGAGAAATCTTAGGGAATTATGTTGTGAGGCTCTGCTGGGTACCGGGTCACTGCAACATCACCAGCAATGAGATATCTGATGAGTTTGCGAGACTGGGCTCTGAAATGGAGGATCCTGACAGTTTGCAGGTGGTCAGGCGTCCAATGGGCTTCTACTTTGGGAGAATTAGGGAATGGGTTCTGAGCGGGACTAATCGGATGTGGCGGAGCCGAACGGACTACCGAGTATCGCGCACGCTGTGGCCGATGCTTAGTAGGTCAAATTCGGACGCACTGCTGGGTAAGAGTAGGGCCTGTGTCAGGGCCATGATAGGTGTTATCACGGGCCACTGTATCGTAGGCAGAATGGCAGTGAAAATAAGGTCTGGCTTATCGGATATATGTAGGTTGTGTGAGGACCCAGACAAGTTGGAAACAGTTGAACACTTTCTGTGTTACTATCTATGAAATAAGGCGTTCTTGATTTTACAACAAGACGTTCTTTTTTTAACGATGATTGATTTTATTTCGTATCATAGTTGTCGATTTGATAACGTTTAAATATAACCTGGTAACGAACCGATCTTGAAATCTGATGAGAGCTACCAAACAATTTGAAGTTTGCCTTATCTGTCAAAAGTGTTTGAGAAATTAATTTACTCGTAAATAAGCCACTACCTGTATGCAAACACCATGTTAAATGATAGGCAATCTGGATTTTGACCAAAGCACAGCTGTACTACTACTCTGATTGATGTCATGGAGGAGATAAGATGCCAAATCGATAAGCGCCAAATGATATCATTCTTAATACTGCTTGATCACTCTAAAGCCTTTGACACAGTGCATCATTCCATTTTCTGTCTAAAATTAAAGCACATGTGCAATATGTCTTCAACAGCATTAAACTGTCAACGTCATATCTAAGTGCCAGATATCAAAGTTTATTCCACGAAACAAATGTCTCTGAACGTTGCTTAATGCATAGAGGCTTGCCACAGGGTTCAATACTTGAGCCAGTGTTATATTCTATATACGCTAAAGATCTGCCTTTACAAGTAAAACATTGTACAATTTAAATGTATGCTGACGACGTGCAACTCTATATAAGCTGCAAAATATCAGAAGCCGCGAATTGAATACAACTGATAAACGAAGATCTGTATCATATTTATCTTTGGGCATCTGCAATTGGCCTTAGCTTAAACCCAAAAAAATCAGATACTATGGTAATTGAACCATCAAAATGTATAACGATGTGTCTGCCACCAAAAGACATTTACGATACGACAATTAATTATGTTACTACTGCAAAAAATCTTGCTGCAGTTATTAACAATCAACTTAATGGATCAGATCATGTGAAAATAAGCTGTGGGAAAAACTTTTCCATGCTAAGGAATCTATGGATGTCACAATATTATACACCGATTCACATCCGAATGCTACTAGCCAAGACGTATTTATTGCCTAAACTCATGTATGGATGCGATCTTTCTTCAAGTTACGATTCTGCTAGTAGGCGAAGGCTCAACGTAACACACAATAATATTGCAAGATATATTTTTGGAATAAAAAATAACCAGAGAATCTCACAATATGCGAATCAAATGTATAACTTAAGATTAGATAATCTATTGATTTGCCGAACTCTTGTTTTTGCATAAGCTTATATAGTCAACAGCTTTCCTAACTTCATGCTAGAATCATGTTCTCTAGATCCAACAGAGTTAACAAGATTAATAGCATCAGGTATAACAAATCAAATTCTGATGAATACTTCATCATTAACTCAATTCGTCTCTGGAACCAGATTCAAATTTGCCATATTTGGGAACTTCAGTTAAAATTGTCTTTATTATTTACAAATACCTATTTGTTAGTATTATTTGTGCACAAAGCATATAGTCACTTTATTTTTTCGATCCTTTTTTGTTCTTCTTTTTTCTATTAATTGTATTTTTATATTATTAAATATAATATTGGATATAATATAAATATTTGCCAAATTACTACCCAATACTGTAATATAAAGCTGGGATCACACGATTGTCGCAATGCACCAGTTTTCACACTTTTTAATACCCCAATCGTGTGACTACACAGTCAAATGCCGCATGTACCAATCGAGGGCAATATTGTGCTTAGGTTAGGTTAGGTTCCAAGGGCAGCAATCGAGAGACAGCATACTTGGGTCCTTTAGCGGTCCCTTTGTGATAACCAGCGCCAATGCCCATCCCAAAGAGCAGCTACTCAGATGGCGTAACTGCAAGGTTGAGCCAATTCGTCTTCCTAATGAAGATAATAAGCAATCTTAGTTCTATTTTTGATAGATCCTTCAAACAGGAAAACACCGGTTCTCCCAGGTATTTTTCCCTGATGCCCCGTAGCCCAGGGCATTGACAGAGAAAGTGAAGCACAGTTTCCTCTTCCTCCTCATCATGACAACTTCTACAGTAGTCATTGAATACCAGACCCATTCTTCTAGCATGAGTCCCAACAGGCCAGTGTCCAGTTATGACCGACACCACGGTCCTGATTTGGTTCCTATTGAACCTAAGTAGAGATTTGGTTCTCCGTTCATCATATCCAGGCCAAAGTGCCCTGGATGTAAAGCAGGTGGACTCACGGGTCCATCCCTCTTGCGCAATTCTATAGTTGTCGCGCCGAATGAATGACTTACAGTGAGCCATTGGAAGGCCAATGAATTGATCAATGAATGTTTCATCCATACGACCACCTTCCTTGGCCAGCTCATCTGCTATCTGGTTTCCCGGGCAGTTTGAGTGCCCTGGTATCCATATAAGCGTTAACTCTGAATGTTCAGCAATCTCATTCAAAGACATCCGACATTCCACAGTCAACCTAGATGTCGTATGTACACCCGCAAGAGAGGCAATGACAGCCTTGCTATCAGTAAATATACGTATATCTCCCGCTACACGAATACCTTAGCCAGTTGGCTGCCCGCTTTATAGAATTTCGCCTGCAGGACACTATATCCATCCGTCAGATGAAAGGAAACTTTAACGCTCAGTTGCTCTATGTAGAAACCTCCGCCAACTCTTTCCCCCTTCCTTGAACCGTCAGTGTATACTCCCAGGGCTGGTTCATGGAAGGTGCCCATGACCGACAGCGCACCCTCGTGCGCTATATGTGTCGCATACCTCGCGCCAAAGAAAGGCTCCGGGGAGCAGTAGTTCACTCCTTCAGGGACAATCGAGTATCCCATTATACTGGAGTGTCCATAGTCACGGTTCGACCAGCCATGTGCCGTGTTCAACCGTATCGCCGAACAAAGAGCCATATGTCTGGCCGTAATGTCCACCGGCAGCCAGTTTAGCATTGTAAACAGCGCCCTGGTGGGAGTGGAGCGAATTGATACTGTGATCATCAATGCGACCAGTCTGTGAACCTTCTCAAGCATCGCACGGTACCTGCCCTTGTCCAGCGCAGTCCACCATACGACAACACCGTAATACAGAGTCGGCTTTACTTTAGCTTCAAAGATCCAATTGACACACCTCGGGCCCATGCCCCAGTTCTTGCCGATTGCACCTCTGCACGCATATATAGCAACATTTGCCTTTTCCATCCTCGTCCGGATGTTCAGCCCCCACGACAGTTTACTGTCCAGGATTACGCCCAGATACTTGGCGCTGTAAGAGAACTTAAGTTCAGTCCCATTTAGCCTCGGAAGTCTCATGACCTCAGTACTATACTTCCTCGTGAAGAGTACCAGTTCCGTCTTAGACGGATTAACACCCAAGCCGCATGATACGCTCCAGGTGCTAAGTACCCTTAATACAGCCTCCATACACTGAGACATTATGTTCAAATGCTTCCCCGCGATGGCCACTGCAACATCGTCAGCGTACGCCACAGTTTTAATCCTCATGTCGTCCATTTTCGTCAACATGGTGTTCATAGTCAGGTTCCACAATAGTGGGGATAGTACTCCTCCTTGGGGAGTACCCCTGTTTACCAGTCTCTGAACGCTGGTCTCACCTATCGTGGAACAAATGACCCTATTCCTGAGTAGATTATCCACAAATCTACATATGCCGTCATCAATCTCCAGACTCCTCATAGATTCAACAATATAATCCGGGTTGACATTGTTAAAGGCCCCTTCAATGTCGAGAAAGGCCACCAGAGCACACTCCTTAAATTCGAGTGATCTCTCAATAGTTACAACTAATGAGTGAAGAGCCGTCTCAACAGACCTACCCTTTGTGTAGGCATGCTGAGAGGTCGAGAGTATTGTGCTTACCTTTACCAATAAAATGCAACCCTGGTGCGACAATTGTGTGACTACTTGATACGCAACCGCGCGTCAACAAAAACGACAAAAATGTACCAATATTTATTGGGTTTTTGTGCGGCAATCAAACAACACAATACGCGCCAATATTTGCCTTTTTTTAATAAATTTACTTTTGTGTGTTTCTTTTAGTACAAATAAATTTAAAATAAAATTTATCAAAGATAAAAATTGGGAATTCAGCAAGTCATTAAAAAATAAATTAATAATAAATTTTGTGTTCCCGAAAATAACTTTTGATATTGAATTTTTTTTTTAATTAGTGCAATACCATTTCAGGACAATATAAAAGAATATATACAGGAAAAGGGACCAAAATGTATTGAAATTCTTTAAAGCGAATTTGTTTTTGAATATAAATATTCTCTATTCCTTAATATATTTAAAATAGAATTTTACTTTGTTTAATTTCATATATTTTACTTAAAAAATTTCGAATAAAACTATTCAACAAAAATTTGTGTTCTTTTTTAATGAACAAGCCAACAAGATCTTTCAAACAAATAAAAAAAATACCACACCAGCTGTTTTCGCAGTTGACACAAGTAAGAACAATCGTGTGACTGTGCTCCGGCAATTATTGTACCCATTTCGCTTTGTACCAACTAGCGGCAATTAAATTTGTATAAAACAGGGCAATCGTGTGATTTCAGAATATTTTATTGGGGAAATTTCATTATTGTGCGTCAATAAAGCACAATCAAAATTGTGTCATATTGGTGCATTTGCGGCAATCGTGTGATCCCAGCTTAAGACTTGTTCTTATTGTATTGTATTGATAAGATAAATAAATAAAGAAAAAATATTGTCAAAAATTTGATTTTTAATAAACGTTCAATGCGAAAATAAGGAAAATTAGAGAATTGCCACTAAGTATGAAACTTTAGTTAATATTTATATATTACAACAACAAATAACGTAACAATTTATTTTATTTAAATTTTGAGTTGTGACCGATTTATACACTTATTACTATGCACAGACGAAAAATTTTAAGACCTGCTAACTTATATCTACAAAAATTAATAAAGTTATTTTTTTGTGAGTATAAGGGCTTAACCCTTGAATATTTGATATTGACATTTAATGACACATAATTTTTATTAACCCACTAGGCATTGGTATATCTACGCACCCACTTACACGACAAAATATTAAAAGTCTGCGTAATACAGAAAACTTTTATAGAAATATTTCAGATTTACTTGGGGTTTTAAAAATAAATGTTAGAAAACGCATTGGAAGCCGTAGCAGAAAGCCAAAAATTACTCCAACAATTACAAGAAATATTATTCGATGTTTAAAAAACAATTTATGTACTACATCGAAACGAATAAAAAATTATTCAAATATTAACCGTAGAACGCATAACCGGGTACCTGTGTGTCCACTAGCAACTTTGAACGTTTCTAGATGCAAAACCAATACTAATAGAGTATTGAAGCTTCGGATCAAGGTAATCCAAGTCTTTTTGCGTTGTTTTAATGAACTTCGGTTCAGCGGTTTCATAACGATAAGCTTCCAAAGACGACACTACGCAAACACATAACCGTGGTTCCCGTGTTCCCAATAGTTTTTATAGGAAAAAATGAGCAAAAAAGATCTGTTTAATCAAATATATTAAATTATCTAACCACTTTTTCTAAATTTTTAATTAAAGGATTATAAAATATATATTTTTTTTGTGGAAGTAAAAATTACAATTATAAAACAAAACAAAAAAAAAAAAAAAAAAAAAAAAAACCAGGGTATTATATGTTTGGGTGGTATTTTTGGATGTTTGCCTATGGTATGTATATTGATTTATAGCTTGGCATAATTTTTTGTTATAATAATCAATAAACAATTAAAAATTGTATCAAATATAAGATATTTAATTAATTTGTTAGATTTTGATTAAACTGGTTTTAAGTCGAATAGGTTTTGCTGTGAAGCTAAAAATTATTAATAATTAAAATTGGGTGCAAATGTTATGACTTTGCATGGTTTTTTTTTTTTTTTTTTGTTGGTTATGTATTCTAAGGTTAATGTTGACCCATCAACAATTTAAAAAATTGGGTGAAACTAATGTTAACTGGGCTAACGAAAAATAGGAAAACATCTTTGGTCGGATGAAACAAAAATTAATATCACGCAAAAAGGCCCATTAAGACAGATAACAATCCGGTTAAACATGATGGTTGTAATATCGTGTTATTCATACTATGGTGTTGGACCCTTGTATCATATTTAGAGTATAATCAAATCAACAGATTGTGTTGTATCTGCCTTACGCCACTGAAAATATGCCACTCAGATGGTTGGTCCAATAGGAAAATGATCCAAAACACCGCAAAGTGTTCAGAGAAGTGATTTATTGAAAAAAAATATTGGAATGTCAAGCATAATTCTCGGATTTAAATGTTATTTAAAATTTGTGAAATTTAATTAAATCATCGATAAAGAGAAAGTGTCCGTCCATCAACGTTGAGTCAATAGACGACGTCTTAGACAACAAGGGAAGTACTTTTATTTGATATCAAATATTGACAAAATTTAACCCTTTTATGGCCAACACATATTTGAGGATACGAGGGCGGATCAATAAGTCCGTGACTTTTTGAATAAAACACAGTTCTTTTTACAAAAAAAAAAAAAAAAAAAAAAAAAAATTTTCAACATAATCTCCTTTTAGCTCAATACACTTAGTCCAACGTTTCTCCAATTATTTCATCGTTGGATCGGAAATGGGAGATAGTCTCTGAGGTCTAAATCCGGAGAATATGGCGGATGAGGTACCAATTCGTAGCCGAATTCATGTAATTTTGCCACAGAAACTGCACACGTGTGCACCCGTTGCATTATCTTGACGAAAAATAACTTTTTTCTTGGCCATATGGGGTCGTTTTTTAAATCCTCGTTAAATCGGTCCAATAAGTTGGCATAATATTCGCCGTTTATTGTTGGAAGTTCGAAAAGTCACGGACTTATTGATCCGCCCTCGTATTTTTTTTTATCAATAACCTTGAAACATTTTTGTTCTGATTTTAGGGAAAAGATTAATAATATTGTCAATTCTTGTAATAATATTTCAGCTAATGGCACAGAAGAGAAGTTATTCAATGTTTTACAAAAAATATTGTTAAAAAATGTCCTCCTGTATTTTTACACAAGTGGTAAATTTTCAAGTATTTCCTAAACGATATAATGGTTAAGCTATTTAAATTTTAAACATATCGCTATCTCGAGTTTGTGGTTAGATCTTTAGAATGTTTTAATGCAGAATCAAAGAATCTCTAAATATCTATTATATTTGGTCATTCATTGGACAAAAAAAAATTTTAACGAATTTTTTATTCATGGAAATTGCCATTTTTGGACCCTATTTGACGGGGTTTGGATCACGGGTGATATTCGCTAGAGCCAATATCATAAAATATGTCAAATTTAATTTTCAGGGGGGCACAACATGAACTTTTTTGAAGCATATAAGATGAGTTGGTCTAATGTACATACATTTACAATAATAAAAAATAATTAATTTCATATCAAAAATTTAGTGGAAACAACACAGATTTTTCTTAGCAATTTTTGAACAAAAAAGAAACAATTTATACAATTGACTTCCTTTCACTTTTAGTATAATCTTAGCATATGACTTTCCTTATTATTTTATAACACACAGTAGCTCGTTTTTATTTGTATACGTTTGACACCCAGTTTGAAATTCGATGTTCCAATCGGAATATCGATTTAACTATGCCCCTCCGTCCGTCCCCCGTCCCCTGATATAAATGGGAATAACTTTTTATATATTTATATCGCATACAGTCCGGAATAGTTCGCTATTAAAATTAAGACAGATCGGTCCACAAATGGCTGAGGTATCAGCAAAAAAATACGACTGTCCAACATTTTTACACTAAAAACGCTAAATGTTCACCATTAATCAAAAATTAGTTCAGTTTTAATTAAAAACTTAACTAAGTAAATTAAATTTTTACTTATATCAACAACATAACCGCAGAAAATTTTGTTAATATTAAAAATAATTTATATAATTTTCTTACTGGTGCAAATTTAATTAATTTCTTTACTAATTTCTCAGATTTTTTAAATGAAATCGGTTTTTTGTTCTAATCATCTAATCGTCTCGCATTGTGGATCTTTACCTCCACTGATATATTTTGATCCAGCACCATCTGTCGAATAGGAACATCACCTTAGGAGCCTCCACAGACCGAACATTGCCGCAAGGGGGAAAATCAGCCTTCCATGTTGAACCTTCCCACTGTTTTACGTATAAACCACAGCAACTACGAATTACTTGCTGAAAAGCCAGACAATCATCCTTAAAGTCAGAAAGCATTTCTGGCAAGAAGCATACTAATGGCGGTCCCAATCAATAGTCATTCCGATAGTATGTTCACCGGGAACTACCGACTCTCTTAGCACTATATAACAATCTACTCTGGTGCGTACCCTGGACTCAAGATATCCAAAGAACTAACAATCCTTGTTATGTTGACTGGTCCAGAGGAATGTTAAACCAATAAATGAAATATATTTTAGATGATCGCAAGGAACCCCGGGCGTACTGTCCTGGTGTTAAAGTAATGCCCGTAATGTATGAGCTAGGAAAAAAATTTGGCTCAGATATTTCCTATATGTAAATAGTATTAAGTTTTGAAAACGAACCAAAAAGGAGAATTTGAGCTAGGAAACAAATGGCTTTTAAATTTTATGGTGAAGGGTATTTAAGATTCTGCAAAGCCAAATATAGTACATGGTCTCGTTTTCAAAACAGATCCTTTAAAATTTTTTGATTATGTATTAGTCTTAGTAAATTAAACATTTTAAAAGTGTAAAATATAAGAATTTTAATGCAATAGTTGATCATTTAAATGTAACCGGACAAATGAGAGATTTTTGTTTAATGCGTTAAAAGGCTCCTTGAAAAAGGACTCAGCTGTAACTAAAACTTTTGTGTCCTCATAGTTTGTTTTTTCCAGCCACATTTTCTTTTATCTTAATTGATAAGCATCTTTTACAACTCACAAATAAGTATAAAAGGGTAAAAAAAAAATAATATGAGATCCCATTTTTTCTTATTTGATTACAAATAAAATACTCATATGTTTATATTGCCGTATCAATGATGATTTTTATCTTTACAATGAAAACAATCAAAATTGCAACAACAACTAGTTAACAAAACAATAACACTAAACAGACAAACATAAAATAGAAAAAGTTGAAAAAAATAATATATTAAGTTATTGAAATTGATAAGTCTGCAAAAAAAGATTGAAACAACAAAGAGTTACAAAAAAGGGATACACAAAAACAAATTTTAAAAAATTCTGTATCGCAGTTCCAATTATTTCTGCTCTATTAAATTTATTTATTATTTTCATGCAGTTGTTATGATGATGATGCTGCTCATGTTTGATTTTATGATTTTTGTTACATGATATTTTATTAGAAAAAAATATATACAAACGGTTTGAAAAACTGTTACATACAGTTTACACAGAAACGAACACATTTTTACTAATATTAACATTTATTTTTTCTTTTTGATTGATAAACATTGTTATACATTATGATATGGAAACAATGAAGAGAATGAGATAGGGCATGACAACAAAATGTTGTTATGACTACTACTTTACAAAGTATTGAGATTTGAGCATTCTGTTTTCTATTGGCGAATATATGGACTAACATATGATTAAAAATAAGCTACATATCGTGACCTAAATTCCAAAAGGCCATAACTGACAAAAAATTCAAAATGGGGGTTTTTTGATTGATACAGATGTAAATAACAAAAATACATCATTCCTTAAAATTGTGTTTGCATATGTTAAAAAATTACGATATTATTAACGGAACTCAAAAGGCCGTAACTACATTGTCAACAAATACTAAAACAAAAAAGGCGAAACTTATAATTTTTTTTTTTTTTTGGAAATTTTTTTTTTAAATTCATGTTGTTTTCTAAGTTTGAAATTTGTTATTTTCCAAAATCTATAATAATGAATACGACGTATGCCACAAGGTACAAATATTATATGAAGTCGAACCCGTACAGTTACATGCCGAAACAATACAAATTTCAAAAAAGGAATGGAAACATCTGCAGGAACTTACATTTGTACTTCCTGCTGTTTGCCATAATGGGTGGTATTATTGATTCCGCACGGAAAAGAAAATTCATCGGAAATGAATATGGAGCGATATGCAAATTGCAATTATTCATTCCTGCGGTAAAAGCTTTCCGCAAAAAATTTTAAACATCTCTGTGTTAATAATTTCTAAGTTGATATTGTGTCAACTGTTGGTAAAAAAAAACATTTAAATCAAATTGTTGAAACTTTTGAGAGTATATAATAATTTTAACGATATAAAATTATGCAAAATAGACAAAAGAAAATGTATAATTGTAATAAGAATACAATTGCATTTTTTGAACACAGCAGTGACGAGGACTGCTTAGACCTTCGGATAAAAAGATCAGTTTTACAATATAAATCTAAAGAAGTGTTGCAGATGAAAGATATGGAGTAAGTTTAACTAAAAAATTCAATTCGTAAATAATTGTAAATAATAGTTATATTGTACATATATATTTATTTTTAATTTATTGTGCTTAATTTCAGAATTTACATTTACATTTGTAATATTGGGCTTATGGGCTTTTTATATTACTTGGAGTGAAATAAATAAAAAAATTCTTGCTTAGGCATTTAATAATTTGTTTAATTTTTCACAGATTTTAAAAGAATTTTCGCTTAAATAAGGCAGCATTTAAATATATTTTTTTTGACCTAGAGATTGCAAGTTCAGGAAGCAGTCAACAAGGAGCTCTTTCGTTGACTCAAGCATGGTCTTGATTTAATTTAATTAAATCCACCATTGCTTCTACTTGCAATTTGCTTGTATATTTATCTCTTTTATTCTTGCAATAAAATATTTTTATAAAATAAATAAACTAAATTTTCTTCTATTTAAATATTATATTTCTTACATTTTTATTCCTTCCGTTAGCTTCTCGCTGTAAATTCTAGCGTAAGCAAAATGGAGAAAAATATCTATATTGCGGTTTCAATGATATGCCAATGCCTCAATGATAGAGATTATACCGTAACAGCGGAAAGATACCGTACAAGCGGAATGAATAATTGCAAATTTTGCTTCCGCCCAAAAATTGCTTTCTGCAGTCGCGGAACGGAATCAATAATACCACCCAATGTTTTTTTTTATAATATAATCAATTTTCTCTAATTGTTTTATTTAAAAATGTGGTTTTAATAAGTTTTTTATATAGGGTATTCACAAATGGGAAAAGAAGTAAGAAACATACCTTGCTTGACGAAATAAATGTGTATCTTTTTATTTTTTTTAAAAAAAACAAGTTCACTTACGGCTTTTTGGTTTTAGAAAAAGCGGTCCGAAAAAGCCGTTACGGCTACTAATGTTTCTACAGTTTTTTTTTATTGGATCACATTCGCATTGGTTTGATATTCTTGATTCTAAAATTTGATTTAAAAAATAAATTGTTTTAAATTAATAATTTAAATTAATAATTAATAATTAATAAAAATTAAAAGTGCAGTTACGGTCTTTTGGATTTTAGGTGACGATTTATATATGTGTATTTATATTAAAAAAAATCCTTGTTTAATTATAATTTTCCTTGTTTGACCAATAGGGTATTCATTTAATCGGGCTTTTGCTTTAATCAGTTAATCGCTCGATTAATTAACCGCGGTTTGGGTTCAATCGGTTCTTAATCGGTTAATTTTGTTATTAATCGGTTAACCGATTAATAAAGTTTTTTTATAATTTAAGTAATTTCAATATATAAAAATTCATAAATCATTTATTATTTGGAATTTATTAGTAAAAAACGAACAATAACATAACAAATATAATTCTTTAACTAAAACGAACAAACAAATAAGTAATTCATAAATAAGTAATACACATTTTTTAATTAATACATTTTATGTATTAATTAAGAAATAAACTGTAAGATCATGTAATTAGTTATTTCAGTGGTTTAAGAAGATCTTATAAAATAATTTGGTTTAAATGATTATTAGGATTTAAGCTATTAATTTCTTTAGTTTTGATAAAACTTGACTTGGAAAACATTCTTCCATTTATCGTTGATGTTGGAGAAATTAAAAGCAAACCATAATACAAAATATCTAAATTCTTTTCCTGGATTTCTCTAAACATATAAAATCATTCATTTTGCCATTAGAGTCCTGTTTTAATTTTTTAAAATTGTTAACACTTCTAATTGTTTCGGTTGATTCTTTTAAAAGATTGATATGAGAAGATATAAAAATAAACAAATAACTAGGGCTATATATATAAAAAGTACGTAAAACATAAAGCTGTTGAAAGCAAAAGCTTATTTAAAATTAATATCACTGAACACTTTCTTTGTTTGTATGAACAAATCTTTTCTAAACACATACCTATTTTATATGAGACGAAACAAAAAATAAAAAGCACAAAAAAGAAGTTATAATACATACTACAAAAAATTAGACATTTTGTTAGATCTGTTAATCGACTAAAATAAACCGGTTTAAACGTTAATCGCAAATAGGCAATTTGAAATGAACCGATCAGCTAATCGAGTAGTAATTAAGCGTTTAGCCGATTAACGGTTAATCGATTTTTTAGTGCATATCTTAGCCTTTTCAGCATATGTTGGTCAACATAGCATTTTTAAGTTTTTATAGCATAGTTGATCTTTTTGAAGCATATTTTGATAATTTAAAATCTTTTTTAAACTAGCATATGCTTTAAGAGTGGAACAAAAAAAATTTTATTTTGAAAACAGCGGAGGAAGCTGGAATGAAATAAAATCTCCTGCAAACGATCGAATATCTTGAAGAAATTTTGTGGAGGCCCTATGCTCCACAGCAGAGCTGTAAATGAATCATTCATTTTTGAATTAATTCGCGAATTATTCATGCACTGAATTAGCAAATTTTGATTTAAATCTTTTCAGACAAAAAATGAAAATGAAAAATGAACGAAATTTGTGTCAATTCAAATGAATTTGGTAAATATGTATTGCAATTAATTTCTAATTCAAGTGAATTGCAATTCGGTTTCAATTCAAATGAATTTGTTAAAGTGAATTGCAATTCATTCTACAAATTCATTTGAATTCAGTCAAATGAATTAGAAAAAAGAATTAGCAATTCATTTCCAAACCATTTGAATTGAATTAATTGAAATTTAAATTGATTTTGTAATTAAATCTACAGCAAGCATTACTCTTGTTTTTTATGTCACCTATAGTCCAATGAGAAAAATTATTAGATTTGAAATTTCCATGAATACTTGAATTATCAGACACCGCTGAAAAGGAATTGAATTAATACTCGTACACGTAGAGAAAAAATATGTTTAAATTTGGTCACCTCCAACAAAACTATTTTTAGACAAAATTTTAAACATATTATGTTTAAATTTAACCATATTATTGTCACCGACAAACATATAATTGTTAAATTAGTCCTCCATCAAGAAGCCACATCCATATTATGGTTGCCTCTAAACATGTTATGGTTAAATATGACAATAATTTGTTTTTAAATTAACAATAGTATTTTCCTCTTTTCTAAGAGCAACATGCTTTGGTTGAAAATCAACCATGCTATTATAAATGTTAAACATATTTTAGTTATTACTAACCAAAAAATGTTCGGAGGCAACCATAATATGGTTGTGCCTTCTTGATGGAGGACTAATTTAACAATAATATGTTTGTCGGTGACAATAGTATGGTTAAATTTAAACATAATATGTTTGCAATTCTCTTTAAAAATAGTTTTGTTGGAGGTGACCAAATTTAAACATATTTTTTCTATGGGTGTAGGTATCGGCGAATATCCTAGCAAAATGGGAAAAAGTTGTTTATTTGTTATAAGAAACTTCAATTTTTATTTTTATCAAATAGTGTGAAAATACTATTAAAGGTGTGTTTAACAATCATTTTTTGTTTAAATAATCTCATATTTGTATATTGTGGTCATTTACTAAAACAGAGTTATAACTCAAAAACAGTCTCCGGGTTTGAAGAGAATATGTGCTATAAGATTCCTTCTTTTCAGTGTGAATTGGTTGTCAGTTGAAAACTTTAAATGTGTTTTTTAGTCATGACACCCTTTTAGTAAATGAGCGATATGTACTTATGTTTAGCCTATTTATGAAACACAATTGGGTTTTGAATTGCCATTTTTCCTAATTTTTGTTTTATTTGTTATTTCTTGAAGAAACAAACTCCAAATACCATGTTTTCTTTGATCAGGCGGGGATCTAGGAAAAGTTTTTACATTTTTGTACTGAATATTTTCATTATGGTAGGATAAATTTCCATTTTTCATTCTTCCTAGATCTGCTCCTTAATTTGACTGATTGCAACTAATTTTTGATTTCTTTCATTTGAATTGCAATTCACTGTTTAAATGAATTCAAATGAATATGTAAAATGAATTTAGTTTATCTTTAACAAACTAAATTCGATTGAAAATGAATCGCAATTCATTTTACAGATTCATTTGAATTGGAAAAGAATTGAAATTTATTTCTTCCTAAATCGTTTGAATTGATTCAAATTTCATTCATTTCTTTTATATTGTAAAAAGAATTAATTCAAAATTTATCTAATTCGTAACGAATTAAAATCAAAAATGAATGATTCATTCTTTTAAACAAGTTGTGCTTTAAACCAAATCGGTGAATATATTTATTTCTAGAAAATTTTGGATTTTTTCTTGATGGAAATTTTCTTAATTTTGAAAATGTGATTTTCCGTCCAATGTATATTTTAAGTACGAAAGACGCTACTAAATCATCCACATGTATTAAGAAAATCAATCATTGATCTTTTATCGGTGATCGATCAAAATTTTTTGCTTAGCTGGTTTGTGTATAAACAAAATGGCCGCATATTGAGTGAGGCCGCTACACAACAGAACTTATAGATGCCATTACATCTGGGAAAATACATCGTTTGGTGGCATAATGGGACCTTATTTCTTCAAAAATAAAGTCGAAACTAGATTTTGGATTGATAATATGGAGGATATTGATCCGAACGAGATGTGGTTTCAACAGAATGGTGCTAATATGGAATGGTGTGTCTAATTAAAATAGAAACTTAACCATAAATTGATTTAAAGATATATTCCTGCCAACTTACCTTCAACGGCATTGCTATTTGCAATTTCTTGATAATTTGCTGAATGGCTACATAAAGTCTCTCATTTATGCTGATAAGCCAGCAACAATTGACTCCTGGGAGTGCAACATTGTTCGTGAAAATCGTGATACACGGCTCTTAATGCTCGCTTGTTTGCTATTTTTCAAAATTTCAAGATCTATCGGGCTAAAAGAAATACCCTTTAAAATTTGGTCGCTACAATTATAAACGTATACGTTCTATTTTCCTTTACAAAACACTTAATAACTCATACGCTCCATATACTCGTACTAAAGAAGGGTGAATGAACATTTAACCAATATTTAACTTAAGTGGTGACGTTAAACACCAAATATTAAACAATAGTTGTAACGAAAGAACATCACAGTCATTTACTTGTTATATTTTATTTAACAATTTCTTTATTGTTTTATCAATAGAAAAAAACTTACACACGCACACACACACATTCATACAAAAATATAATATGCTACGCCACTTTATTTTCGATAGTGTACCCTATCTGGGTACCGAATATTATCTAGATGTAGAGATCCTGCAGCTTAAATCGATACTAGTGAGGTTTTGGACTAGTGTATTACTATTTGTTAGTCATCGAAAACTAAGAAAGATGATTACATTTCGACAGCTCAGCTTTATACGTGACGCCGTTTGTTGTAGAAGCAAAAACAGCATAACAAAAATTGGTAAAAACGGTTTACAAGTTGTAAGTGGTAGGATCAACAGCAACACTACAAAAGTAGAAAAACAAAAGTAACTTCTTTGTTGTAGAAGAAACGTAAATTTTTTAGAGTTGACAAAATTTTTTATGTTTAAAAATTAAATAAAAAAAATGGAAAATTTCCGAATTTTGCTTTTTAAAATTATTTTGGAAAATACATCAAATTTATAATGTAGAGGGATGACGGAAACCATTTCGGGGCATTCTGCTGGTCTCTTACAATTGAAAAGTTTCTTCTGCAAACAAAGAGCAATTCAACAAAGGTGAAACATGGTGTAACAGGAAATTAAATAATTAGATTTTCTCTTTCTCTGGTTTCAGGGGTGAGTGCTTATAAATATTCTAAAATTAATACATACAAAAAGCACTAATTAAGTGTGAACAAAAAAATATTGAGGGGAATTGTAAAATTTGGTTTTCCTTTTATTAGTTCTTTTAGTGTAAAACAGCAATTCGTTTTAACTATTATAAAAGTTCAAAAAATTAATGAACTAGTTGGGCTCCTATGACAACCCCACGTTAAGTACGATAGTTTGATATATGAAAAAATTTAAAAAAGCCACGAGTTAAAAGTTAAATCGAACCAGTATATTTGTAGCTAAATACTAGTTATTTTGCTAGCAGGGGAGGGGTTTTATATAGAACATATGGTAAATTTTGGACCCACAAGTACCAAATTTTGTTATGACTAGCTACTACTATCTACTGACTGACTGACTGACTGATTGATTCCTCGCATCAGCCTAAACGCCCGAAGCTAAAAACTTGAAAGGTGGGATTTTTGGAAATTCGAATGTTTAGGGGGTAAAAGCGGGTACATTGGGTAACCTTATATCTCCAAAACTAAAAAAAATACGCAAAAAATTTAATACTTATCGTTGATCTTTAGAAAAATAAGTGGACAGGTGTCTGGTACTTTTTGGAAATTCAGCCCTTTAACTGAGTAAACGTGTAAAACCTGTATTTTGGTACTTTTTTTGTCACCCCATCTATCTTTTAAACCCATCAACATAGAAATAGGCGTTTTATTACATTTGAGACTTATCTAAAAAATCCAAATACGAATATGGTACTTTTTTCAAATTCGGACGCTTAAGGGGTAAAAACCGAACCTATTTTTGGTACTTTTTTAACAAAACATTTTTTTTTATTCATTGACAAATACGTATTAAAATAGGGACTCCCACTACAATATTGAAATGTTTTATGCTCCAATGGGGAGAAAAACGCACCAAAATGGGGAAATACGGGAAATTTAATTTCTACTTTAGCTTTTTGGTTCTACAACTGGCAATTTTTTTAATTATCGTTAATATTGGACCTAGAAACATTAACTTCAACATGCAATGTCCTGAGTGGATAAGAACCTATGAGGGTACTTGTTGGTACGTTTTGCTCTTTTACTGGTACTTTTTGAGTTTCCCTTAGTATTAGACCTAGAAACATAAAATTAAACATGTAAGGTCCTGAGTGAATGAGAATTCGTTAGTGGGATCATTTTGGTACTTTTTCGATCTTTAACTGGTACTTTTTTTAATTTTCGTTAATATTGGACCTATGAACATTAAATTAAACATGCACGGTCTGAGGGAATGAGAATCGTAAAAGGGCTTTTTGGTACTTGTTTGTTCTTTAACTGGTACTCTTTGAATTTCCGTTAGTATTGGACCTAGAAACATAAAATTCAACATTAAATGTCCTGAGTGGACAAGAATCTATAAGAGGGAAATTTGTGGTACTTTTTATTTTTTTAATTTTCGTCAATATTGGATCTACAAACATAAAATTAAGCATGCAATGCCGTGAGTGAATGAGAATATGTAAGAGGGGCTTTGTGTTACTTTTTGTTCTTCACCTGGTACTTTTTAAATTTCCGTTAAAATTGAACCTATAACATAAAATTAAACATGTAAGTTCCCAAGTGAATGAGAATCTGTAAGAGTGGGTTTTTGGTACTTTTTCGTACTGTATTGTTTGCCAACAGGTACTTATTGAATTTTTGTTAGTATTGCATCTACAAACATAAATTTAAAAAAGCAATGCTTTGAGTGAATGAGCATCTGTAAGAGGCGATTTTTTTGGTAATTTTTGTGCTTTACCTGGTACTTTTTGATTTGGTATTAATATTTGACCTAGAAACATAAAATTAAATATGCAAGTTCCTGAGTGAATGAGAATCTGTAAGGGATATTTTTGGTACATTTTCTTTCTCTTACTGGTACTTTTTTAAATAAAGTAGTACTTTTTTAATTTAATACTTATTGTTGTTCATTAAATGCAAAAAGAGAACAGGTGTCTGGTACTATTTTGCAACTCGTCTCTTTTAGGGAGTCAAAGGGTAAAACCTGTATTTTGGTACTTTTTTGTCCCCCATCCATCGTTTAAATCAATGCACATAGAAATAAAAATTATATTAAATTCGTAACTAAAAAAATGCAAGTGCAAATTTGGAACTTTTTCGAAATTCGAATGTTTAAGGAGTGAAAATCATACCTAGTTCTGTTGCTTTTTGCAAGATATTTTTTCTCCATCTAATTATCTTTTATCGCACAGCCTAAACGCCTAAGGCTAAAAAGTAGACATTTGGACTGGAGGCAGGCCTCTTTCCAAATCGATCACGCTTACCTCATATCTGCTAAGCTAAAGGAGATACAAAAAAATTTAATACCTATTATTGTTCATTAAAAAATAAGCGGGCAGATGTCTAGCACTTTTTTAAGTAAGGAGTAAACCGGAAAAAACTGGGTGGCATGTCATAACGTCCAGTGTCATAGTGTCCATGGACGTTATGACACTTTTGAAAGTGTCATAGTGTCCGTGGACATTATGACACTTTCAAAAGTGTCATAACGTCCATCGAAGAAATGTCATAGCGTCCGCGGACGTTATGACACTTTGCAAGGTGTCATAATGTCCACAACAAGCAAGAATGTAAACAAATTTGGGATCATAGCCGGCCTTCGGCCGGGCGCAAGGATTTTCTTCTCTATGGTATAACAAATACCGGCTTCGCTAACTAAAGCTTCTCTGCACAGCCGGCCTTCGGCCGGGCGCAAGGATTTTCTCCTCTATGGTATAACAAACACCGGCTTCGCTAAGTAAAGCTTCTAAAATCTGCCTTGTTTCCGAACGAAAGCCGACTATGCAGAGAAGCTTTAGTTAGCGAAGCCGGTATTTGTTATACCATAGAGAAAAAAATCCTTGCGCCCGGCCGAAGGCCGGCTGTGCGGAGAATCTTTAGTTAGCGAAGCCGGTATTTGTTATACTATAGAGGAGGAAATCCTTGCGCCCAAAAGTGTTTTCGTTATATATTTAATATTTACTCCCAGAGAAAAAGCAGGAAAACCATTTTTAATAAATTTTTTACCATATTATGTTTCATCTAAAAAAATCATTGTCACCGACAACCATATTATGGTTAAACTAGTTTCTTTAAAAATAGTTTTGTTGGTTGGGACCATAATGAAACATGTTTCTCTCTGCGTGTATGCAGATAATTTTTTTGTATTTAACTTATTTAGTAATAATGGACCTAATGACACTTTTGAAAGTGTCATAATGTCCATTTCCAAAGTGTCATAGTGTCCGCGGACGTTATGACACTTTTGAAAGTGTCATAATGTCCATGGACACTATGACACTTTTTGGGGTGTCATAACGTCCATGGACACTATGACACTGGACGTTATGACATGCCACCAAAAACTGTATTTTGAAACTTTTTTGCGGTGCCATGTATCTATTAAACCAATAAACATTGAAATAAAAAATATCACATTCGCAACGTATCTAAAAAATACAAATAAAAAGTTGGTACATTTTTTTTTATTTTATTACAAAGTAGCGGGTTAAAACCTAGAAACATAAACTTTGGCGTAAAAATATGTCCACGAAAGAAAATGAGACGCTATGAGAGCGGGTTAAATGCCAGTTACATATAAAAGTTTTCGGCGCCAAATATTATGTCGATACCAATATTAATAATGGGAGCTATGATCAAATATGAACCGTTTTAAAAAGAAATTTTGTAAGATAATTTTGGTTGCATTAAAAAAATCTTAGACCAAATTTTCTAAAAATATCAACATAATAAGTTGGCTTATGTTCACAAAGGCTCCATTCCGGAAAGAAGCTTGTATGAGGGCTATGTGGAATAACGGTTCGATTATCACCCTTTCCAATAGGCTTGGTTTTTGTGAGAATTAGAATCAATGTACCAAATGCCATCAAATAATCTCAAAAATTACGATCTGTACTTTGCGCACAAATTTTTCATGGTCAGCCAAAGTACAAGCCGGACGAACGGACATCGTTAGATCGATTCAAAAACTGATTCTACTTAGAGGTGGGTCAAGCACCAATATTTTAATGAGTTAGTACAAACGCAGTATAACCTCTCTATTATTGTGCTGTGGTTATAATAATATAATATGGCGCTTATATTGTCCAAACAAAAACAAGAACAATCATTAATAATAACAATGAGCCAAAAAAAAAAAAAAATGCTAAAGAAAAGAAAAAATAATTTGCCAAATAAAAAAAATCTTCCGAAAAATAACAGTAAAGAAAACAAATTATACAACAATAATACACATAAACATTGTGGCTGATTGTTGAAAAAACATTCCCTGTACAATTTTCTTTAAAGAATAATATAAAATTACTTATTTTGTATAACAATTTATGAATAACAATTTATTAAAAGAGATTTTTAATTTGAAATATTACTGGAAAAAAGGTAGAAAAAAATAAAAAATATATAAATGAAAAATATTATTTCTAGTCTGCTGCTTGCTAAAAGCAGTAACACATTTTGATTGAAATTTATGCTTTCCTAATTTCTTTTCAATTTTTTAATGAATACATATTGCGTCTATGTTATCAGAAAGCAACACAAACAAAAATTTAAAAAACCCATTATCATTAGAATAATTTGTTCAGTTTTTTTTTATTTTGTTTACCTGCATTTTTTTTTTTAAAAAAAAAGTTCACATCATTAATACTCTTTAAGTTAAAGTTAAGATAGTGTGTAGTAGAAGTAAATATATCAGTGAGTTTCAAGAAAAAATTTAAAATAATAAAATCATGTTTTAAAAATATGTTTTAATTAATATTACATTCAAAAATGTCAAGTAACCTGAACCAAATCTTGAAAAGATTCAGTCGAGCTTTTGCGAATAAAGATAAATCAACAGATTTTGCTTCTCTCGAATGTACGAAAGTATTCCTCTTATTAACAAATTTTATTTTCTTTAACTGAAATGTTATTATCGCTCTTTTGTGGTAATTGTATTTTATAATATTTTTGCAACTTTTTAGTAAATTTTTTTGGACTAGCACGACCGTTTGTCATCCTTTATCACTGGAGACTTTTTATATAATGATTTTTAATAGTGCGCCTTAAACAGGCTCAAAAGCCAAACGCTTATCAGTTTATCGAATGGAGATCTTCTTTCTCTACTTCCTCTACTTAATGCTTATCGATTTCAAGAACGATTTTCTGATTCCTTAAGACGAAGAACAACGAAACCTTTTCTACACATCCAGTAAAAACTTCGCTTACTTTTTCAAAATGAATAGGTTCTTTCACTCATTTTTGAGTACCTTTCTTCTAAAAATCGTGATAAATTTAAGTTTTGGCCACTTACTTTTAGAACAAGCCGTATTTAAAAATTAAGATACGAAAGAACTTAAAACAATCCAAAATGGCATTACTTTCAAATTACAATCCCAGAAATTCTTAAAATAAGTATAGCACTTTTAAATCAAGTAAAAAAATCTTGAACGGGTGCGTTCACTACTACAAAAGTAGGTAAAAACGGGTTGCTTGTTTTGTGTAGGAATAATATGCTTAAAAAGTTAAATAAGAAGAAAAATTTCCCGAATTCTATTTGCTAAAATTATTTAGTTAAATACATCAAATTTTCAAAGTAGAATGATTACGATAACCATATCGGACATGCTTCTGATATCTTATAATTGCGAGCTCTTCTGTAAAAAAGGGGAATATAGAAAGGTTAGTAAAGTAAATATTTTTACGTCCTCGCAAATGAACTGTATACAATTTTATGAGAATTCATTTACACAAAGTTCGAAAATTTGCGTAACAATTTGACTCGTAACCTTGCGCTGTTCAATTATGCATTTTTACAAACAAATTTTTTTTTTATCATGGGTGTTCTGGAAATCGAAAGCGCAGGAGTTTTAAAATTTTTTTTAATACACTCTTAATCCAATTTTTTATAATATTTTTTTTTTAGAATTCTGTTAAATAGCGAAATATTTGCATCGTATTGTATTTGTATTTCTTTTGCTACAAAAATATTATTAAAAAAAGTCTGTTAAATTCTTGCATTTTGCGTTTTCGATTTCCAGAATACGTCTGTATGTTTTACGTCGGTTTTAAATTCCAGAGTCAACAAATCAGAAACAACAAATTCTTGGAATAATCTGAGCAAATTGGTAATTTGGCCTTCTTTAGGTATTTTTTTTTTTTTGACAAATTTCACTTTTTTGACACAAATTTTCACTTTCATTTCAAAAGTGATCTTAAGATGGGTTTCAAAAGCACTAATCAGAGAAATATTGCTGATTTAATACAATCTACAATGATATATAATGATTCATCGTGAGGTTTGATTTTCAATATGTCATTTTTGTTCAGTATCGCTTAAGAAGTCATCATGGAAAGACTCACTCCACAACAGCGTCTCTAAATTTGTTTAGCCAGTCGTCATGGAAAGACTCACACCATAACAGCGTCTAAAAATTCTTCAGCTGTATTACGAAAATCAACGTTCTGGGAGAAATGTTTTTCGTGCGATTCGAGGAGCTTACAGTGCGAGTAATCGACTTTTTGATACCACTATTGCCAACACCATTCGCCAATTTGAGTCTCAGTTTACATGAGTGGATGATACTCGACCTAGCATCGTAGCACGTAGTGAAGTGAACCATGCAGGATCAAATCAGAATGTTATCGTCAATGCTAACCGGTATCGAACCATGTTAACGGACTATGTAATTGGCGTGGCAAAAATTATAAAACGTCAGCACAACGGCCTTTAGCTACTTCACCCCCGCAATAAGTTTTATTGCTTGAGGAAAATAATAGAGAAAGTTATAGAGCTTTGGCCGAAATCTCCCACGTGCATTGGCGTATTATACATTTATGCTAAAGGTGTTTTGGAGGCTTTCCATGAAAACCTAGTGTAGAATATACAGGTCATAATTAAAAAAATAAATAACATAAATTTGCACATAAGTTTTAATTGACCCATGAACGCCTATAATTTACATTAACTTTTTAGAACTAACCGTAACACCGAAATATGATCACCACAGAAAATCACATTGCCATACATAAAACTTAAATATATATACATTGATATTCAGATAAAATTTGGAAGAGAAAACTTTAATATAAATCTTAACCTCATAATAAAATTTCGTTTTTTTAAAACCGTCTGAAAATTACCCAAGGAGTGGTGTTGACCCAAAACATAGATTTTTGGTTTCCCACTATTTTGTTTTGTTTGAAGTCATATAGAGGGATCAGAGCTAAGCCGAACCAAGTCAAAAAATACATATACATATGGTTACGAAAATAGATTTGTCTAAGAATTACTTATGGTTTTAGTTATAAGTTATCATGTAAATTATAGTTTTATGTCATGTTAGTTACTAGTTTTATGAACGCCACTGTAACTAAATTTTCTAGCAATTGTAATTGTAGACTTCAGATTTAGATATATATGTTATTTTAAAAAAATTCGAACACAATTTTCTAGAAACTACTAGACGGTTCTTGAATCAACTAGGAATAGTTTTGAACTATAAATACAGGCTAACTCATGAAAGTTTAGTTTAGTTTGATTGGAGACATTAAACGGTTCAAATCGATACTTACAATAGTGTTTAAAATTTGTGAACATTATAATCAATTTAAATAAAGTTTGTTAAGTTGAATTCGCGTGTGTATTTATTTTTATTTGCAATTAAAAGAACTCAAAGGTTTATTATAAAGGGAATAAACCTTAACGCGTTTTACAAAGTAAAAACGTAACAATATGTATGTATTTTAAAGCTAGTATAAAATTCTACGAAAAGCTTATCTCTATCTAGTTCTATAGCAAAATCAAAAGATGTTTCGTTCCTTAGGTAACGGTAATAAGTCCAAATCAATGGCTCCAAAAATTACTGGAATTTCACTTACTCAATCTCAAAATATTATCGAATTTTCTTTTTTGACTTGGTTCGCTTCAGCTACAATCTCTCCATATATATAAAGGAATTACGTAGCAGCTTTTAAGCAGCGTTACCGTTGTGCTACTTAAGTATTAATTTGACCATTTTCGATGAGCTTGAAACCTTTTATGACCCTTTTTTAAATTACCGGTTTGTATACTTTTGACCTTTTAGTGAAATATCACTTATATATAGTTTTTTGGCAACATTGCTGTTACAGCTATTGTAAAGGGTAGTTGACATAATTTTCCTTGTTGACATAACTACCCTTAAGCAGATTGCAAGCAGATTTATATGAACACTTTAGTGGCATAACAGCAATGTCCTTTTTAAGGACCTTGCCAATTTTATGCCCCTTTTATTAAGCTCTCTTTTGTGTCATTTTAAATCAATTCAGTTTTTAATTTTATGCCACGAAATTGTATCAACAATAAATAAAAAAGAAACGAATATGAATGTTTTTTAAGATTTTAAAGCCCGTATTTGTAAACTCCAAGCAGGAAATTCCTATATTATCTTGAAATTTCTTCCGAATTCAAGACATAATTTTTAAAGCAGAGACTTTTGTCCACAAATTTAAGTTATAAGAAAGTAAATTTTAATTTACAACTCGTAGTACATAACAAAAAGTGGAAAAGTTTAGGTTTTAAGTCGAAAATTGTTAAAAAAAAAACAGATGTATCAAATATATTTACTCAAATTTAAATAAATTCGTTTTCGAAATTAGTATTGCTTAAACAAATTTCGATTTCATGCTTTCGTCTTTTGATTTGTTCGAAAGGGAGCTGGAAGAATAAACTTCAAGGGAAGTTTTAATAACAAAATATCCCTGCAAATAATATTGGACTACTTGATCCATCTTAGATAACATGGACTACTCCGGTGTAATGCAATCATGGACCATGTCATTATTAAAAAAGAGTTTTTAGCTAAACGACATGTCTTCGTGTTTAAACGACATGCTTTCGTTTTTAAACAATTTTAATACTAGTCCTCTGGAGTAAACCATGGAGTAGTTGCAAAACTAATCCACTAGGAGTATGTAGGAACATGGAGTAGTTTTCAGACTACTGCGTTGTAATGCGAAGCTGGGTTATGTGGTCCAGCCCCAGGACATCGTAATTCTAAATAGACCATGGTTCTTAATACATTTGGGCTACCTTTGGACTTTTTACACGCGTGTATGGACTAGTCGTATTATATGCAGGGATAGAACGAACATAATAAAAAGTAACTAGTATTCGTAAAAACATTTACTAAAACACATTTTCCCGACTTCCAAATAAATTTTACGATAGAAAAGTACAAATTAAAAGTACAATTCCGGTAATAACCTAAGTAATATATGAAATGTTTTTTTTGATATGTCGTAGTGGAATTTATTTTTCCTCATGCCAAAGGCTATCGAAAATCGATGGCACAATATCTATTGCTAAATCGACCCAACCTAATGGACATATTTATTATATTTCTATTTATTAAATAACTTAAGTTAATAAATAAATAAAGTTAAGTTTTTGAGCACTAGCTGCCTGAAATAAATCTGTTTTGCTTGTTTATAAAAAACTTGGCCTTATATTTTCTTTAAAATGCACTTTTTCCGACCCCTTTATTGGTAAATACTGTTTACAAAAAGTTTGACACTTTTTACTTTGAAATACCCTTTTTTTGACCCCTGTTTTGTAAAATCCCCTTTTGTGACCCTTTTAGAAAATTTTCAACGGTAAACCTGCTTTGAAGAACTAAGAGATTTTTTTTTTCAAATATACATTGGACTCGGGTCCCCTTCAATCGAAATTTAATAAAGAATATTGAAAATGAGAAAAGTGCTTATAAATGTGGTACATCCAATTAATATGTACAGTTAATTTATTTTTTTTTTTTTTTAAATAGGAAATGCATATTTTAATAAGTCCAAAATAGTGTGTTGCTATTTTTCTTAGCTTTTATTGATTTATACACAGCAAAACTCTGACAGTTTCAAGAGCAATGTTGCATTCGAGCGAGTTAGCATTCTTAGTTCAATCAATTGCCTTGTCGAAAATTTAAATGGCTTCAGATGCCATAATTGTACATTTTTCGTTATTTGTTTCCTCACGCTCGTCGTCATCATATTAAGCAATTAAATGGATGGAATTAAATGGACGTTATTATCACCAACTTATTTGTACTAAAGCTCACAATCTTTGTATACAATACAGGTACATTTACTAAATTGCTCTTATGTATTTTGAATCTATATTGTCTTTTAGTACAATGACAGAATCTAATTAAGGACAAACTGCCTTACATTAATTCAAATATTTAATTTTATTCGTTATACGCGTGAAGTATTTGTAATGGAAACATTTAATTCTTTTAAATCTTGTTAAGTATTTATGTATCAGATAATTGTAAAAAAAAATCCAGTCAAATGAAAAGATCCCAATAAAAAATGTTCTTATTTTGCGAAGCACACATTTATGCGCTACTCAATAAGACATACAGATGCAGCAAGGTAAGTGAACCAATTCTTAATAAATTTAAAAAAATTATATATACAATTTGAAGAGCCACGACATTTCCTTACTACGAAAGGAGCATATAAAAAAATAACGTTAACAAGAAATTCAGAGTGAAAAGCTGATCGCTTCATTCACCAATTTTTATATGCGCTGAATAAAGCTCTTTCTGTTTCAAAAACGTATTGGTTCAAAGTGGGAACTCGCCATATAAAATGCATGTCTTCCGTAAGCGATATGGTAAGCGAAACTTTTACGTTTTCCCCTTTCAAACCTGCTTCGTTGGAAGCTCCATTTTTTATTGGGATATTTCAAAAGGAGAAATCAGGATTCCAACTTAAACAGAAAAACCAAATTATGATGATAACTTTAGAAGAATTAGATGCGCTTTCAACGCGTCAACAGTTTTAAACTTTACTCCTGTCATGATTAGAAAATGGAGCTGCATCAAAAGGAGTTTCCTTTGTTTCACTTAAACGTGTTGATTTTACATACAACATGAAATGCCACTTAACTTATCAAAGTTATAAAAAAAGGAACATAAAATGTTTTTTTGTCTTCCTTATTGTGTCTTCAAATAAAAGGTAAACAACAAATGGAAAAGTTTATATTCAAAAGTCTGTCTGTCTACCTGACTGTGTTGATTCAAAGGTGTGGATGTATGTAAGAGTATGCGTGTGTTTAACATAAATATAAATCAGTTGAAACATTGCTGTCAGTTGGGTTTATTAACTATTTAATAGGATATTGTATTGCATAATATTATGTATTATGATATGAAATATATTTGAGGAGTTCCATAGCACACTGATAAAATATCCTTTTTCTAACTTTTCATTTTTGTTTGTGCTTTTTTATTAAACACAATTTAACTTTTTTTAAATAAAATTCTTTTTTTTTATTGACGTAATTCCACTGTAAGAAAAACAACCCCATACAAATCGTTTGCACCACAGATTTTTTGTGTACTAGATTTGTATTCTGTGCTAAGCGAACGTCCGAGGTACTGTCTGGAGCAGTATTACCATTTCATGTGTAATTACATATATTTTGTATCATTTACACTTACATGTGTAGCCCATGTGTAATTAGCTTGATGTGTAATCTGTGTGTAATATTCTGTTCTATTTTTTCATAAATTATTGCAATTCGATAATTCTTTTAAAGTCCCGTAGTATACATACATACGTACATATGTACGTTGTATACACCTGGTTCAATTGTAATTTTCGGAAATTAAAACACGATCTTTTGAATTTTACTTACATTTTTTATAAAATCATTTTAAGATTGTAAACAGTGCGAAAATATTGGCAAAAATATCTGTATGTCTCTGTTCAAACCTGAAATTTTTGTTGCAGGAAGTCTTGGGGTTGTTGGTATGTGAGGTGGGCTGATTGGGAAGGGTACACTTCATGAAATCTGCAGTTCTAGGCTGTTTTTAAGTTTCAACTTGACGTTGTATTTATACATAAAATATAAAATGAGACGAAAAAAGATATAATAAAAATACAAACAAAATTGTATAACTAGAATTTCATAATATGGACACAAATGCAATTTTAAATTACAATTTTAAAAACTTTCTGCAAAAAAAAAAATTGCAAGTTTGAACGACGACTAACTTTTTTTTCCAAATTTTTAAACTTTCTCGGTTTTATGTATACCTAATTTATTATAAGGACAAGTGCTCCTTACACTCTTAAATCATAAACAGTCTTTTCGACATCGTTTACATAAAAATTTATTTAAATTTCAAACGTATTTAAAAACAAGTTAGAGTGCTATATTCGGCTGTGCCGAATCTTTGATACCCTCCACCGACAGGAGTGAGCTCTATATGATAAATACATATATATTATTAACTAAGCTTCACAATAACGAGCGTCAGCATTAAAATTAGTTGCGGTTTAGACATGAATTAAATTATTGACCAACAAAAAGAAAATTTTATGCGTTTCTTGTAAGGACTTTGAACTGGCTTGAGTAAAATATCATGATTCGTAAAAGTTTTAGCCGAACTAAAATAATTTTTAGGAGGGTAATTTGTATTGGACCTATGGAAAATTAGGCCCAATCATCCCAAAATTCTGAAGACTGATTTCTAGTATTACAAAAAATAAATAAGAATAAATTTCAATACAGCAGTCTAATTAGTTTTAGCGTTAACAGTAAATTTCACAAATTTGCATGATATTTTTTCTGGCCATATGAATTTAAGTTAAAAATTTCACCGCAATATCTATATCTGTGATGGTTTTAGGTGAATTTAATTATTTTCCCAAAATGGGATTTATTTGGTTTTAGGCGCAATAAACTGTTTTCAGAGAGTAGGGTTTATATGGTGCCTAGTGTAAATTATGGACCGATCTTCAAAAAATTTTACAGTGTGATTTCTGGTCCTATAAAACTGTAACGTACCAAATTTTAGTATGATAGCGTTATTTATTACGGTTTTAGGCGTACTAAACTGTTTTCCGGGTGTAGGGTTTATATGGGAAATAGTGTAAATTATGGACCGATCTTCAAAAAATTTTACATTGTGATTTCAGCTCCTATAAAACTGTGACGTACCAAATTTAAGTATGATAGCGACATTTATTACGGTTTTAAGCGTACTAAACTGTTTTCCGGGAGTAGGGTTTATATGGGGACTAGTGTAAATTATGGACCGATCTGCAACAAATTTTACAGTGTGATTTCTGGTCCTATAAAACTGTGACGTACCAAATTTAAGTATGCTAGCGTTATTTATTGCGGTTTTAGGCGTACTAAACTGTTTTCCGGACGTAGGGTTTATATGGGGCCTGGTGTAAATTATGGACCGATCTTCAAAAAAATTTACAGTGTGATTTCTGGTCCTATAAAACATTGACGTACCAAATTTTAGTATGATAGCGTCATTTATTATGGTTTTAAGCGTACTAAACTGTTTTCCGGGAGTAGGGTTTATATGGGGCCAAGTGTAAATTATGGACCGATCTTCAAAAAATTTTACAGTGTGATTTCTGGTCCTATAAAACTGTGACGTACCAAATTTAGGTATGCTAGCGTTTTTTATTGCGGGTTTAGGCGTACTAAACGGTTTTCCTCGAGATGGGTTTATATGGGGCCTATGGTAAATCATGGACCGATCGTCACGAAATTTACCAGTATGATTTGCAGTCGTACAAACCAAATTCGAGCAAAATTTTATGTGATTCCGTGCATTAATAAACCATTTATGTTAGTTTTTGTATCAAAATTATCAATTTTTTCAGGGTGGTGGTTCCACATTTTAATTCATAGTTCTGATCCTACTGAACCGATGTTGCTGGATTTCAATCCCAAACTGCTTAGGATAACTACAAGCAATTTGCGACCAAGTTTGTTCTTTTCTTTTGCGTTTTTCGAAAGTGAGCGTGTTTTCAACAGACGGACAGACGGACAGAGGGACAGACGGACAGACAGACGGACATGGCTAAATCGACTTAGAAATACTCAAGGAGCCAGAATATATATACTTTATGGGGTCTTAGGTGTATAATAAAAAAGTTTCACACGGAATGACAAACTTAGTATACCCTCATTCACCACAGTGGTGGTGGAGGGTATAAAAAAAAATTATGTGTATTTTTCTTCAAATGCATAATTTGGGCCACAGTCGTGTGTAATTTCCATTATATATTTTTCCAATGTTTGTTTTGCTAGTTGACATGCTCTTAGGTGCATTTTAATACATCAAATAAAAGAAAAAAGGGATAAAGGTGCTTTTGAACAAAGCAATGCATCCATATGCAGAGTGGAATTTGCCACTAAAATGTGATAATTAACCAAAACACATCAGTAAAATTGCAGCAGGGTGTTTTCGGGGTAAAAGGGTTGAGATTATGTCGCGGCCTGATCAGTTTCCTGGCCTTAACCCTACTGAACATCTGTGAAAAGGCGTTAAAATATATGTGGCAAGGAAGAAGGTGATTTATTAAGTAAAGTTCAGAAAGCCAATCACTTTAAAACGACGCCCAGACCTTATGCACTCTTTTCCTCGCAGATGAGCTACAGTAGTTAAAAATTAAATATTGAAAAGACAATCAAATATTTCCCAGAGGTTTGTTTGGAGCATCTTAAGGATTATATATCCTTTTGGTGTTTCATATCCCGGAGAAATCAGGTACAGGCAATACCTGGAAATTAACAAAAATTCAAAATTTACAGATCTTAAAAACTCTGAACGTGACATGGGAGTCAGTACCAAGAGGCGGCAAGGCATCAAGGCGTCCTTTAGTATGCTTCTTGCGGAAATTCTTTCTGCCCTCCAGAAAGATTTTCATTTCGGAAGTTTTGCTTTTACGTTCAAATACTTTCATGGACCACGTGGTTATTGTGGCTTACTAACCAAAAGTCGCGGGAAGGGGAAAATATGAAAATCCCACTAAAGGGTGATTTTTCACCACTTGTAGGAGGGTTCGGCATAAGATGCTTCTAACATTCTTTCAAAAGCAGTTGAGGTTACATAGCTCCAGCTCCTAAACAAGGGGCGAGTGTATAATCTTGCCGGAGTATTCTCTCAGATTGCTTCATGGGTGTGCTACGTACGCTTACACTCCGTAGCGGTTGTTAAGCGCATTGTAGGACCAAGGTTTCCATTTTAATGCTTTTTACAGCAGTAATTCAATTCTAAAATATAGTTAACATCAAATTGAAACATTTTCATATCTTTTAAAAGTATATCGTTTTGTTATAAAACGTCCCATATTATGTAAGTTTTTTTTTTCCTCCCATCTTTGTATTTTGTTATAATTTTCTTCTCAGAATAATGATATTGGTGATGATGTATAATGAATTTATGCAAAGATAGATACAATTTTAATACGCACACTCTTTCCCACATTTATAGATACTTGATAATAAATATACCGGAATAAATGGTTTTTCAAATCTCTTTCAAATCAATCAATTAGTGTATGAAGATATCCAATCTATAATAGAGGGTTATAAAATAGAACAAAATATTAATATTTAATAATCGTAATTATTCTTTTATAATGTTTAACAGCCAGGGGTTCGATTGGTATTTTTTTTTAAGTTAATGTAGAAGATTGCATTTTGAGGAACATAAGGAATCAATATGTTAATATTTGGTGGTTGCAATGAAAAACCCTTTTTTTATTATACTTAAAAATTAATTTATAAGGAAAAATTAAAAAAGATTTTTTACTTGTATTTTTGGCCAGGTAAAAGACATTTTGGGTTTTTAAATGTGGATTAAGTTTAAGCCTAGTTTAAAGGACTCTAAAACTCGGACTTATGTGACTTATTTTTATTATTTCATTACATTTTAAGCAAAATTAAGCAATTCTGTGAAAATTTTGTTACAAACTTGGTAATGGCGACATAAATCTCTTTTCATATTAACTGAGATCTCAAAAACCAATCCTAAGACTTTTAAATTATGCTATTTATATCAATTGATGAGTGCCTTAAGATTCCTTTAATTAAATGCCTTTGCTATCAGTTGTTAATAATCCACAGTTGAATTGATTTCGCAAAGAAAAAGTCTATCGAGATTTCAACTTTAGACTTTGCGAAGAATGCAATTTCTACAAAAGCATATTAGCTCAACAATAATTCCTACACGAAGAGAGAAAATATGTAATCGGAAAAATTTCTCCAATATTATGGCTACCATAATATTATTGTTACTTTCACAACCATAATATGCTTAGATCAGGCCTCTTGGTGCCGGTGCAACCATGTTGTGGTTGTTAATGACCCTTATAAGTTTACCACATATAATTTAACAATTACTCTAACAGTCATAACATGTTGCTCTTAAACAATAGAAAGTTAGTTCTTTTTTTATTTTAACCCTTAAATGCATACTGTATCTTTAAAGATACAACCGGGAAAAACAATGCAATTTCTTTATTTTTTTGCCAAACAAAGAAAAATTATAAACAACCACTTAAAACACTTTTTTCTATCATACTGTATCAACATTTATTCAACAACTTTCAATTTAGAGCAATTAAATAACGTGAAAATCAAAATTCTTACATGTTTAGAAATAGTCGAACTTAAAGTCACATTTTTTAGTAATGGTTGATTTTAATTTAACCAAAATATATATTATCGACTATGGTGTATTTTGATGAATTATACATTTTTAAACACAGAACTCCGCTACTATGTTTGTTTTTGAAAAGAAAAATTTTGTATAAAAAAATATATTTTTACACAGGCTGCTTTTGTATACATTCGCAGGACATTTTACCAAGTGCTTTAAAATTCAATTTATTTCCTTTAAAACTTCAAAATATAAATGTAGAACCCAGGTCTTTAGAATTTGAGAAAATAATGTGGGGAACATGGTAGTGTACAATTTCGCAGTCAAGAAGTTGAATTTAGAGGAGATAACTATCTCTCTTAAGATATTTAGTCATTAGTAAATACGCAAGGAAGATGCAAAATTCCGGGTTGGGCAGGTCACACGAAGATGTGTGGCAGTAAACCTGAACTAAATTCATATCATACGACTGATAAAAAGTGATTTTTAATTATCAAAACCAATTGTTATAAATATTTGTATATATTTTTTTCTTATATATATACAATATATATATTAATTACTTATATTGTTGAGGGTCCTTTAGGCTTGTTGGTAGTAAGCTAGTTTGTTAATGCGAGGGGTGCGGGTTCGATTCAGAGACTGTGGTATGTTTTACTACAACGGGCGGAATGTCTTAGTTACTATTGCTCGATTATTTACGTAAGAATATAATTAATAAATAAATAATTCTATTTTTACTTATATCTATATCTTATATAGTTTATATTTATGTATATATAATAAATATATATGTATATACATATAAACATATATACTTTGGTATATGGGGGATTTCATGTCAAGTGACCCAACTTTTGAAATCGATGTCTTCCGATTTGGATGAAATTTGCACCAAGGTTAGTCTTATTGGATAGTAGGTTAGAGACAAATTTTCAATAAGATCGGTCAAAAAGTTTCTGAGTTAGAGGGGGTCAAAATTTGACATTTTGGCCAAACCGGTGTTCTTTCTCTTCCATGTAACTTATTACCTATTGGTGTAAGCAAAATTAGATAGCTATTTCTTCAAGCTATCCTTTGAGCCAAAAAAAAAGAAAAAATATTCTTTATATCTTAAGGATTTCTTTTTAGGAAAATATTTATAACGTAATATTTTTCTATGGAAAAGCTTATATGCTTTATGAGTTCTTCTGTTAAGGCCCATTTTCACTACTTGCCTTCAAAGTTATTGTTAGTAGAAGTTAGGTTTCGCTAAAGTAAGTAATAAATATTTTTCATTATTAAAACTTTCCTATCAAAGTTGTTTGTGGGAATACTATTATTTATTACAAAATTTTGTTTGTTGTGCTTAATTCCCTTTTTAAATAATTGATAAAAAATACTGAAATTTATTGTTGGAGGATAAGCTGTTCCTATGCGCATTTCACTGGTTGCTTAGGCCAGATCATCAGGAAACGTTCTCCTAAATAATTTTAGAAAAGCCAAAGCTATCAGCAAACAAAACTACAGAGGGAATGAGAATTACCTACAAACACTCAAAAAGTCTTGTTTGCAACGATATCAAAGCTTAAACAAAATACCAAACAATAAATCAGTGATGAGTTTTTATCTTTTTTACATTTCCCGCTACAATTAGTTGGAATTCTCCCAACATTAATTGTAGTTGTAAGTGGGTAAAGAAAAAAACTTTCCTGTAAAATATATACATAAAAAATGTTAGAATTATGGCAATATGTACAATGGCAAATACCGAATTCTTTTGACATTTGTTTACATTCAACCAATTTCACCAATTATATTCAAATATCAATTTATGTTTAAAATTAGTTTTTCATGACAAATAAAAAACTAATTTTAAATATTAATTGATATTTATATGCTGTTTTCACAACACAAGTGATTGAACGTGTAGTAAAATTTTTATGAAAAAAACTCAAAAAACCGTATATGGCTTTTAGTAAACTTCAAGTTAAATCTTCTCGAGATAAATATGTAACAATAAAACTCCCAAAATTTTTTAAAAACATTCCAAATATAGTTCCAAAATTATAAGCAGGGAAACCGTAAATATGCACTTACATGTTTTTCCTTGTGCAACAAATGAAAGCAGAAACAATATTTGTATCCGTTTTATGGCTTTTTATGGATTATGGCATCGATTTGTTAATACACATGTGTGCATATTATGCTCTTTGCTGTATTTGTTTGCATAATTTTGTTAAAAGTGTAGTGTCCGATTGAACGTTCGGGTTCGGTTACGGAGCTTGTAACGATTCCCGAGATCCATATTCTTCGGAATTTATGCTAACTATAACACCAGCTAAGCTCGTCGGAAAATGGGGTGATTCTTTAGTCTTCCAAATGCAATCATAGTAATGATAATCAAAAGTTGGATAGCAATAACATCAAAATAGATACATACAATAAAAAAATAGAAATTTGATTAAACGAACTAAAATTAAACAGAAAAAATTATTAAATTTCTCCAATCACCAAATTTATTCCAAATTCACAATGTCAAGCAAACAATTTTTTGATTTTGCACCTGTTACCAAAATAAATATATTGATTACTAAAAATTTTAAAATTTTGAAAAAATATTTTCAATAAATGATATTTTTAATTTTAATAAAAAAAGTGATCAAAAAACTTTGCCATTTCAAACAATGCGTTAATTTATTTAAATAAATATTGACAATTCCCAACAACAATTCTACATGTTTTAATTATTTTATTTTAAACGAAAAAATTCAATTAAGATTTTTTGTTATTTAATTGAAAATTCATTTCAAAACAACTTAAATGTTAATTAAATCAAAATTAAATTTTTAGTTTTCTTTCAACTAAAAAAATAATTGATTCAATTATCATCTTTATTAAATTTAAATACTGTTTAAATCATTTTCTTAATTCATAAAACACTTTTTTCTGTGTATGAAATAAAAAAATCGGAAGGAAGTTTGTCTTAAAGAGAACGAAGATGTTGTTTATCTCTTTCTTTTATACCCACCCATGACCTATGCTACTCATTATAATCTTTTGAATAGCCCACGATAACTCTACTTTTTGGTACCTAAATAATTTTAGAAAAATTTAAAATTTCATATTTATAACGTACATCTATATATTTAACAAACAAAAAAAATTTAGTTATTGTTTAATGTATGAAACATGGAATTAAAATGATCAACAAACGTTTTTAATAATAAAGTATTAAGTGACTTATGTGTAATTATTAAAAGTAAATGTGTATTAACATATCATAATTTCTAACAAAAAAAAAAAAAAAACTTATAATTTTGAAATTTTAATTTAATTTACTACATTAATAATATTGTTACGAAATTAGATTTGTCTAAGAATTATTTATGGTTTTAGTTATAAGTTATCTTGTAAATTATAGTTTTATGTCATATTAGTTACTATTTTTATGAACGCCACTGTACTAAATTTTCTAGCAATTGTAATTGTAGACTTAGGGCTAATCAATCTGAGCAAGTTAAACTCTGTTTTTGGTTTAAAATGTGTTTAAACCAAGAAATCTATAAATAAGTAACCATATAAACCATCTTTAAACGCATAAAATTGGGCGTTTTAACTACCAATACGAACCATATGAATTTGACAACATTTATCGTAGTGCTGCCACATGTTACTTTTTAAATTACAAATAATACATGGGACATTGATTTACAACTGTTGAGTTTAAGCTACATATAAATTTAAGTTTAGTTCAACTAAACCAGCGTTTAAGCACTCACTGATTTATTAGCCATTAGTTATTTTAAAATAATTCGAACACAACCTTCTAGAAAATACTAGACGGTTCTTGAATCAACTAGGAATAGTTTTGAACTATAAATACAGGCTTACTCATAAAAGTTTAGTTTAGTTTGATTGGAGACATTAAACGGTTCAGATCGTTACTTAAGCCTATAGTACACGGCATGTAAAAAGACACATGCGCATGTGGTTCTGACGTAATTTTGACGTCATCACACAACACGCAATGTTTATTGTGGCTTTGCATTGACGTCAAAATTACGTCAGAACCACATGCGCATGTGTCTTTTTACATGCCGTGTACTATAGGCTTTACAATAGTGGTTAAATTTTGTGAATTTCAATAAAGTTTGTTAAGTTGAATTCGTGGGTGCATTTATTTTGATTTGCAATTAAAAGAACTCAAAGGTTTATTAGAAATTGAATAAACCTTAACGCTTTTTATTAAGTAAAAACATAACAATATAAAATAATTAAATATTAGGTAATAATAATATTTAAAAAAAAAATGTTATTAAAATTTCAATTTATTTATTAAACGATGTCGAAATTGTTAATGTTTAGTGAATTTATATATGTAAATAGTTTAACTCACTAAAATCTCGTTCCAATGACTGCAGGCCTGTTGTCATAATAGTCTGAGAAATTTCTTTTAGTTATTTTTCCCCTTTTTCTTTAAACCTTGAATTAAATTTTGTAATAATTAGATATCTTTAGATATTTAGAAATTTAGGATATAATTAATGGCGTCTCTAGGTAAGTATACTATTTATAAGTGAAAAGTATAGATGCATTTTTTAAGGTAAGTATGTTAATATATGTGAAAATGACATGGGAAATATAAGGTATGTATTGCAAAGGCAAGTATGTTATAAAATAACGATTCAAAGTAAATGATTAATTTGGAAAAAAATGTTAAGATTCAGTTTGAAGTATGTGTCGAATTTGTTTTCATTTCCTCCTTTCTTTTCCTTGAATTAACGGTCGCGAAAATTTATATAAAATGTATATAATTGTTTCCTTTTTTCCTTCGTCCTTTGAATATATTGATTCCGCTGGTTATTAATGTAAAAGTTGATAGATGTCGTCCAAATTAGCAGACTAAATTATAATTTTGCCCGTCGATGTTGTCAGCACTTTAAGCAAAATTTTTTCTCAAGATTTAAAAATAAACTTAGTTGAAAATCTGGTTTAAATCCATTGAGCTCTATCTAGATGTAATAAAACAAATCCGCAGAGCAAAATTCAAAAATTATTGTTGAACATAAATGCACATATTTTTTTTGGACCATATGTTTTCGAAAACGATCAAAACATTAAATTTCAAACTTGCATATCTTAGCAGTAACGCTTTGCATAACCTAGGGCGTTTTATATTAAATGTTACTGAAAATGAACATCTGTTGTAAGTCTCAAAGTTATTTTCCGTCAATAAGCATATCGTTTGGAAAAAAAAATTATTATATTCCAGAGAGAGCCAATGGGTATAAAAAAATTAAGGTACTTTAGCACATATCGAAAATGTTCAATACATGTGCGTACTCATGTCTGTTTACTCATGTCTCATACTTGTGTATATCCCTGCGTATTTGCTTTCATTCATATATGTTATCATACCTATTGTCTTTCATACTCGCACATATCCACATACACCCATAGTTATATCCTTGACTTGTAAATTTGTTTTTCCATAAATGTTGCCAGAAAAGTTTTTTGTAATTGCTGAATCACTAAAAAATATTTTTTTCAAAATCGTTTGAGTAAAATTTAACAAATTATTGAAAAACTATTGTCGGCTTTACAAAAATCTCAAAAATATAAAGAGATGCGTTCTTATCTGAATAGAAAAATCTGAAAAGAATTACAAAATGAATGCAAATTAAAATACGGTGTTATCAATTTCATCGTTTTTAATTAAAACATAAAAAGTAAAAATAATACAAAAAAAAAAAATAAAATTATAATACAAAAACCGAATTCTCGCGGATAATAAATGAGACATCACTGGAAAACACATTCATATATTTAATGACTTTGACAAGTTTGTCTGTTGGCTGTTGAATTTTTAAGACGTTTAAAATTTTTTGATTTTAATTTGTTGCAAAATTTAAAAGAAAAAATGGAAGAAATACAGGATATAAAACCAAAAATAAGTAAAATCCTTAAAAAAAACAGGATTTAAAAAGTGCTGTATGGAAAATATTTTCCCGAATTCAAAGACAAGATGGCTGTATTTTGGAGGACCGACTATATTTTGAAGTTTTCCATAATATTTATGAATTCAAAAAAGGACAAATTTCCAACTTAAGGAAGCAAAAATGCGTTCACTGGCCGCCATTGGATTTACATCCAATTGTAGTTAACTAGGTAGACAAAAATGCTTCCCTTGACATGGGAAAAATTTAGTATCTCTTTTTCCAAATCTTGTTAAAAGAATGCCAGAACCCGGTCCGCAAAATTTAAGGACTGAAGTCGAACAGTATGCCACTTCATTCCAGTGTACTTGAGAATTTTACCTAAATTTAAGAAATCATAAAAAACTTGTTTGCGTTTAAATAAAAAAAAGAAACAACTTTATCTAAAAAAATTTTTCAGTACCACGTAATAATTAAAATAATTATTATATATCATGACTAGGGCGTGGAATTTCATGCTTTTTCAAAACATTCAAAATATGCTTTTTAAATTAATAAAATATGCGTTTACTGTTTAAAAAAAAACTGACTTACTGTATTTTTTTTTTAAATTTTGACGTACATTTTAATAAAATTAAAATTACTTTTACTTATAAACATCAAATTTTAGAATAATTCTATTTTCTATTTCAAATAAAACTAAAAATTTTCCTTTGGGAGTTTATATTAAAAAAAAAATTAAATTGTTTTATTTTATCTATTTATTTATTTCATATGCGGCCTGCACATATATATTAAGCAGCCTTGTAAAACTCATCGTAAGCGCTTAAACCAATTTCATTGAAATTTATTCTAATTTAAGTTTTTATATACCAGAAATCACTATACAGAATTTTTGGATGATTGGTCCATATTTGACCATGGGCCCTCCTGAATATCATTTTAGTTCGGCTAAAAGTGTTACGAATCATGATATTTTATTCAAGCTAGTTCAAAAAAAAAAGGTATAGAACTTTCTGATTATCCGTCAATATTTTAATATATGTAGGTTTAAACCGCAACCAATTGTAATGCTGACGTTCGTTTTAATAAAGATGAATTAATTATATATATGTAGGTATCATATAGTGCCACCTCCTGAAATATTCGAACTGTCGGTGGAAGGTATCAAAGTTTCGTCACACCCGAATATAGCACACTAACTTAGTTATATGTTTATTTTTACATATTAAAGGGCTGCATGAACAACTTCATTCATAAACATATTGACTGTTCATTCACTGAACATTATGTTGGAATAAAATTAAGATTACTGAACAAACTGTTGTTTAATTCATTCTACTAGAAAACACATTTTGTTTCATATCGTTTACCCAAAAGGCTTGTTCTAAGGCGAATTCACTAGAAGCTGGAGTCAATTCAACAGCTGGGTTCTTTACGGTGATTGGGTAAAATTTTGTGTACAAAGTACAAATTTTTATTTATACAAACATCTTTGTTTACTAGCAGTATTTTTGACAATCGGACCACAAAGGCAGTATTGTTTTCATAGCTGCCAGATATAATGTGTCGAAAATTGGCAAATTTTGCAAAATAACTCGTCAAAATAATCAAATCGACTTAGATAGTCAAAAAATGGTCATTGCAAAATAACACTAAATTTTGTTATTTTCTTGTATTCTTGTCTCAAAAAATCGATAAAAATAAAACAGCTATTCTCACTCTTATTGACTTTAAATGCAGGTTTTAACTCTTTTAACCGACAAACTTTAATAAAACCGGCAAACGTTGTTTAAATATGAAAAATTCAAGTTTTTAATAGTCTAAAATATATTTATATTTGTATTATAAACCGCTTACACGGGTCAGTTAGTATCAACCAAATAACCGAAAGTATCCAAGAAGTTGTTAAAGAAAAAATAGTAAAAACTATTGTTAATAGTACAAAATTTGTCATTTGAAAAATCGTCAAATTTATGGTATAAATCGTCAATTGTCCATTTTTTACCACAAAATCGTCAAAATGGCGATAAATTGTCAAGTCTGGCAGCCGTGGTTATTGTAGAGTTGACTTCACCTTTTACTTGGAGGCCACACGTAGCGTTACCAAATATTTTAAAAATGAAATCTGGTTAACTCAGAAAAAAAACTAGTTTTCGCAAGAAAAAACTTTTTTTTCAAAAGTGCCAAATTTTTAAAGAAAATACCAAAATGTAATAGAAATTTTTTTTGTTATCTAATCCTTTCAGTAAAATATGGTCATCCCATGCTTTTACGTAGTTCCCAAGCTTCCTTTTCTTAGGTTTCGTTGAACAACTTGGAGTCTCCGGTTGATTTGTCTCTTCCTCTGCAGTGGTTTCTTTTCTCGGGACTAAAACAATATAAACAATTTTATTTAAAATAGTCATAAATATTTTACATTCTTACCATTTTTCGTTAAATATTTGTCCATGTTTTTCAATGTTTTCCGCACTATAAAGTTAACTCTAAACTGTCAATGTATTAAAACGACCTTGTTGTACTTACAGGGAGTATAGACAATTAAACACTGTGCACTAATAAAGAAGTGAGAAAATATAAAATTGTCTAAAAACATCATTTAATATTTTTATCCAATAAACTGCAAATTTTAAGTTATGTATTTATAAAAAACTGGAAAAACTTTATGTATTTATAAAAAAACTTGAAAAACTTTATATATTTAGCCTTACAGAAAACTTCGGCATCATGCTATGGTAAAAAAAACAACTCCACAAGGTATCCAAAGTTGTCTAAACTAGCATCAAGAGTTTTATCAATTACTGCAAAAAGCGCAGCATCAGAGCCAGTTTTCTCTTTAGCTGGAAACATTATCACAGAAAGAAGAAACAGAATAGATCCCAAAACTGTTAATAGTCTTCTTTTTTAAATTCTTTTTATAAAAAAAATTTTGGGAAAAGAGATTATTGTTGTTAGCTAAAGTATAATTTTATAATAATAGAAGATATTTATGTGTTAATATTACTTTTACATAAATCTCCTTTTATGAGTTATAAGGAGCTGATATTGGAATCTTCGCTTCCTACATGATGGTGAAAGTCGACGGTTGCTTGTGGAGGAGGTTTATCAGGTGTAAACCGAAATCATAATGGCTTTATGAATATTTCGTAAGCATAAATTTATCCTCAGTATTCAAGTTTTCTTATTTGCAATTGTCGCTTAGATCAGGAGAATATACCGAAAATATCCCTTAATTTTAGTAATGAACCGAAATTTGGAAGTAGTATTCCAATTATCAGATATTCCTCCGAAGATCCCAATACATTGGTTATTGGTAAAAAGTTTTATATGTGTTAAAATAAATTAATTGCAAAAAAAACTTTTCAGAAAATTTGTTAAGCAAAAAAAGTTGAGAAGCTTGTCATGATAATGATTAACTCATGTCAATATCATTATGTATATAGTGATAAACTTTCATTTGGCAATAAAATAGAATCAACCCTCAAAAAAATGTAAGAATTATCTATGCATTCTTGAGCTTAGAACTAGCTACTATCGGTTCAAACGCCAAACTATACCACACATACCAACAAATTACTGAAACTCTAAACAAACATCAAAATTTGCTCAATCTTAAATATGAAGCTAAATTTAAAATCAAAATAATGAACTCACTCCAAGACCCAACATGATTTGTTGCGGTCTTTTAAGTGCTGTTAGTGATCCAACGAAAGTAAAAAGCTCTCAAATATAATAACAATATAAAAATCTATTAATAAAATAAAAAACACCAACAATAATAAAACGAAATGTAAAAAATACAAGTTGATTTTCTGTTTTTAGATCTTTCCCAGACAAAAGAAATTACATTTTATTGTCAATAAAACTGGAGAATGAATGTTATTCTCTTTTTGCATTAATACTACAACTTGTACTTTAATGTGGCAATATAAGCAAATAAGCACAAACAAACTCACTTTGATAGTTGGTGATGATACACACAAAGAATGATGAAGCCAGTTGCCCTTTAATGTTGTTCTTCTGTTTTTCTTTTTTTCTAAACGCGGAAACGGAAGTAGACAAATTAAGATAAACATATAGAGATTATCTTGTACAAGTTTTGTATGCTGTTGTTTCAGATAATAGAGCTATTATGGTTTAATGATGATAAAAATTTTTAACATTCACATATATATGTCGTGTGTGTTCAAGCAAAGTTCTTTGTTTGTAAATTTTGTGTAAGGAATTCGTTAAAAAGAACATAAATATCTTTATTGGAGGTCAATCGGTAGAGTGGGAAAATTTAGTGTTTAATCTGTTGATTTCAAACTGAAAATTAAAAATAAAAGTTTTATTTCCCTTATTTACGTAGCTGTAAAAACATATATGAAGCTAGAGCTTCTCAAGAAGAGCGGCATTGTATTACCTTGTGTCGCATACGATTTTTATGCCACTTACTTAAAAAAAATATCGTTGACGAGTTTTTCTGGCTGTCCCTCACATGTCGTGTAGGAAATAATATTGGCTTCCATCCATCTTCGAGGATGTCTTCCAAACGTGGCAAACTGGGACATTATAACCTATTCGCAAATACATGTTTTTTGCTTTATTTTGTAACACAGCGAAACAGAATTCAAACCAATACACATACAAAAGATCTACTCAAACTTCAGGTTAAAATATGTGAGAGAAGAAACAAGATATTACAAAGGCAGTTAACAGTAATTGATATGGCTTTTACACGACATAGCCGGTTTTATAAACAGGGATGAATTCGCGCAGTTATATCGTCTGGAATATGGCGAAAAACAATTTTTTTTTAACGTTAAGCTATCATATCTCTTAAACCTGATGTGGTCGATACTTGAGTACAGATTCAGCGCAACTCAAACCCTTTTTTTGTTCCAAAACATCGACATATTGAGGGTATCCACTCGATTAATCGTTGTTCGCCTTATCGAGAAATATTTTTTTTCCATTAATAGATTGAATTATGAAAAAATCTAACTTCGATAAATTAATTCGAACAATTTATGACAATTAATCGATTAAAATAAATTTTTGTTTATGAATATAAAAATATTCTTCAAGATTTCTAGCTGATTAACTGCCTGTATTTTCAAAATAAAATGCAAATGTTCTCCTGGAAATTTATACTGAAACAACAATAAAAAAACAAAATTGGTTTTTGTTTTCAATATAAATTTCTAAACGAAAATTTTTATTTAAGTTTAACAAGTCAGAGTGCTATATTCGGCTTTGCCGAATCTTTGATACCCTCCACCGACAGGCGTGGACTCTATATGATAAATACATACACATTTTAACTAAGTTTCACAAAAACGAACGTCAGCATTTAAATTGGTTGAGGCTTAGACCTATATTTAATTATTGACCGACAATAGGAAAGTTTTATGCGAGTAAAATATCATGATTCGTATCAGTTTTAGCCGAACTAAAATGATTTTTAGGAGGGTACTGGATCTATGGTAAATTATCGACCAATCATCCCAAAATTCTGAAGACTGATTTCTGGCATTACAAAAAATAAATTAGAATACAGCAGTGTAATTAGTTTTAGCGTTAACAGTGAATTTCACGAAATTGCATGATATTTTTTCTGGACATATGAATCTAAATTGGAAGAAATTTTAGCGCAATATCTATATCTGTTATGGTTTTAGGCGAATTTAATTATTTTCCCAAAGTGTGATTTATTTGGTTTTAGGCGTACTAAACTGTTTTCCGGGAGTAGGGTTTATATGAGCTCTAGGGTTAATTATGGACCAATTTGCACGAAATTTTACAGTGTGATTCTCTGGTCGTACAAAACTATGACGTTCCCAATTTTAGTATGTTAGCGTTATTTGTTACGGCCTTAGGCGTGCTAAAATAGTTTCGGGGAGTAGGGTTTATATGGGCTCTAGGGTTAATTATGGACCGATCTTCACGAAATATAGTAGTGTGATTTCTAGTCTTACAAAACTGTACCGTACCGAACTTAATTATGATATCGTAATTTATTACGGTTTTAGCCGTACTAAGCTGTTTTCCGGGAGTAGGATTTATATGGGGCCTAGTGTAAATTATGGACCGATCTGCAAAAAATTTTACAGTGTAATTTCTGGTTCCATAAAACTGTGACGTGCCAAATTTTAGTATGATAGAGGTATTTTTACAGTTTAAGGCGTACTATAATGTTTTCCTCGAGCATATGCGGCCTATGGTCAATTATGGACCGATCTTCACGAAATTTAATAGTATGATTTGCAGTCGTATAAAGCGAATTCATGCAAAGTTGTATATCATTCCGTGCATTATTCCACCATTTATGTTAGCTTTTGTATCAAAATTATAAATTTTTTTAGGGCGGTGGTTCCACATTTCGATTCGTAGTTCTGATCCTACTGAACCGATGCTACTGATTCCAAGCTGCTTAGGATAACTACAAGCAATTTGAGGCCAAGCTTTTTCTTTTCTTTTCCGTTTTTCGAAATTGAGCGTGTTTTCAACAGACCGACACACGGAGAGACGTACATACAGACGGACATGGCTAAATCGACTTAGAATTACTCAAGGAACCAGAATATATATACTTTATCGGGTCTTAGATGTATATATATATATATATACTAGTGGTGGTGGAGGGTATAAAACAGGCAGTAAGTCCCTTAAACCAAATAACATGTTATTACCTCTTGTATTTATGAAGTGAATACAGTGGAAAGATGTGATAAAAGTTAAAGTGATAATAAAAACGACAATTTTGAAAACATTGCAAAAGGAAACGGAATGGATTTGGATAAGGAATATCATATGTAATATAGAGTATTGTTAGTCGCTAACTCACAGGTTTCAAGCTTTTTAACCAGTCAAACAATAAATAGAAAAAAATCTACAAACGTTGTTCCTTAAGAAAAAAAAAAAAAACAAAATTTCCTTTGGTATACAACCAAGACTCAAATACTTGGGTGCTCCAATATTTGTGCGATTTAAAGTCCTGAGAATTTATAAAATTTCGAAACCATCTAACAATTTTAGTTATCTTTAATTTTCCTGCAAAATTTGATTAAAATTTTCGAAAATTTAAAAAATATTTTCTGCCGGAAATTCAACAGACATTTTCCGGGATTTTCAACGCTTTTCGTTAATTCAAGATAACAGTAGTTATATTCCCGCATAATTTTCAAAAAATCTTTACTGGTTTCTTGTTAATAAAACAAATCTATTCTAAGCCCAGAAGTTTTAAAAACCATTTGGGTTTCTTTTAAATTTTGACATTGCCACTGCCTATATTAAAATTAAACTTATAATAGCAAATTAAATTAAATTTACTATATATGTATATGAAATTCTAAAAATAAATCTTCTTGTCACTTTATTTAAATATAAGCCTGATGGAAGCTACGAGGAAATTCTTATCTTTTTTCACCAACTAACCAAGCCCAGTCTCTTTGAACGAATGTATAGATCAACAATTTAATTAAGTCAATAAATTAAATAATATTAAGCCAAAAGAGTGCTGGTGGATGTCAGTAGTGTCTGATGTTTTATTTGGCGGCAAAATTTTAAATGCACACCAGGGGAGCCATAACTTTTTGGTATTTTAAACAACAATTTTTTTGGTTTCTTATATATATCTTACTTAAAAATACTTGCGTATTTATACACAAACTTTTGCACAAACTAACCATTATATAAACACCAAACAAAAACAGCAAGAAACAAAGTGACAAGTACAACAAAACCAAATAATAACCGACAACAATTTACAACAGAACAACACATTTACACAACAACCCACTGAATAAGATAGACAAACAGACAAACGGATGGCCGGATAAACTGATATACAAAATACTAACCAACCAATCAGTATGCAACCAATAAGAAAAACAAGTCAGAAGGTAGAATCGGTCAAGGTCGACCATATGGTACCCTACACCGGTATGATACCCTACACTGGATGATACCCTATACAATAGTTAGAGACAATTTCGGAAAATTTACACTATATGGGATCCATTAGAAATCATGCACGCGCCAGAATAAAACTTTGCTATAAGCTTAACGTTAATTGTGTAAAACGTACCGCAATGCCAAAAATTACATTGAAAGCAAAAACAAAGTCAAAAATATGTCATAATTTTGTTGTTGCTTTCTACAGAAATTCATATTGAATTTGTAAATTTCAAACGCTGCATATCCTGTGGCGTTGAAAATTTTAAAACGCAGTATTAATTTCTGTAGAAAGCAACAACAAAATTATGAAATATTTTTGACTTTATTTATGCTTTCAATATAATTTTGCGTTGCGTTTAATTTTATGCAATTAGTTCCATAAGCCATAACATACTTAGTAGGTATCGAAAGTTATGGCATTAACATTTCTTTTCGGGAGTGGTATTTGTATGGGAGATATGGTCAGCTATTTTTAATCAAATTTGGTAAGATGATAAGTTTTGCAATTTAATATGTTTGGGCCAAATTATATCTAAATACCATCACAATCTGATGGTTCATGGCCACCAAAACTCTTTTCCGAAACAAAGCTTGTATGAATAAAGTTGAACATACAACATTTCATTATTTGTCTACAAAATTGCGATCTATACTTGGCGCGCATGGTTTGTATGGACAGACAGACAGCCGGACTGACGTCGTTAGATCGACCTAGAAAGTGATTCGGAATTGATTAGTATAAGAGCATAAGTAATATTATGAAGTATTTATTAAGTAACTTTTTTCTTTTTGATTTTATTTAACGTTGGCGTTAATTATAAGTGTAGTTGTTATAGCCGAAAACCAGTAATTTTTAGAAATTGGCATTGTAATTGTCGTAAATGACACAAACACGACACACTTTCTATGTGTTTTACATGCCATTGTAGTAAATTGTAATTTATATCGACCAAAATTTCAAAACGCGATTTTATTCAATTGCCAAAATAAGACACATAGTTGGACGACCTGTGGATCCATCGTGTTGGAAACAGAATTTTGTATGGTTCTCTACTTTGGGCGTTAAAATATTTTCAATCAATCCGCGGTATTCAATGTTTTTCACGTATAAGCATATAAAAGTTTGTAAGTGTGAAACAAAAAACTTTTAAAAATTGTATCGGTGATTTCCCTTACTGAAGAGATATACAAGTTGAACCTTTTGTTGTATATTGTAAGGTCAAGTCTACGTATGGTTGTTTTTTGGTGATCGAGTTGTCTAAGTTTATATACAAACAACCGTTTTTTATGTAAACAAACTTTATTTTACTAGCAATAGTTTTGACAGCCGGGCAAAAAAAGCAGGTTGTGTTAAGTTACCCATACACGAGGCAACATTTGTCGAAACATAGTAATGTTGTTTTCACTTAAGATCAGGCTACAATGTCTATGTGCAGATTCAAAATAGTGCTACCGTGCATACGTTTTGAAGGTGATGAAACCCGCATATTACGAGCAGCAACTGGTAAAGCTGCTACCTTCGAGATATTTGAACGATGGCGAATGGGAATTTACGTCAGAATTAAAAACCTTCTTTGGCTTGCGATGCATTAAACTATTACCCTATATAGGTGAAAGAACGGTCTTAGATCAAGGTTTTCCATGCCAAAGATTTTGAAATATCAACGAAAAACACTTCCGGTTTGCAAAAAAAAACCGGCCGTACTTCCGTAGTAGGCAGTTGTCACGACGTGTGTCCGCAACTACGTATGAAACAAAGAAAAACACGTAAAGCTAGCACCAGTTGTTACAAACCGATTTGGAATTGGCATTCAAAAAATTATCCAATATGCACAAATTTTCGCGAAACCACCAATGAAAATTTATTTTAGTGTTCATTTCTGGTTGTTTTTTATTTAAATAAATACATGAAAATATCAATTTTTGGTTTGTTTTTTTTTTCACCAATTAAAAGTTTTAATCTAATATATTCTTATCGACTTCCTTAAACTTTTTTTTAGTAACATTTCACAAAAATATATATATATTTTGCTATTTATTGTATGCTGGTATTCGGTACCCGAAACCGTTTAGGGTATAAGATAAAAACTGGTGCACCACGCCAAGAAGTTTCAACTATGTGTACCATCTGTTTCTATAAAAAAATTAAACTGAAAACGCCAAAGGTACCCGGGTACCTTGCAATTCAAATACGGGTTGAAAGTAAAAAAAATGCTACATGTTCAACACTCATTTAAATAAAGGGATATGAGTGCAGCACTATATTAACAGGTGGTTTTGTTATTATTTCTGAAACAATTATTTATTTTTTTAGTTCGTCTCTCATGATAATTATATAGTTATTGTATTTTTGTTCTACTTAGAAATTTGCGGTATAAAGAAGCTTAAAATCTTAAAGGCTAATTGTACTTTATGATTTTATGCCGAAACTTGTGTTCTTTTGTAAAAGTAAAATATGCAACACTTCTTCAGAATCAGGTCAGCTTTAATAAATGTTGCCAGATTACATGTTACATGTTACTTATGTTACACTTTTTTTAGAAAAGAAAACGCAGTGTTCAAATAAAGCAGTTATACTTTACAACACTGACAATCAAATGCATTGTAATTTTAAACTTTGCAGAAGCATTGTAAATTTAAATAACGAACTAGTTGCGTTTGCATATCAGCTACGAACCTGATGTCCTTAGGAACGCCATGCTTTGTCAAAGCTTGCACGGTAGAATTTGGAAGTACATACAAGCAATTTTTGTACTGCAAATCAACATATCTTCCTAAAGGCAGCCTTTATGACTATTATTAATATTAATGCTGTCAAGAATACATAGAAGACATTCTCGCCAATTTTTATTATTAATATTTTTTTTTTTCAAATAAACAATTAATCAAAAATAAAATCTGTTTTTATTAAAAATTTCAAAAAATCAATTTTTATTATCTGTGTATAGGACAAAATTTTTTGTCAGAGTGTAATAGTCTTTGCAAAATCAAAACTTTTTTTAGTGTCTTTATTTCTGTTCAAAAAAAAAAAATACAATTATAAGAGTTAATAAAAATTCAAATTAAGCTTAAACTATTTTCACACCACCAATTTTAAAGTGAAAATTCAATAGTCTTTGCAATATCAAAAATTTTTTTTAAGTTTCTTTATTTCTGCCAAAAAAAAAAAAAAATCAATTATAAGAGTTAATAAAAATTAAGCTTAAACTATTTTTACACCATCAATATTAAGTGAAAATTTAAATAAAAGTTTGAATTAAAGTGTGTCATAATTTTAGTTACGAACAATTTTAAACCATAATTTCATTAAAGTCATCCCACCAACCACTTGTCGTTGCTACTTTATAAATAAAGCGAAAGCAAAGGAAAGAACAAAGCTCTACGAAATGACTTTAACTTAACTTTTGCCTTAAAAGAACAAAACGATACAGTAGAAAGAAAAAAATTTAGTTTTATTATACTGAACCATGTTGATTATTGTTAAGTTTGATATCAGACTTGAGTTTTCTCCTTAACGCTCTTTCTAAAGTTGTTTTTCTGAGAAATGCCATCGACATCGTCATCATCACCATCATAATTGTGGTCTTTTCTTCCCTTAAAACGATGAAGACTAAAAACAGTTTGGGTTGTGTGTTGTTTTCTCTCCTTAGAATGACAGTTTTACCAAAACGCTGTGGGACTTAATAAAATTGTAATTCAAGTGGAAAATCACCATTCCATATGACAAGCAGATTTCACTTTTGTGGCTGTTCTTTTGTGTATTGCTATTTTACGTAGACAATTGCGGGCACTTACTTTGTCCTATAACTCTTATTGTAGAGTAAAACATAAAGTAAGTGCCAGCCAAATGAACAAACTGACATGCAGCAACATCAGTGATGGAAAATTGAAAATCTTATATGGTACTGACCACCAAGCAAAAGAGTACTTTTTTCAAACTTAATTTTTTTTTTTTTTTTTTAAATAAACTTAAAAATAAAAACTAAAATACATAATTGGTTTGCCCATATCTCAGCCATTTATGGACCAAACTGCTCAATTTCAACAGCAAAATTCTGATGAGGATATCTGACATTAAAATAATCAACAAGCTGTGTTGCCATAACCTTTTGATAAGAATTTACCAAAACTTTAAAAAAAATATGATAAAATCTGCTGAATCGTAAAATGAAGAAAATCAGCTTAGATTATAACAAAAAAAATTTTTTAAATTTGCCTACAATATGATAATCTTCTGAATTTTTATAAAAAAAGTTATGCTAAATATTTGATTAATAAAAATGAATTTAAGTTTTCTTGGGGTTAACTGAACTGTTTATGGGTTTTAAACCAAATTTTAATTTTTTTAATCAGGCTTAAGTTCGTCGAATTAAATTTTCATTAAATTATTCTAATGAAGAAAGGAATTTCACAATACAAAATGAGTTAAAATTTTATTGATCATTTTTATTTTTGACTGAGTGGGGGATCGAACTCGGGCCGAATTCACATGTTTCGAGAATAACCGCATTCTCTTCATCAGAGTTTTTGCATTTTCACCCTTTCCGCTGCAACGACGGCTGTCAGTCTATAGTCAACCACCAATCTTTTTACCAGCGCAATTTTTTGGTGGATCGAAATGCGCTGTAATTGATAATCAAGTTTTCAATTTATTTACGCCTCTTCCTTACTTGTGTTTTTTAGTACTTTTATCAAGAATTTTTCTTGAATACCAAAGTTCTTTTTTGTGTTTTTTCTCTTTTTATATTGAAATTTTTTCACAGCCTGAAGGATATTTAAATTTTTAAACATAAACCTCGTGCCATAGCTTTACAATAATTAGTATTCTTGTGGGTAATTGCATCGTATATAATTTTTAAAACAAGTTTTGATTCATCTTGTTTTATTTCCATTAAATTATTCTAATGAAGAGAGGAATTTTAATATAAGTATATATCAAAAAAAAAAAATTTTTTTTAAATAATATTAAATTATTAATGTGACAAACGAATAAGTTATAAAAATTTGAATAAGAAATTGTTTAAAAATATGTATGTACATATGTAAAGTTAGTCGTTTGAAAAATAAAAATACTTCGAAATTGCCGATGGAATATTTAAAATATTAATTCGAAATTTTTACGGAATAATTTTCTTGCTATATTTAACCATCTAAAAAGTACTACGTTAAAAAAAGAGTTTAAAGCCAAATAAGGACCAGTCTCATATACACTTAGCATTAAGGTAAGATTAGGAGTCGGAGTTGAAATTTTAGCGGTTGGAGTCGGATTTAGTATTTTTTGGTGACGACTCCACAGCCCTGGTTGTCAATATTAAAAAATAGCAACGCTAAATTTCTAAGCAAAGAAGTATAACAAGAAAAGAGTACTAAAACGGACGTGGGGGTACCGTGGTATTTTTGAAAGGAAAAAGTACTGAAAATAGTACCAAAGTACTGATTTTTCCATCACTGAGCCACATGACTTCCTTTCCTACAAAGGAAATATGTTATGCTCTAATTAAAAATGTTATAGAAAAAAATTAAACGAATACTAAGTGGAAAATAATTTAAAAAATTATATTAATTTTGAGCAGAAGAAAAACAAAATATGCAAAAACTCAAAGTGAAAACAAACTGTTGTGCTTAATGTATTGTTTTATTGCTTTATTTCATTGTGCATGAGGAAGTGGTCTGTGGCGAAGATGCCACAGTACAAGCAGAAGTAGAAATTAAGATTTAATTTCCCAAAGGTGTAATTTTTTAATACACAATGTAATCATCTTGATGGTGGTCTTGTTTTTATTTTTTTTTTGAAATCCTGCTGGACTTTAAATAAAATAAATGCATTTTTAATCAAAATCTTATTTTCAAATTATAACTTTTTAAGATTGGTTGTTTAAAAATGGGAAATTATAAATATTTAAATTTGTCCAATTCACAGGCTCTGTCGTAGGGCTTATCGTTTAAAAAAAATCAATTTTTGTTTATGCACTTGTGAATAGAAAAATTTCTTTTTTCGTAATTTTATTGTATTGCTAAATGTCAAAAATGGAAAATATTTAATCAATGTGCAGTCAATTCACTTTGAGTAAACTATTCAAGAAGATAAACCAAATTTTTTTTACCAAATAATAATCAAACATGAAAAATAAAACTAAAAAAAACGTGTTATTTAATTTTAGTTATCATTTCTTACTTCACTCTTGGTTTTTATTTATTTTTTCTTCTTCTTTATTAAAATTTGCCATTCACATTACCATAAAATTAAACCAGGAGAGCTTTAACTCGAGACGAAATTGTAATATGTAAATATATTAATTAACATTTTAATTAAAATAGCTTAAAACATAAATTGAAATGAATCAAACATATATGAATCATTCAGAAGAATTAAATTAGTGTTGGTAGTTATCACATTCTTAAAGGATTTTTACAAACTCACCAAACAAGTGGAATATTTCCAGGCCAGGCATAAATACAAAATTTTTCAAAACACATAATATTCAATCGAATAAGGAGGTAACACTTTTGTATGATAATTACGACGATATTACGAACTTGGTAATTGAACAATTGTATTTGTTTTTTCCGTCCTTGCAGATAATATATTATACATTGTCATTTTTATGATGATGCAAAATATATTATCTGTTTATTGGAAGCACAGCTAAGTGCTACCGGATGCGAACTAGCTGCCCTTGGCAATCGAGGATAGTCAGCGGTTAAAAGAGGAGAGTCTCGGAGGGTCTTTCGAGCTCCCACTAAATCCCGAGTTCGCCTGTGTTTCTTATAACGTCGTAGCGAGAAAGTGCCGCCATCCAAAAATCCAATAACACAACCGACCATTGACTACTAGTCGCATGGACTAAATTTCCTCGCATCTGTACGCCTGGATGCGATGTTGGCAGCCCCAATACCATGATCGGACCCTCTGGCTTAATCAGCCATTCGCCTTATCTGAAACCTGATTACTGATACCACATAAACAAGGAAAATTACAAATAAACCCGATTTAAAGATGACAACTTTTAGCATGAAAACAAGGACTCGAATTTGAACATGGAGTATTAGAACGCTGGCGGGTACTTCGCGATTGACACAGATCTGCAAAGAATTAAACACCTATTAACTCACAATGCTTGGCCTCTGCGAAAGACGCTGGTATGATTCAGCAGAATTCTCGACTGCTGATGGTTTTACCATACTCTATTCAGAAAAATCAAGTAGTGAACCCCGATCCAGTGGAGTAGGTGTTTTATTGTCGAAACCAGCAAAATGGCCCTTATTGACTGGAAGCCATATTCTGACAAAATTATAACTGTAAATCTGCGAACCAGAGCACGCAATCTCACATGCATACAATGCTACGCACCAACGGAGACATCCGAACTATCTACAAAGAAATCATTTTGTGAACTTCTTGGTAGAGTATTGGCAACAGTACACCGAGGTGATATTGTGATAATGATGTGTGACTTGAACACACAAGTTGGACCAGACAATACAAGTGTAGAAAGCACAATTGGGAAACATGGATTAGGGCGGCTCATAGAGAATGGTGAATTGCTGTTGGAACCATGCACAACAAACATTCTCGTTATTTGTGGCATGCTGTTTCCCCATCCAAGAGTGCATAAAGTGGGTATCACCTGACGGAAAAACTGAGAACCAAATCGATCACATTACTATAAGTAAAAAGTGCCGAGGTTCGCTTTTAGATGTGCGTAACAAAAGAGGAGACGATATCGCAAGTGATCATCATCTGGTATTCCGCAACAATCCGCATGAAAATTGCTGCTACCGAAAACAATAATAAAAAACAAGTCTCACAAAAAAGGTACGATGTTGAAAAACTGAAGGTGCCAAACTCCATCAAGGGTTAATTGAAATCAATATCTGCAACTCAGTGTCAATAATTCAGACCTAAGCGGGGAAGAAACAAAAAATATCTTCACTCAAGCCGCAGACATTCACCAATGATATAGGAAAAATTCTTACAAAGAGTGGATTAGCGAGAAACTTGGTGACTGGTATTTAGAAGAAAGGAAGGCTGCAATCAACTCTACTAAAACGCTCGACCAAACCTTTACAACAACAGTTGCATCATCGCCTTAATTGTGAAGTAAAATGAAGTGCCCGGTGTGATAAGCGAAATTGGATCAACAATATCGCTAAAGAAGCTCAAGCGGCTGCCGAAACCTACCGGGCACGAGATCTCTATCTTACAGCAAAGAAATTAACCGAAAATACAAAACCTTCAGGAAAACCATTTAAAACCGATGCTGTAGAATTTATAACATCTAAACAACAACAATTGCAACACTGGGAAAATTTATATAGTAAAAAGTTATCTCCATCAGCTCCCACACAACAATCGATATGCTGCTGTGAATTACATCCGATTAACATAAATATTCCCACCAACATCCCAGATATTTCCGAGATATGCGAATCAATCAAATCGCTTGGTATAGACAATATCTCTCCAAAGATGCTAAAAACTAACGCAATAGCCAGTGCTCGACTACTCCTACCTACTGTCAGAAAGTTCAGAAAGAACAAGGCGGTTTCCGCGCCCACAAATCCTGTGTCGGCCATGTAAACAGCCTGAGAGTAATAGTAGAGCAATCTCTGGAATGGAGAGCATTTCATACATTAAACCACTTAGCGATATGGAATGCATTAGAATGTTAAGGTTAATAAGACTTATAATAGGTCTATATGTAAACGAAACCTGCCGAATTACATATGATACCACAAAACTAACAAACTAACTATGGTGTACGACAAGGGTGTATTTCTTCTCCTCTTCTATTTAATTGCGTACTTGACGTTGTGATGAATGATGCAACTTTACATAAAAGGGAAATAAGTTGGGGTCTTCAAGGCAGATTGGAGGACCTCGACTACGCCGATGATATCTACCTACTCACCCACACATGTGCAGAGATGCAGACCAAGTTGTCAGTAATTCAAGAAACTGCAGCACACGCTGGCCTGACAATTAACTTTGTCAAAACTAAAACGTTTTCGTGTACGCTTAAAAAAGCTGTATCATCAGCAAATGTTAAAATTAGGGTGTGGATATTTATTGACATGTCTGAGGTATATATTAAGTATAGCAGTGGGCTCATGATGCTTCCCTGAGGGACTCCAACGTCAATTGGCTGAGGAGAACTTAAAAAAGCCCCTTCTTTAATATTAAACTTTCGACCGGCTAAGTAGCTTTCTAACAGCTTGTGTGTATTGACTGGTAAGTTTAGCTTCAATTTATGTAATAAGCCTTCATGGCAGACTTTATCAAAAGCTTGAGAAACATCTTTGAAGAGAGCGGAGCAATATTTTCTTTCTTCAAAGCTTTTCTTATGGCGTTTATTATACGATGGGTTTGTTAAATTGTGCTGTGTTCTCTTCTAAAGCCGAATGGATGGTAAGGAATACTTCTATTTTAATTTAAAATTGGGGCTAGTTTTGACACTAACAGGTTCTCAAACAGCTTTGCATTTTGTTACTGATTTTATCAAAACCAGGGGCTTTCTTGGGGTTTAAATCATTCATAGCCTTTTCGATTTCTTTTATCTCAAATCTAAGTGAAACAGCAGCTCTAACAGCAACAGGAGATGTATGCGGGGTAAATACGTTTTTCAAATGATAAACAAAAAGATTTCCTTTTTCTTCATCATTTCGTGCCCAGCTTCCATTTAAGTTTCTTAATGGTGGTTTAGTGATAACTAGTCTATTAAGATTTCTAGCTGCACGCCATAAAGAGTAGTCTCATTGAGAAGTTGCATCAAGTTCCTTAAGATATTTTTCCAGGGAAGCCGTTTTCTGAGACTGCAGTAACTTTCTTAGCCTTTTTGTGCACTCTTTTAGTAAATTCTTAAGTTGAGGGGATCTATGCAATTGCCATTCTCTTCGAGCTCTCCTTTTTTCAGTCAAGAGACGCTCGACATCTGCAGAATATATTTTACTATTTTTGGTTTTTTTGAGGCTTATACTAGAATGTCGAACAGCTAGTTTCAGATAACTGTCAAAATTTACAATAGAAATATCCACATTCTCCGGTGTACTAAGCGGAATATTTTCAGTGCAGTGGATACTGAGATATTTTTTATATTTTAACCAATTTAATTGAGTGGCTGACGTCACTAAGTTATCAGACGGAGATACAATTCTATTAGGATTTGTTATAGTAAGAATTGTAGGTGTGTGATCAGAAGATAATTCTAAGGAAGCTTCAACATAAATCGTTTCTGCGGGGATGTTTTTAACCACTCCAAAATCGATGACATCTGGAACTTTTTGCTGATCAGTAGGCCAATATGTTGGTTGTCCGCTCGCGACCACATTTAGATCCATTTTACAAATTGTGTTAAACAAAACACGACCCTTAGGTGTAATAAGTCGTGACCCCCAGAAAGTGTGTTTAGCGTTATAATCGCCAGCAGCCAGGAAGCAGGGTCCTAATGATTTAAAATATTTATTATATTGGCTTTCTGATATAGAAAATCAAGGTGGGGAGTATAATGATGAAATTACTATGTTTCGATTTAATTGCTCAACGCAAATGTTTGTTGCTTGGAGATAATCTTCACGATGATCACTCATTAAGTAGTGTTTTACTCGGTTTTTTAATAAAATGGCAGAACCGCCACAAGCTCTGTCTCGAGGATCCTTTGTATCATATAATATATAACCATTGATTTTAAACGTATTTCTTGAGGTCAGATGAGTTTCAGAAACCATCATAACATCAATTTGTTTATTTTTAAGGAAGTATTCTAGTTAATTTTTGTGTTGGCGGATGCCGTTTGCGTTCCAAAAGCAAATTTTTAAACAGTTCATGGCTTGTTTAGTACAGCTTGCAATAACATCGATTGCATTCTTTTCTTGCATCATGTTACCCATTGTGTAAGTGAAATTGTTAACTGTTTGCACTAATGTTTCCATGGTTTTTTCTAGCCGGGTTAAATTAGAAATGGGAATTTCGTCATTATTTGGTACATCACCTTGCAGTGGCATAGGATTTGATTTTAAGACATTAGCGTACGAGGTTCTGTTAGTATTTGGCTGTGGTATCTGGACACCGTACGTGTTTCCTTGATTAGTTGCCTGCGTTTGGGGGGGGGTTAAGTTTCTGTCCAACAGAACGCTTGACAATCGAATATACCGGGCACCCTCTATAGTTTGGACTTGTCGCACCGGATGGTACCATGTAATTCTCCACATACGACGCAAACAGGGGGTAAATGACAGTATGCCCTAGTATTAAAGGTTCTTAATGGTGGTTTAGTGATAACTGGTCTTTTATGATTTCTAGCTGCACGCCATAATGAGTAGTCAGATTGAGGAGTTGCATCAATTTACTTAAGATGTTTTTCCAGGGAAGCCGTTTTCTGAGAACGCAGTAACTCTTTTTGTGCACTCTTTGAGTAAGTTCTTAAGTTAAGGGGATCTGTGCAATTGCCACTCTCTTCGAGCTCTCCTTTTTTCAGTTATGAAAAATATAAATTTTGTTTAAACTATTATTTTACCAATAAAAAAGTCATAATGATAAAAAAAGTATATAGTTTTAATTGCTTTCTCTTTAATTTTAAATAAATCAAACATATTTGTTGTAAAAAAGTATGAAAAACTTCGATTGTATCAACTTTTTTTAACCTTGAATAAAATAACGAAAACATTTGTTAAAAATAAGTACAGAAAAATATTCGAAATTCTTCTTCGTATGAGTAGAAAAAATAATATTTCATTATAATGAAAAGAAACCAGGTTTTAATTTAGCCGATAGGAAAAATAACACCAATGGGCAAGTAAAACTCATACACACACACATTCAAACAAATATGAACTAGTAAATTAGCTGGAATGCAGGGGTATCTTTTTTGTTGTTTTTCAATCGTTAAGCTGTTTGCATGAGTGCAGATTGTTGTAGTAACTTACACACAATTGTATTTATAAAGTATAGGCAAATAAACACTTACTGTTACTGTTATTGTTTAAACTGTTGGTATTGCTTTGGATTCCTATACAGTATAAGCACATTGTCTACATATAATTCCACCTCTATACATACACACTTAATTTTCACTTACTTTCACCTGCACATGTACAGAAACAGACACACACAAACTGGCATCCATTTACGGAAAACGCAACTGTGCACTTCCGTTAAATAAATTTTGCACGTAACCCTGAGGGCATTTCCTGTTTATAGCCAGGAATCAACAATAAAAATAATGTGTGTGTTTATACTCGTACATATATGTACATACGTGTGCATGTTCCAGTATGAGCCAAAGTAAAGAGAGAGGAAAATGTGAGAAAAAAATGTATATATAGCGTATGGGGGCTTACATGATTTATGCCATTAGGTATAAATACACGGGGAGAGGGCTTGTTTTGAAAGTTATTAATGGACATATTTATTATTTTAATCACTTTTTCAAGTTATTTTTTTGTGTTAGAAATTTTCCAAAAAAATTATGTTATATAAAAATATAAAATATTTTTTTTTATTTTTAATTTTCTATGTCCTACAACAGGGGAAGAGTTCTCAAAATTCACAAAAACAATGTAGAAGAAGACATATTATACACAAATGGACTTAAAGAGAAAAACTACAGAAAAGTTGATATTTTTTCAAGCAGATATATGTAACGTAAAAAAGAGGGATTTTTTGGCAAACTTTTTGCGTTAATTCTGAAAATTTTTTACAATACAAATGTACTTAAGATATTAGCTTTTGCTGGCTTTCACCTTCTTTCTGGCAACATATGGATGGATATGGAGCGAACTGCTATTTTTTTTATGGCCAAGAACAAATTTAGTCAATTTCGGTTAACCTGTTTTGAAGTGATACTCTCTGCCAAAGCGCATTGCATCGATTGAAACAAATGGTTGTCTGGCTGGGTAAGGTCGGGAATTTAAATTTGTGAGAAAAAACTACACACAATTTGTTGTATACATATAACCAAACGTTGTCATAATGGGATAACATTTGCGTCAAAGAATATCCGACTGTGGCGTTCATTAAGCTAGTTGGCCGGACTTCTAGTATAATATTTTCGCTTTGGGTTATCGCAATGGATCCAACTATTATTCTCAGTCATGATTTGCTACAAAAACGTCTTCTTTTTTTTTGGCGCTCAAACATCATTTCTGGCGTTCAGGCATCATTTCTGACATGCACTGTCCCTCTCGGCTTTGCTGCTTGCAAGGGTTTTAATTACTGCTTTATGAATATGCAATAAGTAAGTACTTCTTGAGTTTGACAATGATCGTCCTGAAGTAATGCATTTATCATCTTTAAATTTTTTTGGCAGACTTGGCGGCCTCTGTCTTACATGTCACTTTTTATGTTCCGTACATTCCATCTCTCGTTATTAACACATATAGTCATAGTTTTATAGACCGACACATAGACATTAGTCATGTAGCCATACACATATATTAATGCAGATATATAGTCGTATTATTATATACTCAGAGAATGTTTTATTCATATAATCACGTAGGCATATTGCCATACAGTCTAATAATTACAATAAAAGATTATATACTTAATGCGTCATATAGTCGTGCCCTATGTTTCGTATCATTGGTGAAAACTTCTTGTATTAAAAAAATGTGAAACCAAAAATTCCACCGTTTTTCGAAAAGTGAGATGCCGAAAAAAGCAAAAGATATGACGTAAAGGGTGTCCAAAAGTTGAGGTATCATTTTAATTTTAATAAAAAAAAAATTTTGTTTATATATAAAAAAAATTTTATTTCAGCTATTTACAAATAATTTCCGGTTAAAATTGAAAATCTATGTCGGACAAGTGACACACCTCTACTGACTCGGCAGACTCCCAATCTATTAAATTACGTACACAATTTGTTTTGTTTTCTATAAGAGTTATTTAATTATTGAAAAAATATTTTCATATATTTGAATTTCATTTCATAAACAACATATTCAATTTATAAAACTAAATAAAAAAAATATAATTAAAACAAGTAAATTTGTTAATTCAACATGCCTCCTCAAATTGTATTTGTTTAAAAATCTAGTACTGTAGCTTTTCCACAAAGATAATGTTTATTTTTTGGAACTGGCTTTGTGAGGTAATCTGCAGGCAAGTCAGATGTTGGCATATATTTAATATCTACAACTTTCCTTTCCTCAGCACATCTGATAAAATGGTATTTGTAGTCAATATGTTTTGTTCTTGAGTGGTGTTATCTAAATTTAGCCATTTGTTGTGCACTTTGTGAATCACAGTAGGTATCTATAGATGTAGAAGTCTTGAAACCCAGCTCAGACATTATCCATCTCAAATATATAGATTCTTTGGCGGCCTCAGTAAGTGCAACGTAGCAACAACCTTCTGTTTTTTAGATTCCCAGGTGATAGCAACAAACTCTATGATCGGTTAGCCTGTATTTCTGTAGCTTAATACGTTTTTTTAGTTGTGTTTAAATATTTAATTATATTTAATGCACAATTCGAATGCTGCTTTCTAGGATCCTTTGAAAACTGAGATAGCATATTTACACAGCATGCGATATCAGGCCTGCTGTATAATGCAATATGCAATAAAGATCCTATTAGTTCTTGACATTTTACTTCCTCTATTTTTTCAGCTTCTCCAGGTGTTTTTGTTTGTTTTTATAAATTTATTTTTACAAATTTCTAAACCATAACTGATAACTAAATTTGTTATGTACCCCGGTTGTGATACACGAATTTTTCCATCTTCATACTCAATAAATAAACCAATACAATATTTCGGTTTTTTTAAATCCTTAATTTCAAAGTTATTCTGCTTAGAATTGTCATGTTTATAGTAAATGCACTGACCATAACGTGATTATTTTAAGCCAAATTTTATAAGAACATTGTGAATCTTCTTAAACCATTGTCGACCAGCCTGTTTTAAACCATAAATGGCTTTCTTTAATTTGCAAACTTTATTACAATTAACGTCATTTATAAACCTTTCAGGTTGGTCCATATAAATTTCTTCCTCAATATCCCCATTTAGAAAGGCAGTTGATACGTCTAGTTGCTTAAGTTTTAAATAATTTTCAACAGTTAATGCATATATCAATTTGATGGAACCCTGACGTACAACTGAAGCATACGTATCTATGTAATCTACACCAAACTATTGTAAATACTCTTTAGCCACCAACCTTGCTTTTCGCTTATCAATTGTTCCATCTGAATGATATTTTGTGGTAAATATCCATTTGCAACCAACAGTTTTTATTCATGGTGGTAGATATTGCATTTTTGATGAGAGAATTATATTCACTTTGCATAGCATTAATCCATTCAGTTTTGTTTTCAGATTTTTCAACATCATCTAAAGTCTTTGGATTTTGTTCAAAAGATATTTTTGCATTTTCTTGACCTATAAGTTTCCATGATCTCAAACGGGATTTAATTGTATCTAATGTGTTAGGTTGTTCATCAAGTTGTTTACTTTCTTCTATAAAATTTTGTTCTGAAGATTGATCAACAGAAATCTTCACTTAAATCAATATTGCTACTTTCTTGTTGATTATTATCTGTAACAAAATCTTCATTTTCTTTAAAGTTCAGTGAATCACAGCCAATATTTGGTAATTTTTCTTAAAAAAATTTTACATCTCTACTCTTTGTAATTTTTCTGTCACCAGTCTTCCACAACCTATATGCTTTGGATTCATCACAGTAACCTACCTTCAACGCCATTTTGTTGTGGAGTAAATTCTACGGACAATTGGTGTTTTATACCATTCGATTTTAAATAACTACCTGTATCGCTACTTAAAATTTCTTTAGCATTGTCAGCTCTTAATATTTTTATACGATTTCCAGTTTCAAGTTCAGCAGAAGTCTTAAATTCTTTATATTCTTCTAAATATTCAGATTTGTTTCTTAAAAATTTAACTGTTATGCCTCGCGAAAAATCATGTATGAATGTTGTAAAATACAGCTTTTTACCCAAAGATTCGATTCTCATTGGACCACAAATGTCTGAATGAATTAATTCTAAGACTTCAGTTGAGGACTTGTTATACTTTTTGGGAAATTTATCGCGAACTTGCTTTCCCCTTATACATGTTTCATATTCGTATTCTTGTAAATGAGTACTTGCTAAACCTGTCACCCACCATCTTATTCGAACTGAATTGCTTTAAAGAGTAGATATTTAAATGACGAAATCTTGTATGCCATAGCTCTACTACATTTTGCTTTTTTATATTTGCACAATAAAAAGTTTGAATTTCATCTATGTTTACAGTATATAGCCCATTACTTTTGGTAGCTTCAACTAAAATCTCATTATTTTTAACAATTTTGGCTACATTATTCTGCATTTCTATAAAGCATCCATTATCCGTTACTTTACTCGTTGACATTAAATTATTTTTTAAATCAGGTACCCATAAAGTGTTAAATAGTTTTAGCTGTTTACGTTTTTCCTGAACTATAACGTCCTAATCCTTTTACAAGATTTTGAAAAATGTGCCTTTGATATATCATATGTGACCTAGCCCCACTATCGAAAAACCAAACTGTCTTATGACAAGCTTTCTAAACTATTCCATGCGTGGCTACACATCCATACGAATTTACAATAAGAGAACGATCTTCATTAACATTCGTGTTGCAATTTTAAGACATGTGTCCTTGTTTACCACAGCGAAAACAAGTAATAGATTTAGACATACCTGGTTTGTTTGTACCATATTTTTAACCATATTTTGCCTTAAATGCATCATCTTCGGGAACATCAGAATTTTCTTGCAACTCCAAAAGTCTTGATCTTAAGTTCTTCGTTTTTGGAAACTCATTTTCTGAGTTGAATGCTACTTTAACTTCCTTGTGGGCATTGAATAAACCGTCTAATAATATTATAACTTGTATTTCTTCTTCGATTTAACCATTATTTTTTTCCAAAAGTGTATAATTTTCATCAAACGCTTCAATAAATTTTAAAATGGACTAAATTCCTATCTCACACAGAAAATCCCAAATTTGCTTCGATGTTTTTAAATTTCGAACAAGCATAAGAATTTTGTCAGCTCTCGCATCTTGATCTTTTTCAATCTACTGTTTACGCAAAACTTCGAACGATCTGTACCAGTCTGCTCTTGTGCAATAGAGCTTCCATTTGCGTTCTCCATGTTAAATAATTTGAGCCATCGAATATTGGTATCTTGCTTGCAAAAGTTGTTGATGCCATTTTTGCTTAAATGTTTATATGTAGACCAATCACAATTTTATTTTTAATATTTACAGATTGTCTCCACATGGACTTCTGGGCCCATAACCTATTAAATTACATACACAATTTGTTGTGTTTTCTATAAGAATTATTTAATTAATGAAAAAATATTTTCATATATTTAAATTACATGTCATAAACAACATATTAAAAAAACTAAATAAACAAAGTATAATAAAAACAAGTACATTTGTTAATTAAACACAATCTTAAGTCAAAATTCTCAATCGCGTTTTTCAATAACCTGCTGTCAATGATTGATATCTGCTCGATAATATAGATTTTAGGCTCTTGATTATTGCTGTTCACTTTCGATTTAAAAAAACCCAACAACAAATAGTCTAAAGGTGCGGTTTCCATGGACCATTGATACCTGTAATTTGGACACCCATTATTTTGCTTAAATTTTTAACACAAACTATTTCTGAAAGTGCTTTTGTTTTTAATGTTTATGTTTTAAATTCAGGAAAATTATGGATTTACTTAGTTGAAGTGGACATTAAGTTATTAATTGGGATCAATTAAGCAGAGATTTAATTTATTTTAAACGTTGAACAAATGAGTGTAATTTTAGAAAAAATTTATGCTGCGCATCGATGCGCCTTATGCGGCCTATACAGGTTGCAATTGGCCGTACAATTGAATTGAATACTAGTTCTATAAAAATCAAATTCTTTTGATTTTTTATTCAACCGAAAACCAACCATATTTGTGCATGTCGCAATGTGTGTCGGCCGCATAATTACTGAGTATGGGGGTACCCGTCTCCCCCTCCTATTATTCCAAGATTTTGCTGAAACATGTAGTTTGTTCTAAGCGTTACCCAGATCAAATTAAGTATGCCTCAGTTTTGTAGTTCTTCAGATATCAGAAAAGTAATAATATTGCTTATTAGACCTGGCGTTAAAAACTTTTTTTTTAATCTTGAATGTGGGTAGCGATGAAAATATGCGATTTGATACCAAAATTGATGTAGCAAATTTTCAGGCTGATCGGATGGTGCCAACCCGTGCCATGATGAGGTCAAAGGTCAAAACTTTGAAAAACCACCAAAATACTCTTTTTTTAACTTTATAAATTTTTTTTTAATAAAAAATACTAATTTAATAAAGTTTTTTTTTTTAATTTTTGTTTATTATTCTTATTATTTTTATTTTAAATTAATGAAGATTTTGTATAGGATGGGAAGTCCTTACGGTAGCCCTCTACAATGTGTATCAAGTACTCTTTATCGTCTTGGTTGTGTGTTAAGAATCTGTTAAAGTCAGTTATTAGTTTGATTTTTCTTTCGGCGGGATCATTCACAACAGTAATGCATTTCACGATCTGTTCCCCTTTACAAAATGATTCGCTCTTAGGCCAATTTGCTGGATTAGTGCGTAAGAAATACATAGAAATTTCCAAACGAGAAAAAAAAATTTTTGTTTTGGAAGTCACAAAAGAGCTTAAATCCTTGGATGTGAATAATTGTAATTCATCGACGCTTGCATACAATTTTTTGAAGAAAAAATATCAACATCGTCACCGATGTGATTGTCTTCATCTAAATGCAACGCGAAAACCATCTTTTCCTTTATTTCTCATTCTACATGTGGATCAAAAAAGACAAGTGCAACTGCTTCCTCTGATAAATACCACAGATAGTTTCGAATTTTTTCCAATAGCAGTTTAGATATTTTTTTTATCAAAATAGCCAATAATCCCCTTTATTAGTTGCATATCTCTATTTGGCGCTTCAACTGCATTTATGGTACTGAACCAGTATGGAATATAGAGACTTACTAAGAAAATGCACATATTACGAATTCCATTCAACTGACTTGCAGAAATTTTAAAGTGACCGTGAAAAATATACATTTTTAAACAATAGATGGCCTTAGACATGAATCTTACATAAGACGTCGCTCCTGGTGCACAAAAAGTGAAATTGGGAATTCTACCACCAAGAAAAATTAATGCAAGTTGTAGTAGTTCTCTATAATCATGCCGAATGTGGACTTTCGCTAAATATTCAAGGCAAAACTGCTTGTTTGTTTCGCGTTTTTCGACAGATATGACACGCAAAACTTGTTCATCCTGCATACAATTGATGTATGCCTTTGAATTAAGTGTGCTCCATTCCCATGCAAAACGTTTAAAAATTGCTACCTCTGGGCCACTTGATTTTCCGAAATTTATCTCAAAAACAGCTCTTAAGAGAATTTCTGCAATATGGTGGCGACATGGTAACCACAATAAGCTGCGTTCCAGCTTGCGTTCCAATAAAGTTCCAGCACCACTAAAAGGGCCAGTATTTTGCAGCAGTTGTATCAAAACATATAATTTCTAATGAATGCAGCATATTCCCAGCAATAGCAGGAAGTAGCTTTCCGTCCCAAATGCAAAACAAATGTTTCAGGGATCTAACAAACTTAAGCTCAAAGAAAAACTCATAGCTTGACCAAAATAAAAAAATTTACCTTAAAATTTTCAGTAATATCTTTGCCATGACGCCGACGATATTTTTTACGTTGTTCACGCAAACTTGTGCAATTCAGAACAAGATCCTCAATATTGTGACCCACAGCTTTGGCAGTTGCACTGATGAAATGTATAGCTAGTGGAGTTGACATATTGCCTGCATCCTTACAAGCTAGCATTCCGTCATCTATAAATTGGCTTATTGGAGCAACTTGGAAAGTTATCAGTCAGTTTTACATTTATCGCCTGAACATCCTCACCTGATTCGTCGCTCTCTAATTCAACATGTTCCATAGTCAAGTCTGTACATGAAATTAAGTGCACCAAAAAATAGCCAATGTGCGTCAAAATACTACATAATAATAACATGCCTAAAGTGCCCTTTTTCTCTTCATAATTTTCTTTTCGACGTTTTTCATCTTCCAATCTTTATGTCTTTCTTTTTTCTTTATTTGTGACATTTTGATCGACACAAGTAATGCTACCAACACGCCCATTTTCTCGCTGCTTCCTTAAGAATCTATCTTCGTGTATACTTATCAGCTTGAGAGCGTCAACGTGCGCAATGTCAAATAAATTGCTTAAATTTTCCTTAAACTTATTTTCTTTTTTGCGATGGCTTACTAACGAGGACTTACATACTTTTTGGACTGTTCTTCAATCTGGCGTTGGGATTCTAGCTTTTCCCCAAAAAGGCAGTATTTCATCCAACACCAATCTTCCACTTTCTCTAACTGTTTTATTTTCACAACGTACATTATTAAAAAAACACTGAAGCACTTGCTGTTTGGATGGCAATTTTACACCGACTTTTTTCGGTTTACATTTACCAATCAAGTACACATTTGTGTCAGCCGATCGAAGCCATTTCAACGATGAATTTGTCTTCTTAGCCATTGTATTACAAAAATTAACAAGTATTTTATTTTTCAACAATAATAAAATTTGCAATGACAAATTTGCAAGTGCTATGTGCTTAGTAACAGAGCTAGAAAAACGGTACTTTTAGACAAATATGCAGTTGTCAACAGCTCAAAGCGAAGAAATTTTGATGCAGCTTAAAAACAGTGACGAACAAAAATTTTACCGTTTTTCTAACTAATATTGCTAGCATTTACTATAATAGCAGAAGCACCATACATTTTTTACTTAGAGCTCAATTAAATATTATAATATACCTAAATGTCTTTGATTCTGGTGCCATTGTAAACTACAGCGTTAATACAACTTATAATAAATGATGATCTAATTTATAGTATTTTTAATTAAAAAATTTATAAAATACAAAATTAGAGTATTTTGGTGGTTTCTCAAAGTTTTGACCTTTGACCTCATCATGGCACGGGTTGGCACCATCCGATCAACCTGAAAATTTGTTACATCAATTTTGGCATCAAATCGCATATTTTTGTCGCTACCCATATTCAAAATTCCAAAAAATAAAAAACCCCATATTAGCTACGCCAGGTCTATTGCTTATATATGTCGGGGGTTCTCGTTATAATATGCTGTTTGTTCTATGAGTTACTCGCATCAAATTTCATGATCTTCACTATTGTAGTTGCGGGCTTTTGGTCCCACTGTGCAGCGGCGAAAATACAAGGGTCGGCTATACCAAATAATGTATACTGCGACCTTAATGTTTGTTGTTTAAAAATAAGCTTTAAGAACATTCACATATTTTTCGAAAATTATGAAGGCAGAATAATTTAACAAGGAAAAAACTATTCAAGAATGAAACACTTTCACTTTTCCTTGTTATTAATTATTGCATTTTGAGTAAATTTCTTATAAAGCAGAAACTCGATGGCACATACTCGCTACTAATGGTTCCGTCAAACGAGCTCAAGATTCATTCAGGAGTGCCGCAAGGCTCCGTTCTTTCTCCTACCCTATTTCTTATTTTTCCAAACGACCTCCTATGTCAAACTTACAACCCTATCTATTTTTTTACAGACGACAAAAAGCTTTGCCATTCATATTCATTTAATTACAGACCAAGCGTAGCCGATGTTATTGCTATGAGACAAACCATGATTAATACGCTTGGTCGAGACCTTGAAAAGAACTCGGAATGGGGTCGTGTGACTAGAGTCGAATATATGCGCGACGGATCAATGTGCCTCATCTGTAAATATTGGTGGTATAATTATTAAGGAATTAGAATATCTGGATGTTCTGGAGATCAAAGTACAATGTGAAGCATTCAAGTGCCTTGGTTTCTTTAAACAGTGTAAGAAATACTTCACTCTATCTGCTCTCCTTACTATATATATAATGTATAGGCCGGTTCTTCAAAGTCTATTTTGGCGCTTCTCGACCGCCTGCAGGAGAAGGCAAAGGACCTCATTACTGACAGTAGGTTATCTATTTCGATTTACTGTCGCAATGTGGTTGTATTTGCCTGTGTTATTGCTATTACAATAGGATGAGTTCTGACGAAAATAAGGAAATAAGAAAAAATTCGTGTTTTGGCCGGACGGCTCGTATGTGAAACAATACTCCTGCTAAAGTCTTCTCTCTCACTTTCAACATGAATAAGTTCAAGTCATATATCCACAAGCGCTACCCGGGGTTAGTGAAGATATCGTGGGGCCACTTGATTATAGTGCGCTATCACTACGTCCTATAAAAAAAACCCTCCTTCCAATAACCTATTTTTCTAGTTTCAACACAATTCATTGCATTAGTTGTTGTTGTTGTAACAGCTCGACCTGGAAAACGAGCATGTATAAAATTTATTTTCTATTCTTCTTCTTCGCTTTGTCCATCCAACTCAGCTAAGTCAAGACCCAGTAGCTGTGCTAACTCACGTGGGCGGGTCCATAAGGACACTGTTTCTAGCTGGGTTGGGCTTGCACTGCAGTTGAATAGGTGTCGTACGTCGTAAGGGCATATTCCACATGCGGGGCAGAGGTCTAGGATGGTACTATTTATTCTGGAGCAGTACGAGCTAAGACGTGTGCACCATCCCGACCTCAATTGGGCGAGTATCACTCTGGTCCGACGTGGTAAGTCCCATTCTTCGTGTGCAGCTGGTGGTGGACGACCTCCTAAGATAACATTTTCTCGGTGGCTATTCATTGCACTCTCCACCGACTACCTATGAATATCATTCAGAGCTGCCCCGTATGAGGTGTGGTCTGCCATAGAGTCCAGGTGTGGTTGGACTTCACCCTCATAGCAGCGAAGATCTAACTCCATTAGATGGACATTCGGATGAACCTACGATGACATCGCAGAAGAAACTGCTTTTTAAGCATTATGTTGTGCTCCTCGACCATCATCATCCTTCGCTTCATCATGCAGCTGTTCTATTGATGTCATTTGAACACAGCCCGTTACGGTGCTTAGGTTGGCATTCTGACAGCTCTGAATGAGTATCGCTGACTCTTGGCGTCCACGCAAGCACTGCGTAGTTAACCACTGACCGGCCAATCGTTTTATTTGTAGCTAACAAAGTTTCGCTTTCCATGCCCCAAGTTCTGCCGGCTAGCGACTTGAGGACCTTGTTTCTACTCCGCATTCTATCGCAGATTGCAGTGTCATGCGGCGATGACATGAACAGGCTGTCAAATCTGACTCCCAATATCTTTGGGTGATTCAAAAAAGTAATTATTTCTGTTTGTTTGTTGGCCACTTACGCAATGCTTTTATATACATATTTCGAGTTTTGAATTAAATAAAGGTCAAGGAAGTCGTGTTGTAGTACGAAAAAGATGACGAGTTGAATTCAATATGTGTCAGTCTTGTGTTGTGTTCAAAATGGCAAAGAAGAATTGTTTAGTGCTCACAACTAAAAATAACACTGATATTTTAAAGAAATTAAATGTGGGGTATGCTATCAAAACAATATCTTTTATTTTTAACGGTCATGAGTAACACGTATCTATAAAAAATGTAAATACCTAAAACTTTACAAATGTATTGAATAGAATTATCAAACAAAAAAATTCTGTTATCAAAATAACATATTTTAGTTGAATGAAAAGTAAATGCTTGGTATTTGCAACAACCTCATAACTTCCACCGAATCAAGCTTTCATTGCGAGCATGAATTGAGTTTCTATTGTATTTAAAATTTTATCTCACCGCGATTTCATTAGTGACCGTTGAAAGCGGGAATTTTACTCACAAAAATTTTACTGTAATATTTATAATAAATAGTTTCAACAATGCGAAAATCGGCAAATATGACATATCCCAGTAAAACATGTGATCCAAGAGGAGCAGGTTTTGTGTATGAATTCATACCTCAAATCGCTTCAAACCTGCTAATAGGATGCCTGATTTTTGTATGGAGTGTTCCCGGTTTGGAGAACTATTTTCTGCTGACAATAAGCGCTTATATTTTTATTTATTTTTTATCGCTTTAAAACCTTCTTTGTTGTCAGCACTAAAATAGCAGCTTTTTTGTATGCTTTATTCGCTATCATTTACTGCTGTATAAGGACTCTCTTATTGAAGCGCTCGATTATGCGCTTTTTCCCTTAAGTGCTTCAAAAAACACAAATTTTTTGTACTTGGATGTATTATGGCATTTCTAAATTATTTTTTCTTTTTCCACTTCTTGTTTTTAAGAAAAAAAACACACTATTGCAAATCCTACATTTATTTATTTTTCTAAGGGCCATTATTACAACTTGCGTTAGTTAAAGTAAGGATTATGCTATTTATTATTTCAACTTTACTTTAACCTAACCGGTAGGATGAACATACTAATGATCACTTTAGCTTAATGCAATGTTGAAATAGTTGAAAACTTTTTATAAGTGGGACAAAATCCTACCTGTAACTAATAACAAGTTATAATAATCCCGCTAAAAATATATTCGTATCCTAATAAATGAAAATTCTAATAATCATAAAGTTATACTAGTTACATACACACTTTGCATATGTTGTTCTATATACTTTTTATTCGCCAAACGAGTTACAGATATACTTAAGTGGGCAAAACAGCTGTTTATTTCATAAATAGCATTTTCGTTTAATTTCACACATCCTCATCGGAAAGATTTTCAACACGGGAGTTGCAGAACATGGGCACTGTAATCATGTGATTTTTAAATTTTCATTATCAAAATTACCGGTAAAACCCCATACAAGTTAATATACCTAAACGTATTTCAACCTAACACTCATTTTTGTCGTTTTTTGCCGCTGCTGTTATAAAGTTTATATGGATGTTTTAAATTGGTTTGTATTTTTAACGGTTCATTGCCATTATGAGTAGGAAAATGTGCTGTGCTGCTGCATAAATTTTCTCATGCGGTTAACATGGCATCATATAGCAGTACTGAGAGCAAAAATATATACAAATAGACGAAAAGAATATAAATTTCAACAACAAAGCAGAGAGAAATTAAACAGTGAGAATGGGTCTAGTACCCGCATTCAAAATAGGTTATTTTTTATGATGTGTGAAAATGTGAATGTGTGTGGGTGTGGGTGTGGGTGTGAGTGTGGGTAGTAAAAATAATAAGTGTAGGTGTGTAGCTGCTGCAAATTTATTATGATTGTATAAAAGTGTCGGTATTTGTGTTGCAATTTACTAAAATAAGAAAAGAGAATATATGAAAAATTAAATTTTGATTTTTTTCCACCAACTTAACAAGAAAACAGGAAAATATATTCTAACTATTTCCCGGGGGCAAAATATTACATGCACAATGTATACAATTTTCTTTTTTTTTATTTTTTTTCTAGCACTTCATGTTGTTTAATTTTTTATGGAAGCGTTCGATGCGACATAAGAGAAAACACAACAGCAGCTACAGTATCAAAGAAAAATGGGGTACGAAATATCAGAAATTCACTTAAAAAACTATAAAAAAAAGTAAAATAATGTTTAACCTCATGCCACGTGCATGAAAAATAGAATGTGTTTAACATGTTGGCAAAATCATCAAAAGACCAGATGCATAAGAGCTTTTGCCACAGCAAATAATAAATTTAAGTGTATAAGCAAAAACCTTAATCTTGAAAAGGCCTAAGAAGAAAAGTACTAGTGCACTAGTAAATAGATTAAAACAGCTGTAGGTAATGTAGAATTTAATGAGGGGGCAAGTATTTGTTTTTAAGTCGTATATCTTGATGCAAAATGTCTGAAGCAAGGTTTTCAACTTTCTACTGATAGTTGATTTTTCAAAAATATTTGTTTTTTAGAGGAAAACTTTGCTTGGAATTTTATCTCAAAAACAGAATACATATAATTATTATTTTTGGATTTTTATTCTTTTTGCAGTTTTTCTTTTTTGGCAAAATTAAATGTAATTTAAATTTTTTTTTTTTGAAAGAAATACCCCAATAAAAAATGTTCGTATTTTGCGAAGCACTAATGGTACATTTTAAAATGTAAGCACACATTTAATTTATGTAAACAATATTTTTTTATTTTTAAATATTAAACCAAATCACTTATTAATAAGATTTCGCTTTAACGTGCTAAATTACCAAATTTGAATACGCTGAAATTTATTGTTGGGGGGCACGAAAACTTTTTTCAAAGAATTTTGAAGAGCTAAAGATATTATACAAATAAAACTGTAAAGCGAATGAGAGCTACAAACACGCAAGTCTTACTTGCATCACTACCAAAGCTTAGACAAAACACCAACAATAAGCAGATATTATCTTTTCTTACATTCCTGGTTTATTACCCTCCACCACCACTAGTGGTGAATGAGGGTATACAAAGTTTGTGATTCCGTGTGAAATTTTTTTATTACACCTCAAATACCCCATTAAGTAAACCTAAGTCGATTTTGCCATGTCCGCCTGTCTGTTCGTCTGTTGAAAACTACGCTCACTTTCGAAAAACGCAAAAGAAAAGAACAAACGTGGTCTCAAATTGCTTGCAGTTATCCTACACAGTTTGGGATTGAAATCCAGCAACATCGGTTCAGTAGGATCAGAACTATGAATCAAAAAGTGCAACCACCACCCTAAACAAATTTATAATTTTGATACAAAAACTAGCATAAATGGTGGAATAATACACGGAATGATATAAAATTTTGCACCAATTCGCTACATATGACATACTGCTAAATTTCGTGAAAATCCATAATAAACCCTAGACCCCATATAAACCCTACTACCGGAAAACAGTTAAGTACGCCTAAAACCGTAATAAATACCGCCATGATACTAAAATTTAGTACGTCACAGTTTTATAAGACCAGAAATCACACTGTAAAATTTTTTGAAGATCGCTTCATAACTTACACTAGGCCCCAAATAAATAAACCCTACGCCCGGAAAACAGTTTAGTACTTCTAAAACCGTAATAAATAATGCTATCATAATTAAATTCGGTACGGTACAGTTTTGTAGGACCAGAAATCACACTGTAAAATTTTTTGAAGATCGGTCTGTAATTTACACTAGGCCCCATATAAACCCTACTCCCGGAAAACAGTTTAGTACGCCTTAAACCGTAACAAATAATGCTGTCATAATTAAATTCGGTACAGTACAGTTTTATATGATTACAAATCATACTGCTAAATTTCGTGAAGATCGGTTTATAATTAACCCTAGACCCCATATAAACCCTACTCCCGGAAAACAGTTTAGTACGCCTAAAACCGTAATAAATAATGCTATTATAATTAAATTCGGTACGATACAGTTTTGTAGGACGAGAAATCACACAGCCAAATTACGTAAAGATCTTTTATTTACCCTAGGCGTTATTGAAACATAATTATTTTTGAAAAATTGAGGTGGGTCATACATTATATACCACTAGGGACGACTTCTGGGAATTTATGGGACTTTTTCTTCCATATATATGAAGAATATAATTTATATGGAGCATGTCATAGGATTTTTTTTTTAATTATTAAATTCTTTAGTCAACATTATGTATATATGAAGAATGTGCCAATGCAGAAAATTTATTTTCAATGACAGTTTTTTTTTTCAATAAGATGAAGCGTTTTTGAGTAACGCGAACATATGTTGTGCAACCTCCTCTATTTTCGAAATAACGGTATATCTCGAAAACCAAAGCCAATCTTAAAAAACCGCGGGATTCAGCGTACCCGAATTATGTTAAAACGCCATGTGCCGAGCTTGTCACGAAAAAAAGTGTAAATTTCTTGCACAGTGTTATCAATTTGATGTCAATTATTCTTTATTTTATGCTTAAATGGTTGTTTAAATTTGGGGCAAATCCTTCTAATTTTAAAAAAAATTTGAAATATGTAGATAAATAGAAGAAATATAACAGCAATCGATTAGAAATTTGGATTTTATTTCACATGAAATAAGTCCTGTTTGGGGTGCTATTACATTGTATTTAAGCCTTATTTAATTTGAGGATTTTTTCACATAAAATAAGACCCTAAAAATAGGAAACTTATGTAATTATTTTCGGGGACTTATTTTGAGGGGACTTATTTCGTAATGACTTATTTCATGGCACCTTTCATATTGTTACCATTTTGATAACACGTCGTTTTAAATGTGATATTAAATCATTATCAGTTAAAGTTAAGATTTTCTCAATAAATTATATTTATCATTATTATTATTATTATCAGTTTGGGAAAAATTCTTTTCCATTTGATCTCAGTTTGAAGCAAAGGTTCCCAAATGAGAGGGTGTGGAAGCCTCTCATTCATTTTCCAAATCTTACAAATTAAAAATTTGGAAATGAATAGTTTTTAATTTAAGATATATTTGACTTACTACCATTTTAACGTTGGGAAGATCATTTTTTATCCAGTTTTAGTTCAAGTCTCTTATACTTAAATCTCTGTTAAGTTGAGCTTAAGTTGTAATTAACAAGAGAGCAATTTGTGACCAAATTTTTCTCAAATTGATAAAAAAAAATCGTTTACAAACTGTCCCAAATTAAGAAAAAAAAATTATTTTGAGATAAGTTGATTTTTTTCTAAATAATTACGATCTTTTCACAATTAAGAATGGATTTTCTCTTATTCAACATGATTCCAATTTAAAATCTAATCAACATGTTTGCTAGGCACTCCTTTAACCAGAACATACACATGCAATGTCTAAAGTTTATTGCAAATATTCTAAGTATTATGTCTATTTTCAATAGTGTTTTGTTCTAATGACAATAAAAATAAATCAACTGTAATTAAGAAGTAACATTGTATAACTAAATATATGCATTTGAAAAGCAAAACTTTGAAAAAGAAATGTCATTTAAACCAACATCTACATACGGACTTTTTCGAATACGTATGTATCAATATACTAAACAGTATCCTACGGCTCTGAGAACTAATAATGGTTTATCGAGTTGTATAATTTGTGCACTAACGATATGCTATAGGAAAAAGTAATTTGTAAGTAATAACATGTCTTTTAATTGGTTCAATAAAGTATATTCCTTACTTTAATTGCCCTCAGGTTAACTGAGGAAAAGTCATTTGCAATTTCTCAGGACTCCTCCTCAAATATATGTTTACGTGAATGAGTATTCATTTAGTTTTAATCGCTGATACTTCCATTTACTTTGTCCTGCAAAGGAGAGACAAATTGTTCGACCACAGGTAATCAGGAAATGAGTAAGCCTTGAAACCACTTTCCGTTGATTACCTAGTAATGCTTAAAAAAAATTATTTGAATCATTATACTTCTTTTATTCAAAATAGTTTACTGCTTTCCCCAAATTCATGATGAAATAAACAGGTGGCATTCATACGCCAGATGAAGAAGTTTTACTCTAATATTCTTTGTCTTGCATTCTTTTAAAGTTGACAAAAAGTCCGCGTTTGTGCTTTGATAAGTGCCCTTTATTAAGGGTTTTAATAATTTTAATTAAAATTAAAGTAGATATTGACCACAATGAAATTAAAATTGGCTATAAATGTATTTATTTCATCATGTTCAGTGCCATTATTTTATTTATTTTTTTAAATAATTTTTGATGTATTCTTAGAAAAATTTCCATTTTTGTAGTTATGTTGTTGTATTTGTTGCCCTAGTGCTGCCCCCTGTATACTTTCGCCATTCCTAGTGTACTTGATAATCCGTAAAAAAATAATATAAGCACAAAACTTCTTAAATCTAAGAAAACCAAGCCGTCAAATGAATTTGTTAAGTATAGTTTCCTGATTTCTTGAGAACGAAGGCTGACCAGAGTGGCCTATATTGTACCACGGGAGTTGGTAGCTACCGATGGCATGCCACCGGTCTGACTATTGGTTGAGGCGTCCTTTTTGAGGGAAATGTTCCTGTCTTTTAGGATGATTGTCTTTTCGGGGGCTTTTCCTTTCTGATAATTTGTACTTCCAAAGGTTGAGCTTGTTTACCTGAAGGTAAGCGGTTCAAAGGAAAATGCTTTTTTGACTTAGGGATACTTCGGGGAGCACATGGTGGTTTTGGCTTAAACTCAAAGTGGAAAGGGATAATTCTGAAAACTACTTAAAGGCGGATTTTTCAACACTTGTATGACAGTTCGGTCTGAGGGAGTTTGATTCCTGAATACTGAGGCTTTTCAATAAAAGTTGTTGGCATTAAAGGCGGTGGAGGATAGATACCTCCAGCTCCTAACCAAGGGGAGATTGTATAAAAGAAATTGATGCCTAGGTGTGACGGTGCCTAGTACACTCGGGCGGTTGATAAGCGAATAGCAGTGGTCACCATGATATTAGGCCAAATGGCAGGTACTCATGTAAACCTATTTCCACATCATAGTAAAGAACAAAGTAACATATTATTAAATGGTTCCTGTTAATTCAAAAATAAAATGTAATTGTTTCTTCTATATATAACTTGGTTATGCAAAAAGTTTTAATTTTTTAAGAAAAAGTGAATTCCACGGTTTAAAAAATTGCAGTTGAAACCAAAAACTGTCGGATACAAAAAGAAAATTTGTGTACTTCTTTCGCTTTTCGAGTTGGTTTGACAGCGACCGTTTATATTCAATGAATCAGAAGTAAAAGCAACCGATTTTGTTTGGCCAATTACAAATGAAGAAGTGGAAGAAATGGCCGTTTTTTAACTTTGACTGCAGTTCACCAGCGTTCTTTTTCCAGCGATTATATTGAAATAAGAATAAATTTGCCTTACTTCTTACATTACTAAGTATGTCTAAAACTATTATTGATTTTATAACCTCTTCTCTTTTCAAGGAAGTTACCTGGTAACGAATTTATTATGTAACTAATTGAACTTGCACAACTTACTGTTGAAACAAATTAAATAACTGCCTCTTTTTCAGATTACTTGGTAATTCATCAAGTTCAAACTTTGCAATCCAAGAAAAATGTATTTATTTAGTTATTACATCGGACTTAGTAAACTATGCTGAACTTCCGTAACAAAAGGAGAATTCATTTGACGAATTTACTTCCCCCATCACCAAGTAATGCATAAAGTTATTATTAAATTTATGATTCTCTCCATATGAAGAAGTTCCTTTATTCTTTTTTAGATTACTTGATAATACAGAAAATAAAAAATTATATATTTTAATTTTTAGATCCTGAAAAAATTCAAGTTGATCCACCATTGATTACCTGGTAATAAATGATTCAGTTAATCAAATATTATTTTGAAAGTGTTAGGTTGAAGTTTTGTAACATAAGAAAATAAATTTCCCCTTTTTAGTAGACTAAAGAAGTTATGTAAGAAGTGTCACTTAGTACTCAAATCGAAAACTCTCTATATTCAACGATCTGTCTTCTGAACCGTTGGGTAACTTTATATTTTCTTATACTTATAAACATAAATAAACATTTGGTTTTCCATACCTGGTCTGGAAAAGTGTCCATATCAACCTCTATCTCTATCTTCTGCATATATACAGGGTGGAGCATAAGTAACGTTATGACATATTTAATGAATAACTTCTGTCTTTCTGATTTTATTTAACGTTGGCATTTATTGAAATTTAGATTATTGTTTGGAAATATTTTCACATTATGTTTTGAAGATAATCTTCCTTATTATGAGTGTCGTTGTCGTAGTCAAAAACTAGTCGTTTTTAAAAATTCGTATTATGCTGGAAACACACTATGCAATGCATTTTCGCAACGCAATTCTTATTCAGATTGTATGGTTTTGGTACACACACTGAAATCAAACGCAATCGTCGTTTTCGTTTTTTTTTTTTAGCAAATTTGTCTTTTTTTTATGCGGTTGAGAAAATTTGAAATGTATATGCTTACATCTTACTTGTTTTCAATGAACTAAACAGATAAAAACTTGAAATCACGATACAGACAGTGCAATTTACATCAATGGAATCTCAAAATATCAAAATATTTTGATGCTGATGAATTCTCGAATGCAATTCGAAATGAGATCATCAACATGAATACAAACGGTGCAATCTACAAAGAAATTTGCCAGATTGGGTAAATGCATTGCATAATGTGTGACCAACATTATGATTGTCACAAAGGACACAATTACGACACATTTTCTGTATATTTTACATTGTCATTGTCGTAAATTTAAATTTATAACGACAAAAATTTCAAAGGACTAAGAGTTCGACCACGACAATGACACTTATAATAAGAGAGTTTCCTCGAATTTTCCTCAGCATTTCAGGTTTCCGCACCCTCACTTATTCTCGGATATTCGCCATAAGTTGTTGGATTGTTCTTGGACTACTGGTGTATAACTCACTCTTTAGCTAACTCTAAAGAAAAAATCGAGAGCCGTTTAGTCGGGCGAACGTAGGGGTCAGTTAAAATAAAATAAAACCCGAACAATTTTCGATAAACTGCGTGAGATGTGGCTCGATCTTGTTGGAGCCACAATTCTGAAGTGTTCTCAATCCCGGATCTTAAAACATTTTCAATTTATTGCACGGCATTATTCGATATAATCTTTGTGTCTGAATAATCGAATACTGACCTTCAAAATTAAGTTGAACAACATTGGTTCTCTGTGCTGCGACTTTCCATCATAAATTTCCCAAATTTTTCAAAGTCAATTCCGAAAAAATAAAGACCAATAATAGTAAACAAAAAATGTATGAACTTATTATACAATACACATCACGTTACTTATACGCCACCCTATACAATTGGAATAAAGTTCCATACACAATTTAAAACAAGTGTAAATAATTTTGAAAAACTCTAGTTGTTATTGCTGGCAAAAATGTTCTAATTTATGTCTCGTTTTTTTCTTTCTAAAAAATGTTCGACAACAAATCGTACGTGCTAAAAAGCCACTTTTAAAAATGTTGTCCTTTTTCTAAGACAAAAAAAAAAACATTTAGAAAAAGATCTGTTTTTGAAAAGTTTTTTTGGTCAACATTTTGTGGTGTTAAATAAGGGTTATGATTCATTTACATTGTGGACTGACTGCAATTGCAACAAAGTTGGCTACAGCTTTTCATTAAGGATTTTAGTATTGTTTTGTTTGTTAAGGATTTCTTTCTAGTCAATTGCTGAAAATATTTATGAAACTAGAATATTTATGATGTAGGCTAAACATATTATCATATAAGATATAGGCAATTTAAAAGTAAAATATAAGCATGTGCATATTTTTTTAAAGTATTTAAAGGACTCTTAGTTTAAAAAATAAATGCTAGAGCATTAGATAATTGTCATTCTGAATGGTTTTTATACAAAAAACAAGTACTTTTTTAAAAATTTATGTAAAACAATTCCTATTAATATTATAAAACAAAAAAAAAAAATAATTTGTATTGTGCGTGGATTTTACCTTTCAATCTTTTTGTTTCAAATACGTCATAATATGTATGTAATTTCGTACGATCACGATAATAAAAAATAAAAAAATTTAAGCAATGCTTTTTTATTGTGTGACACTTAACATTTTTTTCTAAATTTCTTTAAACTAATAATTTCGTCTTTATTTTTAATGGGTATTGTTTTTTTTAATTGTTTTACCACTTTGCTTACACTAACAAATAATTCGATATAATACAAACGACAGAACTGTTTTGCATCTGAAGCATAATATGACTTCACGTATAGAAAGTTCTCATGTAATGGCTATTATATATAATTAAATGGTTGTAAATAATATAATATGTTTTCAAGGTTATCATTGTTTAGTTGTTAGAAACATAATAATTTTTCAGTGAACCATACTCAAACTTATAATTACAATAAACATTGAAATGTTAACAGTAGCAGAAATATTGCTGATATTAAATAAAAATAAAAATTAATTGCGTACGACAACAATATATTGTTACAATAAACATAGTGTACTTGCCGAACCATATTTTTTTCTGCTTGTAACGGGTCAATGTTGAATGTGAACCACACCTTAACGTCAAGTTTTTTTTCTGCATTTTATTTTTGACATTTCTCAATTTCAGACTAACTCAATTTGATCGATGGAAAGATACACAATCGAGCAACGCGTTTAAGTTATCCAGGCTTATTATGAAAATGGGCGTTCAAATCAGAATGCATTTTGTGTACATTCGTGATTTTTTAATCAGCATAATCGACCTCAGTGGATTCGTTAATAAGCCGAATTGCCGCATTTGGGCAAATGATAACCCAAGAGTGATTGTCGAAAAACCAATGCACCCACAAAGAGTGACTATTTGGTGCGGTTTATGGGCTGGCGGCATCATCGGGCCGTATTTTTTCCAAAATGAGGCCGGCCAGGCAGTTACTGTGAATGGTGTTCGCAATCGTGAGATGATAACGAACTTTTTATGGCGCGAATTGGAAGATGTGGACCAAGGTATATTTATAGCAGGTAGTCTCGGAAAGACAGCTGTTTATTTTTTATATGCTTGTTTTGCGATACGAACTGTCAAATGTTGTATAGTAAACAAGTAAACAAGTTTTTTGTCTTTATCTTTTGTCTTTTTTGTCTCATATCAACCACTTTGCTGTTTGACAGTTCGTATCGCATAACAACAATAAAAAGCCCTGTTGTTTGTTTTATTGTACAATTGTTGTAATCTCGCGGCTACCTTTTATAAATATACCTTGATGTGGACGATATGTGGTTTCCACAGGACGGTGCCACTTGTTACACAGCTAACAAAACAATGGCTCTTTTGCGCGACAAATTCAATGGCTGTGTTATCTCACGTGGTGGCGATGTCAATTGGCCGCCAAGATCATGTGGTTTGACACCGTTGGACTTGTTTCAAGGGAATTAAGCACAATAAATAAAATCTTTTAATGAAAAAAAATTATGTATTCCCAAAAACAACTTTTTGGTAATAAATTTTTGCAAGTGCAAAGTGTTTTTATTTTGATTTCTTGCGAAAACAATAAAAGCAATTTGTTTGTGTTTTTAATCTGTTTTTTCTTTACCCACTTACAATTATTATTAATGTTTGGAGAATTCCGACTAATTGTAGTGGGGAATGTAAGAAAAGATATATACACTGTTTAATTGTTGGTATGTATTTTGTTTAAGCTTTGATATCGTTGCAAGCAAGACGTTTTGAGTGTTTTTATGTAATTCTCTTTCCCTCTGTAGTCTTGTTTGCTGATAGCTTTGGCTTTTCTAAAATTATTTAGGAGAACGTTTTCTGAAGATCTGGCCTAAGCAACCAGTGAAATGCGCATAGGAACAGCTTATCCTCCAACAATACATTTTATTATTTTTATCAATTAAAAAAAGGGAATTAAGCACAATAAATTAAATCTTTTCATGAAAAAAATTTTAAAGTATTTATAATTCAAAGCAAGAGTTTTTGTGTCCAAAATCCATTTTGTTACGTTGTATTTAAATTATATATATGGTCAAGGCTGATTTTGTTGCAATCTTAAACATCTAACCAAATTTTACAAATACTATTCCCGAAAATAGCTTGAAATGTGTGTATTAACATAAAAATAGGCCACAATAACATTAACGATAGACACTATTTCATGGAACTGGTACCAGTAGGTCCAAAACTGTTCATATGTACCATGTAATCCCCTCTTTCAAATATTTGTTATAATGGATATTATTAAGAAAAAAAATTTATAGAATCTAGGAATTATTTCCTTTCATAAGCAAGATACAAGATAATAGCTCATAAATAAAATTTAGCTCATAGAATAAGTTCGAAAAATTAAAAATGTTGAATACAAAAAAAAATTATTCTTTTTTATATTTGATATTTTTAACCAAAAAAATTTTTATAATTGATATTTGTAACCAAAAGAATTTTTTGGTTAAAGTAATGGTAAAAAAACAATTTAATTAAATAAGATATATGTACCGATAATGGTTAAAAAATAAACAAATGCAAATAAAGGGAATTTTCCCGTAACTTTAAAAAAAATAACCATTATTTTTGGCCCCTGGTTTTTACTTTAATAAAATTAGTTTTAAAAATTTTCAGTGCCACATAAATTATTTTATTAACAAAAAATATATCTCTTGCTATAGAAATGTTCTCATACCCAAGGAACAACATTTTGGTTATGTTACAGAAGAATTTAAAAATACTGGGTGGGCCAAAAGTCGGCAAGGGGTCTTACAAATTTAATTAGTTTTGCTTTAAATATTTTTTGTCCTTTTTTAGATTAAAATGGAAGTTTTTTTAACAGTAAGCATGGAAAATAATATCACCTAAATAACCCCAGATTTCAGCTTCGCAATTACGGGCTCGTTTTAGAGCATTTCCCCTAACAGCTTTTAAAATTTGTGGCTGTAGCGCTCAAATTTCTGCAACAATCTTGGCCTTGAGTTCAAGGATTTTCTCGGGCTTGTGCACATATACTCGATCCTTGAAATAACCCCAATGAAAATAGACGGGTGCTGACAAATCTTAAAATTATTCGCTCTCCAAAAATTGTACCTTAAAGTGTCATTGTGTCTCTGGGCAGTGCGGTAAGTGGCTCCATCCGGCTGACACCACATCTCAGGTTCATTTATTCTCCCGGTGTTATTTAAATAATCTGAAATATATATATATAAACGAAAACGGTATTACATATTTAAGCCCCATGGCGACGTTTGGCCCACCATGTATTACGGTCTCTTTGATCATACTTATTGTCTTAAGAATCATATTATGGTTGCTTATAACCGTTGCTTTTTTGAAGTCGGGTTTAAATATATTTATATTAATAACAAATCCATATATTTCAAACAATAACAAATTGTAATAGATAATTAATTCATTTTGGATAACAAATTTTTTTTTGTCAGGTGATCCACTACTTCTTGCTGAAATGTCAGCAATCAATTGTTCTTTTCTTTATGTCAAAATTTTACGTTGTCAAAAATGTTATAATTCCACACAGCACAAACATGAAGTTTTTCTACCACACACAAATTTTATTTCACCATAGAATTTTGCTACCGCTTTACACACACCCTATGTTTAAAAAATGCTTGTTTCCTGGTCGAATTTTTGGAAAAACTCATGTTTTCATAAAATATCCCTGTTTCAATAAAACAGGGATATTTTTCATTTCATAAATCTCATTAAAACAAATATATTTTTTATAGTATGAAATAAACATTTTAATTGTAATACATTTGTTTTAGACCCTAGCATTTACCAACAGATACATTTAACGTTGGCATCTTCATTTCCGTTTACAGCTTTAGTTTTGTTAAATATTTCCATTTTTATTTGTAGTTGCTCTTAAAAATCTGTGTTTTAGCAGAAAACGTTTCACAAGGATTCATGTTGTGCTTGTGTGTGTCTACAAGGGTGTGTATAATTGTGATTATGGTTATTTGTTTAATGTGGTTTGAAGTGCGTTTTGTTTGTGAAGTTTCCACCTTTTTGTTGTTTGTTGTCTTTTAAAATGTTGCTACTTTTTATACAACAGTTTTGTTATTCTTAACTTGTTTTTAGTTTTTTTATTTCTTACTCTTTATTCTTTTTTTAACTTCCTCTTTTGCAACAAAAAAAAAAAAAGGAAAAGGTAACCTGTAAATAAGTTTCTTTTGTATGAGTGTGTGTGTGTGTATACGTTTAATTGTCTTTTACTTGTGCATTAATAAACATAAACTTTTCTTTCCCCTTTTCTTTATCTTTAAAATAGCTGTAGTTATTATTACATGTGTTAATTTCTTTTTTGTAGTTTTAAGTATTTTTAAAATCTTTTTTTTTTTTGGTTAACTTAAGAAAAAGATAATTTTGTTTTGTAGCTTAAATTTTGTTAAGAAATTAAATAAAGCAAAACGAGAAAAACTTAACATTAACTATAAAAACTAAAATACAAAGTATTGTGGATGAAAAATTTATTATGGTTTTGAAAAGAGCAGTAAAAATCATTAAATGTTGTCTAATATGCAAAACTAAGATTGCTATATTTAAGATAAACATTTCAGTTTCAAGGAAATACATAAAAAATATATTTCGAATAGTTTGTGTTTTTAAAGTTTTTACATAAAATAAAAAAAAGTAAACTACTTTATTTCGATGTAGTAAGAAAAAAAGATTTAACAATAATTATGGACTTCTTAAAAAGATCCGATTCACAAAACCATTTTTTTTTTTTTTTTTTTGATAAAATTGCTCTGATGTGACAGTGACATAAAACGAAAAATTTTAATTTAATTTCTTTTTATCCTTTTTTAAAAAAAAATTACTTTTAACTTTTGCTACAAAAAATTCATTTTACCAAGTAGGTACGATTTTCATCCCTCAAACGTTCGAATTTTAAAAAGTACCAAATCTATATTTCAATTTTTTAGATAAGTTCCAAATGTGTTATAAGTTTCTTTACTATGTTAATTGATTAAACGGATAGATGGGGACAAAAATGATTCAAAGGACAGGTCTTACCCGTTTATACTAAAAACGGCCCACTTTCAAAAAAAAAATACCAGCCACCAGTCCGCTAATTTTTTTTAATGAACAACGCTAAGCATGAAATTTTTCCAGTCAGTCAGTAACGTAACAATTTTTTATATATACAGGCAATTTCCAAATAGTGTCATATTGCATTTGCATTTCCATATTTGTACCATATACAACCAATGTGACATAACAGAAAACTTTGTGAATTGCCTAATAGAAAAAACTTTACTTACAAAAAAATCCTTTATGCTTTCTTGTATTAGTACACACACCACAATAGTGGAGAGGGTATTATGCGTTTATGCTGATGTTTGTAATAGCTTAAAATATTGGTCCTTTACCCACCGTTTACCGATCGACTCGGAATAACTTTTGAGTCTATCTTACCATGACCGTCCGTCCATCTGGCTGGCTGGCTGGCTGCCCATGTAAACCTTGTGCGCATAGTACAGGTCGCAATTAAGCAAATAATTTGATAAAATTTGGTACATAGGTTCTTATTGACATGTGGACCTAGCCTATTGAAAAGGGCCCATAATTTCACATATCTTTGGGTCCATAAAACATCGTTTTTAATCGTATTTAGATAAAACTTGGTTACATTTTGAATCGGTCCATAATTGACCGTAGCTCGCTTACAAATATTACTTCCGGAAACAGCTCTTTACTTCCTTATAAACGTTGGTGTTGACAATAGCTTTTACGATAGCTCCTATGTCATAACAAAATATTGTGCTGGTAGGTAAAAATAATCTATATGCCCAATATAGACTCCCTTCCATAAATTACTTAAAGGTGAACAAATCTCAAATAGATGAAGATATCTTAAGAATATTCGCCACAAAGAACTTTTACGTCAATCTTAATTTCAAAAAAAATTTTGTTTTTACGAGTCCAGGACTGCACATGGGTCCCAAATAGCGTACAAAATCTTAAATATATACTGTGGTGTAGGGTATCATAGGTCGAGCTTGACCGACTATTATTTCTTTCTTGTTTTAAATTACGAGTGTTATACTTTTCTACAATTTGTCTTCATTAATATTAAGTTTAATAAATTTAAAATCTATTTTTAATAGAAATGTAAAATAATCGATAACTTTTCTATATCTATAACTTTTCTCAATAATTTTTTCTTAAATTAGCAAAGCTGTATAAAATTTTTATATAGGTTTGAAAAGTTATTGATAGCTTTTTAATGAAGAAGGTTTAGATAATTTTTCTAAAGATAATGAAATTTCTGAATAAATGTCCGAAGATTTGTATAGTTGTCGATCTCTTTTTTATAGATTAGTCAAGTAATCGATAGCTTGCCTATCTATTTATTAACGTCATCGATCACTTGTTTTCCATAAAAAAAAGTTATCGATAGATTAGTTTTCTAGATGTGTATAGAAATTCGTTACACCATATATGGTGTTTATCTAGATGTGTATAGTTATCTATAGTGTAACGAATTTTTCATAATTTTCACACGTATGTCTTACCTACTGCCTAAACTGTAGTGTATTTTACACAATCGATTTTTGAAATACAAAAAATTAATAAAAAGACAAATTGTTCCCATATTTTAAAGGAACTCTTAAAGGAAAAAAACACGTAGGCAAAATTAACGTTTAAATTACCAAAATAGTTTTACCGGATAGGTAAAGATAACTGTTAGGTACGAGCACGACCAAATATCTCTTTGCAGAAAAGGCATTAAACTGAATATTAAAATTAAATATTTGTCTATTTTATTATAACAAAAAAATAAATAAAAATACAAAAAAAAATCAAGCAGCAACAATTCCAGCAAATTTAATTTTCACCCCAACTTTAAATAAAAACTGTAAATTGTTAAAAACAAGGAATTTTAATAACACTCTTCCTACTAACTGTGAAATGAAATATTAATAACTCTGAGAAAATTTAGCATATTTGCAAAAAGCATAAACAAAAAAAAAAAATAAATAATAAAAACAACAAAAAAAAAGTAGAAAAAGAAAAAAAAATTGTTAATTCATTTGCATTTCATAAAAATGGTTGGTGATGGTTGTTGCGATTCGTAGTGCGTATAAAAAGAGGTACCGTGGTGCTTAAATAAACAAAAACAAGTAAGAAAGTATAATCGGTCATGCCCGACCATTTGATACTCTACAACACAGTATGCAAAGGCACATTTTCGAGACTATCCACTATATGGGACCGATGGGAAATCATGAAACGGCAGAAGAAAATTATGTTCTGTTGTTCATGCAAAAAGGCTTTGTGCCAAATATTATTTAGATATATTCATCTATATGAGATTTGTTTGCCTGTAAGTGATCTTAGAAGAAGGTTTATATAGGCACTGTGGTTAAATTAAGACCTACCGACACAACATTTTGTCGTGACATAGCAGCTATTGTTAAAATCATTGCGGCTCCAATTTTATGTCAATACCAACATTATGGTATTTAAAGCTTTTTTCGGGAGTGTTGTTTGTATGGGAGCTATGGTCAAATATGGACCGATTTCAATAAAAAAATTTTGAGGATGACCTAGATTGCAATAAAATAAGTTTGAACTAAAGTTAATTTAAATGCCAATAAAAAATTATGGCTTATGGGCCACAAAGACTTTCCTGAAAGAAGTTTGTATTGCAGACCGGCTTTGTCCTAATCGCAATTGAAATTGATAGGTATTAAATTTTTTTAATTATCTGAAAAATTTCGATCTGTACTTTGCGCACAAGTTTACATGGACAGATAACTAGCCAGCCGTCCGGCCAGTCGGATGGGCGGAGATTGTTTGGTCGACTCAGAAAGTGATTCTGGGACGACCAGTACACCAAAAGCTAGGTCTAGGATCAATATTTTTTAGTGATATACACAAGAGCACATAGAACACATAAACCGCTCCACTATTTTGGTGTGTGTATAAAAATATACAATAAATGTTTATATTTATGTTAGTGGTATACATTCAGAAGCATGAAACTATTTAAAAAAAAAAACACAACATAATCAATGAAATGACTAAACTTTTGGCTTAATTAGCTCACAAGTTTCTTGGCATTTCATGTTTAAAAATAACATCTGACATATGGCCTCCGTGACTCCGCCTTATGAACACCATCCTGTCGGTTTAATTTTGCACCACTTTTTCGAGTATACACTGTCTTATTTCGTCAATAGTGCATCGAATGTTTGCTTCTAACTGATCAATTGTTGTTGGTTGATCAGCATAGACCAGGGGGCTAATTCTGGCAGTTGTGATCGAACACTTACTCGATTCAAAAGCAATTTTAATTCTAATTCTTTCTGTCGATACTAAACGAATTGAAATTATTTTTTCAGTGTTGTGAAAACTCAAATTAATAATTTGCAACACTGAAAAAATAATATCGATTCGTTCAGTATAGACAGAAAGAATTAGTAATAAAGATGCTTTCGAATCGAGTAAGTGTTCGATCACGACTGCCAGAATTAGCCCTAAGGCCGGTCCATTTTTTGAGAAAATTCCGTCACCAAACGTTTGGCTCAAGAAAGTAATGTTTTCTCCCGCTGTATGGTATGTTGTGTCATCTTGTTGGAACCATTTATCCTTCAAAAGATTTGCAATGACATGAGGAATAAAAAATCATGAATCTTTTGCCTGTATCGTTCGACATTTACAGTAATATTGGCACCGGTTTTGGATTTTAAGCGGGCGATGACGACTTCGGCATGTAAATCGCACCAAACAGTGATTTTTTCGGGATGTAATGGAGTCTCGAGATTCTTATGAGAGTTCCGCTTTCTCCAAAAAGGACAAACATGCTTGTCTACATACCCGTTTAGCCACAGAATGAGCCTCATCGCTGAAGATGATTTGACGATAATAGTCTGGTTCAACTTGCAGTTGATTCTCAGCCCATTCAACGAACACTTTAATTCATGCACCAGTTAGATTTTGTATGGATGCAGGCCAAGAGGTTTCCTCAAAAATTGCCAAGTGGTGGACGTGCAGAGCCCGAGTTGCTAAGGAAGGTTTACGCAGATTACGGGCTCGATTTCCATGACTTTTATCCAAAAGAGTAAATGTTGTCACAAATCGATCCATAGAATTGCGTATAATCTGCCTACATGGATGATTATGCGCACCGCAAACTTAACAAAGTGCTCTATAAGTTTGGCGAACAGAGCCCAAATATTGGAAATAAATTTCCACGATTTGTAAATGTTGTTCTGGTGTAAGTCTTTGCATGGTGATTTGCCAAAGTATACTGAAAAAGAAAAACTCAAACACATTTCCTTAGTATGACAGCTAATTTTACAGTAATCCTTATCAGAAGTTGTTAATACAAGTAGAACAGCAAAAGTGAAAACATGTGCAATGTATGGATAAACTATACTGTGATTCTCTGAGGAATTTCTGGCCATTGTGGACAATTTGGAAGACTCAGAAGGATGCTACATACTTTATTTTATATATAGTTTGCCCAATATGGTGTTCCAATAGTTTATTTTAATAAGATTGACCGATTGACTGTTTTTTTTAAAGCATTTTTCATGTTGTAAGGTATGGAATTGATTCTCGGAGGGATTTCTGGCCATTGTAGACAAACTGGAAGACTCGGAAGGATGCTACATACATTATTTTATAAATAATTTGGCTAATATGTGCCTACTTAATTTTTTATTTTTTAAGCAATGTCGGCTTCTTTATTTTCCCATAGAAATAATTGTCGCCTTCTAAATGTGTCTATAAAAAAATTCTTCCTTCTACGATTATTATCAAGAAAAATTTTTGCTTAAGAATAATTGTCGCGATTATTATTGTCCTATAGAAAATATCACAAGTTTTTTTTACAAAAAATTTGTTAATATTCGATTTTTGTGCGATTTTTTTTATAGAACTTTTTAATGTTTTTTTTATAGAAATGTTATTAGTTTTTCTATGTAAAAAATATTTACCTTAAGATCTTTCTACAGAAAACTCTAAATTTTGCGTTAAAAAAAATTCTACAGTTGCTATATTCTTTAGAATAGCTTTCGCTTTTTTTTAAGAAATTTGTCGCCTTGATTTTTATGTTTAATTGTCGCCTTTCTGATCAATCGATACAAAATTGTCACCTTTATTAGTTTTCTATAAAAAAATTGCCGTCTTAATGATTTTTTTTAGAGAAACACTGACCAAAAAAAAAAAATTCGACTACTAGAGTTTTCTTATTTGAATATTTTATGATGCACTGTTGTTTCTCTCATTTTCTATGATGTACTTTTTATTTGCTACTATAGAAATATGTACTTTTTTCTTCTGATATTGCAGTTGGTTAAGAGCTTCTTGTTTTTGTAACTACTGCAAAGTGGCTGTAAAAATTGCAATGCATTAGAAACTATAACGCAATAAAGAAAGCAGAACAGAATTTTCTATTCACTTTAACTGGTGTGGCACGTGTGGCTGTTAGTAGATGACTAAATATTAGAGAAATGTTAAATGATTTAAGATTTGTAGATTTAGTGTACAAAAAATGCTTTATATTATTGCTGAAACAAGTTTGGTTTTTAATAGTTTTGTAAATTGATTTTGTCATATGTAGCACATTTCAAAATATTCTACGGATTTGGTCATTTTTATATAAAAAATAATATAAAAAAGATTTAATTGCCTCCTTTAATTTATATTTTCTACATACCAGCTCAAGTAGCAATTTTGGTTAATTAAGTATTTTCCAGTTTTATAGCTATTTTCGCTCCACACTTTGCTACACTAGAATATGCATAACTTTACCATATATTATTGTTTTTGAATTTTTTATGCTGCTTTTTTAACCGTATTTTTTATTCAAGGAAGCAAATGAGAGACTTTGTAAAAAAAACCGAAGAACAAAATGGAATATATCGAAGAATGTTTTTTATTCGAGTTTAAAAAGTAAGAACAGCAAAGTGTTTTGTTTACTTTGGGGCCTAGAGGTTAAATTATTAATGGGGTGTTAACATTGTTACCCACTAAGTGTTTCCATAAATCATGCAAGCACAGCAACAGCAGTAACACTAATACAAACACAAATAAAATGAAAAGCAGAAAAGAAAACTCCAAAAAAAAAACAACACAAACTGCTTCTCACTCAAGGCAAAAAAAAAAAAATTATAGTAAATTCAAAAAAGTTTAAGTTTAAGCCTGCTGTTTTGTATTCTTTGCCACACTTGCAACTGCATAAACAATTATTGTTTTTATTGCTATTGGGAATATTGAAAACTAACAATAAAATACAGAAGCAATTAAACAATTTTAACAATTGCAAAAGCTATTTAAAAATTAAAAATCAAATGGGAAAACTAAAGCAATAAATGCTGGAAATAAAAAATTCAACTTTTTTTTTGCAAATAATTTGTATATATACAATTTGTATTTTGTAGAAGATTCATGCAAGCAAACATTTTCTTTACAGGAAACGAAAATGTTTCCAAAGAAATCGGAGATAGATTTCTCAATAGAAGTATCATATCATTATTCGTTGCGGTTTTACTCGTATTAACGTGTTTCTCTAAAATTGTCGGCCTATGGTAAATTATGGACTAACCGTCGTACAACTTAGTGCTGTTATTTCTTGTTTTTACTACAATATCATAATTTCTAAAGGAGTTCTACTGTGTTTTTCTACACTCATAGAAAAATGCATCTTCATATTGATGATGCCCTAACAGCAGAATTGTGACATCAATAAGGCAACAAGGGATTTTAATCCAATTACGAACCTCATCATACAATTTTGTCATATTTTATGTGTCATTAATGCTATGACTACACTGACATCAATTCGATGCCAAATTTTTGTGTATTATTAAATTTATTTTCATGTTTAAAAAGTAAAATAGGAAGCAACAATTCCCATATTCTATTTTTTAAATTATTAAGTTATTTACAGCAAATTTTCAACGTGGAATGATTATGAAAACCATATCGGTCATGCTGCTGGCGTCTTATAATTGAGAGTTCTTCTGTTAACAAAGAACGGAATACAACAAAAGTGAAAGAAATATGTGTAACTGGTAAGTAATTAATAAGACATATTCTCTCACTTTGACTTAAGTCAATCACAATGAAAAAATGTCATTAAATTGAGCCTAATGAGTCGTTTCTTCGATGTTACTGAGTCATCGCTCGGATGACATGTTTTATTAAACTGACGCCAATTAGTCAATTCTGTGATGCCGATTTGTCAACCCAGTGTTGACGTTATTTAAATTTTTGACCCTGATGACAATTTGGGCAAGAGATGTTAAGGCTTTAAAGTATCCTGAAGTAAAAACGAAGACACTTGTCATAGTACTTATGTCAAAAAACATCAGTGTTATGACGCTTTTTCTATCAGTGTACGGAGGGTTTTAGGGCCTATGGGAGTTTATGGAACGATCTCCACGAAACTCAGTTGTATAACTTCTATGCACTTAAAAAGTATTTGTGTTAAATTTAATAAGGTACATAAATTAAATAAGGTACATAAGGTATATATATATTTTTTTTTTTTAACATAAATATAAATTTTTTAGGAGGGTGTTTCCACCTTAACACTTTTTCTACTAAGGCGATTGTCCTGGATGACAATACTTAATTCCGTAAGATATCGAGAAATAAGTTGGTAATAAAATTGTTCTTTTCTTTAGAGTTGTTCGAAAGATAACGGAATGTCAACAGGCAGACAGTTAACTAAGTTAACTTAGAAATTACTCCAAGAATATGGATATGAGGAATATATGAATATAAAAAACTATCACACGGACTGGCAAACTTAGTATATATCGTCATCACAAATAGTGACAAAAGGGTCTTAAATTTGTATAAGTGAGCATTTTTCTGTAAAAAAGAACAATTTTTTTTTTAATAAATTTGTTTTTAAAGGAAAATCGTTTAAGTAAGGGGTTTCCTATAGAAGAATCTTTTAAGAATAATATTTTTTTGTAGAAAAGTTGCAAGAGCGCATATTTTCTGTAGAAAAATCCAAAAAACGAAAGTTGATCTAGTGAAAACTCAAAGAAGTGACATTTAATTTTTTTTTTTTTTTTTTTGTAAAAAAGCGAATAAATTTTCTGTAAATAAAACTATAATGCCCGTAATTTCTACTAACAGATATCTGGTCGTGTTCGTACCTAACAGTTATCTTTACTTATCCAGTAACACTTTTTTGTCAATTTCAACGTTAAATTGGCCCACGTGAATTAACTATCAAAAATCGATGGTTTAAAATACACAACACTTTACCCCGTAGGTAAGAAATAGGTTTTAAAATACGTCACACAATAGATATCTATACACAGCTAGATATCTATTTGTAGAAATTACGGGCATAAAAGCAATAGTTTTCCCAAAGGAAAAATTTAAAAAACGAAAGTAACAACAATATTTTTCTATAGAAAAATCTTAAAAAGAACAATTTTTCTATAGAAAATCTGTAAAGGCAACTTTTATTCTATAAAAAATCCTTAAAGCGCCAATATTTCTTTAGAAAAATAATAAGAGTAAAAAGTTGTTTCTTCTTTTTTTTTTGTGGGAAGTTATGGACCGACCTTTAAGAAAGTTAACAGTGTGATTTTCGAATACTAAATGGTTTTCCGAGAGTTGGCTTTATGTGGGGCCCATTGCAAATTATGGATTTAAAATCATATAAAACAATGACGGACCAAGTTTTATTACAACAGCATTATTTGTTACGGTCTTAGGCGTACGAAAGTGTTTTCCGAGAGTGGACTTAATGTTGGGCCTATGGTAAATTATAGACCGAAATCCACGAAACTTTTTCGTATGATTTCTAGTCATAGATAACGAATTTGTGCAAAATCTTATATCAATATGTGCATACCGTCACTATTAATGTTAGTTGTCGTAACAAAATTATCAATTTTTTAGGGTGGTGGTCTAACATTTGGACTTATAACTCTTATCCTATTTAGCCGCTTTTCCTTAATTTTAATCCCAAACTGCATAACTAGAAGCAATTTGAGAACAATATTGTGTTTTTTTCTTTTGAAATTTTCGAGTGTGCCTCAAACAGACGGCTTTAATATATTATGGCGAAATTTTATACTGGTCGATCCAGAACCGGCCAAAGTTCCCATATAAATGTTGTTATAACATGTATATGAGAGTTTTTCGTCAAAACGCGATTGTAGTAATGATGATTATATGGGTTAATATTCGGCACAAAGAACTCTTATATAAATCTTAACCTCATAACATAATTTTATTTTGCCGGGTCCATGATTGGCCATGGGTCTCAAATATGGTACATTTAGAAATGTTTCCTGTATATATTGTGGTGCAGAGAACCATACCATCGGGCTTGACCGACTATATTTTCTTACTGACTTAAATATGCTGAAGTTAACAAAATATTGTATATTTGTTTGTTTCTCAATTTACTTACATACATTTTATATAGAAGATTGTTTGTCCTTTAAAGATTCCCCTTCCACTATTAATATATTTTTATTGTGTTAAAATCCTTAAGTACAATTTTCTTCATTCTAAGATAAGAATTGTGTTGAGTTGATTTTTTTAACAACAGCAATTTATTTGTTTCTACCAACTTCAATTGAATAAGGTCCATATTATCAATACTTGAATTGAATTTTTTGTTTGTTGTTTTTTTTTTGATGTGGTCAAGCCATAAATTGAATTTAAAACCTATAACAACAAACATTTTTTGAAAATCAACAAAATAATAACATCATCAGCACGAATAACAACATTAACTACAAGTAAAGGATTTTAAGGATAAAAAAACAAATAATAATCCTTACAAACATATTTATGTTATCAAAATCATTTTATGAGATTATATATTGAAGCACTCCTGAAAAATTTTAAGAAGTATTGGCAGCCAAACTCTGTCAAAAAAAGGGGGAAACCAACATTGGTAACATGATTATGTTCCATTAAAACAAACATTGAAAGGAAAAAACCTCATTGACGAGGAAGGATAATAATAATATAAAATTGTTCCAAGTATTCTAGAAAAAATTAAATTTTAAATTATTTTTCTTTTTAGTTTTCATCTCATTTTGTTCAAAAAATTTATATTTTCCAACTTTTTTTCCACATGAGCTGCTTAATTTTACTTTAAACGTTTTACCCTGTGCCGCAGCGAACTTTGTGTGTTCTGTGTACTTTAGAAGTCCACTATAAAGTAATTATGGATCCTTTTTTAAATTTGTTCATCTAATTATGCCAAGCTGGAGAAAAACAACGTCAACCTAAAAAAAATACTTTAAGTTTGAGGTGGCTGTTTTAAGTATTCTCTTACACTTTATGGCATTTTGCTCAGTCGTTCTGCTCTGCAGCCACCGTCAACGTAGAAAAGTCTTTGTTTTATATTAACACAGAATAACGTGAAAAAAATATTAAAATAAGGAAAAGGCAAAAGAGTAGTGAAAGATTAAAGAAAAAAACTTATAATTTGGTGCTTAACTTTTAATGCCACAATAATGCAAAGAAACTAAAACAAAAACCTCAAAACCAGAGAAGAAACTTAAGCGAACGAGACGAAAATTAAATTATCGAAAGGAAAAGTTGAATGTTAGAAACACTTTTTGCACTTCCGGTTCATTTTCAGCAATTCGCCTTCTTATTTTCGTCACAGCAGCGGCATATTTTTAAATTAATGTACAAAACATCACAACACAGAAAGAATTAATTTCTTTGAAAAACTATTGATTATAAATTAATTTTTTTTTTTAATTTGTGTGATGAAAAATATTTGCTATATGGATTTTTCTTAAAAATTTGACGCCATCTTGATTTTTTTTACAGAAAATGGTCGCCGTCTAGATTTTTCTATTGACGTCACCTCTATTTTTCTATAGAAAAATTGTGGCCATCTCGATTATTCCATAAAAACATCAAATGGTGGCAATATTTTTATAGAAAAAACAAAATCGTGACAAGCTATATTTTACAAATATCAAGAAAAATTACCACCATCGCAATTTTTCTACAGAAAAATCGTCGCCATCTCGATTTATCTGTATAAAAATTGTCGGGATCTTGATTTTTCTATAGAATAATTACACTGTGCAAGAAATTGACACTTTTCTTCGTGACAAGCTGGGCACCTGGCGTTTTATCATAATTCGGGTACGCTGAATCCAGTGGTGCCCGCGGTTTTTAAAGATTGGCTCTGGTTTTCGAGATATACCGTTATTTCAAAAATGGAGGAGGTTGCACAACATATATTAGCGTAATTCAAAAACGGTTTAGTTTATTGGAAACCGAAATTCCGCAATATTTCCTTGAAGAAAAATAAAACTTCTTTCTAATATCCGCAGTCGTTTTAGAAACATAATTTTTTTTTTGACAAAAAAAAATAATTTTTTTAACAAAATTTCGAAGTTTTTGTTGTTTAAAAATTCATAAAAAATTGGAAAATGCAGCTAGGCTTCTAATTTTTTGCAGACGTATAAAAAATGAAATTCCAAACAAAACAAGACATAAATGATTAACATTTTCAGCAACTTTTGATTTTATTCACAAAAGTCGACAAATTTTAATTAATTTAAGAATTACAAAAACGCAATATTTGTATTGGAGCCCCCCTAAGGGATGGTGCTAAAGGGAAAGTATAATTTGAGAAAATATTAAGAACAAAAAACTAATGGAGGTCAGTCATACATTTTATCCCCCTAGGGGCGACTCCTAGGCATTTATGGGACTTTTTCTTCAATATATTTCTAGTCTGCATTGAACATTTTGTATGGAAGCCCCCTTAAGAAATGGAGATAGCGGGTGGGTATGTTAGAAATAAATGATTGAGATGAAAAATAAAGTGGGGTTAGTCATACATTTGACCCATCTAGGGGCATCCTAGGCGCTGCAGGTGCAAAATTGAAGACTAGGGTTCTACGCGTATAAAAATCAAAGTTCCAAGCGAAATAAGCTATAAGTGATTAAAGTCTGTCTACAACTTTTGATTTTTTCAGAAAAGATGAAATTTTTTTATTTTTGATAATAACCAAACCTTAAAATTTTAAAACATTTATTTTTGTTGTTAATTAGTTAAGGTTAAAGTTTTTATTTAGAAATTTATTCAGATTCCAACAAATATCCCCTAATAGCGAATCAAGTTGTTTGCCGCTATACCAGTGTTCGAGCCTGGCTGTTACTTGGTGAAATCTCTCGCCATGTTCATCAGACTCGGCTGGTGATTGTTCATTAAATTTTTCGACATGGTAATGCAAAAAATGTATTTTCAATGACATCCTAACGTTTAAGTTTTTTAATGCGGTTAGCATATTTTTGATTTTAATTCGCCAGTTTTCTGCCCGATGATTTCCTAATACATTTTCTATTTCACACAATTCCAGGCCAATAGCTCGATATCATTCAATGCAACCTCAAATTGATAGACGACGGATGTCCGGTCCATTAAGAATTCCTGTAAAATAAAAACATTATGGTATGAAATATAAATCTAATTTAATAAAGTGGTTAGAGTTCATACCTTCTTTTACTTTCATGCCGCGTAATCGTGAAAAATTCGGCGAAATTCGGTAAAAGCAACACCATCTTGGCTCAATGCTTTTATAAAATTTTTTACAATACCCAGTTTGATGTGGAGTGGAGGAAGCAAAATCTTTTCCAGCGCCACAAGTGGTAAATCAATAACATTATTTCTATGAAATCTGCTTTCCTCCCGTAAAGCCCAATACCGTGTATTGTACTGGTCGCCAAAGAAACGCGTATTCCATAAGCACATGAAGCACATATTTTAAGTATAGCCCAATTGCATGCCTCTTAAAAGAGCTACCACTTTTAAATCTACGCATATTTTCCACTTGTGGTCTTCATATTTAATTAACTGTATTATTTTTTTCATTGATGCGTATGTCTCTTTAGTATTTCTGCTTAGTGCTATCGGAATAGGACTTTTTAAATTAGTGACATGTAGAAAAACTGCTTTTAAGCTACATTTGGAAGAATCAATGAATAAGCGCCAATCTCCAGGATTATATTCATTTTGGATTGTTAAATCCAAGCCGCGGATGTCAGTACAATACGCGATAGAATTATTCTCAATAGATTTAAAAAAAAAGTCGTAAATCGTCTATGGCGATTGATAGCCCCGTATATTTGTACACCTGGTGCTAAAATATTAGCTCGTTTTAACTCTTTTGTCAAGAGAATGCTCTGTCTTTGAGATAATTTTAGACGCCGTACCATTATATCCAGACGATCTTGCGTGATTTCATTGTGTCTCATTGGAACCGGGATGCATGACGGTTGAAACAGAATGAATTATTGAGGGAATATTTTCTGTTGGTATTTGGCTATCCGGAACAGGATTTTAATCAGAATGTGGCAGCGGAAATCGAGCATATGCTGTTTCAGTATAAGATATGTATATAATTCATTTTTTTCTGTTCATACCCGCTGTATAATTTATGCACGCATAACACTCATCTTCAACATGAACTATAGGTTCTCTCCAAATCATTGGAACACAAAATGGCATGGCGTCTCCATTTTTTCCCACTTATTTAAATGGTAAATGCAGTGTGTACACACTATTGATGGTGTCCAAGTCTTACCATATATAACACTTAAAGAAAAATATGATTCATACAAGGTACTTGTTTCAATAGTGATTTTACGGCGACTTGGCATATTTTTATATTTCCCACACACATAACAAAAGTAATTAAACTTTTTACACGCCTCCATCTTAGATATTTCAATATAACTGATTAGATACAAGACTGTCAAGGGCTTTAAACTTCACTAATCACTTTCGCAAGCACTTTCCATATGACAGTGAAGGGGTTGAGGAACTCTTATTTATACTGTAATTGTTTTAATCAAAGTACCTGTCGAGACCTTCATGACCATATTTTGTAAAAAAAAACAAAGCCAGGACGATTAATATTTCTACCTGTTACAGGAATAACAATAGAATATGTTATTTAAGTTTTTTACAGGACCGATTAGTGCGGTTTCGACTGCACAGTAAAAGACCGATTTGTGTGGTTTTGTAAGCACTAGAGGTCTGCACAAATGTATTTGCTAGCCAAATTATCAAAGCTAAGAAAGAAAGCTCGTTATAAAATAAAAATAATCTATTAACGTTTAAAAATAAGTTATAAATTCTCTTGATCTAAAAAAAAATTAAAACAAAAAAATTAACAAAAATTTCATTTGTTTAAAAATATATTTAAAACTACTTTTTGCTTCTATAAAGTTGGTATCACTTTTAATGCAATATATTTTTACTAATATTTTGTTTTCGATACGATAAAAATATTTCAAAAACACAAAACACATGTTGTGTTGATAAAACACAATATGTATATCGCCACACAAGTGGATTTACTCGTATAAAAGAGCATATTTGTTATTTATACCTGTATCAAATATTTCTCTCACAACACTCACATAAATAATTTGCACACATAGGTTATTTCTTACATACAATAAATTGTGTATGATTCTAAAATCACACACAACACACTACTGGCCAGTCTGGTATGTGAATTCATGTGTTGTTTAATCGCACAAATTCAGATCTCTAGTAAGCACAATAAAATACAAAGATGTTTATTTCTTAATTCTAAGAATTTTTTAAATCGGTAACTGTGAATTTTCCAAAATTCCTACCGCAAAGTGAAAGTGTGGTAATAATGCATGCATATTTCTTTGGAATAGCATAAATTTGAATATTTGTTCTTTTGTTTTTCATTGTAAATGGCACAAAAACCGCATTTAAAAAATTTTACGTCAAAATGTCATTGAAAATAAATTTTCTTCATTGGCACATTCTTCATATATACATAATGTTTTATTTGCAGCTTCGTTTTTTATATGTCTGCAAAAAATTAGAAGCCTAGCTGCATTTTTTAATTTTTTATGAATTTTTAAAAACAATAATTTCGAAATTTTGATAAAAAAAATTAATTAAGAAAAAAAAAGTTTTACTTTACTTAAATAAAATATTATTGCGGAATTTTTTTTTTTTTGGTAATTTCAATAAACTAAACCGTTTTTGAGTAACGCGAATATAAGTTGTGCAACCTCCTCCATTTTCGAAATAACGGTATATCTCGAAAACCAGAGCCAATCTTTAAAAACACTGGGCACCACTGGATTCAGCGTACCCGAATTATGTTAAAACGCCATGTGCCTGGCTTGTCTGCTTTTTCAACTAGCATAGTGTTATCGGCATCTTTATTCTCATAGAAAAGTTTAAGCCATTCCGATTTTTTAATATAAAAATTGTCGCCGAAAAGTGTTTCCATAAAAAAACTGAAGGTATCAAGATTTTTGTATGAAACAAATTTCGCCATCAAGATTTTACTAAGGGGAAATTATATTGTTCTAATTTTTTATAGAGAAACAATTTTCCTAAAAATAAACATTCGCCAATTGTTCCTTAAATAAATTGTCACCGTATTTTTTTTACTTCAGAAAATTTTGGCCTGTTCTTTTTTTTATATGAAAATTTGTCATCATGTCTATTTTTATATCGAAAATTAAGCCTTTATGATTTTTCGATAAAGAAATTGTCACGATTTTTCCATGCAAAATTTGCGATATTGATTTTTCCATAGAAACATTGTCGCCATATAGATTTTTCTAGAGAAATAGTATCGATATCCGTAAAAAAATTTCCGCCATCTCGAGTTGTCCCTGAGGAAATTGCTGTCATTTTGATTAAAAAAATAAAACTGTCGTCATCTGGATTTTGTTTTACAGAAAAATTTTCGCCGTCAAAATATTTCTATAAAACAATAGTAGAAAACTGGATTTTTTTTTTTTTTTTTTTTTTGGTAAAAAAGTGTCGCAATCCGGTTTTTCAATAGACGACCTGACACCAATAAAAATTTTCTATAGAAAAATTGTCTTCATCAAGATTTTTTATCAAGAAATTGTGACCATCTAATTTTTACCATTAAGAAACTCTTGGCATCTCCATTTTTCTTTAAATTGTCGCTATCACATTTTTCTATAGAACATTGTCGCCTGTAAGTTTGTTCTTTAAGAATTTTTACCATATTGATTTTTAATATAAATTGTCGTCATTTGCATTAATTAATTCTCACTATCACAATTTTTCCATACAAAATTTTCTACAATTCCCATTTTTACATAAAGAAATTATTGTCATATCGATTGGTCTATAGAAAAAGTATCGCTCTCTCGATTTTTCAATAGAAAAACTGCCGCCATCTCGATTTTTTGTAAGGAAATTGTCGTTATATCGATTAAAAAAAATATTTGAGCAATTCACTTGTAAACACCGCCAAGTTAAAAAATAAAGCTGCCATTTTATTTGATTTTGGAAATGCCTCCCTAACGCGCAACGATAGGAACAGTAGGAAAATAGACAAAGAAAAACGACTTCGCTAAAATAATTAATTAAAACTCATTTAATTTCATCGAGAATATTGCCGCTCGCTTGATTTTTCAATAGAAAAATTATCATCTGCCTTACTTTTCGTAACAAAAAAATTGCCTGCTTTTTTATAGAAAATTATTGTCGCTTGTTGTAATTATCTCCCCCTTAATTTATCGTTAGGAAAATCATGCTTTCTTCATTTTTTTATTATATAATTATGGCTTTCTTTTTTTTCTATAGTTTTCTTACTTTATTCTTCTATAAAAAAATTTCCATTTTCTTAAATTTTCTATATTAAAAAATTATTGTTTGAATGATTTTTGTATAAAAAAATTATAGCTTACTGAATTTTTTTTAGAAACGTTATCGCTTGCTTGATTTTTATAGAGAAAAATTATTGCTTGTTAAATTGTTCGTATCTATTTATTTATTTATTAATCAACTTTAGTGAACGCGTGAAGAAAATTTCAATCGTGTAAATCTAGCTTAACACTCTCTAAACTAAAATATTGGAGGAGTGTGAGCGTGACGGAGTTTTTGTTCTCATATAAAATAAAACTGAAGCGAAAAACTTAATTTTATTTGAGTCAAACACGTGAGCGCTAAAAAAGCGAAATTACACGTAAAATACAAAGTAATTTAAAACAAATTAAGTTCTTGAATTTTTGCAATTAAAAACTTTTTTGTACATTTTTTTCTTTTCGCTTTTTCATTATTTTGTAGGTATTTTTTATGATAAATAATTGCTCATTGCTGCTGTGTTGCTTTTATTTTACATTTATAGTAGTGATGTGATAAAAAAATAAGATTTGTAATATCCGCTAATACGAAAGCGAATATATCCGCCAATATATAAAATTTGATAAAATAAAAAAACTCCTGGCTGTGTCGATGTTAATCAAATAGAAAAAAAAACAGCCACACTACTAAATGTATTTAAGAATATTATGACATTTGGATGACTGAATTTGAAATTATTAACTGTGCACCTCCACTACTGAACATTTAAAAATTTTTATACTTATATTATTATAATTATATAAATGCTACAAGTACAGCGAACCAAAATATATTTCATGCAGCCTAAGCGTTCACTAAAGTTGATTAATAAATAAAGCCAATTATTCTTCACGGTGAGAGATCGTATACTTCACATTAAGTCATTAAAATAACTCCAGGGAACTTCATTATGCTTGCATACTTATGTGACCAGATCTTAAAACTGTTTACAGCTAAATCTTGCATTAGGCAAGGTCAGAAAAGGCTAAAAATTAATTTAAAAAATGCTAAAGATTTTTCAAAATTGTTGTTAAAAACTTATTAACGATATGAAATTTATTAAAAACTAAAGCCCTTAAAACGGAAACGTTTTAAAGCAACAACAAAATTATAAAATAATATTGACTTTGTTTTTGCTTTCAGTGTAATTATTGGATTTACACAATTAGGGCCTAACTAACTTTTAATAGCTTATTTTTAAAAAAATTTAAGGGGATTATTTTGTAAATCCCTTCACCTTGCGTTGAATAGTTTTTTGAATTTTCAAAAATTTGTATGAAAATATTTTTCAAGTTAGGTGAAGAGTTTTACAAAATAACCCCCTAGATAATTGGTAATATTTTAAGTAATTGATAATTTAAAAGATTCTATAAAAATATATTTTAGACCGGTTTATTTCTTAAGCACAGAGAACACATCCTTATGCGCATGAGGTTCTGACGTAATTTTGATTTTGGCTTTGTTATGACATCAGAATTACGTCAGATCCGCATGCGCATGTGAATTTTCACATTCCATTTCCTCTAGGCTTTTAAGTTTAAGAAAAGTTCGAATATCAAAATTATTACTTTTTCAGCAGTTTACAGCAAGAATTTATTTCAGACCATTCGTTAAATTAACACGAAATGTCCGAACATTTGCACTATAGAATTGTTATCTCGGGGTCAATAAATTAATTTTTCTATTTTTTTTTATACGCAACAAATAAATAGAAAATAACTTTTACAATTAACTTGATCAATTTTTTTTACAAAAGAGCTAAGACGTTTCTTAAAATCAAATTTATACATTTTCGTATGAATTTTTTTTTTTTTTTTTTTTTTAGTGCAATTATTTGTAGTCAAAATTTATTATAATTTTAAGAACAAATTTCAGTAAATCAACAAACCTTTATAGGCTTTTTACACTGACGACATTTAGGTGAAACGTATGGGAAGATGTAGATATTATAAAACGTGCGTTAACATTGTTCACATCTACCATCAACCAAAACTGTACAAAAATGTACGAAAAACACACACAAAAAAGTAATACAGAAATAAAATTTAACAAACAGAAATAAGACATAATAAATAAAATTATGCAAAAAAAAGCATTTTCTTTAATTTTGTCAGTGATGCTATAATAATATAATTTTTTGGCACTATTGAGTTTCACCCCTATGAATTTCGTATGGGAAGATGTTAACATCTTCGCAATCGGATAGTAGATGTAAGATGTTGACCAGTGTTAAAAGTCTATTAAAAATAAAACAGCTAACAATATTTTATGAAAATGCTAAGTTAAATCCCAAATGAAAATGTTGCAACTGAACCAAAATTTTTAATGCTGAATTAAGTTGTTGGTGGTTTTTCACATATTTATTATATGTTTTTTTGTAAATTTTTTCATTTTATTTTGCTTAACTTTGTTTTTCACAGTGTAAAGGGTAAAAATGTATATCAAACGGTTATGCTTCCCATCCTCAATTATTGTAAAAAAAAAGCAGAAATAAAAGATCTCTCTGAGCTTTTTAAATGTCTCATACATTTCGGCTGCATTTTCCAATTTATTGCCGTAAGATGATGTACGTTTGTTGAATGCACTGCAGGGAACGAATTTCTACATTATGTAATGGAAATGGAATTATCCTAATATTTAATTGACCCTTTCCTGGTTTCGCTAATTTTCTTACGATAATTAGGCAATATCTTCAAACGATAATATCGGGTGTTTTTTAAGCTGAAAAAGATATTTCCATATCTATAACTATGTTTTGACAGCTGAGAATGTCAAACTGTGTTGACATTTCTGTTCGGTAAGGTTTGGCAAGTCATCATGAATCGCTTAATGCTAGAACAACGCGTTGCAACTCTTCCAAATTTTAAAAATATTCATAGAGAAAAAACTTTATAGAACACCATTCCGTTAATTTTTTGTGTTTTGAGATGAAGCTAGTTACTGGTAAAATGACAATCCTCAAGTTGTCGATAACGAATCACTATTTTATCAATTCAAACTGAATGCTTGTTGCGGTTTACACACTCTTTAGAAATGAGCAAGAAAATGACTAAATATTTGTTAGGGTATTCATTCGGTTAACCGATTAATTACTACCCGATTAACTGATCGGTTAATATAAAATTGGCTATTTTCGATTAACGATTAAACCGGTAAATTTAAGTCGATTAATCGATGTAGCGAAATTGTAAATTGTTTGTAGTATATTTTTGTAGTATAACATATTTTTTGTGTTTTTAATTAATTGTTTCGTCTCATATACAAAAGGTTTAGATTGATCGAACGATTAATCGATTTAAGCAAAATGCCGATTAAATGAATACCCTAATATTTGTTCCAAGAAATTATTCACCTAGTCATCAACGATATCTGGTTGCCAAAGGCGGCGAAACTTGCCATACAGCCCGTTAAACAATCGATTTATTGCAATATCCATTTGGTGACAACTTTATTTTCAGAACAAACATTCAAAGCCAATATTTAAGCCACCATTGGCTCCATACGGCCAGATGTATTGGAAAAAGTAGCCAAAAATTCGACTGATCATATGGGCCATGTAACTCGCAGCTGAGGCGGACATATGCCGGAATTCATATTTAAAGAATAAATGCCATGAGATCATCTACCAGATTATAATAAAACAAATTTCATTCTTACAATATTTCTGCCTTGCATTATTATTTAAAGTTCTTATGCAGCAAAAAAGAAACAACATTTATGTCTAGATATGCTAAACATCAACTTTATGCTTTAAAACTATCATTTTTTGTTTTATTTTATGTATTTTTTACACTTTTGTATTTTCTTTTTTTGGAATGTATTAACCAAATATTTCCTAAATATTCGCTTGAATTTAGCGAATAAGAATATCGTCAAATTGGCGAATATACGGCGCACAGTGGCGCCCGTAGAGCAAGCGAGGTTGCAAAAATCAAAATTTTCATGAATGCCGACGAAGTTTTGAATAAACCCATGTTATAGGAAACTTTTCAACGATTTCAAATATGCCACTCTTAATAATATCACATTTTTAGTTTAGAAGATATAACCGTTCAAAGTTGACCGACTTTCGGTTTTCAAAAAAACACACAATTTTTAGTCAATTTGTTGCGATTTCAGGTGTAATATCACGAAAAATAGGTAACGAATCGCCTTATTTTTTGTTTGTATTGATTGATGTATTTATTAAATGTATAATGATAAAAAAAAATTAACTGTTTGCTTTGTGTTTCTCCTGGTAAATCACTATTTAAAAACTATCCGTTTTTTCACTATTTTTCAACTTTGACGGAAAATAAAAAAAAACTATATTTTTCTATATTTGCCATACGTGCAAAATCTGTTCTTTGATTATTTCTTTACATAATTCAAAAGGTTTTATCTGCCCGTACGTGCCCGTTTGGCTTCTAGAGGTAAAAAAGTTCAAAAAGACATGGTTGCAGAAATTGTATGGCGTCCATCCCTTATATGTTTTGACTGACAGTAGTTTGATCTAATAGTTTGAAAAAAACTACTCATTGAAATTAGCAGGTACGTACCTCACATAAACAATACTTTGGCGTACAAATGGTCAGGAACAATATTGACTTATGGTCCCTACAGGTAGGCACAAATCTTATTTGGACACGTGCATAATATCAAAATTGCATTATTTAGCCTAAATCCATATGTATGCAGGGAACAGGTAAATTTTTAGTCATGGTAGCATAAGCCTATATATTGCAAAATAAGCATAATGCCTGGATTAGTCTACGCCTGAAAGTTGGCGCAACAATTACTGAAACCATTAAACAATTTAAGTACTGAAAACATGGCGTTGAACAATTTAAAATGATTTGAACTGTTTAGAAAGTCAACTACACCAAAGTTTTTCACGGAAGTGAAAATTCTTCCTGAGAAGTTGACATTGATCAGCAAATGGGGCTGCGATGGATCATCCGGACAAAGCGTTTATAAGCAAAGGATATCTTCCGATGACGCTACAATATCGGATGGAAATATGTTTATGGCATCTGTTGTTCCTTTGCAAATTGGAGAAGGAAAATATATTGAATGCAATTACGAGTTCCACCTGACCATGGTTGACGGAAAAGTCGTAAACGAACTGACAGGAACAACCTCAACAATGTCATGCCCGATTTGCAAAAAGAGTCAGAAGAACTTTTTTCAATTCAATTCAATTTATTTCATATATAATATGTTACATCTCAATTTTATATAATTAGTTGTAAAGAGTTTAAGATTAGTATCTTTTTCTGCTTAATTATAATATATTTCAATTAGTTTTCATAGACAGAATTATATTGGAGGTAAAAATTTAGCAAAAACCTATCTAAACCCCTTTTTCGTATTATTTTTATATTTTTTTTTATCGATTTTTTACTATTATTTGTCAGAAGAACTTTGGTAATTTAAACGATTCTACAAATGAGGAGAATTACGAATATGGAATGTCACCATTGCACGCAAGGATAAGGTGTATGGAATTCTTGCTAAAACTGGCATATACCCTACCACAAGAGGAGGAAAACTTCGATGAAAATACATCAATAAAGGATAAGGAAAAGATCAGAAAGAAGCAAATACAGGATGGTTTTTTTGAAACAAGTTGGACTAAAAGTAGACTGTCCCAAGCACGGATACGGTAACTCTAACGATGGAAACACTTCTAGGAGATTTTTTGAAAATGATGAGGCAGTAACTAGAATCATTGGAATTGACAATCAAATCGTGAAAAGATTGGGAACGATCTTGGATGTTTTAAACTGCAAAGAAAATGTCAATTCTACAAAATATGGAGAATATGCGTCGAAAACTGCATCTCTTTTAGCAGAAATGTATCCACAGAAGAAGTTGACCCCGACCGTCCATAAAATATTGGCGCATGGCAAAGATATAATTGAGTACCAGCCTTTGCCAATTGGAGAGCTTTCTGAAGAAGCACAGGAGTCTCTTAACAAATTTTATAAAAAATATAGATTGCAGAACACATTCAAAGCATCAAGGGTAAGGCAAAATAAGGACCTCTTCAACATGTTGGCAGCATCTTCCGATCCACTTATTTCTTCCCTGCGGCATGTGAAGTCACGAATAGAGTTACAAAATAATTATAGTTTAGAAATTGTTAGTCTTTTAGATATACCTTCTCTTACGAATTGTGATGAATATTTTACAGAAAATTGAAAAAATAAATTTAAAAAAATAAATAATTTTTTTTTTTAATTTGTTGGGTAATAATTTAAAACATAAAACCCTTAAGAAAAAAAATAAAAACAATCTAAAAATGTAAAAATAATTTTTTTTAGTTACCATAAAATTGATTTTTCTACTAATTTTAACTTTGATAACCCATAAGTAGGCCCCTACAAAGCGTAGCACCCTTTCCAAACGCTCATTTCATAGGCTGAACAGTTATCTATCATATGCTGTTTAAACTGTTCAATTATCTTATTCCGTTCAAAAGATATGATTTTTGCAACGAAAAAACTCAAATGGCGCCACTGTGCGGCGTTAAAAATACGAATATTCGTAACATCACTAATTTAATGCACAAGTGTACCTTTATGGGAAATTATTTATAGTTCAAGAAATCTGGAAGAGAGTTCGAAATTCTAATCGAGTAGGAATTTTTAAGGAGAATCGAACATAAATCAAATTTCATAAAGCTAGATCTTCAACTTATAGGACAAATAGATATCATTAAGACTTTTATAAAAATCTCATTATTTATTAAAAGATTTTGTTTGTTGTACTTAATTCCCTTTTTTTTAATAATTGATAAAAAAAAATACTGAAATTTATTGTTGGGGGATATGCGCATTTCACTGATTGCTTAGGCCAGATCATCAGGAAACGTTCTCCTAAATAATTTTACAAAAGCCAAAGCTATCAGCAAACAAAACTACAGAGGGAATGAGAATTACCTACATACACTCAAGAAATCTTATTTGCAACGATATCAAAGCTTAAACAAAACACCAAACAATAAATCAGTGATGAGTTTATCTTTTCTTACATTCCCTACTACAATTAGTTGGAATTCTCCCAACATTAAATTTAATTTGAAAATTTTAAATGAAAGTAGACGTACTCCTAACCATCAATTCGTGTTTAGAAGAGAACACGGCACAATTGAACAAACCCATCGTATAGTATACACCATAAGAAAAGCCTTTGAAGAAAGAAAATATTGTTCCGCTCTCTTAATCGATGTTTCTCAAGCTTTTGATAAAGTCTGACATGAAGGCTTATTACATAAATTGAAGCTTAACTTACATGTAAACACACAGAATCTGTTAGAAAGCTTTTTAGTCGGTCGAAAGTTTATTATTAAAGAATGTACTTTTTTAAGTTCTTCTCCTTCAATTTACTCTGGAGTCCTTCAGATAAGCATCCTGGGCCCACTTTTATACTTAATATATACCTCAGACATGCCAAAAAACTCACACACACTAACTTTAACATTTGCCTCAACATTTTCTTAGCCTACATGAAAACAGTCAAGAAGCATCTCGATACCTACAGGATCGTATATTGCAACTAGAACTGTGGTTAAAACAATGGAGGATAAACGTCAGTGAACAAAAATGCGTACATATAACATTCACCTTGCGTCGGGAGTCATATCCCCCTATTAAAAATAATCAAACATTTTGGAATTCATCTGGATCGGCGTTTAACATGAAAATGCCATATAGAAGTAAAACTAACACAATTGAAACTAAAAGAAATTCAAATTTATTGGCTTATGGGAAGAAATTCTGTTCCTAGCCCCGATAGCAAATGTCTACGTTACAACTCTATATTAAAGCCAATCTGGTGCTAAGGTATTCAGCTATGGGGCACTGCCTCGGCCTCAAATATCAAAAAAAATTAAAGGCGCCAAAATAAACTTCTTCGCATAATCCCAGGCGCTCACTGGTATGTTAAAAACTCAAATATTCACAAGGATCGCAATGTGCCATAAGAAAAAACTATAATTACGAAGTATGCAGTAAAATATTTAAAAAGACTCACCCAAATCCACTAGCTCGAAATATTTTAAATGACAGCGGCCACTCTAGACTAAGAAGAAGAGATACTGCAGGACTCATCCGACTAGAAGAGCGCTAAACATTTGAACAGAAACAGTAATGAGAAAAATTGTTGTCTGGCATTGGCAGGACAAAAATAAAGTATTTTGATTAATTATTGTTAGTTCATATTTAATATATGAAGATTCGATAAATAAATAATGAAAAAAAACGATTTCTTTGACAGAGAAATGTCGGTTTTAAGCTTTTTCTTTCGAAAAAATTTATCTCTAACGTTTGTTTTGTAGAAAAAAATCTCGTCTTTATAACTTTTTGTAGCAAAGTTGTTTCAATTGGAAAGCGACAATTTTTATATAAAATTAATTGAGAAATTGTCAGTTCCGTTATTTTTCTATAAGCATTTTTTTTCGTTTACGATTTTCTATATAAAATGTTGTCGCTTTACCGGGTGTTGTATAAAAAAATTGTCGTTGTTACAATTTTTTTTCTTAAAGTTTAACTTTGAGTATTTTTTTTTTTTTAATTTAATTTCTATACGTTTTTTAATTTTTCCTTGGAAAGTAAAATGTTCATAAAATAATGTTTTTTTTTTTGGATTTATACTTTAAATTAAACATCTTCGTAAGCAATCAAGAAAAACAAACTACTTTTAATAAAATAAAACTAATTTTCCATGCTGTTTAGAAAAAAAATAAACACATTTTTAATAGTTTATTGAGAATGTACACAATGCATGACACGCTCTCCTTGATATGCTCTCCTCGGTAAAACCCCATTTACTACGGATGTAAATAAAATAAACAAGAAGAAAATTATGATCTTTGTTACATGTACTTTTTGCTGTTGTTTGTTTGTTTGTTTTTTGTATTCATGTTCTACTTTTTTTTATTTAATTTAATATCGTTCTTGTTGTTGTATGTACTCGTACTACTCTCAATTCATTCAAAATTACTTATTGAAGAATCTTCAATATCAAAATGGCTATTATATTTGATGGCAACAAGAAGGACATGGGAGAGTTAACTGATGTTAAACATTATCAACCATGGACTGAAATAAATATATGAAACATACACAAACTCATGTTTAAATAAATGTAATACAGACATATTTGGCTTTGTACTTCCCAACAGACCGTTTCACAAGCAAAAGGTAAATGAGTTGTAGAATGAGCTTATCATAAGAGATTTCCTACAAATTATTTTTTTTAAAAGATTTTGTTTGTTGTGCTTAATTCCCTTTTTAAATAATTAATAAAAAATACTGAAATTTATTGGTGGAGGATAAGCTGTTCCTATGCGCATTTCACTGGTTGCTTAGGCCAGATCATCAGGAAACGTTCTCCTAAATAATTTTAGAAAAGCCAAAGCTATCAGCAAACAAAACTACAGAGGGAATGAGAATTACCTACAAACACTCAAATAGTCTTCTTTGCAACGATATCGAAGCTTAAACAAAATACCAAACAATAAATCAGTGATGAGTTTATCTTTTCTTACATTTCCCGCTACAATTATTTGGAATTCTCCCAACATTACTTGTAGTTGTAAGTCGGTAAAGAAAAAACATATTAAAAACAAAAACAAAGTGCTTTTATTGTTTTCGCAAGAAATCAAAATAAAAACAATTTGCCAGTTCATTTTTTTATGCACGTGCACTTGCTAAAATTTTATTATCAAAGTTGTTTTTGGGAATAATTTTTTAAGCACATCAAACAAAATCTTTAAATAAATAATAGTATTCCCAAAAAAAACTTTGATATTAAAATTTTAGCAAGTGCACGTGCATAAAAAACTCGCTTTCTTCGTTGTCTGCACTAAAGTAGCAGCTTGTTTTGTATATTCTATTCGTTATCATTTACTGCTGTACAAGAGCTATCTTATTGAAGCGCTCGATTATGCGCTTTTTCTCTTAAGTGATACAAAAAACACAAATTTTTTTTACTGGGTGACTAAAAATCAGTATACAGAATTGCGAAAGAGAACCAATGAAAAAAATCTTCGAATTTTTCCAGCATATCGAGACGGCTATTAGTGTAACTTCAAGTTCAGCAGAAGTAAAATTGCAGGATCTTCTTGAACATACTGAAAAACGATTATTAAATACACTTGATGCTGACTGCTTAAAAAAAAAACTTAACAATCGCAGCATCAATTTAATTTCTAAATGGGGATGTGATGGAAGCTCGAGTCAGAAACAATACAAGCAATATAATTCAGAAAATTCATCTGATGGTAACTTAATCATGGTATCTTTCGTTCCATTACGTTTAAGAAAAACTTATATTGGCTTAGAGCCGTCAACCAGTAAAGCTACAGAAATAAAGAAATGGAAAAATTAAATTCCCTATTCCCAATAAAGTTTGTTTAAAAAGGAAACTAAAGATATTATAACTGAAGAATTACGAAAAATAAAAGATCAAATTAAAGAACTTCAACAGGCAATCTTTAAATTTGATGACCAATGAATTGAAATTAATTTTCAAATGTTCCTTACAATGGTCAATGGAAAAGTTGCACAAGTTTTAACCTAAACAAAGTCTTCGTCAAGCTGCACCACATGCCAAAAGGCATCAAGTCAATTAAGCCAACCCCCATCACAAGACGATAGTTTCAATGAAGCCCACGAATTTTGAATGCCCCATCTTCATTCGAGAATTCGTTTTATGGCGCATATTCTATAATGGGGCTATGATTTGGAATTTGGCCCGTTAGGCGAAACAGTGAGAAAAAAACAAAGTAAATGTGGAAAAAATCAAGCAAGAAGAAAAAAACCTTCTGCTAGGCGTTATAATTGATCAGCCAAAACAAGCAGAAGAAAATTAAAATGATGGAAACACTGCAAGAAGATTATTTTCCGATCCAGAAACTGCAGCATCTTCCACAGGAGAATATTATGAATTAATAAGACGATTCCAGATCATATTACAAGTAAAAGCATGCAGCAGAAAGATATATTCAAAAAAATTTGGCCAGTATGCAAATAAAACAGCAATTCTTTATAACAAAAAATGGGGGGGGGGGGGTGCTTTAAAACCATGTGAGATAAGGCCATGATGGCTTTATCTCTCATTCAATAGGGAGATAAAGCCTTTTTTCATTTAAATGGGAGATAAAGCCATCATGGCCTTAGCTCACATTAGCAATATTAGAAAAAGGCTTTATCTCTCATTTCAGTTTTGAAGAACTTTTGCATTTTACATTGATTAATAATAGATTTTCCCTTTGACGAAATCAGGCTTTGCATACTTAAGTTTTTCCGCGTGGCGGGCTGCGGCCGTGCTTACGGGTTTTATCCTCCAGTAGGACGCGGCAGGTGGCTTCGCGGAATAAAGTTTTCCTGCGTGCGTCACAAGAATAAAAAAATTTATTTTCCCGGAAACACTAAAGTAAAGTATTGGAATCTGGCTTCAAATACTAAAGTTTAAAATATGGCTTTATCTCTCATTTGCGAAAAAAAAGTTTGGCTATATCTCTCATTTCGCAAAATTTTAAATATGACCTTACCTCTCAATGATTGGGCAATAAGGCCATTATGGCTTTATCTCCCATTCAATTGAGCAATAAAGCCATACTGGCCTTATCTCACATGGTTTTAAAAAATAAGTATCAGTTATTAAATATAACAGAAAAAATGAGAGATAAAAAATATATATTTCATATATTCAACTTTTACACTGCAACTCACCAAAAAAATGAAAATGCATTTTTAACTCTCCATAAATGTTGTTCCTATCAGTCGAATTTTACGATTTGTCGCGGAAATTAAATGTTAAGATCCCACCTATCGAACAGTAAAAACCTTGAAATTACCCACTGTGCGCCGTCGTGGTCGAGCAATTAAGGTTTCCACGCCAGAAAAGGTTAAGCAAATCTACAAAACGTCATTTGATGATCGGCGGCTGTATGTAAGTGACTGAACATCTTAATATTGGAAAGTTGTGCCACGAGGGATGTGTGGCACGTTTTCTTTTTTATCAATACAAAGTACCAGTTTACACACCCACTACTGGCGATAGGCAATGAATGAATCTCTTCATCAAGCACTTATTAAATTTTGTTTTTATTTTTTTTTATTCGAAATTAGCCTATAGTGTCCTTATTATATTGTAAAAGTTTTATTATGGGACATCTATTAGTTTAAAAGTTATGCAAATTTCTTTACGCTCATACAAGTGGTTATTGCATTGTTGAACCGCGCAAAACCGGTAATGACTACTTTACATTGAAGATTTTTCAACTATATGTAAATAAATTCATTTGCTTATGAAGTTAAATGCTTTATATTAAAATTTTTACAATTTTTTTGCGAAAAAAATAAATTTTTTAGCAATATTTCGAAATTTTTGTTTTTTCAAAATTCATAAAAAATTGGAAAATGCAGCTAATCTGAATAATATGAGTCACCCGTGGTATTTAAAAAAAGCATATTGAAATTAAAACCTCACGATGAATCACCATTTATTAATGTACTTACCAGAGATACCTAAATGAAGCTTCTGCAAGTGTATTTTTAGAGTCTTGAATAATTATTAGTTGTTTTTATTTGGCTGCAGGTCCACGTAAATAGATAAAATAAAAAATTAAAGCTTGGATTCTCTTAACAATAGAAAGAATCAAAAGAGTTTTTTTCTAAAGTTCTTGTGATCGTTAGCGATGCTTGCCGAAATATAGGGAACAAAATAAATATACAAAGACAAAAACCATGAATTTCTAATTGACATTTTATTTATTTACGTTGCAGGTCCACGTTATTATTTATTACGTAGACCTGCAGCCAAACAAAAACAACAAATAATTCACCTATCAGTAAATGTCATCTATAAAAATATACATATTCTTCTGGAATAGTTTTATTCTTATCCCGTTAGCAGATCAGAATAATGTTAATTTGGTGATCATAACAATCATATTATTGGAATGCAGATTATTTGTACAAACTTTAGCCATAACTAATGCTTGTAGGGATATAGCGGCTATATAATAAATAAGTGCATGTGTGTTTGATAGATACTCTTACACCACTTTGGCAATTGTATGGTTGAGTGCAAATAGAGATATAAAGGAATGAATAAATAAATGAATGAATGAGTGAGTAACTGAATGACAAAGTGAATGAAATGATTGTAAAATACAACTACATTAATGCACTGGGCAGATGGAAAAAAGGGTATTTCGAAAAGAGGCTGTATTATTAATTTCTTACATAAAGTGAAAACTCATTTATCCTTAAAACCATATTAATAACCGTTTTCCTTTATATACCCTTTATATTTAATTGCCAAATGTATATGTAATGGATTCTCATAGCTTCAATATGTATTCAAGCATTACAAATGGGTCAGGCCAATAAGATAAACTACAATTACACATAAACGCATAGAGATTCATTGTTTTTTTATGTTCCTTTTCTTCGACTTCCTACGATTTTTGCTTTCTTTTCCAATGTACTTCAAGTTTAAAAAAAAAATTAAGAAAAGAAAAGTTTATGCTTTTATGGAATGAGTGCATAACAAAATAAGAGCAATAAGAAAGTGCTTGTAAAATACTTGTAGCATGAACAAAAAATCAAACATATTGACGTTTATCTTTAGATTCAATAAATACTTCAAGGAGCTACGAGTACAAAAAACTGAAATGGTATATTCGACTATGAAAAATCTTTGGTATCTTCTAGGGAGATCAAAAGGTTATTATTCGACCGGTTTAACCGTTTTTTGCTTCAATACGTTCATAGTCCTACTTAAATTCGTCGTCTACAGTTTTCTTCAGTAATTGTTTGTGATAGCGACACTACAGTAGAGAGCTTGCAAAATTTTTAACGAATTGAATGTGTGTTCCAATGAAATTGTGCAGATCTCTCGTTGGTACTGCGCTTGCTATCAGGGCGAAGGTTTCGGGTTCGATTCCTGACAAACGTTCGGGTCTGTTTTTCTACAACGAACTGAAGCTCTATGCTACTCTTGCTAGGTGAACTAAGCTAATATCTTATTTGCACTGGTATGTGTATCATTTAATAAATAAATAAATTAATTTAAAACTGTATTTACTATTAGTTCTAAATAAAAATCTTTGTTAAGAGACAGACAGACGGACAAGTGGACACGGTTAAGACGACTTTAAATGACTTAAGAACGCAAAACATATAAACTCTTAGATAAATAATTTTCTTGGTATTTCAGACAAAATAACAAACTTTATATAACACATGTGGTAGTGGAGGGTATTTAAAAATTTTGCAACTCAGATTTCTTGTTGCCATAGACAGGTCGGTTTTGTTTCATGTTTTGCTTTTAAATTTTTTTGCGTTTTTCTGTACTCTTTTTTGTTGCAATATTTCTTTTAACCTTTATGTCAACAGCTACATACCTGGGTATGTTTTGAATTTTAAAAACGCTGTATGTCTGAAAGTGACTTTTATATCGCTCTGAAATTTCATGATATCCTCACTTGCAGTGTTTTCTAACATATTCTGATGTTTGAATAAAATTGGACTAAGCAGACCATGGATGTGGTCATTTTTTAATTCCTATCCCTTACGTCAACAACTGCATACCCGGGTATGTTTTGAATATTAATAACGCTGTATCTCTGAAAGTGGCTTTCATATCGCTTTTAAATTTCATGATATACCCACTAGAAGTGTTTTCTAACTAATTCTAAGGTTTGAACAAAATTGGACAAACCAGACCATGTACATCGGCTTTTTTTCATCCCTACCATACCCGGGTATGTATATGAAAAAATTAAAATAAAGTAATATTGCAAGTTTATTTCATAATATATAGGGTTTTATAAGTCTGCTAAAACTACCGCTATTTTTAGCATTCCTGCACTAAAACAAATCAAAGTGGGAGAAACACAAAAAAAAAATACAAATAAAACAACAAAACATGTGAATTCCCATATAAAATGCGCTTGCATACCCGGGTATGCATACTGTTGACGTAAGTATAACTTTTCTGCTGTTGACATAAAGGTTAAGACTTTGTTCTTCTATGCTTGGGTCAATATTAACAACAAAACATAAAATAAAGTCATTAAAGCATAAACCATTTTTGCATTAGAATACACACACATATAGACATATAAAAAGGACATGTGTAAGTTTTTGCTTCCATATTGGTGTATGATAATTTGAAAAAAAAATTACAACATTGATGTATATTAAAATATGAAACAGTGGTTAAGTAGTTACGAATATAAATTTTTTCAGATTTGATTGAAAAAAATCTCCCATTTAAATCTTACACATCAAATTAAATAAATACTTATTGCTCAAAATTGCAATGTTAAAACTTTATTTTAGGATTTTTTTTACAGGTTGCGAAAAAAAAAATCATAATCTAAAAAAGTTTCAGGATTTTTAAAGAACAGTTTGACGTATAATATAAAAAAATCAGCCAAAAAAAATTAGGCTTTTGACTTCCATTTGTAAAATTTCATATTTTGCAGATAATAAATTAAAAAAAAAAAATGTTTAATATATTGTTTGTAGCCCCAAGTAATCTATTTAAAATTACACTAAACTCATCTTCGTATGTGAAGTAGTTTTTGAGATATTGAAAAAATAAGCTCAACACATGGGGATTATTCGGCGTATATATGACATTTTGAATATGACATAAATTTTGAAAAAAAAAATTTTTAAATTTTTTTAGAACAGTTTATTTCTGTTAGTTTAAGAAAATTTGAAGTTTTAAAATAATTATTTTTTTTAGCAGTTAGGAGCAAAATACTTTTTCAAACATATACACTATAGAATTTTTATCTAAATACAAAGTGAAATTTCCTTGCATTTTAATATCGAACGGCAAATTAGTTTTATAGTCAACATGATGAGGACTTTTATAATACCCCTTGCTTAACATAAGAACCATCCATTTTCATACGAACTTTAATTTTGGTTAAAACTATTTTTAATTATACAAATCTATTATAATTTATAAACAAATTTTAGTAAAATTTTTAAAATAATTCTAATAAAAGCTAAAAATATTTTATAAAAATGCTAAGAAAAATGCCGAGTGCTAAATGAAAATGTTGCTGTTAAATAAAAAGTTTCTATGCTAAATTTAGCTGCAAAAATGCCAAAATGGCCACACTGCTCCAAACAACATGCACATGTGGCTCTTCACATTCCATTTTCTCTAGGCTTTAGAAATTAAGAAAGGTTGAAACTTCAAAATTATTATTTTTCAGCTGTTAATAACAAAAAATATTTAATTGAGAACATTAAATTATTTACTGGTGCAAATAAAATGAATTTTGTAATAAATATCAACAATTTATTTATAGAAATCAATTTTTATTTTTTCTGTGAATCAATAAAACTTTTTCTTCAAACTTTTTAAATAAAGCCAAAACTGAATACATTTATAAAAATGCTAAATAAAATGTCAAATGTCAAATAAAAATTTTGCTAAAAAATTTGTAATGCTAAATTAAGGTGCAAAAACTTTTAAATGGTCACACTGATACTTATACTTCAATACTTTTAGATTTAGTTTTTCTCACTATTTTTGAACTTTTACTTAGAGCCGATTTACATTAATAGCGATGTTGCTGCGACAATGCTTCAGTTCTCTTTTGGCACCCCTTATTTAATTTATTCGCATTTACATAAAGACTTGTTTTGTTGCAACAGTCAGGCGACTTTTTGACATAAAATTGATTAATCCTTCTTTATCGTGCATTCGTAACAGTACTGCCATAAAGTAATAAAATATTAGTTCAAGAAATGTTTGCTAAATAGGCAATACAAACAACAATTTATAAAGCAACATGAACAAATTATTTAAAGTAAAATGTTTGTTGAAACCACGAAATAACTAAACTTTTGGTCGAAACTTGCGATTTTGATGATGCTGAAAATATTCTAATTGGCAACACTGCTCATGCATACCATATCAAAAATAAGAGAGAAATAAATATGCAAAAGAGAAGTGTCAAAATTGTGGCTTCAATTTTCATTACGTACGAATTGTAATGCCGCGCAAGCTTCTCTACTTTTTTTTTTTTATATTTTATTAGCAAAATAGTCGTGAAACATTCGATTGAATTTGGCAACTTCAGATTCGGCGATACGAATACGAATATCCGTCACATCACAAGTTAAATAAAGAAAAATTATGCACTTAATTTAAAAAATAAGAGTGCTTGATTCGGCTGTATCAACTCTTCAATACCCTTCACCCACTAACACACAAGACCAAACATAATTTAAATACAAATATGTTAAGTTCATTTTTCAACAGAAGTAAAGAAAATACATGTTTTTTCTATTGAAAACAGATAATCATTCACAGTAACAAATTTCGATCCACCAGTAAAAATACAATTTGGTTTAAAGATTGATGTTTGACTTTTGATTGCCAGCCGTCGTCAATGGCGGTGTTTTCTGAAAAGATGGTGTGGCTACTATCGAAACTTGTCAAATCAACTTTTGCGTTGGTTCAATCCCAGCTTCAGTCAATAATGAAAAATTATCAATAAATTTTAATTAATTTCATGTTCTTAATTCCTTTCTTCATGACAAATAATTTAATGAAAATTAAATTTGATGAACTTAAGCCTGATTAAACAATTTAAGTTTGGATTAAAACCCATAAACAGTTCAATAAAATAACCACAACCACAATACTAAATATTGGAAAATGATGTGTGTATTTGTTAGGTGTAAAACACAACAACAACAACTGCAGGGAATTTTAGGACAAACAATAGATGCAATCGTGGTTTTTGCTAATATCTCAGTCCTTTATGTACAAATTTGGCCTTGTTTCCAATATTTCTGGGGTCTGCAGAAAACCCATTTCAAGAAACAGACTGACATCATTAAATCAACATCGCTACGCGTAAGCACTCAGAATGTATATACTTTGTATATACTTTAACGGGTCTAAGATCAATATTATAGAAATTACAAACGGAATGATAAAGTTATACATGCATATATACTGTTTCCACCTGTGGTGAAAACATGCACATTGTGCAGTTAAATACTATTTAACCGACTGGAAATTTTAACTCGTTATTTACACAACAAAAAACTTTAAACAATTTTAATTGTTTTTAGTAAAATATGTTTTTCATAAAGACTTTTAACTTTTTGAAAGATTTTACATTTCAAACACAGAAAAAATTATCAGTAGTTTTTTTATCAGTTAAAAAAATTGCTTAACAAGTATTTCAATTTAATTAATGTGATTATTGAATCTATTATTTTTTTAGTTGAAAAAAAAATACATATATAATTTTGATTCAATTAATATTTTAGTTGTTTTCTAATAAATGTTTAATAAAAATATTAATGAAATATCAGAAACTCTTCATTGATTTTTGTCGTTTAAAATAAAATAATTTAAAGTTATAGAACTGTTGTTGGGAATTTTCGCAACCTGAGCTATATTTAATTAAATCAATTAACACATTGTTAGAAACGGCAAAGTTTTTTGATCATTTTTATAATTAAAAATAGCATTGATTGAAAAAAAAAATATTCACAATTTTAAAATTTTTAGTAATCAATATAATCATTTTAGTGCAAAATCAACAACTTGCTTGCTTGATTTTATGAAATTGGTAACGAATTTGGTGATTAGAGACAATTTATAATTTTTTCTGTATAAGCAAAACTAAATAACAAAGGAGTTATCTTAAATTAAGAAATATAAAAGTGCCATATAAATGACACAAACGGCTTGGCAAACAAACCCAAATTTTACTTTTGAAAAATTCATTTAGGTATTGGGTTATTTGCTTGTATGAACAATCTTTTGAAACGTGTTTAAAGGAACATTCAAACTATCTGATTTTCGTACAAAACATGTTGCAGAGTGTAGGAGCTAAAAAATTATGATGGTATAAAAAAAAGTTTATTTATTAAAATTATTTAAATAATTATGTGTATGTCATTTGTTTACTTGCAAACTTGAAAAGGGTATGTTTGTCAAAACGATTCTGTAGCTTATTTGGTCGTATAGTAATTGTGAAATTACTAAAAGCTTTGAGGCCACTGTTAGTAATGGCCTATACACATACTAACTTGATTAAAATAAAAACAAAGCTGTTTTGAAGGTTTTTTTAATTGATATTTTTTATGATTTTTCTGATATATTTGTTTAGTTAGTGAGAACCATAGAATAATAAGTACCAGGTATGTTCATTTGGGAGAGTTGTCATCATTTACCCATGTTATGTCAAAATAATTTATTTAATTTTTGAAGCTTGTTTTCATTTTTACCTTATTTTCTTTTGTTTGACGTTATATGGGTTTTTAAATTGAGAGCAAAATTTCTAATGACTATACCTTGTACTTACTCTACCATGCTGAGAACAAAAAATAAATCTATTATGAATGTATCAGGGATGGAGAGTAAAGATTTTTAAATTGAAATGAATTCTTGTAAAAATAGTACTTTTTATGAGCATAGTGTACGAAACTATTTCTCCGAACTTTTAATTTCCCGTTAAAGCTTTATTTTTCCCGCGTTTTCTCGCTTTATACAAAAATCAAATAACATATCATGAGATCTGTCAAATAATTTTAACAATGAATTAAACGTAAGTAAAAAAATAAAAATTTCGGTTTAGCCAACAGCATTGACATAAAACAAAAATAGCTTAATTATTCAAGTAAAATATAAACAATTTCCCAAGATAAACTTTTTTGAATTTTGGTAATAGGTAGTAGTTTGCTGAAAAGCTCAATGAGTACCTACTAGGGTATTCATTTAATCGGGCTTTTGCTTTAATCGGTTAATCGCTCGATTAATTAACCGAGGTTTTGGTTTAGTCGGTTAATAATGGGTTATTTTGTAATTGATCGGTTAATCGATTAATAAATTTTTTTATAAATTAAATAATTTCAATAATAAAAATGTATAAATTATTAATTATTCGGAGTTTATTAATAAAAAAAAAAACACAACTACACAACAAACATAAGAATTCTTGAACTAAAATGTGCAAGCAAAAAAAAATTCATAAATATGTTATACATATTTTTTAATAACAAGATAAATATTATGTAGTAATTAAAAAATAAACGGGAAGATAACTTTATCAGTTATTTCAATAGTTTAAGGAGCTCTTAAAAAAAAATATTTAGGATTTAAGCGATTCTTTTCTTTAGTTTTGATAAAACTTGATCTGAACAAATTCTTCCACTTGGATAAATCGGAAGCAACCCATAATACAGAATATCTAATTACACAGTCCTTTTCCTGGATTTCTCTAAACGTATAAAATCTGACATTATGCCATTAGAGTCCTGTTTTAATTTTATTTTAATTTTTAACTCTTCTAATTGTTTCGGGTTATTCTGTTAATAGATTGATATTAGAAAATATGAAAAGAAACAAATAACTAAGCACATACATATAAAAAGTACGTGAAACAAAAAGTTGTTGACAGCTAACAGTTGATTAAAATGAAGATAACTAAACACCTTATTTTCTATCAAAAAAAATTTAGTTCTTTACACATACCTTTTGTATATGAGACGAAACAAGTAATTAAAAACACAAAATATGTGTTATAATCAGAGAAGACAAAAAAAAGCAAAAAACAAAGTGTTTACAGCAAAAAAAATATATAAAAAAAGCACAAAAAGTTAGAAAAAAAGCAGCAAAAAAGCATTTTTATTTTTTTAATATATACATTTAAATATAAAAAATTACAGTTATTCTATTTCTTCAGATTCGTGAAAATAGTTACAATAACCAATCATGTGGGCTTTTATATTTGTTAACGTCATTTTTCTTCGTCTTTCTGTTAAAAGTGAATTGTATAAGTAAAAACTTCTTTCCACGTCAACGGATGTTGTTGGAGCAAATTTATATTTCAAAATTTCATTTCGTCATCAGGTTTAGCACCAGTTTGAAGAATGTTGTTTATTTGTAAAATTTGTTTGAACCCCGGATTTCTTTGAAATACATACTGCATTAAATTTCTTCATATATATTTTTTCATGTAGATTCTCAAGAGCTTCTCGTACATTTGACACAATATTTACACTTTCGTGAATAGCTAACCCAACTGTTTGTAGCTTTTTTTTATAGAAGACACAATAATTGAAAAATTGTTTTTGATAAACGCAAGTTGGGAACTTAATCCGGGCAAGTTATATATTTCCTTGGCGTGCGCGATCGAATCTGAGTCTTCACTTTTCAGTTAAGAAATAACAGCCTTTACTTTATCAAGGTATTCTGCATAATGCATTGTGGCTTCTATCCAAGTACCCCAACGTGTAGGGCATGATTAAATTAAAAAAAAAAACATAAAAAATAAAAAAAAAAAATTATGAATCAAATATTCACTTACCATCAGGCCATAAAATTTGTAATGAATCGTTGAAGAAAGATGCAATAGAAGCCCCATTTGTATTTTCGAGAACACCCATGTTCAATAAAAAAGGTTTATTTCCAACATCGTCATTTAAAATACCAAATATAAAGTTGGCCACATATATTTGTTCACTGTCTGTTGTTTTATCAACAGAAATCTATATATATTTACCTTTAGCCTTTTCACGCATTTTTCTCAAAGCTTCCGTATACATTTGAGGTATGTATTTACCTCGAATAGAACTTTCGCTTGGAACTGACAAATTGGCGTACTTTTGAAAGATGTTTTTGAAACTGGGATGGCTTACTTTTTTTCACTGGTATATTGGTCTCCAACAAAAATTTACATATACCTTGGTGAAATGTATTGGCAGTAATATTAACAGGAAATTCCGTTATAAGTTTTTGTGGACGATTTTCTTGGCAAGCAGCTAATTTGTGTTTTTTGTACTAAAATATTGCTCCACATTGCACTTCTTTTCGCTATTTATTTTACTCGAACACACATTACAAAAAAGCCAATCTTTTTCAACTTTAAGAACTTCAGGATACAATTTTACCATTTTTAGCAAAAATAACATATTTGACTTTTCTTTCGGCATTTTTTTTTTATTATTTTTTCGTTCACAACGGCCGGTTTACTTATTTTGTTTTAAACTCAAATAAGTAACATGGCTGTTTTTTTTGGGATGGTAAGTTTATTAATTTTAGTTGTAATAAAGCGCCCAAAAACGTTGAGTCCACAACTAACATATTTTTGTTTTAACCCAGAAAAAAGTTGTCAATTATTTTTTTTTCTCATGTTTTCTCAAAAAAATATTTTTTACGTAAAAATTATGTTAAAAAAGCTATTTTACAGCAAAAACATAGGAAAAAAGCAAAATAAGCACCATAATAACAAAAATAGCAAAAAAAAAAGCAAAAATGGGCAAAAACAGCAAAAAAGAAGCAAAAAAAGCAAATTTGTCTTCTCTGGTTATAATACTAAAAAGAAATTACAAATTTCGCTACATCGGTTAATCGGTTAATCGACTGCAATTAACCGGTTTAATCGTTAATCAAAAATAGCCAACTTTAAATTAACCGATCAATTAATCGATTAACGATTAACCGAATAAATACCTTAGTACCTACTAGTAATGAGCTCAGTAACTACTTTTTACTTCTATTATTTTCACTACTGAGTATTTGCTTACTAATACTCAGCTCAATAACTTCTTTTTAGTTGTGTTATTTTCAGTTCTGAATATTTACTAACTGGTAACGAGCTCAATAATTACTTATTAAGTCATTTAAATTGCACCAATTTTTTAATTGCACAAATGGCTTTTATCAAAAATATTTGAAGAATTTATTTTAAGCAATTTGGTATTATTAAAATATTAGAATTGTGTTACTATGTCTGTGGATCTGTCTTACTGTTCGACTTACTTCTGCCTCTTCTGACTAACTGCACGCAAAGAAAAAATATGGTTGGACAAAATTACGGCAACTAAACTATGTTTATTGTAACGATATATTATTGTCGTACACAAAATATAGTTATTTTTATTTAATATTAACAATATTATAGTTACTGTAAAATAAATTTAAGTTTGGTTCACTGAAAAATAATCATTTTTATAACAGCTAAATAATGATAACTTTATTCCTCACAACCATTTAATGATATTTTATTGCCATAACATGATTACTTTCTATACGTGTATTCATAATATGTTTAAGATGCAAACAAATTATCTTTACTCTAATAATATTTTGTTAGAGCCATTTGCAAAATAATTTTGCATCAGTTGTGTCGTTTGTTTTACATATGCCTATCGAATCATTTGTTATTCAGTGGTTAAACAAATTAAAAAAAATACCCATTAAAAAAACCAAGGTTAAAGAAATTGTAGGTACATTAAAAAAATTGTAAAGTGTCACAAAACAAAATATCAATGCTTAAGAAATTTTAATATTGTTTGAAAATAGTGCAATCTACATATTATTATGATTAACATGATAATAATATGATTACTTATTAAATTATTATGATTAAAATGATAATAATATTAATACATCTTAAATTATTATGATTAATATGATAATAATATGATTAAATTAAATTATAATATGATGTAATAAAAACAAATTAGGACTAAGGGAAAAATATTATGATGTAATATAACTAATATATTTGGTCATAATATGATTCAATAATAATCCTAACCCTTAGATTCTCTGTAACTTTTGGCCACTAAGTTATCCTCTTGATCTGGCCAGACCACAATTCTGTGGTTTTCACGAATAATCGCGTAAGTTATAAAACCAAACTTTTCAGGAGAGCAAAAACAATTAATTTTTTCAATTGCGGCTTCTGTAGATGCTTTTTTAAACTTTTTTCTTTACTATCCTCTTAACAGTGACTTTCTACGTATTATACATAGCTTTCATGAAAAATCCTCACAGGATCACAATCTGTAAAAGGATTAAAAATGCATATGTTTGATTGACTCATTAAGTGTGTGCAATATAACATCATATCTCCACATAAGTTCTTTTTTGTGAAAATAAATGTTATCATTTTAATCACACATGACGACTTACATTGTTATTTTTACGACTTTAGTTGTTATTAATAGAAAAATTTTCAAAAAATACTTTCATATTTTTTGCACGAATAACAACATAACATCACATATGCTTTTTATTTGGAAACATATTCAGCAATTTTACAATTTTTGGCGATGTATGTCGACATAAATCGTTATAATAGCAAAATATTTTATTAAACAGTTAACTTAAGTTGTTTTTAGCAGAAAAAAAATTAATAATACTACATTATATTCTAAAAAGCTTAATACTTATAAAAACCTAATGCAAAATGTAACATTTTGACATCATTATCTCAATTTCGGAAAAAACCGACTTACGCGATTATTCGTGAAAACCACAGATCTGACAACGTAACATAAAACTTTTCGAACCGTTTTGTTTCTTTTAGGGCTCAATGTATTCTCGCACGAAAAAAAAATTTAAATTCATTTACATCCATGTAAACACTCCATGTAAATACTATCTTTAATGCAATATTTTTCTATAAATATACAGTAAATAGTAAATATGTATGTACTTGATTGTACATAACGTTAAAGTAATATTTTCAGCAACATTTACTATGCTCTTGTAAATATTCCGTTGCACTTATTCTCTACCAACATTTGTGTGCATTATTTGACAACGGTGGCAATGGGAATAAATGAAAATGCCATAATGAAACAACATTTTTTGATAAGAAAAAATTGAAACACGCTTTGAACACCAGCTGACAACTTGACAAAAATGCCACATGACAGTGCAGGATGGAAATAGCAAAATGAACAGCAGAACTACAAGGAAATTTCATTTGATATACAATATTCTATAAAAATTGTACGAAAAAATTATAAATAAATAAAATATACATGCATCAAGAATAATTTTACACATGTTTTCTTTTTTAATATGAATGTATCATAGAAAACTAAATTTATGTAAAAAAATAAGTAAATAATAAAAGTAGATGTGAAAGAAAATTTAAAGAAAGGATTGCTTTAAAACGGTTTACAAAAAGCTACAGCTTGATTGCTACAGTATTTCAAAATAATTAATATCTGGGGGAAAAATTTATTGCACAGTTAATCTAATAAAAAGTTGGAATGTATTGCCGTGGCATATCAATGGTTTAAAACGCCACAATTACAACCAATTACATTGCCATATTTAAAACTACTGCTTCCATAATTATTCTGCAGCAGTAGAAAGAGAATTAAAATGTTCTGTAGTTATTTATATGTTATTACTTTCGCTCAATGCTGTAATGCTATGTTCGCACGGCATATTGAATTACGTTGTTCGCTCTCTGAATTACGAATGCGAATTATGCTGTTCGCACGGCACATTCATAATTCAACAAATCCTCTTCTTACATTTATGAACATTGTTTTGTTTTAAAAATGAAAACAAAAGCAAGTAACAATTTAAAATGTCTCATTATTTTATCAATTTCTGTTTTGTAAATTCATTTGTTGTTTTAAATTTCACCAAAAGCAACTTTTTAAAATTTTATGTTTTATTTTTATTTTTTCCTTTTTTTTTTTTTTTTTGACAGCCTTCGATAAAAATTAGTAATGACAATGATTTTCTTGTAATTGGCAAAGTAATTCAAAATGAATTACGTACACTTGAGATAATTCGCTCTCAAAATGTTGTATGGCGAATTATGTAATTTGGATCATAGTTGGACTGTGAATTACGAATAAGAGAGCAATAACAATAAAACATAAACTATCAATAGAGCAGAAGTTTAAAAATCAAATCGTTTTCTACTTTTTCATTTGTAGTTTATTTATTTTTTAAGCAATTATTTAAATATATTTAAAGTTAAACAATTTTATTTTTGAGTTGTTAAAATGTACTTTATCACGAAGCAATAAAATACATTTTTGATGAAGCAAAAAAGAAACAGTCGAAAAGCAAAATTGTCATCGGTACTGATCCACATAAAACATTTTTATTGTTGGATTATGCTTTTTAATGTAGAAAAGTGTTTTACATATTAGTCGTTCGTTAAATAAAGGTGTTTTCTAAAACGATTGCGATGAAAATAATATTTTGTTTTTATTTTTTAATTTATTGCTAAATGAAATTCTACTTTAATGCTATTTATGCTGATGTATCACTCGGTTCTTTATACCTCCATATTCTTTCTCTACCCCTGGATCTCTCATTTCTGTGCTTTCGTTTTAGACTTTTATTATAACTTCTGCTTTTGTACATATAACAGTAGCTGCTTCTCTTAAAATTTAATATCAAGAAACTGTAAAGGTATACAGAAAATATTTTCTATAGTTTTTTAAATTAAATTAAAAACATTGTTTGAAAAGTATGATAATTTAATTAATTTGTTAATTAAATCAATTATTTTTATACCCTCCACCACCACTAGTGGTGAATGAGGGTATACATAGCTTATCATTCCCTGTGAAACTTTTTTATTACACATCTAAGAGCCTATAAAGTATATATATTCTGGCTCCTTGAGTAATTCTAAGTCGATTTAGTCATGTCCGTCTGTTATAAACAAGCTCACTTTCGAAAAACGCAAAAGAAAAAAACAAACTTGGTCTCACATGGCTTGTATATATCCTAAGCAGCTTGGGATTGAAATCCAGCAACATCGGTTCAGTAGAACTAGAACTATGAATCAAAATGTGGAACCACCCCCCTAAAAAAATTAATAATTTTGATACAAAAACTAAGATAAATAGTGGAATAATGCCCGGAATGTTGTAAAACTTTGCACGGATTCGCTGTATACGACTACAAATCACACATTTAAATTTCGTAAAGATCGGTCCATAATTTACCCTAGGCCCCATATAAAACCTACTCCCGGCAAACAGCTTAGTACGCCTAAAACCGTAATAAATAATGATATCATAATTAAATTCAGTGCGTCACAGTTTTATAGGATGACACGGAAAACAGTTTATTGCGCGTAAAACCAAATAAAGCCCACTTTGGGAAAATAATTAAATTCGCTTAAAACCATAACATATAAAGATATTGCGGTAAAATTTCTTCCAACTTAGATTCATATGACCATGAAAAATATCATGCAATTTTGTGAAATTCACTGTTAACGCTAAAACTAATTACACTGCTATATTGAAATTTTTTCTAATTTATTTTTTGTAATACCGGAAATCAGTCTTTAGAATTTTGGGAAGATTGGTTTATAATTTACCATAGGTCCAATACAAATTACCCACACCCAAAGAAAAAATATATTTAAAAATGGTCACCTCCAACAAAACTATTTTAAAAGAAAAATTTTAAACATATTATGTTTAATTTAACCATATTACTGTCACCGACAACAATATTATGGTTAAATGGGTCCCCCACCAAGAAGGCGCAACCATATTATGGCTGTCTCCAAACACGTTTTGGTTAATAATAACTTAAACGTGTTTAACACTTATAATAGCATTGTTGGATTTCAACCATAGCATGTTGCTCTTGGAAAAGAGGAAAATACTATTGTTAATTTAAAAACAAATTATTGTCATATTTAACCAAAACATGTTTAAAGACAACCATAATATGGTTGTGGCTTCTTGATGGTGGACCAATTTAACAAAAAATATGGTGGTCATTGACAATAATATGGTTAAATTACACATAATATGTTTAAAAATTTTCTTTAAAAATAGTTTTGTTGGAGGTGACCATTTTTAAACATATTTTTTTCTGCGTGCACCTAAACATAACTTTAGTTCGGCTAAAACTGTTTTGAATCATGATAGTTTACTCAAGCCAGTTCAAAGTTCTAACAAGAAATGCATAAAACTTTCTTATTGTCGGTCAAAAATTTAATATAGATCTAAACCTCAACCAATTTAAATGCTGACATTCGTTTTTGTGAGCCCACTCCTGTCGGTGGAGGGTATCAAAAATTCGGCACAGCCGAATATAGCACTCAAACTTGTTTTAATTCAAATAAAATTAAAAATATAGTTAATTAAATCAATTATTTTTTAGTTTAAATAAAATTAAAAATAAAGTTTTGATTAAATTAACATTAAAGTTGTTTTAATTAACATTAAAGTTTTTTTTAAATGATTTCTTCCAGTAAATTTAGCAGTTTAAGAAATGTATTTTAAATTTTTATTCCCGTACTTGAAAATGTGTAACCTCTTGTAATGGGTGATTCAAGTAGAGATACTTTTTCAATAGCCTCATTTTGACAGATCACGTGTGAGTCGTGACATGCTGTCATGTTATTTTTGTTTAGTATTGCTTGGCATTTCATAATGGAAAGACTTACGCCTGAACAACGTTTACAAATCGTTCAACTTTATTATTATAATGTATTTCGTGCACTTCGCTCAACTTATGGTCAACGTAATCGGCCTACTGAGCGAACTATACGCAACACCATCACCCATTTTGAGACCCAGCATTCATTATTGGATAATATTCGGCCGAATAGACCACGTCCAGCACACTGTGAAGAAAATATAGCGGCTGTAGCTGAGAGTGTACACGAATACCGTGGAGAGTCGATTCGGCGCCGTTCGCAGCCGCTCGACCTTCTTAAGCGACATCGCTTCGCTCTATGGGCTCTTGAAAAGTACCAAGAAGATCCGACGTTTTCGAGGCAAATTTTATTCAGCGATGAGGCCCATTTCTGGCTCAATGGGTATATAAACAAACGAAATTGCCGCATTTAGGACGAAGAGCAACCTGAAGAGATCCATGAAGGTTTGTAGGCCGGTGGAATCATCGGTGTGATATCACACCGTTAGACTTTTTCCTGTGGGGATATGTAAAGTCTAAAGTTGATGCGGACAAACCCGGTTCGATTCAGGCCTTGGAGGAAAACTTCACGCGTGTCATTCGCCACTTACCAATCAAAATGCTCAAACGGCTCATCGAAAATTGGACTCAAAAACGGATGGACCATCTGCGACGTAGCAACGGCCAACATTTAATAGACATAATCTTCAAAAAATAAATGCCAAAGAATGTTCTTTCAAATGATAATAAACATTCCCCAATAAATTTGAATTTTCTGTGTTTTTTTTCTATAAAAAAGTAGGGAGCCTCGAATTGGATCACGCTTTATTTAAAAACGCCTTTTAATGTCTTTATATTTAATATCGTATGAACAATATCCTTTAAAAATTGCCTTTATTTATTTAAGACTTTTATTTTTATGTTTAATGTTAAAATCTTTTATTGTGTGACGCATATGAAATTGCTACGAATTGTTTATCCTGTACTATAATTATAAGTCTTTAAGTCCTGTTGTATAGGAATATCAATAAATAAATAAAATAAATAACAATAAGTATTGTGGTTATTTTAAAATAAATAAATAATATTGCTTCTCTTAATTCTGGTTTTGTTGTTACATAATTTTTATACGATATTTTTTCGCCATGTTGGCATAAGTATTTAATTAAGCCTAAACCACCTTTTAAAGTTTTGCTTATTTCTGGTATTAAAGTTGTGTTGGGACGCCTATAGTAGAATTTCATGACAAATATTTTGCCAGAATATTTAAAATAAATACAACCTTTATTCAAAAAAATTGCAAAAAGACCCATTTCCAGAAGAGTTAGGGAGTTTATGCATTACAACAAAATGTTGCTTGTAATGTTCTGAATAAATCTCTGAAGACACTATATACCAAAAACCTAAGTATCACAAGACTTTCAACGTTTTTTTGTCTACACATGGGTGAAACTTTAAATAGGTCGTAAGATGAGTTTCAGATGTAAGCTCCAAAAACGGCGATACGCGTATATCTTCTTTCCCCCTCTTCAACAATCAGTTGGCAGAACATTGTTATTTATTGTGTGCTGAACAGTGTAATTAATAAAAATATTCAAAGAACTTTTTCTGTATATAGAAAAAAAAATTTGACTAAAATGTAACACTTTATAGAAAACACACAAAATGAAAACCATACAATAACTAGCCAACCATTTCTCTAGGACTTATATCCTACTAATATAACAAAAAAAAAATGTTCCCATTATCGATAACAGTTTGCGAGGAATAATAATGTCATTCTGATCAAAGTTTTTCAAAAATTACATAAAATATTGGCTTTTACATGTTTAAATTATTTTATTTTAAACGAAAAAACTCAATTAAGATTTTTTGTTATTGTTGGGGAACATTCCCAATAATGCAACGCTGCGCGTATGATAATTGCTAATTTGTTATCTCTTTTGCTTTTCATTTTTTATGTTAGTATTACTCGTGCTTTGCCTTTGTATAAACGTACTAAATGTTACAGTCCACTGCATATTAAATAAAATAAATAAACTTTTTCAAATTTAACGTTTAAGAAGAACATAATAAAAAACAAAGTGTTTTATTCCGAACTATTCATCATCAAATTATTGGTCCTCCTCGCCAAATCTTGGACAAGCGTATCCGTGCGTGTTTAACAAAAAAGAATAGAAAAATTAATTGTGTTTAACGAAAGGGTTTTTCTAATAAAGTGTATGTTGGCAAAGGTAATGGTTTAGGAAGTTATGACTAGTGCGAGTAAAGGGCGGTGAAATTACGGAACATATCATCAATACAGGTGGGTGCTCCGGTGGGCACAATAACAACAAAACATTGATCGGGTTTCGTGGTTACAATACAATTCGGGGCTCTTGTGAGCAAAAACAACAATAAAACATTTGGTGGCATGTATGTGCATTATTTTCGTGATACATACATACGATACAATTCGGGGCTCTTGTGAGCAAAAACGACAATAAAACATTTAGTGGCATGTATGTGCATTGTTTTCGTGATACATACATACAATACAATTCGGTGCTCCTGTGAGCAAAACAACAACAATAAGAGCATTGGTTACGGTTTCGTAAAAGACAAAATAAACTAAGAACAAGTGGTTACAACAACAACACATAAAGCTGGGTTTGGCGACAGTCAAGTGCCAAAAAACATATTTGTGCGTGTATGAAAAAAGTCTGCATGCAGGACAAGTGTATATGAATTTTTTGCAATTTAACGGTCGTTTGAAAATTGTGTGCGTGCGTATATACACATATCATAAACAGACTGGGTTTAAGTGTAAGAAAAAGCAAAATCGCTTGCTTGGTGATCGGTAACAAAACAATAACAACATTGATGTGTGCTAGACTCATAGCAAAGACTATAGATTTATAAAGATGTTGCACTTGGTACATTTGGAATTGGAAAAAATGTTGTGTTTCTCAATGATGAGGGGGGGAAGTAACAAGGAAAGCAAAAAGTTCGTGCTCACATTCAGAAAACTGAAGAGAGCAAAAAAACACATTCATTCCCTGTCGGATTTTTATTAGCTAGCTCAACATTTGGTTGACTTTTAGCTAACTTATTTACAACTGACTAGTGACTAACTCATAATTGGTGCAGATTTGAGTCAGGCGTGTTTTGTGCGACTGACTTCTTCTCGATAACTATTGAACTAGCCATTGGCTAACTCAAAAGTTATGCAGAGATTAGTGAGTTGTGTTTTGTGCGACTGACTTTTTCTCGATAAGTATTGAACTAGCCATTGGCTAACTCAAAGCTGATGCAGTGGACTGTGGTAAAAACACGTTTTGCTTGTTTTGTGTACTTTTTCAAAGTTAAATAATAAGCAAAAGTTCCCATATTCTCTTTGTTAATATTATTTAGTTAAATACATCTCATTTTCAAAGTAGAATTATTATGAAAACCGGTTTTGGCAATATCGGGCATGCTGCTGGTGTCTTATAACTGAGAGTTTTTCTGTAGACAAAGGGGAAATACAACAAAAGTGAAAGAAAACATATGTGTAATAGTCTCTGTCTCTCTTTAGAAAATAAATAAAGCAAAATACGTAATATTTTTTTTTTCTCTCATTAAAGTCAACATATTGTATGCACCACAAGCTGACTCATAATGAGCTAACTTATGGTTAGCTTAAAGTTATGCAGTGTGAGTGAGTACTGACTCGTACTGCGGACATTGCGTGTAAAAACTGAATAGCTTTAACCATGTAAATGAGTTAGCTTGTGAGTCACCTCTGACTAACTTCTGGTTAACCATGAGTTGACTTTGAGCTAACTCATTTTCCGACAGGGTTAATACATACATATCCATGTTTGCTGTTTTTGTCAACCAACGTGTGTGTGTGTATGTTTTTTTTTTGTTGAAACCGGTTTTCGATATTTTTTTTTTAATGATTTTGTTTTTGTTTTCAAGCAATTTATGTGCATATAACATACGTAGGAACAAATGCGACCGATTTTTAATTGGTAGGGTAAGAATATGTGTTTTATTGTTGTAAAAATGAAATTATAACGATTCGAACCGAATTATAATTAATTTTTTTTAGACAATTCAACTATGTAGGTATGTACTTTAAATATGTGTATGTTTGTATCAAACGAATTTATTAAAAAAAGTTTTTTTTAAGAAAAATGTTGACACTTCTAAAATTAATTACATTTCAATAGCCCTGAGGGCTAGTAGAATTTTTGAAACAACCAACAAAATTTCTGACAAGCAGCAAATCGAAAATTGTAATTGAAAAAGTCAAATAAAAACGTTTAAAATATTTTGTGAATTCAAAACAAAAAAAAAAATATATATATAAAATAAAATGCATAGAGCCACCTGCAAAAAAATTGTATTTTCCTAATTTGTTCATTATTTTATACTGTACTTTTCGTTTATAGTCATTTCCATTGTTAGTCACATTAGCGATATAGTCCATTTAATCTTTATTTTTGCCGCTATACAGAAGATTAATAGAAAGTATTTGCGTTATAGTCCATTTAGCGATATAAGCACATTTACCATATATTCCATCTATCAGAGGCTAGAAACGGCAAAAGTAAAGCAAATTATTAACCTTTTTAGTCACATAAGCCTAAGTTTTTTGTTTGTTTTCGAAATTACAAACCATATCAAAGAATCAAGAAATTAATCGTTTACTTTTTCTTATCAACTCTCCAATCGTGATGAAATACCTTATTATTGTTTTAACTTTTTTAAAACAGTATGCAACTCTGTTGCAAAGCTATAAGCCCGCTGTCAGTGTTGTTAATATGATTTTTTATTTTATAAATTCATATTAAATTTTCCAAAAATCGGAAAAAATTTTCAATATTTAGCATTATTCCAGTAGTGTGTTTATATTGTAGTTTTTTGAACGATTTAAAATAAATCGGTCATGCTCTGACAATCTTAAAACGCTTAACATTTGCGATTCTGACTTAAAATCGTATAATATGTGTTCTGTAAATCACAATAGCACGAAGTTTGGCGAATTGAAATTACAAAAGTATGCTGAAGGACACTAGAATTTTTGTAAGAAAAAATATCAATTTTAAGAAATTTTTAAAATTCCATTTAATATGCAATCAAACGCGATTAAATTTGAATTTATTTTCCAAAATAAATAAAAAATTTACTTGTTTTCTTGTAGAGATCCGAAGTTTGAAAATGTCTGAAAATCAAATAAAGCTTAAGCTTTATTCCAAGTTTCTAAAGCAACAATTTTTAAATGTGTTTAATGTAATTATCTAGCAATATTATCAATTTTTCATCTAAAACAATCGCGATTTTAAAATTTATTAGAAATTTATAGAAAAAACAGTAGCACATATTTTTTTTATGTAATAAAGAAAGAAAGGTAAATGGCTTTTCATAAATCGCTTACTTTTTTAAATTTTGCCACAAAAATCGGCATGTCGGCAAACACAAATTTTGTCACCAAATAGGTTTATAAATCGCCACATCTGTCAGCCCTGCTCATAGTGGCACACATACATATACATATGTGAACTAGGCGTATAGTCATTCTATAGATATAGAACGATATTTTTCAAAAAAGTTCTTATAATGTAGACCATAACCAAACAAATCGTAGTTAATATAACATACACTGTCCCGTGTTCGAGCACTAGTATATTTACAATCATAAAATCTAAGGTGTTTCTTTTAGGAATTTTGATAAATTAACTTGTAAGTACTGCAATACATACATAGCTATGTATTAGAGTAATTAAAATGGGAAATAGCTTAGAAACAAAAGAAAAGTTTTAGGCACCATATCGGTGTAGCCACCATTTTTTTTAATATATGTATAAGCTTGGCAACATGTTGTTATCCCTAAAAGGATTAACATAGGTATGTATTTTAATTGCAGTTTATTTCGTTGACTCGTCTATAAATGTGGTATACTACCGTAGTCCCATATTTTGAATATATCCTTATTTATCTAGGTATACGATGAAAACGCATTCTTTATTTCGTTAAAATATATCATTTCACACAGCAGAAACATGAATTTTTTCCCCACATGGAAATACTTTGTTACCATAGTACTTTGCTACCGTTTCACACACGCCCTTACTATTTACCACGAGTATTTAGGTAATAATTTTACTTATAGGCTCTTTACAAGTTTAATGGTTACAAATTTTAACTTTTTCAGTATGTAATCGATGATTTGAAGGTATTTAAATGTTTCCCATGTGTATTGCTTTCGTCATAATATAAGGAAGCACTAGTAAATTTAACATCTCCAACCTGTCTTTATAACATACGTTATTCTCCGCAAACCAAAAACAATAAATAAATTAATAAATTTTTCATTTTAATTGCTTTATTTTCTAAAAATATTTTTGCAGACCTTTATAAGAATTTTACAAACTTCTTAAAGCTAGACTTCCAAAGCCTGACTATTTTTCATAATTTGTAATAATTATTTGTTGTAATTATAAACAAAATTGGATTTTTCATCGGAAACAATTTAATAATTTGTCAAATAATAGGTACAATCTTAATAAAATGTATTGAAAATCAAGTTTTCATACATTTTTAAACAGAAAATAAATAACATTTCAAGAAATTACGTGCACACACATCAAACTGGCTGCAAATTTTTATGAAAATCAAAAGCATTTTGATTATGTCGCCATGTCGCTTTAGTAAACATAAAATATCTTTTATAAACAAAGCAGTTAATTTTTTTTAGAAAAATGATTTCTTATATTCCTACAATTGTTTAAATTAAGACAATAACAGCATTTGAACTTCGATGCAAATCGATATACATTCATCTGTACAACAATAAAACACATATTATTGCCCTACAATTAAAAATCGGTCACATATGCGTTTTCATAAGTTTTTTACACATAAATGGCATGCAAACAAAACTTCTTTTATTACTTAAATGTGTTTTCAACGAGAAAATCAAGACTTCTTTTAGTTTTTTTATATTTTTTCATTGCCATGTACATACGAGTACATACACACACGCATGCACGCACATATACGCTGATAGATGAGAATAAAAAGTTCTCTGAGAATAAAAACAAAGACTATAATTTACTCTCACAAATGGATTTAGCGGCTAAATCCACCAGAAAAATTAATATAGACAAAAAAATGTATGAACTTTGTATGGCAGTGCAATATCTTTATAAATCTATAGTCTTTGCTCATAGTGACGTCGCGAATAAACAAAATACATACGTACATACACATATAATTTTCGGTGTGAATAAGAAAAAGCAAAATCGCTTGCTTGGTGATCGGTAACAAAACAATAACAACATTGGTGCGTGCTGGACTCATGGTGACGTCGCGAATGAACAAAATACATACGTACATACACATATAATTTTCGGTGTGAATAAGAAAAAGCAAAATCGCTTGCTTGGTGATCGGTAACAAAACAATAACAACATTGATGTGTGCTAGACTCATAGTGACGTCGCGAATAAACAAAATACATACGTACATACACATATAATTTTGGGTGTGAATAAGAAAAAGCAAAATCGCTTGCTTGGTGATCGGTAACAGAACAATAACAACATTGATGTGTGCTAGACTCATAGTGACGTCGCGAATAAAATACGTTACAAGTAAATAAGGTGGAACGGTTGTGTGTTTGAACATTTTCGTGAACAGATTTGTGACTGCAGGCGACAAGCGTTGGTAAACGGATATTATTTTACATATACGTGCAGACCAAGAGTTGATATATTGGCTGATAATTCTGTGAGTACAATTTCATTATATTTATAAATACAATGGCAGCTTCTATTAAAGGCTTGCAATCAAAACGACGTGTGGAAAAATCCTCAATTTCTCGGGCTTTGACATTTGCGCAGAATCCCTCTGCTGAGATTAGTGCTGCTCAAATTGAAGCCCGCTTAAGTCGTTTGGACGCCGCTTTTGATGAGTTCAAAGAGCTCACTAAGGAACTCTACAACTTTGATGAGGATAGGGATTTTACAGATCCTGAAGATGAGTTTACTGAATATGAGGGTAAATATTTTACGGCCAAGGGGATTTTTAGAGAGATGTTGGAAGCATGCGGTCCTCGCGAACCCATTCCTGAACCACACGATGCTATTTATCGATTAGCTGAACAACAATCAACGTTGTTAAATAGGTTAGACTCACCCCTCAATGTGCGCAATGGAGACAATGATTTACCGAAGATTCGTATTGAGCCTTTTACTGGCAACTACAAGGATTGGCCGGCCTTTAAGGATATTTTTAATAGCGCAATTAATTCAAAGCCCAATTTAACAAATATACAAAAATTTCATTATTTGAAGTCCGTGTTAAAAGATGAGGCGGCCAATCTCATCAAACATATGCAGGTTACGGATTTATCTTATTCTACTGCATGGGATCGTCTCAAGGAGCGGTATGACCGCCCGAGGCATATCGTCAATTCGTATATAGAAACATTTATGGCTCTTTCAGCAATGAAGGAGGAAAATCCTACCGGTTTACGCAGAGTTTCTGATATCTCAAATGAGGTAATTAGGGGTTTGGAGGCTATTGGGTATGATGAGCGTGACCACTGGTTAATTTATATTCTTCAGACGAAAATAGATGCTGACTCTCGTAGAAGATGGATCGAAAACACACGTGAGGAACCTAAGCCAACAATCTACTCGTTTCTAAAATTTTTGGATCAACGGTGTGAAGAAATTGAATTGGGCGAAAATACCGATAGGAAGAACAATAGCAAATCGAATAATTCAAAACGAAATACGTCTGCCGCACTGGTGGCTACAAACAATAATATGGGCTGCACAAACTGTCGTTCGGGTGAACATTTTCTGCAGAAATGTCCACAGTTTTTATCATTGTCTGTAAATGAGCGCCGTAAATTTGTAAAGGAAAAACATTTATGTTTCAATTGTTTGCGTGCCGGACATACTGTTTACAGTTGTAAATCGAAGAATAAATGTCGCTCGTGTCAACGTACTCACAATAGTCTGCTTCACACTGTGCAACCAACGGGTAATGGTCAACGGGACAACAATTTCCCTTCTGGATCGGGTATCGTAAATTCAACAACGGGAATCACTCCACAGGTAGCAGTGAATACCCTGGTTTCGCAGTCTGGTCCGACAACTACGGGACAACTTGGCTTTGGACGCATTTTACCTACTGCGCTTGTTAACGTTCGTAATCATGCGGGAAATCTTATTGCTTGCCGTGCTTTGCTTGATACGGCATCGGAATATTCATATATCTCAGAGGGTTGTATGAAACGTTTGGGATTACCACGTAATGCATCTAGGATGCCGCTTGCGGGTATCCAATCCATCAAAGCTGATCCAACACGTGGACACACAAATATTCGGGTCATATCCAGACAATCTCATGGATGTGTCGATACTTTCGTACATGTTTTAGGACATATCACGACTTCTCTACCCAGATCTTCCGTTAACAATTTTGACTCGCATTTGCTTTCTGATCTTTCTCTTGCTGACCCACAGTGGCAACGCTCATCGCCTATAGATATTTTATTGGGAGCGGATGTGATCTGGGATATTTTGTTGATGGAGAAACGGAGAAATGAGCAAGGTGAAATCATTGCGGTTTCCACAATTTTTGGTTGGGTGGTAACGTCTGGCGTATTATGGCGAGAGAATCATGTACCTACAACTTTACTGACGTTGGCTGACATTGACAAATCGATTCGTATGTTTTGGGAAATCGAGAACTGCTCTGATATTAATCAAAAGAAGGATGAAGAATCTATTATCGTGGAACAACATTTCAGGAAAACTCATAGCCGCAGCGCTGACGGAAGGTATATTGTTGAGCTTCCGTTCAAAGAGGATAATGTTACATTTGCTGATACTCAAAAGGGTGCAATTACGCGTTTTAACGCTACGGAACGTAGGTTATCAAAAAACCCTACTCTTCAATCGCAGTACATCAACTTTATGAGAGAATACCGGGCTTTGGGCCATATGAGGGAGCTCAACCTGGATGAAGTTAATGTCCCTGATGAACGCGTTTATTACTTGCCACATCACCCTATTGTTGGGCTCAAATTAAGGGTGGTTTTTGACGGACCGCTTAAAGATGCCGCTGGAATTTCTCTCAATGAAAAATTATACGTTGGACCGGCAATTCAACGCAATTTGTTTGCAGTATGCCTTAGATTTCGCCTACACGAATTTGTATTTTCGGCAGACATTATCAAGATGTTTCGCCAAATCTGGGTGGCTCAGAAACACCAAAACTTCCAGCGAATTGTTTGGAGAGAACGTATTGATGAACCACTCAGGCATTTTCAACTGTGTACAGTCACCTACGGAACTGCCTCCGCCCCGTTTCTTTCAGTTCGGGTCCTTGAGCAAATAGCTGGTGATTATAAAACAACTCATCCTAACGCGTCTAGAATTCTACTCGAGGATTTTTACGTGGATGACGTATTGACTGGAGCTTCATCGGAACAACAATTATTGGAAAATAAAAATGAACTGGTCGATCTGCTTTCACGAGCGGGTCTGCAATTGAGCAAATGGGTGTCCAACAGTGAGACGATTACATTATCCGATGAAAATACACCAAGCTTTTTAAAGTGAGATGACGATAAGTCCACAAAGGTTCTGGGCATTCATTGGTATTCAAGGGAAGATCTCATCGGATACAGAATTAATTTGGAGGATACCCAACAAGCCACCAAGAGAGGAATCTTGTCTGATGTTGCGCGGATTTTTGATCCACTTGGTTTAGTGTCTCCAGTCGTGGTAAAGTTTAAGATTATGTTCCAAGAATTGTGGCTCATGAAACTGGGATGGGATGACCCTTTGCCCGCAAGTTTGGCAAACCAATGGTTAGATTATAGAGAGGATTTAAGAAAGCTCGAAAAATTAAAGCTGCCTCGGTTTACACGGAATATTAATTCGGAGATCACATTACATGGGTTCAGTGACGCCTCGATGAAGGCATACTCGGCAGTCGTTTATTGTGTTGTAAAGGATGATAATGGTGATGTTCATGTCTCGCTGATTGCATCAAAAACTCGTGTTTCGCCTCTCAAGCTGCTCTCGTTGCCTAGATTGGAGTTATGTGGAGCCCTACTACTCACGCGACTTATGAAGTCAATCAGGGTCTCACTGCCACATGACACGGTTAATTTATATGCCTGGTGCGACTCCACAGTCGTACTAGCTTGGCTATCTGTACAACCAGTAAGGCTTAAAATATTTGTGGGTAATCGTACATCGGAGATTTTGGAGACTCTTCCGCGAAGCTGCTGGGGACACGTGGGCACAAAGGATAATCCAGCGGATTGTGCTTCTCGTGGTCTGATGGTTGACCAACTTTTGGATCACGACCTCTGGTGGTCAGGTCCATCGTTGTTGAGGGAAGCTGAACTTCATGATATAAATGCTTCTCAACTTACGTGCAACCGCCCTGAAATGGAAGCCGAGATGAAATCTACTGTATCCAACCTAACTACTCAACAAGAACAAACAGAACACCATTTGGAGGGGGTGCTTGCAAGAACTTCCACCTGGTGGAAATTATTACGTATCACAGCATACGTCAGACGGTTTATAAACCTACGCATTTACGGAATCGAGAATCCAAATAGCTTTGTAACTTTTGATGAAATCGCAAGGGCTAAAATCACTTGCCTCAAAATGGCGCAGGGTGATTTTTCAACGGAACGGTCTAAATTGGAGCGTGGTTTGGATTTGGGTAAAACATCACAATTGTTACGGCTATCTCCATACATTGATCAATTAGGACTCCTCAGAGTCGGCGGTCGAATACGGCACTCAGAACTTTCTGATGAAATACAACATCCTATAATTCTTCCGCGAAAACACAGGATATCTTATCTAATCATTGAGGAGCAGCATATTCGGAATTTGCACCCTGGTGTATCCGCATTATTCGTAATAATTCGTCAGCAATACTGGATTCTTGGTGCCAGAAACTTAATCCGACAAATTACACACAAATGTTTGAAATGCTTCAGGCAGGCTCAACATACAACACATCAGCGGATGGCAGATCTTCCTTCAGTACGCGTTCGGCAGGCCTTTCCCTTTCAAAATACGGGATGTGATTATGCCGGCCCATTTACGCTCAAACTACACTCTGGTCGCAATGCTAGAACCTCGAAGGGCTACATATGTTTATTCGTTTGTATGGTGACATCTGCAATACATTTGGAGTTATCAACGGACCTCAGTACCGAATGTTTCCTGGCTGCATTACGCCGTTTCATGGCTCGACGCGGTAAATGCTCTACAATATTTAGCGACAACGGTAAGAATTTCGTTGGTGCTAAGCGAACCCTAAACGAGTTATATCAGCACCTGCAATCTGAGGAGCACAACGAAGCCATGGCAGTTACTTTGGCTTCAGAGTCTATCAAATGGATTTTTACACCACCATATTCACCACACTGGGGTGGTATTTGGGAATCGGGCGTTCGCTCGGTGAAGATACATTTACGCCGCGTTATTGGCAACAGTATCCTGACATTTGAGCAGATGAACACACTTTTGGCTCAGGTTGAGGCCGTTATAAATTCTAGGCCATTGGGGTACACCCCAGACACCGAAACTAACTATCTTTCTCCCTCTCACTTTCTAATTGGCAGGCCGACTACCATGGTACCTGAGGGCGATCTCACTGACATACCTCCAAACCGACTCGACTACTGGCAGCATGTACAGTGTATGTATCAAGGCTTTTGGAAGCAATGGAGCAGGGAATACCTTACTTCCCTCCAACAGCGTCCGAAGTGGTGCAAGATTCAACCTAATGTGGGTATTGACTCACTGGTGCTGGTCAAAGGTGACCGAACTCCCCCGTCCACATGGGTTATGGGTCGTGTGATTGAAGTGTTTCCTGGAGCTGATGGTTTGGTCCGAGCGGTCAGGATAAAAACTTCAAGAGGAACGATGACCAGAAATATTACTAAGATTGTAAACCTCCCCGTGTGCTGAAACGTTCTTTCAGGGGGGCCGGGATGTTGGGGAACATTCCCAATAATGCAACGCTGCGCGTATGATAATTGCTAATTTGTTATCTCTTTTGCTTTTCATTTTTTATGTTAGTATTACTCGTGCTTTGCCTTTGTATAAACGTACTAAATGTTACAGTCCACTGCATATTAAATAAAATAAATAAACTTTTTCAAATTTAACGTTTAAGAAGAACATAATAAAAAACAAAGTGTTTTATTCCGAACTATTCATCATCAGTTATATAATTAAAATTTTAATTGAAAATTTATTTCAAAACAACTAAAATGTTAATTAAATCAAAATTAAATTTTTAATTTTCTTTCAACAAAAAAAAAAAAATAATTGATTCAATTATCACATTAATTAAATTTAAATACCTTTTAAATCATTTTTTTAATTGATAAAACACTTTTTTCTGTGTGGCAATAAAAAAAGTATTAAACTGGTGGAAGGATCTAGTTTAAAAAGACATCCAAAACCTTGGTTTACGAACTGGAGAAAGCACGCACTGGACCGAAGTGCTAAGAAATCATTTATTAGTTAGTCCAAGACCATAAACAGGTTGTGAAGCCAACGGAACTAATTAAGATAACCAAAAATTGGAATTTTGAACAATGAAAATTTAATTTCTGAGCCAATGTGCGGTGTATTGTACGAAAGGATAATCCGTCCATTTTAATTTCTATCAAAGGTGATGTTACCGCCACTGCTGATGTGGTTTATTTTATTTATTGTAAACTTCACGCTTTTATATTTGAACACATTTCATTTTAAATGTCAAACTTTTGTATGTTTTTGTTGAGTGACTTTTTCGTAAATTTTTTATATTGTAAATGTCGGATGGTTCCAGGCGGTTTGTTGCCTAAAATTTGTTGCCCGAATAAATAGGCCTGAAGCGGCCATTTTTTTGTAAGTTTTAAGTTGATTTTGCGGCTGTGGGAAAAATCGCCCAAAGAAAAATGGCCCAAAAAAAGAAATGAAAAATCGCCCAAAAAAATTCCATGTAAAATTGGGCCTAAATTCATATGAAAAGTGACCTAAAATTTTTGGGCTATTTTTCGTTATTGTTGGGTGATTTTTCGTTTTTTAAATTTGGTGATTTTTCATTATGAAAAAACACCCAAAAATGTTGTATGAAAAATGGCCCATTTTTTTGATTTTCTCCTCTATGGTATAACAAACACCGGCTTCGCTTACTAAAGCTTCTCTGCACATCCGGCCTACGGCCGGGCGCAAGGATTTTCTCCTCTATGGTATAACAAATACCGGCTTCGCTAACTAAAGTTTCTCTGCACAGCCGGCCTTTGGCCGGGCGCAAGGATTTTCTCCGCTATGGTATAACAAACACCGGCTTCGCTAAGTAAAGCTTCTAAAATCTGCCTTGTTTCCAAACGAAAGCCGACTGTGCAGAGAAGCTTTAGTTAGCGAAGCCGGTGTTTGTTATACCATAGAGGAGAAAATCCTTGCGCCCGGCCGAAGGCCGGCTGTGCAGAGAAGCTTTAGTTAGCGCAGTGTCCATGGACACTATGACACTTTTTGGAGTGTCATAACGTCCATGGACACTACGACACTGGACGTTATAACATGCCACCGGGAAAAAATTTTTGCTTTTTTTGCTTTTTGGGTCATTTTCCATTTTTTTTTTGGGCCCTTTTTCGTTTCTTTTGGGCAAAATTTCATATATAACTTTTTGGGTCATTTTTCATGTTCTGTTGGGCGATTCTTCATTTGGGCGATTTTTCATTTCTTTTTTTGGGCCATTTTTCTTTGGGCGATTTTTCCCACAGCCGATTTTGCTCTTGGTGGCCAAGTCAAAAAGAATTTTAACACTAGAGTAGAGTACCATAGTTAAAGTCACTGATACAAAATTGTTAATTGTTTAATTAAAATTGTTGTACTTTAACTAGAAAAAAAAACTCTGTGTTTACAGTCTACATTGGATGCCAGGGGCCTGGGCCGGATACCCCGCCAACAACTTTAAAATTATTTTTGTTACCTGTTATTTGTCTACCTCAGTACATGTAGATCCATTAGAAGAATCGTCCCCGGCTAATATATCGTAAATCCTAACACAATGGATTCTTCATTTTCCCTACAGGGTCAACCACTTAACACCACAAGATCAAAAAACCAAATTGTAAATTTAACCACTAATTCTCCATCTTCTTGTGAAATATGCCATGAATCATTGGGCAATAGTAACAGCGGCTTTTCAAACACATCACATGCAACCCGTTCTCGTAAATATATTCTAGAACTTCAACATCTAGAAGAAGAGACTAAGCTTCAGAGAGAATTTCTTCACAAAAAATATCAAATTCTTGAACAAGCAAATGACACAAATTCGCAAACTAAAACCGTGCAAGACTGGTTAAATGATCAACCAAATGGTGTGGATCAACAAAATACTATAGAAGAAATAAATCCTACAACTTCAAAAAATGCTGGCCTAACTTTTTCAACCGATACATCATGCTATATTTATCCCCAAACAACATCACCTTCATCAAATAATTTGCCATCAGCTCATGTAAGTACAAACACCAATTATACAAATACATCTGCAAACACAAATGTTTCGGCTGTGGGAAAAATCGCCCAAAGAAAAATGGCCAAAAAAAAAAAAATTAAAAATCGCCCAAAAAAATTCCATGTAAAATTGGGCCTAAATTCATATGAAAAGTGACCTAACATTTTTGGGCTATTTTTCGTTATTGTTGGGTGATTTTTCGTTTTTTAAATTTGGGTGATTTTTCATAATGTTGTATGAAAAATGGCCCATTTTTTTATTTTCTCCTCTATGGTATAACAAACACCGGCTTCGCTTACTAAAGCTTCTCTGCACAGACGGCCTTCGGCCCGGCGCAAGGATTTTCTCCTCTATGGTATAACAAATACCGGCTTCGCTAACTAAAGCTTCTCTGCACAGACGGCCTTTGGCCGGGCGCAAGGATTTTCTCCTCTATGGTATAACAAACACCGGCTTCGCTAAGTAAAGCTTCTAAAATCTGCCTTGTTTCCAAATGAAAGCCGACTATGCAGAGAAGCTTTAGTTAGCGAAGGCGGTGTTTGTTATACTTTTTGGAGTGTCATAACGTCCATGGACACTATGACACTGGACGTTATAACATGCCACCGGAAAAAAAAATTCGTTTTTGCTTTTTGGGTCATTTTTCATTTTTTTTTGGGCCCTTTTTCGTTTCTTTTGGGCAAAATTTCATATATAACTTTTTGGGTCATTTTTCATGTTCTGTTGGGCGATTCTTCATTTGGGCGATTTTTCATTTCTTTTTTTGGGCCATTTTTCTTTGGGCGATTTTTCCCACAGCCAAATGTTTCAACGTTTATTAATATTGTGCCAGAAAGCAATCCACAATTAATATTACAAAACATAAATAACGATTTGAATAACAATAAAACCGAAATTCACAAACATACCCGGGGCTCTCAGCCACAAAATGTACCACATACAGGTCCCACGACTTCTCAACAGTCAATGTTTACCTCTCGCCCAAACCGACGTTTACAGGCATGCCGGAAGAGTGGCCACTTTTTAGCTCGACGTTTAACTGGTCTACTACTATATGTGGCTTAACCGATGCCGAAAACTTGGTCCGCCTACAGAAGGCATATCGTGGTGAAGTGTTGCGCTCTATTCAGCATATTTTAATACATCCCTCTTGCGTATCAGCAGCCATGTCAACGTTGAAACTGCTATATGGTCAACCAGAAAAAATATTAAGCTCACTAAAAAATAGAATAAAATTACTGCACGCACTTAATACAAATAAATTGCATACAATTACAGCGTTCGCTATTGAAGTAAAAGGGTTGAAAACAACATTTATAGCTTGTGGGCTAATAGATGAACTTAATAATTCTTCACTATTACAGGAATTGATCGTCAAAATGCCATCATATTTTCAATTAAATTGGGCTTCACACAAAACGGAATTAATAAAGAAAAAACAAAAGTAAATTTAACAGAATTTGCAAACTGCATTTATGACGTAGGTATTTCAGATAACAGATTTTTGCTATTTAAGCTCTAACTCTTCTAGTTTCCAAGAAAAACGCATTTAAAGTTTCTCATACAAAAACCTATGAAAATTTGATTTTTTGAAGTGATAACAGATTTTTGCTATTTAACCTCTAACTCTTCTAGTTTCCAAGAAAAACCCATTTAAAGTTTCTCATACAAAAACCTATAAAAATTTGATTTTTTGAAGTGATAACAGATTTTTGCTATTTAAGCTCTAACTCTTCTAGTTTCCAAGAAAAACGCATTTAAAGTTTCTCATACAAAAACCTATGAAAATTTGATTTTTTGAAGTGATAACAGATTTTTGCAATTTAACCTCTAACTCTTCTAGTTTCCAAGAAAAACGCATTTAAAGTTTCTCATACAAAAACCTATGAAAAATTAATTTTTTGAAGTGATAACAAATTTTTGCTATTTAAGCTGTAACTCTTCTAGTTTCCAAGAAAAACGCATTTAAAGTTTCTCATACAAAAACCTATGAAAAATTAATTTTTGAAGTGATAACAGATTTTTGCTATTTAAGCTCTAACTCTTCTAGTTTCCAATAAAAACGCATTTAAACTTTCTCATACAAAAAACTATGAAAATTTGATTTTTTGAAGTGATAACAGATTTTTGTTATTTAAGCTGTAACTCTTCTATTTTCCAAGAAAAACGCATTTAAAGTTTCTCATACAAAAACCTATGAAAAATTAATTTTTTGAAGTGATAACAGATTATTGCTTTTTAAGTTCTAAATCTTCTAGTTTCCAAGAAAAACGAATTTAAACTTTCTCATACAAAAAACTATGAAAATTTGATTTTTTGAAGTGATAACAGATTTTTGCAATTTAGGCTCTAACTCTTCTACTTTCCAAGAAAAACGCATTTAAAGTTTCTCATAAAAAACCCAAGAAAAATGAATTTTTTGAAGTGATAACAGATTTTTCTAATTGAGCTCTAACTCTTCTAGTTTCCAAGAAAAACGCATTTAAAGTTTCTCATACAAAAACCTATGAAAAATGAATTTTTTGAAGTGATAACAGAATTTTGCTATTTAAGCTCTAACTCTTCTAGTTTCCAATAAAAACGCATTTAAACTTTCTCATACAAAAAACTATGAAAATTTGATTTTTTGAAGTGATAACAGATTTTTGCTACTTAAGCTCTAACTCTTCTAGTTTCCAAGAAAAACGCATTTAAAGTTTCTCATACAAAAACCTATGAAAAATGAATGTTTTGAAGTGATAACAGATTTTTGCTATTTAAGCTCTAACTCTTCTAGTTTCCAAGAAAAACGAATTTAAAGCTTCTCATACAAAAACCTATAAAAAATATATTTTTTAAAGTGATAACAGATTTTTGCTACTTAAGCTCTAACTCTTCTAGTTTCCAAGAAAAACGCATTTAAAGTTTCTCATACAAAAACCTATGAAAAATGAATTTTTTGAAGTGATAACAGAATTTTGCTATTTAAGCTCTAACTCTTCTAGTTTCCAAGAAAAACGAATTTAAAGCTTCTCATACAAAAACCTATGAAAAATGAATGTTTTGAAGTGATAACAGATTTTTGCTACTTAAGCTCTAACTCTTCTAGTTTCCAAGAAAAACGCATTTAAAGTTTCTCATACAAAAACCTATAAAAAATGAATTTTTTGAAGTGATTACAGATTTCTGCTATTTAAGCTATAACTCTTCTAGTTTCCAAGAAAAACGCATTTAAAGTTTCTCATACAAAAACCTATGAAAAATTAATTTTTTGAAGTGATAACAAATTTTTGCTATTTAAGCTGTAACTCTTCTAGTTTCCAAGAAAAACGCATTTAAAGTTTCTCATACAAAAACCTATGAAAAATTAATTTTTGAAGTGATAACAGATTTTTGCTATTTAAGCTCTAACTCTTCTAGTTTCCAATAAAAACGCATTTAAACTTTCTCATACAAAAAACTATGAAAATTTGATTTTTTGAAGTGATAACAGATTTTTGCTATTTAAGCTGTAACTCTTCTATTTTCCAAGAAAAACGCATTTAAAGTTTCTCATACAAAAACCTATGAAAAATTAATTTTTTGAAGTGATAACAGATTATTGCTTTTTAAGTTCTAAATCTTCTAGTTTCCAAGAAAAACGAATTTAAACTTTCTCATACAAAAAACTATGAAAATTTGATTTTTTGAAGTGATAACAGATTTTGTGCAATTTAGGCTCTAACTCTTCTACTTTCCAAGAAAAACGCATTTAAAGTTTCTCATAAAAAACCCAAGAAAAATGAATTTTTTGAAGTGATAACAGATTTTTCTAATTGAGCTCTAACTCTTCTAGTTTCCAAGAAAAACGCATTTAAAGTTTCTCATACAAAAACCTATGAAAAATGAATTTTTTGAAGTGATAACAGAATTTTGCTATTTAAGCTCTAACTCTTCTAGTTTCCAAGAAAAACGAATTTAAAGCTTCTCATACAAAAACCTATGAAAAATGAATGTTTTGAAGTGATAACAGATTTTTGCTACTTAAGCTCTAACTCTTCTAGTTTCCAAGAAAAACGCATTTAAAGTTTCTCATACAAAAACCTATAAAAAATGAATTTTTTGAAGTGATTACAGATTTTTGCTATTTAAGCTATAACTCTTCTAGTTTCCAAGAAAAACGCATTTAAAGCTTCTTATACAAAAACCTATGAAAAATGAATTTTTTGAAGTGATAACAGAATTTTGCTATTTAAGCTCTAACTCTTCTAGTTTCCAAGATAAACGCATTTAAAGTTTCTCTTACAAAAACCTATGAAAAATGAATTTTTTGAAGTGATAACAGAATTTTGCTATTTAAGCTCTAACTCTTCTAGTTTCCAAGAAAAACGCATTTAAAGTTTCTCATACAAAAACCTATGAAAAATGAATTTTTTGAAGTGATTACAGATTTTTGCTATTTAAGCTCTTACTCTTCTAGTTTCCAAGAAAAACGCATTTAAAGCTTCTTATACAAAAACCTATGAAAAATGAATTTTTTGAAGTGATTACAGATTTTTGCTATTTAAGCTATAACTCTTCTAGTTTCCAAGAAAAACGCATTTAAAGCTTCTTATACAAAAACCTATGAAAAATGAATTTTTTGAAGTGATAACAGAATTTTGCTATTTAAGTTCTAAATCTTCTAGTTTCCAAGAAAAACGCATTTAAAGTTTCTCTTACAAAAACCTATGAAAAATGAATTTTTTGAAGTGATAACAGAATTTTGCTATTTAAGTTCTAAATCTTCTAGTTTCCAAGAAAAACGCATTTAAAGTTTCTCATACAAAAACCTATGAAAAATGAATATTTTGAAGTGATTACAGATTTTTGCTATTTAAGCTCTTACTCTTCTAGTTTCCAAGAAAAACGCATTTAAAGCTTCTTATACAAAAACCTATGAAAAATGAATTTTTTGAAGTGATTACAGATTTTTGCTATTTAAGCTATAACTCTTCTAGTTTCCAAGAAAAACGCATTTAAAGCTTCTTATACAAAAACCTATGAAAAATGAATTTTTTGAAGTGATAACAGAATTTTGCTATTTAAGTTCTAAATCTTCTAGTTTCCAAGAAAAACGCATTTAAAGTTTCTCATACAAAAACCTATGAAAAATGAATTTTTTGAAGTGATTACAGATTTTTGCTATTTAAGCTCTTACTCTTCTAGTTTCCAAGAAAAACGCATTTAAAGCTTCTTATACAAAAACCTATGAAAAATGAATTTTTTGAAGTGATAACAGATTTTTGCTATTTAAGCTATAACTCTTCTAGTTTCCAAGAAAAACGCATTTAAAGCTTCTTATACAAAAACCTATGAAAAATGAATTTTTTGAAGTGATTACAGATTTTTGCTATTTAAGCTATAACTCTTCTAGTTTCCAAGAAAAACGCATTTAAAGCTTCTTATACAAAAACCTATGAAAATTAATTTTTTGAAGTGATAACAGAATTTTGCTATTTAAGCTCTAACTCTTCTAGTTTCCAAGAAAAACGCATTTAAAGTTTCTCATACAAAAACCTATGAAAAATGAATTTTTTGAAGTGATTACAGATTTTTGCTATTTAAGCTCTTACTCTTCTAGTTTCCAAGAAAAACGCATTTAAAGCTTCTTATACAAAAACCTATGAAAAATGAATTTTTTGAAGTGATTACAGATTTTTGCTATTTAAGCTATAACTCTTCTAGTTTCCAAGAAAAACGCATTTAAAGCTTCTTATACAAAAACCTATGAAAAATGAATTTTTTGAAGTGATAACAGAATTTTGCTATTTAAGTTCTAAATCTTCTAGTTTCCAAGAAAAACGCATTTAAAGTTTCTCTTACAAAAACCTATGAAAAATGAATTTTTTGAAGTGATAACAGAATTTTGCTATTTAAGTTCTAAATCTTCTAGTTTCCAAGAAAAACGCATTTAAAGTTTCTCATACAAAAACCTATGAAAAATGAATTTTTTGAAGTGATTACAGATTTTTGCTATTTAAGCTCTTACTCTTCTAGTTTCCAAGAAAAACGCATTTAAAGCTTCTTATACAAAAACCTATGAAAAATGAATTTTTTGAAGTGATTACAGATTTTTGCTATTTAAGCTATAACTCTTCTAGTTTCCAAGAAAAACGCATTTAAAGCTTCTTATACAAAAACCTATGAAAAATGAATTTTTTGAAGTGATTACAGATTTTTGCTATTTAAGCTATAACTCTTCTAGTTTCCAAGAAAAACGCATTTAAAGCTTCTTATACAAAAACCTATGAAAAATGAATTTTTTGAAGTGATTACAGATTTTTGCTATTTAAGCTATAACTCTTCTAGTTTCCAAGAAAAACGCATTTAAAGCTTCTTATACAAAAACCTATGAAAAATGAATTTTTTGAAGTGATTACAGATTTTTGCTATTTAAGCTATAACTCTTCTAGTTTCCAAGAAAAACGCATTTAAAGCTTCTTATACAAAAACCTATGAAAAATGAATTTTTTGAAGTGATTACAGATTTTTGCTATTTAAGCTATAACTCTTCTAGTTTCCAAGAAAAACGCATTTAAAGCTTCTTATACAAAAACCTATGAAAAATGAATTTTTTGAAGTGATAACAGAATTTTGCTATTTAAGTTCTAAATCTTCTAGTTTCCAAGAAAAACGCATTTAAAGTTTCTCTTACAAAAACCTATGAAAAATGAATTTTTTGAAGTGATAACAGAATTTTGCTATTTAAGCTCTAACTCTTCTAGTTTCCAAGAAAAACGCATTTAAAGTTTCTCTTACAAAAACCTATGAAAAATGAATTTTTTGAAGTGATTACAGATTTTTGCTATTTAAGCTATAACTCTTCTAGTTTCCAAGAAAAACGCATTTAAAGCTTCTTATACAAAAACCTATGAAAAATGAATTTTTTGAAGTGATTACAGATTTTTGCTATTTAAGCTATAACTCTTCTAGTTTCCAAGAAAAACGCATTTAAAGCTTCTTATACAAAAACCTATGAAAAATGAATTTTTTGAAGTGATTACAGATTTTTGCTATTTAAGCTATAACTCTTCTAGTTTCCAAGAAAAACGCATTTAAAGCTTCTTATACAAAAACCTATGAAAAATGAATTTTTTGAAGTGATTACAGATTTTTGCTATTTAAGCTATAACTCTTCTAGTTTCCAAGAAAAACGCATTTAAAGCTTCTTATACAAAAACCTATGAAAAATGAATTTTTTGAAGTGATTACAGATTTTTGCTATTTAAGCTATAACTCTTCTAGTTTCCAAGAAAAACGCATTTAAAGCTTCTTATACAAAAACCTATGAAAAATGAATTTTTTGAAGTGATAACAGAATTTTGCTATTTAAGTTCTAAATCTTCTAGTTTCCAAGAAAAACGCATTTAAAGTTTCTCTTACAAAAACCTATGAAAAATGAATTTTTTGAAGTGATAACAGAATTTTGCTATTTAAGCTCTAACTCTTCTAGTTTCCAAGAAAAACGCATTTAAAGTTTCTCTTACAAAAACCTATGAAAAATGAATTTTTTGAAGTGATTACAGATTTTTGCTATTTAAGCTCTAACTCTTCTAGTTTCCAAGAAAAACGCATTTAAAGCTTCTTATACAAAAACCTATGAAAAATGAATTTTTTGAAGTGATTACAGATTTTTGCTATTTAAGCTATAACTCTTCTAGTTTCCAAGAAAAACGCATTTAAAGCTTCTTATACAAAAACCTATGAAAAATGAATTTTTTGAAGTGATTACAGATTTTTGCTATTTAAGCTATAACTCTTCTAGTTTCCAAGAAAAACGCATTTAAAGCTTCTTATACAAAAACCTATGAAAAATGAATTTTTTGAAGTGATAACAGAATTTTGCTATTTAAGTTCTAAATCTTCTAGTTTCCAAGAAAAACGCATTTAAAGTTTCTCATACAAAAACCTATGAAAAATGAATTTTTTGAAGTGATTACAGATTTTTGCTATTTAAGCTCTTACTCTTCTAGTTTCCAAGAAAAACGCATTTAAAGCTTCTTATACAAAAACCTATGAAAAATGAATTTTTTGAAGTGATTACAGATTTTTGCTATTTAAGCTATAACTCTTCTAGTTTCCAAGAAAAACGCATTTAAAGCTTCTTATACAAAAACCTATGAAAAATGAATTTTTTGAAGTGATTACAGATTTTTGCTATTTAAGCTATAACTCTTCTAGTTTCCAAGAAAAACGCATTTAAAGCTTCTTATACAAAAACCTATGAAAAATGAATTTTTTGAAGTGATTACAGATTTTTGCTATTTAAGCTATAACTCTTCTAGTTTCCAAGAAAAACGCATTTAAAGCTTCTTATACAAAAACCTATGAAAAATGAATTTTTTGAAGTGATTACAGATTTTTGCTATTTAAGCTATAACTCTTCTAGTTTCCAAGAAAAACGCATTTAAAGCTTCTTATACAAAAACCTATGAAAAATGAATTTTTTGAAGTGATTACAGATTTTTGCTATTTAAGCTATAACTCTTCTAGTTTCCAAGAAAAACGCATTTAAAGCTTCTTATACAAAAACCTATGAAAAATGAATTTTTTGAAGTGATAACAGAATTTTGCTATTTAAGTTCTAAATCTTCTAGTTTCCAAGAAAAACGCATTTAAAGTTTCTCATACAAAAACCTATGAAAAATGAATTTTTTGAAGTGATTACAGATTTTTGCTATTTAAGCTCTTACTCTTCTAGTTTCCAAGAAAAACGCATTTAAAGCTTCTTATACAAAAACCTATGAAAAATGAATTTTTTGAAGTGATTACAGATTTTTGCTATTTAAGCTATAACTCTTCTAGTTTCCAAGAAAAACGCATTTAAAGCTTCTTATACAAAAACCTATGAAAAATGAATTTTTTGAAGTGATAACAGAATTTTGCTATTTAAGTTCTAAATCTTCTAGTTTCCAAGAAAAACGCATTTAAAGTTTCTCATACAAAAACCTATGAAAAATGAATTTTTTGAAGTGATTACAGATTTTTGCTATTTAAGCTCTTACTCTTCTAGTTTCCAAGAAAAACGCATTTAAAGCTTCTTATACAAAAACCTATGAAAAATGAATTTTTTGAAGTGATTACAGATTTTTGCTATTTAAGCTATAACTCTTCTAGTTTCCAAGAAAAACGCATTTAAAGCTTCTTATACAAAAACCTATGAAAAATGAATTTTTTGAAGTGATAACAGAATTTTGCTATTTAAGTTCTAAATCTTCTAGTTTCCAAGAAAAACGCATTTAAAGTTTCTCATACAAAAACCTATGAAAAATGAATTTTTTGAAGTGATTACAGATTTTTGCTATTTAAGCTCTTACTCTTCTAGTTTCCAAGAAAAACGCATTTAAAGCTTCTTATACAAAAACCTATGAAAAATGAATTTTTTGAAGTGATTACAGATTTTTGCTATTTAAGCTATAACTCTTCTAGTTTCCAAGAAAAACGCATTTAAAGCTTCTTATACAAAAACCTATGAAAAATGAATTTTTTGAAGTGATAACAGAATTTTGCTATTTAAGTTCTAAATCTTCTAGTTTCCAAGAAAAACGCATTTAAAGTTTCTCATACAAAAACCTATGAAAAATGAATTTTTTGAAGTGATTACAGATTTTTGCTATTTAAGCTCTTACTCTTCTAGTTTCCAAGAAAAACGCATTTAAAGCTTCTTATACAAAAACCTATGAAAAATGAATTTTTTGAAGTGATTACAGATTTTTGCTATTTAAGCTATAACTCTTCTAGTTTCCAAGAAAAACGCATTTAAAGCTTCTTATACAAAAACCTATGAAAAATGAATTTTTTGAAGTGATAACAGAATTTTGCTATTTAAGTTCTAAATCTTCTAGTTTCCAAGAAAAACGCATTTAAAGTTTCTCATACAAAAACCTATGAAAAATGAATTTTTTGAAGTGATTACAGATTTTTGCTATTTAAGCTCTTACTCTTCTAGTTTCCAAGAAAAACGCATTTAAAGCTTCTTATACAAAAACCTATGAAAAATGAATTTTTTGAAGTGATTACAGATTTTTGCTATTTAAGCTATAACTCTTCTAGTTTCCAAGAAAAACGCATTTAAAGCTTCTTATACAAAAACCTATGAAAATTAATTTTTTGAAGTGATAACAGAATTTTGCTATTTAAGCTCTAACTCTTCTAGTTTCCAAGAAAAACGCATTTAAAGTTTCTCATACAAAAACCTATGAAAAATGAATTTTTTGAAGTGATTACAGATTTTTGCTATTTAAGCTCTTACTCTTCTAGTTTCCAAGAAAAACGCATTTAAAGCTTCTTATACAAAAACCTATGAAAAATGAATTTTTTGAAGTGATTACAGATTTTTGCTATTTAAGCTATAACTCTTCTAGTTTCCAAGAAAAACGCATTTAAAGCTTCTTATACAAAAACCTATGAAAAATGAATTTTTTGAAGTGATAACAGAATTTTGCTATTTAAGTTCTAAATCTTCTAGTTTCCAAGAAAAACGCATTTAAAGTTTCTCTTACAAAAACCTATGAAAAATGAATTTTTTGAAGTGATAACAGAATTTTGCTATTTAAGTTCTAAATCTTCTAGTTTCCAAGAAAAACGCATTTAAAGTTTCTCATACAAAAACCTATGAAAAATGAATTTTTTGAAGTGATTACAGATTTTTGCTATTTAAGCTCTTACTCTTCTAGTTTCCAAGAAAAACGCATTTAAAGCTTCTTATACAAAAACCTATGAAAAATGAATTTTTTGAAGTGATTACAGATTTTTGCTATTTAAGCTATAACTCTTCTAGTTTCCAAGAAAAACGCATTTAAAGCTTCTTATACAAAAACCTATGAAAAATGAATTTTTTGAAGTGATTACAGATTTTTGCTATTTAAGCTATAACTCTTCTAGTTTCCAAGAAAAACGCATTTAAAGCTTCTTATACAAAAACCTATGAAAAATGAATTTTTTGAAGTGATTACAGATTTTTGCTATTTAAGCTATAACTCTTCTAGTTTCCAAGAAAAACGCATTTAAAGCTTCTTATACAAAAACCTATGAAAAATGAATTTTTTGAAGTGATTACAGATTTTTGCTATTTAAGCTATAACTCTTCTAGTTTCCAAGAAAAACGCATTTAAAGCTTCTTATACAAAAACCTATGAAAAATGAATTTTTTGAAGTGATTACAGATTTTTGCTATTTAAGCTATAACTCTTCTAGTTTCCAAGAAAAACGCATTTAAAGCTTCTTATACAAAAACCTATGAAAAATGAATTTTTTGAAGTGATAACAGAATTTTGCTATTTAAGTTCTAAATCTTCTAGTTTCCAAGAAAAACGCATTTAAAGTTTCTCTTACAAAAACCTATGAAAAATGAATTTTTTGAAGTGATAACAGAATTTTGCTATTTAAGCTCTAACTCTTCTAGTTTCCAAGAAAAACGCATTTAAAGTTTCTCTTACAAAAACCTATGAAAAATGAATTTTTTGAAGTGATTACAGATTTTTGCTATTTAAGCTATAACTCTTCTAGTTTCCAAGAAAAACGCATTTAAAGCTTCTTATACAAAAACCTATGAAAAATGAATTTTTTGAAGTGATTACAGATTTTTGCTATTTAAGCTATAACTCTTCTAGTTTCCAAGAAAAACGCATTTAAAGCTTCTTATACAAAAACCTATGAAAAATGAATTTTTTGAAGTGATTACAGATTTTTGCTATTTAAGCTATAACTCTTCTAGTTTCCAAGAAAAACGCATTTAAAGCTTCTTATACAAAAACCTATGAAAAATGAATTTTTTGAAGTGATTACAGATTTTTGCTATTTAAGCTATAACTCTTCTAGTTTCCAAGAAAAACGCATTTAAAGCTTCTTATACAAAAACCTATGAAAAATGAATTTTTTGAAGTGATTACAGATTTTTGCTATTTAAGCTATAACTCTTCTAGTTTCCAAGAAAAACGCATTTAAAGCTTCTTATACAAAAACCTATGAAAAATGAATTTTTTGAAGTGATAACAGAATTTTGCTATTTAAGTTCTAAATCTTCTAGTTTCCAAGAAAAACGCATTTAAAGTTTCTCTTACAAAAACCTATGAAAAATGAATTTTTTGAAGTGATAACAGAATTTTGCTATTTAAGCTCTAACTCTTCTAGTTTCCAAGAAAAACGCATTTAAAGTTTCTCTTACAAAAACCTATGAAAAATGAATTTTTTGAAGTGATTACAGATTTTTGCTATTTAAGCTATAACTCTTCTAGTTTCCAAGAAAAACGCATTTAAAGCTTCTTATACAAAAACCTATGAAAAATGAATTTTTTGAAGTGATTACAGATTTTTGCTATTTAAGCTATAACTCTTCTAGTTTCCAAGAAAAACGCATTTAAAGCTTCTTATACAAAAACCTATGAAAAATGAATTTTTTGAAGTGATTACAGATTTTTGCTATTTAAGCTATAACTCTTCTAGTTTCCAAGAAAAACGCATTTAAAGCTTCTTATACAAAAACCTATGAAAAATGAATTTTTTGAAGTGATAACAGAATTTTGCTATTTAAGTTCTAAATCTTCTAGTTTCCAAGAAAAACGCATTTAAAGTTTCTCATACAAAAACCTATGAAAAATGAATTTTTTGAAGTGATTACAGATTTTTGCTATTTAAGCTCTTACTCTTCTAGTTTCCAAGAAAAACGCATTTAAAGCTTCTTATACAAAAACCTATGAAAAATGAATTTTTTGAAGTGATTACAGATTTTTGCTATTTAAGCTATAACTCTTCTAGTTTCCAAGAAAAACGCATTTAAAGCTTCTTATACAAAAACCTATGAAAAATGAATTTTTTGAAGTGATTACAGATTTTTGCTATTTAAGCTATAACTCTTCTAGTTTCCAAGAAAAACGCATTTAAAGCTTCTTATACAAAAACCTATGAAAAATGAATTTTTTGAAGTGATTACAGATTTTTGCTATTTAAGCTATAACTCTTCTAGTTTCCAAGAAAAACGCATTTAAAGCTTCTTATACAAAAACCTATGAAAAATGAATTTTTTGAAGTGATTACAGATTTTTGCTATTTAAGCTATAACTCTTCTAGTTTCCAAGAAAAACGCATTTAAAGCTTCTTATACAAAAACCTATGAAAAATGAATTTTTTGAAGTGATTACAGATTTTTGCTATTTAAGCTATAACTCTTCTAGTTTCCAAGAAAAACGCATTTAAAGCTTCTTATACAAAAACCTATGAAAAATGAATTTTTTGAAGTGATAACAGAATTTTGCTATTTAAGTTCTAAATCTTCTAGTTTCCAAGAAAAACGCATTTAAAGTTTCTCTTACAAAAACCTATGAAAAATGAATTTTTTGAAGTGATAACAGAATTTTGCTATTTAAGCTCTAACTCTTCTAGTTTCCAAGAAAAACGCATTTAAAGTTTCTCTTACAAAAACCTATGAAAAATGAATTTTTTGAAGTGATTACAGATTTTTGCTATTTAAGCTATAACTCTTCTAGTTTCCAAGAAAAACGCATTTAAAGCTTCTTATACAAAAACCTATGAAAAATGAATTTTTTGAAGTGATTACAGATTTTTGCTATTTAAGCTATAACTCTTCTAGTTTCCAAGAAAAACGCATTTAAAGCTTCTTATACAAAAACCTATGAAAAATGAATTTTTTGAAGTGATTACAGATTTTTGCTATTTAAGCTATAACTCTTCTAGTTTCCAAGAAAAACGCATTTAAAGCTTCTTATACAAAAACCTATGAAAAATGAATTTTTTGAAGTGATTACAGATTTTTGCTATTTAAGCTATAACTCTTCTAGTTTCCAAGAAAAACGCATTTAAAGCTTCTTATACAAAAACCTATGAAAAATGAATTTTTTGAAGTGATAACAGAATTTTGCTATTTAAGTTCTAAATCTTCTAGTTTCCAAGAAAAACGCATTTAAAGTTTCTCATACAAAAACCTATGAAAAATGAATTTTTTGAAGTGATTACAGATTTTTGCTATTTAAGCTCTTACTCTTCTAGTTTCCAAGAAAAACGCATTTAAAGCTTCTTATACAAAAACCTATGAAAAATGAATTTTTTGAAGTGATTACAGATTTTTGCTATTTAAGCTATAACTCTTCTAGTTTCCAAGAAAAACGCATTTAAAGCTTCTTATACAAAAACCTATGATAAATGAATTTTTTGAAGTGATAACAGAATTTTGCTATTTAAGTTCTAAATCTTCTAGTTTCCAAGAAAAACGCATTTAAAGCTTCTTATACAAAAACCTATGAAAAATGAATTTTTTGAAGTGATTACAGATTTTTGCTATTTAAGCTATAACTCTTCTAGTTTCCAAGAAAAACGCATTTAAAGCTTCTTATACAAAAACCTATGAAAAATGAATTTTTTGAAGTGATTACAGATTTTTGCTATTTAAGCTATAACTCTTCTAGTTTCCAAGAAAAACGCATTTAAAGCTTCTTATACAAAAACCTATGAAAAATGAATTTTTTGAAGTGATTACAGATTTTTGCTATTTAAGCTCTAACTCTTCTAGTTTCCAAGAAAAACGCATTTAAAGCTTCTTATACAAAAACCTATGAAAAATGAATTTTTTGAAGTGATTACAGATTTTTGCTATTTAAGCTATAACTCTTCTAGTTTCCAAGAAAAACGCATTTAAAGCTTCTTATACAAAAACCTATGAAAAATGAATTTTTTGAAGTGATAACAGATTTTTGCTACTTAAGCTCTAACTCTTCTAGTTTCCAAGAAAAACGCATTTAAAGTTTCACATACAAAAACCTATGAAAAATGAATTTTTTGAAGTGATAACAGATTTTTGCTACTTAAGCTCTAACTCTTCTAGTTTCCAAGAAAAACGCATTTAAAGTTTCTCATACAAAAACCTATAAAAAATTAATTTTTTGAAGTGATTACAGATTTTTGCTATTTAAGCTATAACTCTTCTAGTTTCCAAGAAAAACGAATTTAAAGCTTCTCATACAAAAACCTATCAAAAATGAATGTTTTGAAGTGATAACAGATTTTTGCTACTTAAGCTCTAACTCTTCTAGTTTCCAAGAAAAACGCATTTAAAGTTTCTCATACAAAAACCTATAAAAAATTAATTTTTTGAAGTGATTACAGATTTTTGCTATTTAAGCTATAACTCTTCTAGTTTCCAAGAAAAACGAATTTAAAGCTTCTCATACAAAAACCTATCAAAAATGAATTTTTTGAAGTGATAACAGATTTTTGCTACTTAAGCTCTAACTCTTCTAGTTTCCAAGAAAAACGCATTTAAAGTTTCACATACAAAAACCTATGAAAAATGAATTTTTTGAAGTGATAACAGATTTTTGCTATTTAAGCTATAACTCTTCTAGTTTCCAAGAAAAACGAATTTAAAGCTTCTCATACAAAAACCTATCAAAAATGAATGTTTTGAAGTGATAACAGATTTTTGCTACTTAAGCTCTAACTCTTCTAGTTTCCAAGAAAAACGCATTTAAAGTTTCTCATACAAAAACCTATAAAAAATTAATTTTTTGAAGTGATTACAGATTTTTGCTATTTAAGCTATAACTCTTCTAGTTTCCAAGAAAAACGAATTTAAAGCTTCTCATACAAAAACCTATCAAAAATGAATTTTTTGAAGTGATAACAGATTTTTGCTACTTAAGCTCTAACTCTTCTAGTTTCCAAGAAAAACGCATTTAAAGTTTCACATACAAAAACCTATGAAAAATGAATTTTTTGAAGTGATAACAGATTTTTGCTATTTAAGCTATAACTCTTCTAGTTTCCAAGAAAAACGAATTTAAAGCTTCTCATACAAAAACCTATCAAAAATGAATGTTTTGAAGTGATAACAGATTTTTGCTACTTAAGCTCTAACTCTTCTAGTTTCCAAGAAAAACGCATTTAAAGTTTCTCATACAAAAACCTATAAAAAATTAATTTTTTGAAGTGATTACAGATTTTTGCTATTTAAGCTATAACTCTTCTAGTTTCCAAGAAAAACGAATTTAAAGCTTCTCATACAAAAACCTATCAAAAATGAATTTTTTGAAGTGATAACAGATTTTTGCTACTTAAGCTCTAACTCTTCTAGTTTCCAAGAAAAACGCATTTAAAGTTTCACATACAAAAACCTATGAAAAATGAATTTTTTGAAGTGATAACAGATTTTTGCTACTTAAGCTCTAACTCTTCTAGTTTCCAAGAAAAACGCATTTAAAGTTTCTCATACAAAAACCTATAAAAAATTAATTTTTTGAAGTGATTACAGAATTTTGCTATTTAAGCTCTAACTCTTCTAGTTTCCAAGAAAAACGAATTTAAAGCTTCTCATACAAAAACCTATCAAAAATGAATGTTTTGAAGTGATAACAGATTTTTGCTACTTAAGCTCTAACTCTTCTAGTTTCCAAGAAAAACGCATTTAAAGTTTCTCATACAAAAACCTATAAAAAATTAATTTTTTGAAGTGATTACAGATTTTTGCTATTTAAGCTATAACTCTTCTAGTTTCCAAGAAAAACGCATTTAAAGCTTCTTATACAAAAACCTATGAAAAATGAATTTTTTGAAGTGATAACAGAATTTTGCTATTTAAGCTCTAACTCTTCTAGTTTCCAAGAAAAACGCATTTAAAGTTTCTCTTACAAAAACCTATGAAAAATGAATTTTTTGAAGTGATTACAGATTTTTGCTATTTAAGCTATAACTCTTCTAGTTTCCAAGAAAAACGCATTTAAAGCTTCTTATACAAAAACCTATGAAAAATGAATTTTTTGAAGTGATAACAGAATTTTGCTATGTAAGCTCTAACTCTTCTAGTTTCCAAGAATAACGCATTTAAAGTTTCTCATACAAAAACCTATGAAAAATGAATTTTTTGAAGTGATAACAGATTTTTGCTATTTAAGCTATAACTCTTCGAGTTTCCAAGAAAAACGCATTTAAAGCTTCTTATACAAAAACCTATGAAAAATGAATTTTTTGAAGTGATTACAGATTTTTGCTATTTAAGCTATAACTCTTCTAGTTTCCAAGAAAAACGCATTTAAAGCTTCTTATACAAAAACCTATGAAAAATGAATTTTTTGAAGTGATAACAGAATTTTGCTATTTAAGCTCTAACTCTTCTAGTTTCCAAGAAAAACGCATTTAAAGTTTCTCATACAAAAACCTATGAAAAATGAATTTTTTGAAGTGATTACAGATTTTTGCTATTTAAGCTCTAACTCTTCTAGTTTCCAAGAAAAACGCATTTAAAGCTTCTTATACAAAAACCTATGAAAAATGAATTTTTTGAAGTGATTACAGATTTTTGCTATTTAAGCTATAACTCTTCTAGTTTCCAAGAAAAACGCATTTAAAGCTTCTTATACAAAAACCTATGAAAAATGAATTTTTTGAAGTGATAACAGAATTTTGCTATTTAAGTTCTAAATCTTCTAGTTTCCAAGAAAAACGCATTTAAAGTTTCTCTTACAAAAACCTATGAAAAATGAATTTTTTGAAGTGATTACAGATTTTTGCTATTTAAGCTATAACTCTTCTAGTTTCCAAGAAAAACGCATTTAAAGCTTCTTATACAAAAACCTATGAAAAATGAATTTTTTGAAGTGATAACAGAATTTTGCTATTTAAGCTCTAACTCTTCTAGTTTCCAAGAAAAACGCATTTAAAGTTTCTCATACAAAAACCTATGAAAAATGAATTTTTTGAAGTGATAACAGATTTTTGCTATTTAAGCTATAACTCTTCTAGTTTCCAAGAAAAACGCATTTAAAGCTTCTTATACAAAAACCTATGAAAAATGAATTTTTTGAAGTGATTACAGATTTTTGCTATTTAAGCTATAACTCTTCTAGTTTCCAAGAAAAACGCATTTAAAGCTTCTTATACAAAAACCTATGAAAAATGAATTTTTTGAAGTGATAACAGAATTTTGCTATTTAAGTTCTAAATCTTCTAGTTTCCAAGAAAAACGAATTTAAAGCTTCTCATACAAAAACCTATAAAAAATGAATTTTTTGAAGTGATAACAGAATTTTGCTACTTAAGCTCTAACTCTTCTAGTTTCCAAGAAAAACGCATTTAAAGTTTCTCATACAAAAACCTATGAAAAATGAATGTTTTGAAGTGATAACAGATTTTTGCTATTTAAGCTCTAACTCTTCTAGTTTCCAAGAAGAGTTAGCAAATTTCGGGACCAAATAAAAGAAGACATTATTTAGAAGTCCGTAGTGTTAAACAACTTTCTTTGCCAAGTCAAAGCATTAATTATAAACAATTATGTCAACAGTATGAACATCTTAAAGGTTTGCCCATGAGTGACTGTAATAAGGCTGTTCCAACTTTGTTCATAGGCATAAATAACTTAAAGTTTTGTATACCGACCCGCATAAAAGAGGGGAAAATGGATGAAATTATAGCTATTCGCACACGCCTTGGATGGCTAATATGTGGTAATTCTAATGTAAAGAAATCAAAAAAATGCGAATACAATTTTCATATTTGTGAATGCGAGCGTTTAAATAATTGAAATCTAAGTGATATAATAAAAAAATTATATTCTCTTGAGATGGCTGGTATAAGTAAAGAACCAATATTAGGAAAAGATGATCAAAGAGCAATACATTTTTTAGAAAAATTTACTAAAAAATTTACTAAAAAGAAAATGGGCACTATGAAACAGCCTTGCTCTGGCGGTATGATGATGTTAAATTACTATCATGTTTTAATATGGCAATAAAAAGATTGAAGTGTCTTGAAAAGAGTTTAGCATCAAATAAAGGATTACTAGATATATTTAATAAAACAATAGAGGAATATTTAAAGAAAGGATATGTGAGCAAAATTAATGAAAACGATGGTGTTGAAAATACTTCTGATAAATTGTGGTATTTACCAATTTTTCCCGTGTTTAATAAAAATAAACCAAACAAAACCAGGATTGTCTGGGACGCTGCCGCGAAAGCGCAAGGAGTTTCTTTGAATAGTGTGCTTCTAAAGGGTCCAGATATATTGACATCTCTGCCGCGAAAAAAAAGTTGCCGTCTGCGGTGACATAGAGCAGATGTTTCATCAAATTTTTATACGCAAGGAAGATCGAAAACGCTGTGTTTTTGAAATGAATGTATTGATTTTCGGGGCATCTTGTTCGCCCGGCATTTCACAATATGTAAAGAACTTTAACGCATCTAAGTATAAAAGCGCATATCCAGAAGCAGCCGCAGCTATAAAACACTATCACTACGTTGATGACTTACTTGTTTCTACAGACACTGAGGAAGAAGCCTATAAGTTAGCTAAAGATGTCCGCTACTTACACAGTAAAGCTTTCTTCAATATTAGAAATTGGTGTTCTAACTTTAGTTCTGTGCTTAACGATTTAAATTGTACAGACATTTGAACTGATATATGCCTTATCAAGAGCAACGGTTTGGAATCAGAAAAGGTGCTGGGAGTTCTCGCAGTTGACTTCATTTGTTTAAGATTTCGCATTCACTTTTAAAAAATGAAATATTTCTTGGAAAAAATAAGCCACGAAAACTTGAGGTTTTAAAAATTTTAATGAGTATTTACGATCCTCTTGGCCTTATAGGCAATTTTTTATGTATTTAAAAATTGTTTTACAAGAGATTTGGAGGAGCGGCGTAGACTGGGATGAGCCTATTTCTGAACAACAAGTAGCTAAATGGAAACACTGGCTATTCTTTTTAACACAATTAATAAATATTAACATACCCGTTGCTATTTACAAACATTCGAGAATTATAAAAATATTGATGTACAATTACACACGTTTGTGGATGCTAGTGAAAATGGCTATGCTGCCGTGTCGTATTTTAGAACCTTTGATGGAAATAATATTGTCGTATCGTTAATAGGTTCTAAAACCAGAGTGGCGCCTCTGAAAGTAGTTTCCGTCCCAAGGTTGGAATTAATGGCAGCTTTAATAGGAGCACGTTTTGCCAAAACTATTATACAAAATCATTCAATTAATATCAATCGCAAGATATTTTGGTCTGACTCCCAAACAGTTTTAAGCTGGATTCGCTCAGACCAACGTAAATATCATCAGTTTGTTGCCGTAAGAATAAGTGAAATATTGGATATTTCTGAAATAAGTGATTGGTTATGGATTACTGGAAAACAAAATGTTGCTGATGAAGCAACTAAATGGCCGAAGAGACCTGATTTATCAATATCCAGTCGCTGGATTAATGGACCAGAGTTTCTTAGCTTAAATGAAAAAGATTGGCAAATTAAAACGGTAAATATTTTGCAAACGCCAGCGGAGCTAAAGCAGCACAGTTTAGTTATTCGAGAGATTGTACCTTTAATAAGTATATAACGTTTTTCTCGCTAGTCTAGATTATTAAGAGCAACTGCATATGTTATACGTTTTTGCAGCCTTATTAAAAACAGACAGTTTTCCGGAAACAAATCAGAATTAACACAAGAGGAGCTATCCAAAGCCGAAGTAGTATTATGGAAACAGGCGCAACAAACGTTTTCTAATGAAATTAATTGTATTCTACAAAACAAAAGTTAAAAAAAACGAGTTTTTTGTATAGATTAACGCCATTAATTGATAACGCTGGTATTCTCCGTATAGGTGGACGTATTGAGAATGCAAACATTCCGGACGAGTTTAAACATCCAACTATTTTACCTAAATATTGTCGTATTACAAAGCTATTGATTTTACATCATCACAATTTATATGGTCACATAAACCACGAAACCTTAGTAAATGAAATGCGGCAAAGATATTATATCCCAAAGTTAAGAGTGGTGTATTAATACTGTATAAAGGAATGTCAAATGTGTAAAATAAAAAATACGTTACCTGTTTGCCCACAAATGGCAAAGTTGCCGAGAGCTCGTCTGGCTTCGTTTCAGTCTCCCTTCACTTTTACTGGACTGGACTTGTTTGGGCCTTTGCTAGTCACCGTAAACCGGCACAAGGAAAATAGGTATGGCCCTCTCTTTACCTGCCTGACCATTAGAGCCGTCCACATAGAAATTGTTCATACACTCAACACAAGTTCCAGCATAATGGCAATTCGTAACTTTACGGCTCGTCGAGGACAACCGAGAGAATATTGTAGTGATAATGGAACCAACTTTGTTGGTGCTGAACGTGAGCTGCGTGAAGCAATTAAAGAGGTTGATAAAAACGAATTAGTACGAAACTTTACAAATTCAACAACAAAGTGGAATTTTAATCCGCCATCTGCACTCCTTATGGGCGGTGCCTGGGAACGTTTAGTGCGTTCCGTTAAAACAGTATTTTACAAGATTACACTAGAAAGGTACCCAAACGACGAAACTTTAAAGAATATTATGGCAGAGGTGGAGAATATCATTAACTCTAGACCACTAACTTATGTTCCAGTAGAAAGTGAAAACAAAGAGGCCTTAACGCTAAATCATTTTCTTTTAGGATGTTCCAATGGCATTAAACCTCTTGCATTATATAATGATGACGGAATTGTGTTAAAAGAATGTTGGTTACGTTGTCAACAATTTGCCGATAAGTTTTGGAGGAGATGGGTGGCAGAATATTTACCAACGTTAACTTGCAGAACAAAGTGGTACGAGAAAGCTAAACCTTTAGCTGTTGGAGATATTGTGGTAGTGGTTGACCCAGCAAACGCAACGAATGTGTGGCCGAAAGGAAGAGTTATTGAGGTCTATAAGTCTGAAGATAACCAGGTGCGTAGGGCTAAGGTTTTGACAATTAGAGGCTTTTTGGAGAGACCTGCGGCAAAACTGGCAGTTTTAGACGTGGCTCAGCGTATGGAGTAAGACTTCGATACCATCTCGGCTTACTGGGGAGGAGTGTTACCGCCACTGCTGATGTGGTTTATTTTATTTATTGTAAACTTCACGCTTTTATATTTGAACACATTTCATTTTAAATGTCAAACTTTTGTATGTATTTGTTGAGTGACTTTTTCGTAAATTTTTTATATTGTAAATGTCGGATGGTTCCAGGCGGTTTTTTGCCTAAAATTGGTTGCCCGAATAAATAGGCCTGAAGCGGGCATTTTTTTGTAAGTTTTAAGTTGATTTTGCTCTTTGTGGCAAAGCTAAAAATAATTTTAACACTCGAGTAGTGTACCATAGTTAAAGTCACTGATACAAAATTGTAAATTGTTTAAATAAAATTGTTGTACTTTCACTAGAAAAAATAAACAAACTCTGTGTTTACAATCTACATTGGATGCCAGGGGCCTGGGCCGGACACCCCGCCAACAGGTGATGCATATCGGAAAAATTTTATGAGGCCAACTGTGGAGAAAACTGGAGTAAAATTTTTGGCGAATGCATTATATCACGCACACGCGGTTTAAACTGGCCTTTGCGAGCACCGGAATTAACAGCTACTGACAGTTTTGTTTGGGATTATTTGAGAGAAAAAGTGTATATATGTTAACAAGCCAATAAATATCCCGCTAATAAAAATCAATATTCACAATTAAATCATGGTCATTACAGTCTACATTTTCCACAAAGTAATAGAAAATATGTTAAAAAGAGCAATTATGTGGGATGCCGAAAATGCACATTTGTTAAAGGATATACCCCCATATTAATAAAAAATATGTTTGATTAAAAAAGGTTTATTAAACAAATTTTCATAGAAAATTCGTTTCATAAACCTGCTATAAACCTAAAATATTTTTTATGTATATGGGGGATAATTTTTTAAAGCTAATAAAAAAAATTTTCCTATAATATCATTTATATAAAAAAAATGCTCAGACATTTTAAGCCATAAACCTTATTCTGTGCTACATTGTGTAATTTTTATTTTTATTTTTGGGAATAAATATATCATTAAAGACTTTGATCAGAGTCACATTTATTATTTGCAATATTAATAAACTTTTAATGTTAAATAAAAACTGCTCCGTTTGCTAAAATAAAACAGAAAATGACCATCGCAAATGTTTCACTTTTTAATTCCGCGGAAAATAAAATCAGTAAATGCTTCATACATACGACATATAGCGACAACTTCATAAAAATAAACTCATAACCGGGGATCCTAAAATGCAAATAAAAATAATGGTCTTAAAATATTTGTCATATTAAAGATGTAAGAATTGTATATTACAAACAAATGTCTGTTGGTACTTTACATTTTAGTAAGTTTATATTTTGTGCATGTCAATGAAAATTAAACATGTATGAGTATGTTGTATGAATGTATGTTTTCGAATTTACAACTGCTTTTATATAAATGAAATATATACAAGCCTTTACGTGCAATAATGTTTTATACGTTAGATACACAACTAAACCTTTATGAATAAATGTATCGTAGTTTTCAGAGCAGTGTTGGGCACATTCATTGACTGGAATTCTGACAGAAACGCTAACAAAATTCTGTAGTAGACTAAAAATGTTGCTTCCATTTACTTTCTAAATAAAGTTGTGCTTGCTTGCTGTTGCTTGGCTTTTTTTATTTCAGCAAATGTTCTGTTGCCTTACACATAAAATCGTATATATTTGTATTGTCTACCGCTGATCTTAAGTAATACACTGATGTATTGGTTTACTACACAGAAAAAAAATCAATTCATCCGTACTCAAGCCAAGCAAAAGCGATGTCTATAGTACGGTATGTATGGTTTTCCTGAAATCAAGAAAAGGATGCTTCAATCAAGTATCGATTACTCCAGTGTCCCATGCTTAAAACAATCCGAAAACGGGCTTAACTTAAAAAATGTGAAATAAAAGTTAATCTCAAACTGTGCTCGATTCAAGAGTTTCTAAGTTGGTTAAATTTCAAATTCGTAATTGAAATAATCCGAAAATTAGATTGATTCTGACCACTTACCCCAGAACACCAGACATAGAGCGAAATATTTACGTACCATTTGTTGTATTCACGCCGTTTGTTAAGTGAACAAATCTCAATTATAAGACACCAGCAGCATGTCCGATATAGTTTTCGTAATTATTCTACTTTGAACATTTTATGTATTACACTTAATTAGTTTAACAAATAGAATTCGGGAATTTTTGCATGAAAATAATGGGGTTTTCTTCTTGAAGTGTTGTTGTTGTTTCTACACAAAACAAGCAAATCGTTTCTTAGCTTCTTTTGCAGTCTTGTTGTTGTTTCTACAACAAACTTTTACAAACAGACGCGTATGCACGCATATTGATTTCAAAACTGGTCCCATTTTGAATTGTTTTAATTACCATTTAGCAGAGTTCAGAAAAATTTTAACCATTCATGAATTTTTTCATGAATGAGGAACTTAAAACGTGTAATTTTTTTCACAGCCATGAATGAATTGTGAATTTTTCATTTATGAGGGTGAGGAAAAATAATTTTTTGCCTTCTTCAGTCATGAAGAATGAGGAAACAAAAAATGTTCGTAACGCTCCTCACTAGTAATGTTGTTGTTGCTCGACAGTATGCATGACCACAGCACGAAAAGGCTGTGTGTGTATTTTGTTTTTGTAAAATATTTTTGGTAAAGGCATCAAGCCAAAGTGTGTGTTGGATTTTTTAGAGGCAAATATTATTGAAAAAAAAAAACTAAAAGAACTGCACATATCCAGAAGCCTTTAAAGTATATGCAAGAAGTCAAGGCGTTTGTCTCCGATGATACACCTTGTTAATTAGTAATAAAGTTGGAATGTGGCTGGGAGATCTTATGTCTGCAAAAATTCCTATTTACTACTTTATTTTCCTGCTGGAAATGGTCGGGCAAATCGCGTTTTTTTTTCCTTACGACGAATTTTAACGTGAACTATTTCAAATTTTTCATATCTGAAAAATTCACATGTGAATTATTTTTTTTGCTCACTCCTTATGAGTGAGGTAATTCAAAATATTTTTTTCCTCACCCTCATGAGGATGAATCAGCAGAAAAATATTGAAATGTTCACGCTCGCTCATGACTGAAAAATAAGTAAACGTTTCGGTACTCTGCTATTTAGTGTTATTCGTACCTAAATTTTAAAGTACGAGTGGTACTAAAAATAAGTACAAAAACTTAAATTTAGTACGAGTTGTTTCTTTCGGTGTATATAATTAAAACTTGCATAACACATATCGTTGCATTGGAAATTTATGCACAATATTTGCTTTTTGGATGTCTGTCAATAGCATATACAGGGTGGTGCAGAAGTATAAATTATAATCACACTTCCCTATGTGAATGGGTATTATGCGTTTATGCTGATGTACGTCACACATAATAATATTAAAGGGCCTACTTTTAGTATACCGATCGACTCGGAATCAGTTTTTGAATCTATGTGGCGAGATCCTTCAGCGAAGCTAGATGTACATGTAAACCTTGCGTATAGGTCGAAGTTTATAAGATCCTTTTCTGAAATTCGGTATATATGTTTTATGGAAAATAGTTTTTAATGCCATAACTTTCTTAAGCCTATAGTACACACGTCAGAACCACATGCGCATGTGTCTTTTTACATGCCGTGTACTGGCTTTAGTAATGTTGGAATTGATATGAAACAGAACGACAATAAATTCATTAACAGCTGCTATTTCATGTTAAAATGTTGTGCTGGTACGTGCAGAGCTGATCATTGATCACATTAAATCCCACTTCTAAAATCACTTTAAGATGAAAAAATCTAATATACACACAGAAAATAATATGGTCTGAGTTTATCCTCTATGTGCAACTTATTTTGGCTGGATTTTCATAATGCTGATGTTTTAAGGTAACCACATATGGTTAAATATTATAAAATATGTTTAACCCTTTCAGTGTTTTTGTCGAATATATTCGACATTGCATTGTACTCTCTTTCTACGCACTTTTACTGTATGAAAATGTACAGTTAATTATATTTTTTTTTTGTTTTATCTGAAAGAGGGACACTTTTGATATTTTAAATTGTTATTATAGTAGACATTGACTTTCTGAGTGCATTGTCGTACACAAGTCAGGAAATTTGTAAAAAGCTTAGATTTAGGAAGAAAAAAAAAATAATAATTTCGGGAATTAGGCGATATTAAAACAAAATTTTAAGTATTGATACATGCGTAAATAAGTATTTTCTTGAAAAAATATTGCAAAAATAAATTGAAGGTTCTTTTGTGGACATTTGAAGGTCAATTTCGAATATATTCGGCATTTCCTAAAAACCAGGGGAGCTCATGAGGCAAAAACTATATATTTTTCCTGGCTTCAGCGCCATCACATTACCTTAAATACAAATTTTCAGATTTGTATCTCGCCAAAAATTATTTTTGACCCTGAAAGGGTTAATGTTAACCCTAATACGGTTACAATTAGGGATGTAACGATACGCTTTTTACGGACACCGATAGGAATATTAAATTTGAATTGAAGGTAAAATTAACAAACCTCAAGTTAAGTAATTTCTTCATTATACAAAATTACAGTGCAATAGATTATTAATATTTAAAATTAATTTTAATAAGATTTAAAAAACAAGGAAATGAATTTTAAGTCATGGTAAAATTAATTTATTTGTTAAACAAAAAAAACAGTGTAAGAGATTATTAATATTCCGAATTAATTTTAATAAGATTTTTGTTTAAAAAACAAAGCATTCTAAACCTTTGCGTAGATATATAATTTCGCAACTTGAAGCAAACCTGCAGTTAAAAATTTTCTCTCAGATGTGACTGAACTCATTTGAAAACTTAAGTATTTCTGCCCCATTGTCTAAAATTTTGAGTATAATATTTAAAAGCGCCAGTAAACAATCGGATCTGCGTCTCTAGAAAAATTAGAAGATCTAAGGTATATCTAGACTTATTATTTATTTAGCTGAACCACTGCGTAGTGTGGACAGAGGATCATTCTTCTCCAAATTTTCTTTCAAGATTTTCACAAACTCTCCAAAGGTCCGTTCTTGTAGACTTATGAGACTTTTTACTAGCCGCAGGGGTGACCGTGTCTTCAAACTTTCATAATGCAGAGTCATACTGAGTAGATTAATAAGAAGCTTTTTCGATCTATTGTCATTGAAATTTTCTGGCTTTGTATAGAAGATAAAGAATTGAAGATAAGCAACAGATTTCATTATTCTCTTAACAAATGTATAAGATGCTAAGTTTATCGCAAATTTTTGGAATCTGAATTATTATGCATCCCAGTTTATTCGTTTATAGTATTTTCTAATAATGTTCGAAGACTGTTTACTAGCGAAATAGCGTCAGAAAATGCAGCAATGGCTTTGCTTATGGACTTTGTGGTCTCTTTGAAGTAACCCAAAATTTGATTTTGATTTGATTTATTTTTTGATCACAACCCAGTACAAAGAAAATTCTTATATTAAAGTACTGGATTAAATGAGTTGGTATACAAAACATATTTGCAGTAATGAAAATAAAAACTTTATAAAGACAGTGAAAACAACCTCTTTCAAAAACTACAATTTTACAGGAGAACGAAAAAACTGTTTAAATATCTAACAACTTTGATTTTGAAATATTTGGCGAAAAGGTGAAAGTGAAGTATTAAATTTAAATACTAAATTGAAGTGAATATATCAATAATTCTATTCTAATGCCAATAGATTTTCAGAAAAATTAAGAATAAAAAGATAGGATGTTTTGTCGAAATTGTTTTCAACAAAAAAATAAACTTAGATTACACAAGTTGTTTTGTTAAAATGGCTTTAAACAAAAACGTGATGCATATTTGGCGCTTATCTCAAGGCAAGTTTTGTTGTTAAAATGGAACTAATAAAAAAAGTAGAAATAGGTTATTTTAAAAAATATTATTATATTTAATAAAACATAAATACTTGAATTCAATTAGACAATATTGGTACAAAATTATATTTAAAATGTAAAATTTTATTTCTTTAGTAAATATTGTTATTTTTGTTAAAAATATTCAAAGATACATTTTTATAATTGCGTTGCATTGCCGATTCTTTGCAAATGCAAGGGTAGCTGATTCCAAATATTAATGGTATTGATATAAAAATGTTGTTTTGATAATTCTGTCTTATAGCGTTGTTGCATGATGCGATTGCCCCTTTTTGATCTAAGAAAAATTTGTCTGTCATAAAGATATTTTGGTTGACATGTGTATATAATTTTATGTAGGTATATTAAAGATCAGCATTGTAATAAAAACTCAAAGGACACTCCAAAAACTTGATTGGCGAAATGTGATATTCTATCGAACCGTCGAAGCCCATATATATAACGTGTTATACAATTAAAAGCTACTCTAAGTGCTAAGTAAGCATACTGGTAGAATCACAGTTTGTGAAGAGTTCACAACCATATAATAGTGTTGGCACCAGATACGTTTTTAGCTAAAAGCGTTCTAATTTCAATAGATATAAACAACTAAGTACTCCACAAATTTCTTAACATCCCATACACTTTTGCTGTAGCCACATTAACATGGTTACTCCACTCTAAGTTATTGACATAAGTAATAAGACATAGTCCGTTTGAAGTGGCCCAGTCATGAATTTTCCTTAAGTCCCTATCAATTTTCCGAACGCAGTCATCAATTTCGGAGGTTTTGCAGCTAATGTAAAGTTGAACATGATCAGCATACATCTGAACATTACACTATTTCAATTGAGCTGGTAGGCCGTTTGCATAAACAGAATACAACAGAGGCCCTAAAATAGAGCCTTGGGGTACACCTCTTGTTAAGACGATACTACTCGATATTCTACTTCCATAAAAAAACTAATTGTGACCTATTGGTTAAATATGACGATACTAATTTGGTAGCTGTTGAAAAAATATTGAGAAAATTTTTTAATTTAGAAGTGAGAATTTCGGTATTTTCTGTGTCGAACGCTTTTGAATGATCTAGGAGGATTAAAAAAGCAACTTCACCGTTGTCAATTTTTGACCTAATGTTTTCGGTTACATCAATTAAAGCAGACATGCAGCTGTGAAAGGGACGAAACCCCGAGTGCCTGCTAGTGAGCAGGTTATTTTTATTCAAAAACATACTAAGTTGGTTGTGCATTATTCGTTCAAGTATCTTCGACAGAAATGGAAGTATGGCTATTGGACGAAATTCGTTACCAGTTTTCGGTATGGGAACAATTTTCGCATGCTTCCAAATTGTTGGATATGAAGAATTTGTTATAATTGTACAAAAGAGATTCGTAATATATGTCAAGATTGTGGGAAAGATTATTTTAATAAACGTGGGATGCACACCGTCATAGCTTAGGCACTTTATACTTTCATATACCTCAGATTGATTTACACAGGTAAAATCGAATATAGTAGAAGTATCTCTCACGGGATAGTTTATGTAAGGGTTAAAATTTGCAACAGGCATTGGCAAATCTACAAATTTACGATTTATCTCATCAATATCTACATCTTCAACTGCAGTATGATAATCATACGTAGCACCAACAACTCCAATGTTACAAATTTCCTTCCACCTACTCTTACTGACTAAACAGTTTGAAAATCTATCTTTATAATAAGACGATTTTGCAATCCTTGTGACTTTATTCCCTAATGAACGAAACACTGAGAGTAGTTCAGAAGTCCTAAATCTCTTCCATCTAGTATATAATTTGCAGAGAATTGATTTTTATTTTTACGTAAATCATTCAAAATAAGCAGACAATGCTTAAAACGTTCAACTACATACAAGATTTATCAACGGTGAAAAACAAAACAGCTGATGCTGCAAGTCCACACCAAGCATTCAATGCGCTTATGCATCAGTCCAAAAAGTCGTAGTGTAAAATGGTATTGACAAGTTACACAGAAAACAGTAACATGCATAAAGGAGGACTACTTTCTACTTTAGCATGCGTCCGAAAAAAGGAAAAACGCGTGGCGTGGATCGACCTCCAGCCTAGGAATCAAAAGAAACAATTTATTATGCTGATTTATGTTTTGCTATTACTTGTTATGAAAAACTAAGCATTGAAAATTAAACTGTTTGTTCAAAAAAACTATAAAACAAGTATCGGCGTATCGACAGTAAAAAATATCGCCTATACCGATATATCGGCAAACATAAAGTATCGCCGACATATTGGCGTCGGTATCGGTATTCGTTACATCCCTAGTTAAAATTAACCATAACATGGAAAAAAAACAATACTCTCCCAAATTGTGTTCATGTTGATATAGAAATCTGCAAACATTTTTTTTTAACTTTTAAGCTCCTTGAAAAGAATATCCGAAATTATCATAACAAGTTAGCATTCTGTTTGACTATGAAGGGTTTATGGTTAAGAAAATCAAAATGTGTCCTATTTTCGACTTTTCTAATTTATACTTTAAGTGACTTCTGAGAGACACCTTAACGAGCAAACGCTTTAGCTTGATTTATGAACGGACGGATGGATTTTTCTTTTCAGTGCACGACTGGTTTCAGGCATCTGGACATGCCGGACGCACAGTGATCAATTGCAATGGTGTTTGTATGTATCGTCATAATTTTTTCTATTTTACAACGAAATTAATGATGAAGCATTCAGCTTTAAATTAGTCCAAGAAGTACAGAAATATTTAGTATTGTACAATTATAATCTTAGGGATTCTAGCAAGATAAATGTAGGTGATTTGGTGGAGAATGTGGGGAAGAGAACACATAGTGAGCTTCTATGCAATCAGCTTTCACTAGTGGTTACGAAATAATAACATCCTTATTTTCTTACGACTTCATTTCGACTAGATTATAGTAACATCGGTTGAACATGTTGAAATATCGATCTCATGCAACAACCCGTTGGCGAACGCCTTGATGATTCATCGTGCAAAATACTGACAATGTTAAATCATCAATTACAGATGCTAAATTTTCTTGATTTTTTTAAATATAATAGATTACCCGAATTTATTTTGTATGGTAGGCGTCCTCGTATTAGTGAGTCCTTATAGACAATATCATCGATATCCATATATGAGTTTTTATATAATTCGCTGCTATGTCAGTGATAAACAATAATCATGTACAATTTGAATAATCCTTATTTTTTTTTTGCCTCAACCATTGATGAAAACTGGCGGTAGATAAATTACAGCAGAGTTCAGCATTGTATTGAATAATAAACCAATGTCGATTACTTTCAACTTTCTTTTATATGGTGAATTTATAATAAAAGTGCCTGCAAAATATCTTAAGCTGTGGCGTTGTCGCCTACGTTCACCGGCCTTTCGATATTTCAAAGAAATAGCGACTTGAGCTTGATAAAAATACCAATATTAGGGTGGTTGCTTGAGTCGGTCGTCTGCGTTGCATCAGTCTGTAAGCCAAATTACAAATTCTTAAAAAGTTTAATAAAACATCACAAAAATTAAGTTTATTACCAGATAAAGATCAGTTAGGAAACTGTTAATTCATTTGTTATACCCAGACTTCAAACACCAGAAATACACTTTAAGAAACCCTTTTTTTATATCCGGTTTAAGGTCTATATGCATTTCTAGTCGAAACAGAATTCTATTTAACGTCCATATACAAATGCCTTCTATATGTAATGGGTGATTCAAGTAGAGATACTGTTTTCAATAGCCTTTTTTGACAGATCACGTGTGAGTCGTGTCATGCTGCCCTGTTATTTTTGCTTAGTATTGTTTGGCATTTTATAATGGAAAGACTTACGCCTGAACAACGTTTACAAATCGTTCAACTTTATTACGAAAATTCACGTTCTGTGAGGAATGTGTTTCGTGCACTTCGCTCAACTTATGGTCAACAAAATCGGCCTACTGAGCGTACTATTCGCAATACCACCCATTTTGAGACCCAGCACTCATTATTAGATAAAATTCGACCGAATAGACCACGTCTAGCACGCTGTGAAGAAAATATAGCGGCCGTAGCTGAGAGTGTACACGAAGACCGTGGAGAGTCGATTCGGCGCCGTTCGCAGCAACTCGGACTGACTTATGGAACGACTTGGCGCATTTTACGTCGAGATATTAAATTGAAACCGTACAAAATACAGCTTGTGCAACAACTGAAGCCGCACGACCTTCCCAAGCGACATCGCTTCGCTCTATCGGCTCTTGAAAAGTTCCAAGAAGATCCGACGTTTTCGAAGCAAATTTTGTTCAGCGCTGAGGCCCATTTCTGGCTCAATGGGTATGTAAACAAACAAAATTGCTGCATTTGGGACGAAGAGCAATCTGAAGAGATTCGAGAACTGCCACTTCATCCAGAAAAAACAACGGTTTGGTGTGGTTTGTGGGCCGGTGGAATCATCGGTCCATATTTCTTTAAAAATTATGCCGGTGCGAACGTAACCGTCAATGGCGACCGTTTTCGTGCCATGATAACCGACTATTTGATGCCTAAAATTGAAGGTCGTGATCTCGGCGACATTTGGTTTCAGCAAGACGGCGCACAGTGGCTGAAAATCGTTTTTCATCGGCCAAATCTGTAACTTTTGAACCGATAGAGATAATTTTGCAATGTTAAACTCAAATTATTTTTTTTTGTTTGAAAAATTTGATTTGGAATATTTTTGTGATCGCACTTGATATAGCAAAGCCTCTTGAATATTTTTATCCCCGATTTCTTCGTTGATATCATTAAGCTTCCGCCTTTTAGATCTATCGCTACAGTTCTCAAGTGATTTCTTTGATCTCCCAAGGTTCTTTTCATTTGTACCTTCTGAAGATATCTGGACACTGAGTTCGCCATCTAACCAGTTTGCAAAACTGTTGTAAAATCTAGGTTTACTCCATCCAACTTGTTTGAAGCGCTTTTTTAAGTTTTTGACGAAATCGGGTATTTTATTTTGCAGTTCCGATCGTATTTCAGTGCTGCAGGAATATATATTGAGTTTTTCTTCAATGTAACTTAAAACATCTTCCTCCTTTTTATTTTTAAAATACTCTTCGGATAATTCTTTATAGCTGAAGCTCTTCATTTTTATAGATATTAAAAAAATTAGATTGTTATTGCTTAGATATATTTTAACAACTGAGATTTTATTCGAATACCACTGGCTTTTATACATAGCTTGCGTTATACTGTGTTCCTAGATAGTAAAATAAGGTAGAATAAAGAACTAAAATGGGCTTAAGTAGGATACGCTTAAAATCCCACAGGTATTGGTAATTATATAATATAAAATACTTGGCTTGGTACACTTATATTTCTGTCATATGAATAGGTAAAATTAAAAAAACAAAAGAAATGTTGCGAATAATTTAACACAAACTAAAAAAGTGTTCTATAGGCTGGTCCAAACAGGTACAAAAGTGCATTTGGGTTTAAAGTGGATACTTTCACCTACCTACAGCTAGTAAAATTTCTTTAACCCCTTTTGACCTCATAAATTCTATTCTTCTGAACTTCAATTTGACTAAAATATAGAACCTGAAAAAATATTTAATAACACAGCAGGTATAATCGGTACAGTAATACAACATAACATTGTTTAAAGACTGCTTTACTACCAATATAAAAAATGTTGAACCCACTATTGATAACAGTTTGACATAAAACATAATAAAAATCAAGCCAAAAAATCCGTTTTATCCGAATATCTCCAAAAGCAAAGGAGATAACCTAAACATTTAAGCATATTTTTTGTAACACAACTTAAGTTAAATTTTTTTTTGCAATCCATAAATATATTTTTGGTGAATTTTTTAAAAGTTTGAATTTCCGAGGTTACCAATTTTAGAGGTCCGCAAGTCACTCTCCCGACCCTCCATGGACCCGTGTTCTTCCAATTCAACACAAAAGCTACCCGGCCATGACAGTATAAAATTTCATTCAAATATGTTCATGGTAAAATTAATTTATTTGTTAAACAAAAAAAACAGTGTAAGAGATTATTAATATTCCGAATTAATTTTAATAAGATTTTTGTTTAAAAAACAAAGCATTCTAAACCTTTGCGTAGATATATAATTTCGCAACTTGAAGCAAACCTGCAGTTAAAAATTTTCTCTCAGATGTGACTGAACTCATTTGAAAACTTAAGTATTTCTGCCCCATTGTCTAAAATTTTGAGTATAATATTTAAAAGCGCCAGTAAACAATCGGATCTGCGTCTCTAGAAAAATTAGAAGATCTAAGGTATATCTAGACTTATTATTTATTTAGCTGAACCACTGCGTAGTGTGGACAGAGGATCATTCTTCTCCAAATTTTCTTTCAAGATTTTCACAAACTCTCCAAAGGTCCGTTCTTGTAGACTTATGAGACTTTTTACTAGCCGCAGGGGTGACCGTGTCTTCAAACTTTCATAATGCAGAGTCATACTGAGTAGATTAATAAGAAGCTTTTTCGATCTATTGTCATTGAAATTTTCTGGCTTTGTATAGAAGATAAAGAATTGAAGATAAGCAACAGATTTCATTATTCTCTTAACAAATGTATAAGATGCTAAGTTTATCGCAAATTTTTGGAATCTGAATTATTATGCATCCCAGTTTATTCGTTTATCGTATTTTCTAATAATGTTCGAAGACTGTTTACTAGCGAAATAGCGTCAGAAAATGCAGCAATGGCTTTGCTTATGGACTTTGTGGTCTCTTTGAAGTAACCCAAAATTTGATTTTGATTTGATTTATTTTTTGATCACAACCCAGTACAAAGATAATTCTTATATTAAAGTACTGGATTAAATGAGTTGGTATACAAAACATATTTGCAGTAATGAAAATAAAAACTTTATAAAGACAGTGAAAACAACCTCTTTCAAAAACTACAATTTTACAGGAGAACGAAAAAACTGTTTAAATATCTAACAACTTTGATTTTGAAATATTTGGCGAAAAGGTGAAAGTGAAGTATTAAATTTAAATACTAAATTGAAGTGAATATATCAATAATTCTATTCTAATGCCAATAGATTTTCAGAAAAATTAAGAATAAAAAGATAGGATGTTTTGTCGAAATTGTTTTCAACAAAAAAATAAACTTAGATTACACAAGTTGTTTTGTTAAAATGGCTTTAAACAAAAACGTGATGCATATTTGGCGCTTATCTCAAGGCAAGTTTTGTTGTTAAAATGGAATTAATAAAAAAAGTAGAAATAGGTTATTTTAAAAAATATTATTATATTTAATAAAACATAAATACTTGAATTCAATTAGACAATATTGGTACAAAATTATATTTAAAATGTAAAATTTTATTTCTTTAGTAAATATTGTTATTTTTGTTAAAAATATTCAAAGATACATTTTTATAATTGCGTTGCATTGCCGATTCTTTGCAAATGCAAGGGTAGCTGATTCCAAATATTAATGGTATTGATATAAAAATGTTGTTTTGATAATTCTGTCTTATAGCGTTGTTGCATGATGCGATTGCCCCTTTTTGATCTAAGAAAAATTTGTCTGTCATAAAGATATTTTGGTTGACATGTGTATATAATTTTATGTAGGTATATTAAAGATCAGCATTGTAATAAAAACTCAAAGGACACTCCAAAAACTTGATTGGCGAAATGTGATATTCTATCGAACCGTCGAAGCCCATATATATAACGTGTTATACAATTAAAAGCTACTCTAAGTGCTAAGTAAGCATACTGGTAGAATCACAGTTTGTGAAGAGTTCACAACCATATAATAGTGTTGGCACCAGATACGTTTTTAGCTAAAAGCGTTCTAATTTCAATAGATATAAACAACTAAGTACTCCACAAATTTCTTAACATCCCATACACTTTTGCTGTAGCCACATTAACATGGTTACTCCACTCTAAGTTATTGACATAAGTAATAAGACATAGTCCGTTTGAAGTGGCCCAGTCATGAATTTTCCTTAAGTCCCTATCAATTTTCCGAACGCAGTCATCAATTTCGGAGGTTTTGCAGCTAATGTAAAGTTGAACATGATCAGCATACATCTGAACATTACACTATTTCAATTGAGCTGGTAGGCCGTTTGCATAAACAGAATACAACAGAGGCCCTAAAATAGAGCCTTGGGGTACACCTCTTGTTAAGACGATACTACTCGATATTCTACTTCCATAAAAAAACTAATTGTGACCTATTGGTTAAATATGACGATACTAATTTGGTAGCTGTTGAAAAAATATTGAGAAAATTTTTTAATTTAGAAGTGAGAATTTCGGTATTTTCTGTGTCGAACGCTTTTGAATGATCTAGGAGGATTAAAAAAGCAACTTCACCGTTGTCAATTTTTGACCTAATGTTTTCGGTTACATCAATTAAAGCAGACATGCAGCTGTGAAAGGGACGAAACCCCGAGTGCCTGCTAGTGAGCAGGTTATTTTTATTCAAAAACATACTAAGTTGGTTGTGCATTATTCGTTCAAGTATCTTCGACAGAAATGGAAGTATGGCTATTGGACGAAATTCGTTACCAGTTTTCGGTATGGGAACAATTTTCGCATGCTTCCAAATTGTTGGATATGAAGAATTTGTTATAATTGTACAAAAGAGATTCGTAATATATGTCAAGATTGTGGGAAAGATTATTTTAATAAACGTGGGATGCACACCGTCATAGCTTAGGCACTTTATACTTTCATATACCTCAGATTGATTTACACAGGTAAAATCGAATATAGTAGAAGTATCTCTCACGGGATAGTTTATGTAAGGGTTAAAATTTGCAACAGGCATTGGCAAATCTACAAATTTACGATTTATCTCATCAATATCTACATCTTCAACTGCAGTATGATAATCATACGTAGCACCAACAACTCCAATGTTACAAATTTCCTTCCACCTACTCTTACTGACTAAACAGTTTGAAAATCTATCTTTATAATAAGACGATTTTGCAATCCTTGTGACTTTATTCCCTAATGAACGAAACACTGAGAGTAGTTCAGAAGTCCTAAATCTCTTCCATCTAGTATATAATTTGCAGAGAATTGATTTTTATTTTTACGTAAATCATTCAAAATAAGCAGACAATGCTTAAAACGTTCAACTACATACAAGATTTATCAACGGTGAAAAACAAAACAGCTGATGCTGCAAGTCCACACCAAGCATTCAATGCGCTTATGCATCAGTCCAAAAAGTCGTAGTGTAAAATGGTATTGACAAGTTACACAGAAAACAGTAACATGCATAAAGGAGGACTACTTTCTACTTTAGCATGCGTCCGAAAAAAGGAAAAACGCGTGGCGTGGATCGACCTCCAGCCTAGGAATCAAAAGAAACAATTTATTATGCTGATTTATGTTTTGCTATTACTTGTTATGAAAAACTAAGCATTGAAAATTAAACTGTTTGTTCAAAAAAACTATAAAACAAGTATCGGCGTATCGACAGTAAAAAATATCGCCTATACCGATATATCGGCAAACATAAAGTATCGCCGACATATTGGCGTCGGTATCGGTATTCGTTACATCCCTAGTTAAAATTAACCATAACATGGAAAAAAAACAATACTCTCCCAAATTGTGTTCATGTTGATATAGAAATCTGCAAACATTTTTTTTTAACTTTTAAGCTCCTTGAAAAGAATATCCGAAATTATCATAACAAGTTAGCATTCTGTTTGACTATGAAGGGTTTATGGTTAAGAAAATCAAAATGTGTCCTATTTTCGACTTTTCTAATTTATACTTTAAGTGACTTCTGAGAGACACCTTAACGAGCAAACGCTTTAGCTTGATTTATGAACGGACGGATGGATTTTTCTTTTCAGTGCACGACTGGTTTCAGGCATCTGGACATGCCGGACGCACAGTGATCAATTGCAATGGTGTTTGTATGTATCGTCATAATTTTTTCTATTTTACAACAAAATTAATGATGAAGCATTCAGCTTTAAATTAGTCCAAGAAGTACAGAAATATTTAGTATTGTACAATTATAATCTTAGGGATTCTAGCAAGATAAATGTAGGTGATTTGGTGGAGAATGTGGGGAAGAGAACACATAGTGAGCTTCTATGCAATCAGCTTTCACTAGTGGTTACGAAATAATAACATCCTTATTTTCTTACGACTTCATTTCGACTAGATTATAGTAACATCGGTTGAACATGTTGAAATATCGATCTCATGCAACAACCCGTTGGCGAACGCCTTGATGATTCATCGTGCAAAATACTGACAATGTTAAATCATCAATTACAGATGCTAAATTTTCTTGATTTTTTTAAATATAATAGATTACCCGAATTTATTTTGTATGGTAGGCGTCCTCGTATTAGTGAGTCCTTATAGACAATATCATCGATATCCATATATGAGTTTTTATATAATTCGCTGCTATGTCAGTGATAAACAATAATCATGTACAATTTGAATAATCCTTATTTTTTTTTTGCCTCAACCATTGATGAAAACTGGCGGTAGATAAATTACAGCAGAGTTCAGCATTGTATTGAATAATAAACCAATGTCGATTACTTTCAACTTTCTTTTATATGGTGAATTTATAATAAAAGTGCCTGCAAAATATCTTAAGCTGTGGCGTTGTCGCCTACGTTCACCGGCCTTTCGATATTTCAAAGAAATAGCGACTTGAGCTTGATAAAAATACCAATATTAGGGTGGTTGCTTGAGTCGGTCGTCTGCGTTGCATCAGTCTGTAAGCCAAATTACAAATTCTTAAAAAGTTTAATAAAACATCACAAAAATTAAGTTTATTACCAGATAAAGATCAGTTAGGAAACTGTTAATTCATTTGTTATACCCAGACTTCAAACACCAGAAATACACTTTAAGAAACCCTTTTTTTATATCCGGTTTAAGGTCTATATGCATTTCTAGTCGAAACAGAATTCTATTTAACGTCCATATACAAATGCCTTCTATATGTAATGGGTGATTCAAGTAGAGATACTGTTTTCAATAGCCTTTTTTGACAGATCACGTGTGAGTCGTGTCATGCTGCCCTGTTATTTTTGCTTAGTATTGTTTGGCATTTTATAATGGAAAGACTTACGCCTGAACAACGTTTACAAATCGTTCAACTTTATTACGAAAATTCACGTTCTGTGAGGAATGTGTTTCGTGCACTTCGCTCAACTTATGGTCAACAAAATCGGCCTACTGAGCGTACTATTCGCAATACCATCACCCATTTTGAGACCCAGCACTCATTATTAGATAAAATTCGACCGAATAGACCACGTCTAGCACGCTGTGAAGAAAATATAGCGGCCGTAGCTGAAAGTGTACACGAAGACCGTGGAGAGTCGATTCGGCGCCGTTCGCAGCAACTCGGACTGACTTATGGAACGACTTGGCGCATTTTACGTCGAGATATTAAATTGAAACCGTACAAAATACAGCTTGTGCAACAACTGAAGCCGCACGACCTTCCCAAGCGACATCGCTTCGCTCTATCGGCTCTTGAAAAGTTCCAAGAAGATCCGACGTTTTCGAAGCAAATTTTGTTCAGCGCTGAGGCCCATTTCTGGCTCAATGGGTATGTAAACAAACAAAATTGCTGCATTTGGGACGAAGAGCAATCTGAAGAGATTCGAGAACTGCCACTTCATCCAGAAAAAACAACGGTTTGGTGTGGTTTGTGGGCCGGTGGAATCATCGGTCCATATTTCTTTAAAAATTATGCCGGTGCGAACGTAACCGTCAATGGCGACCGTTTTCGTGCCATGATAACCGACTATTTGATGCCTAAAATTGAAGGTCGTGATCTCGGCGACATTTGGTTTCAGCAAGACGGCGCACAGTGGCTGAAAATCGTTTTTCATCGGCCAAATCTGTAACTTTTGAACCGATAGAGATAATTTTGCAATGTTAAACTCAAATTATTTTTTTTTGTTTGAAAAATTTGATTTGGAATATTTTTGTGATCGCACTTGATATAGCAAAGCCTCTTGAATATTTTTATCCCCGATTTCTTCGTTGATATCATTAAGCTTCCGCCTTTTAGATCTATCGCTACAGTTCTCAAGTGATTTCTTTGATCTCCCAAGGTTCTTTTCATTTGTACCTTCTGAAGATATCTGGACACTGAGTTCGCCATCTAACCAGTTTGCAAAACTGTTGTAAAATCTAGGTTTACTCCATCCAACTTGTTTGAAGCGCTTTTTTAAGTTTTTGACGAAATCGGGTATTTTATTTTGCAGTTCCGATCGTATTTCAGTGCTGCAGGAATATATATTGAGTTTTTCTTCAATGTAACTTAAAACATCTTCCTCCTTTTTATTTTTAAAATACTCTTCGGATAATTCTTTATAGCTGAAGCTCTTCATTTTTATAGATATTAAAAAAATTAGATTGTTATTGCTTAGATATATTTTAACAACTGAGATTTTATTCGAATACCACTGGCTTTTATACATAGCTTGCGTTATACTGTGTTCCTAGGTAGTAAAATAAGGTAGAATAAAGAACTAAAATGGGCTTAAGTAGGATACGCTTAAAATCCCACAGGTATTGGTAATTATATAATATAAAATACTTGGCTTGGTACACTTATATTTCTGTCATATGAATAGGTAAAATTAAAAAAACAAAAGAAATGTTGCGAATAATTTAACACAAACTAAAAAAGTGTTCTATAGGCTGGTCCAAACAGGTACAAAAGTGCATTTGGGTTTAAAGTGGATACTTTCACCTACCTACAGCTAGTAAAATTTCTTTAACCCCTTTTGACCTCATAAATTCTATTCTTCTGAACTTCAATTTGACTAAAATATAGAACCTGAAAAAATATTTAATAACACAGCAGGTATAATCGGTACAGTAATACAACATAACATTGTTTAAAGACTGCTTTACTACCAATATAAAAAATGTTGAACCCACTATTGATAACAGTTTGACATAAAACATAATAAAAATCAAGCCAAAAAATCCGTTTTATCCGAATATCTCCAAAAGCAAAGGAGATAACCTAAACATTTAAGCATATTTTTTGTAACACAACTTAAGTTAAATTTTTTTTTGCAATCCATAAATATATTTTTGGTGAATTTTTTAAAAGTTTGAATTTCCGAGGTTACCAATTTTAGAGGTCCGCAAGTCACTCTCCCGACCCTCCATGGACCCGTGTTCTTCCAATTCAACACAAAAGCTACCCGGCCATGACAGTATAAAATTTCATTCAAATATGTTCAGCCGTTCATAAGAAGCAAAATTATTTTTCAAAACAAAACGCTCGTCAACCATTGTGTTTCAGTCATATGAGCAGCTTAAATAAAAAGATCAAAAAAAATGTTGCGAGTAATTTCATTAAAATGAAAAAAGTGTTCAACAGACAGTTCCAAACAGTTGCACAAGTATATATGGAGTTAAAGAGGACACCTTCAGCTTTCTGATGGTACTAAAATCTCTTTGACCCCTTTTGACCCTAACAAGTTCTACTCCTCTAAAATTCGGATTTAACTAAAATATAGAACCTGGGGAAAGGTTTAATAACACATCAGGTATAAATGATACATTGATGTAATGATCCATTTCTTAAAGACTACTATCCCATTAATATAACAAAAAAAAAAAAAATTCGACCAATTATTGATAACGGTTTGCGAGAAATCATAATTTAGTTCTGATCAAATTTACAAAAATTAATTTTTTTCTAAAACAAAATAAAATATTTGTTTCCAGCAGCATGCCACAGCCACAATTACGAATATTTTAATCTAGTTTTTTTGATACCTTAGTTCTAATATGTTTGCTATCGAATGGCATTAAAATTTTTGAAATCGGCGATGACAAAAAATTGGACTTTTGGCCGATGAAATTCAATTTTCAGCCACAGTGCGGTGCCACTTCCTATACATCGCATCAATCAATGGATTTGTTGATTGAATTATAATTTCACGTTTTGGGCCGGTCGATTGGCCACCAAGATCGTGTGATATCACATCGTTAGACTTTTTCCTGTGAGGATATGTAAAGTCTAAAGTTTATGCGGACAAACCCGCTTTGATTAAGGCCTTGGAGGAAAACATCACGCGTGTCATTCGCCACTTACCAGTCGAAATGTTCGAACGAGTCATCGAAAATTGGACTCAACGGATGGACCATCTGCGACGCAGCAACGGCCAACATTTAATAGACATAATCTTCAAAAAATAAATGCCAAAGAATGTTCTTTCAAATGATAATAAACATTCCCCATTAAATTTGAATTTTCTGTGTTTTTTTCTTTAAAAAAGTAGGGAACCTTGAAATGGATCACGCTTTTTATTATCCTCATGTTTCTATATTATTGCTATAAACCAGGGACCGTAAATAACAGTTATCCGGAAAATTTTAACATAAAAACTCTTCATGTTAGCGCCAACGGAGACTTATAGTGTCATATACCAATAGATTCGAACTGACGAGCTCTTTCAGAATCTGTAGTGATCTTAAAAAAAAAGAGTTTTATGTTTTCCGTCAAAAATAAAACTCATTTTAGGAGTTTTATTTTTTCCATCAAAAATAAAACTCATTTTAGGAGTTTTATTTTTTCGTCAAAACAAAAACTCATTTTAGGAGTTTTATTTTTCCCATCAAAAATAAAACTCATTTTAGGAGTTTTATTTTTTCGTCTAAAATAAAACTTATCTGAGGAGTTCTATTTTTTCCGTCTAAAATAAAACTCATTTCAGGAGTTTTATTTTTTCCGTCTAAAATAAAACTTATCTGTGGAGTTTTATTTTATCCGTCTAAAGTAAAACTCATTTGAGGACTTTTATTTTTTCCGTATAAAATAAAACTCATTTTACGAGTATTTTTTCGTCTTAAATAAAACTCATTTCGCCTTCATAAAATAAAACTCTTTTGAAGAGATTAATTTTTTTGTCTTAATGAAAATTCATTTGTTTACTTTTTTTTTAACAGACTTTTTTTACTTGTTTAATTTAACAAACATTATTTTTTCCAAATTTTCTGGTGAAAGATTTGACCGCAGGTCGCTCAATACCAGCTTAAGAGCAGAGAATTCTCTTTCCACGCTTACTTGGGTTGCAGGAACACATTGCACAGTTTTTGCCAATTTATACAAGTAAGGATATGATATTTTTTTTGTCTCCCAGTATTCAAACAGCTGGCATACATGTGTACTATCAACTTTTTCAAAAAATTTACGACTTGTAATATCGGAATTACGACCCATATTCACAATTTTAACAAAAGTTTGCTATATGTGACCATACGTTAAGCAATACTACTTCATGAGATAAATACGAACCATAAAAAAAACACTTACACAAAGTACACCCAATCCTGTTTTAACACGATATTTTTTACATTTATATTTAAGGGTTCTTAGTAGCACTTCTTTTTATATTTTGGCCACTATTACGTCAGTTGAGTTGTTATTAAGACAACTGGTTGTGATCAGTTGTAGTTTTTGTTATGTTTTTGTTCACTGCAATATAGCAAAGTTGTAAACCATTATATAAAAATTAAGAAATTACAACTCAACTCAGTAACAGGGGCCTTATTTCCTATTGATATTTGAAAAGAAATATCATATACACACGTACATATGTATATTCTAGGTAGGCTTGCCAGATCCAGATTATCAAAAAGCTGGACATGTGAATTAAAAAAGCTGGATATTAAAAAAAAAGCTGGACATTTTGAAATAAAATTTTCACGAAAAGTTACTTGTTTATTGTACAAAAAATTTTATTAAAAAATACCCATATGTACGAGTATGACATTAATATTATTACATTGTTTTTTTTATAATACTTTACTACAATACTAACATAACAAAATATAACTAAACTGAAATTTTTTCAGTTCATTCATATGTACTATATATCTACATACTTCTCATTTGATTGAACAACGTCATAACTCAAAAAATTAGTTTCTTATTTTAATGTAGAATTAATTATCGCTCCTATATTTATCTTAAGTAAATAAAAATTAAGAGCATTTTGTGGAAAATTTTTTTAGCTGGACAAATTTCTTTTTAGCTTGAAACTGGACAGGCCATTAAAAAGCTGGACAATCCAGCCAAAACAAGCCCGACTGGCAACCCTAATTCTAGATGTCTTTTTTACATGATTTTTTTTTACATGGTATCCTTTGGAACGTATCTACCGTGTAAAAACATGATTGGGTGTACAACAATAAGAAAGATGACGAAGCAAAAATCTCACATTTATGTTTATTAAAGTCAAAGTGCATTAGTAAAGTGACCTCAGTACAACAAAAATGCAACAACACAAAAAACAACAGGCATATTGCAAATATCGAAATAACTTTACAAAAAATATAAATAAACAAAAAATAAAACTCAAACGAGTTTTATTTTTTGACAGAAAAAATAAAACTCCTAAAATGATTTTTATTTTAGACGGAAAAAATAAAACTCCTAAAATGAGTTTTACTTCAGACGGAAAAAATAAAACTCCTAAAATGAGTTTTACTTCAGACGGAAAAAATAAAACTCCTAAAATGAGTTTTATTTTAGACGGAAAAAATAAAACTCCAAAAATTAGTTTTATTTTAGACAGAAAAAAAGAAACTCCTAAATGAGTTTTATTTTTTGATGGCAAAATAAAACTCCATTTTTAAGAGTTTATTCTACCTTTTATTTTTACGTTGAAAAATAACTGTTAAAGATTGAGTTTTTTTTTTAATTCTTAAAATATATTATCAAAGTTGTTTTTGGGAATACAAATATTTATTAAAAGATTTTGTTTGTTGTGCTTAATTCCCTTTTTTAATATTTGATAAAAATACTGAAATTTATTGTTGGAGGATAAGCTGTTCCTATGCGCATTTCACTGGTTGCTTAGGCCAGATCGTCAGGAAACGTTCTCCTAAATAATTTTAGAAAAGCCAAAGCTATCAGCAAACAAAACTACAGAAGGAATGAGAATTACCTACAATAACCTCAAAAAGTTTTATTTGCAACGATATCAAAGCTTAAACAAAATACCAAACAATAAAACAGTGATGAGTTTTTATCTTTTCTTACATTTCCCACTACAATTAGTTAGAATTCTCCCAACATTAATTGTAGCTGTAAGTGGGTAAAGAAAAAACATATTAAAAACAAAAACAAAGTACTTTTATTGTTTTCGTAAGAAAACAAAATAAAAACAATTTGTCCGTTCAGTTTTTTATGCACGTGCACTTGCAAAAATTTATTATCAAAGTTGTTTTTGGGAATACAAAATATTGTAAGAAAAGATAAAAACTCATCACTGTTTTATTGTTTGGTATTTTGTTTAAGCTTTGATATCGTTGCAAATAAAACTTTTTGAGGGTATTGTAGGTAATTCTCATTCCTTCTGTAGTTTTGTTTGCTGATAGCTTTGGCTTTTCTAAAATTATTTAGGAGAACGTTTCCTGACGATCTGGCCTAAGCAACCAGTGAAATGCGCATAGGAACAGCTTATCCTCCAACAATAAATTTCAGTATTTTTATCAATTATTAAAAAAGGGAATTAAGCACAACAAACAAAATCTTTTAATAAATTCTTAAAATAACTATTAAAAAATAACTTTTTTGATATCACTTATAACCGTTACGGTCCCTGCTATAAACTTCTTATATTACTGCATCTATCTACTTACATTTTTAAGTACAAAAAATCTAATATTATCTTTGTTGTTTTTCTTCTACAGGGGTTTTTAAGCTGCATGAGAACTTTTGATATCGATAACTATGGGCTGACAGCTGAGAAAGTCAATCTGTGTCGAGTTTTCTGTTCAGTAAAGCTTGGCAAGTCTTCATGAAGCAATAAACACTAGAACAACCAAACTGGAGAAATTTAATTAAAAAATATATCTGTTCGGGAAGTTTGTAGAGCCCTTCGTCAATTTTACGAAGCTCACTGCAGGTTTAATGGCTACGTCAATAAGCAAGATTGCCGTAATTACAGAAAAAAAACTCCTGTCGTTAACGAATATCAATAACATATATTAGAACTGACTGTTAGGTGGTTTACACTCTCTTTCGAAATATGAACAAAGAGCTGCCGTTACGCTGCCATGCAGCGCGCATAGCAATCGATTTATTGCAAAATCAATTTGGTGATAACCTTATTTCAAGAAGTGGTCCTGTTCATTGGCCCCTCGTTCGTGCTATTTAATGCCACTGGGCTACTTTTAATGGGGCAATGTAAAGCCATCGGCTTATGCCGACAAACCAGCAGTTCTTGAAGCAATGGAAGCCAATATTCAAGGCACCATTGACGCCATAAGGCCAGATCTTTTGGAAAAACTAGTCAAAAATTGGAATAATCGAATGGACCGTGTTACTCGTAGCCGTGGAAGGCATATGACGGAAATCATATTAAAATAATAAATTATATGAAATTGTTTGCCAGATTTTAATAAAAAAATTTGATTTCAACAATATTTTAGTTTTGTGCTATCATTTTAATTTCTCATGCACCAAAAAAAGACCCTTTATTTGTCGTTTTCATTGATAATACGAGTATGAATGAAATAAATATCAAATAATCCAAGGACTTACACATAAGCACAACATATTTAATAACAAGATGTTGACAAAAATGCGAATACTCATACGTATAAATAAATATACATATATTTGTGTGTGTGTATGTGAAAATTATCCATCAAATTATATTTACACCATAAAAAAAGTAAGTAAATTTATTAAATTTATAACCTTATTTTGAATTACAAATCAATTTATGTTATACACGATATTGTCATTATTACGAACATCTACATCATTATAATGTAACTAGATGTTGATATATTCAATTACAATTGATGTGCGTTGGTTTTGCAAAAAGGTGTTTTATATTGATACAATAACATAAGGTTATTATGTAGGCAAGGATAATAAAGTATATTGGCAAGAGAAAGGAGAATTGAAAAAAAAATAGGGAAAGAAATATAAGAGAAAAATATTTTTTGTGTTAATTTTAAGGTGAAAATATGTTGCCGATACAGAATCTTGACAGAATTTCATTTTTGTAGAAAATTTTGTCATTATTTGGTTTTTATAGGAAGACTTGTAACAATTTGCTATGTATGGGAAATTTTCTAACAATTTGCTATTTGCAGGAAATTTTTAAAAAAATATAAAAATTTGTACTTTTTGGGAAACCCGGTCAAAACTTAAAATTTTAGGGAATTATGTCAAAATTTACTTTTAATAAATTATCTTCCGCATGGCCAGAGACCGTCAATATCGAAAAACTTTATTAAGCCCTAGTAACTTTAGTATTTTGCGGTCTGCTATTCTCATAGATATATCAAAGCTTAAAAGCTTAAAATATTATATTTAAATTAATATTTTATAACGACATAATTTTTAGATGAATTTAATTAAAAAAAAACGCCAGTCAAGAATAATTAATTCTTGAAAATGGCTCTAAATGGGTTAATAAATCGGTATGCTTTATGGGTATATAAATATCAACTTGGTGTTCAGCTTCGTTAAGGTCTTGCATTAGGCGGATATCCATTTCTTTTCTAAAAAATAAAATATTTTTTAAGCCCTCATTAAATTTACATTTTTTATTATATTGGGAAAACATTTTTTTTTTTTTTATATAAGCCAAAAATATAAGTATGTCAGCTATTGCCGGCCAAACATAACACAAGTTTAGTGCTCAAGTATGGCACTGCGTTAACGAAACTACTTGTGATACACACTTTACAAAGAAACTACTCAATTTTATACCCTCAACCACTAATGATTAAAGAGGGTATATATAATAAATTTATCATTCCGTGTGAAACTTTTAAAATATTAATCTTTAATTTCTGGCTGCTCGAGTTATTCTAAAGCACTTGTCACACCTATCAAATATTTGAGTTTTATTAAAAAATTTTTTGCTCTTGTAAGAAGTCATTTAATTATTAAATCATTTAACAGTTTCTAAATTACATTATGCAATTATCTTCTTACAAATAAAAATAAGTATGTCAATAAAAATGTATATAAATAAAGCTAAAGTTTGATAAATTAACTTATATGTTTTTATTTGTTAGGTCTGAACATATCTTAAGTCGATTAAGCCATGTCTGTATATCTTTATGTCTGTATGTTGAAGTCCCGCTTACTTTCGAACGACTTAAAAGAAAAGACCGATATTTGTGTCAAATTTGTTCTACTTCTCCTAAGAAGTTTGGGATTAAAATCTAGCAAAACCGGTTCAGTAGGATATGATTTATGAAGGCAAATGTGGAACGACTGCCCTTTACATAAAAATTGGTCCAATTTAACTGTTTATGTTTATAACCGCATACAATTTTTGCAGTTTTTATAAAGACTGTTTAAAACTTGTATATCCCATAAAGAGCCTTCTTCTTAAATCTTCTAACTCTCGGTCTTCTTTATTTAAAGTTTATAAGCATTTTTTATTTTTATTCAATAACATTTTCTTAAGTTTTTCTATGATTTGACTTTCATGAGTCTATTGCTTCTTTTAACTATATGGCCGGCATAAATCGGCTAGAATTGTCGTGCAACCATGTTATTGGGTTGGTGTCAAAATAATCGTCTTCACATAAGCGTTTAAGCGGTTATGTTTGCATTGATTTGCACACAAAATTGTATACGATTTCTGAATTCTAAAAAAATTTAAGCAAAACTTTGTAATAATGAATACTAATGTGCATTGCCCATATAACATCAGGTGCATTGATAGTTGTTTTGTGTTCCTCAGCTTTTGTTACCGTAGATAAAATATGTATGCATATATAGATTTTTTATCAGCTGAAAAAGAACATCTTCTACGAACTACTTTTAGAACTACAGTATATCGCACTTAATCAACAAGAGGGTAATAGCTCAACATTTTTATTTTTGTGTTTGTCGAAAAATCGACACTATGCTATTTTGTCTATTTTTTGGTAATGAAACGGTTGGATTAAAATTCTTTTTCATATGCTTTCAATGGTAAATTAAAAATTGTATTGCTTCTATTAAAAATGTTTAAATTTTGAGATAATAACCTCTTATTGATAAAGTGCGATATTTATAAATTAACATAGTACTTTTCTACAATTCATACAAGATAGTTCCATTATTATAAACCTAACAATATAATTTAAGTTTTTACTGGATTAGTAAATAGCAAAAGCAAAAAAATCGTAAAAGGGAATTAAAGCAATCATAAGAATGTACGATCATAATAACGATGATCCACGCAAATATTTAAAAAGTTCTAGCATGTCATTCAAATCAAACAATAAAACTAATTTATGGTGTTATCTTTTCTACAAAAACAAAATGTGACATTTTATTAAAAAAATGCAATTTGGAGCTCGTTTCTTAAATATCTTTTGCTTTCTAAAAGGTTAGCATGTCTTGTTCTAAAATGTTCACCCTTTCTAATGGCATAAAGCATTGCACTTTTCAACCCGAATTTATCGACAGTGGTTTTATATTAGGCTATTTTTATAACGGAGACGATTGCTTTAAAGAGCAACAAGGAAACGCAAAAAAAATTCGTAAAAGTTTGCGAAAATTAGAGAAAAATTTTATTAGATTAAACATACCATAGAACATATTAAAATTCCCTTAAACTATAAGGAACGGCAGATATTCGGTGAAAATTGCAAAATTAGCGGAAATTCGCAAAAATTTGCAAAAGCGGCATGATAGCAAAGTTTCACATTTAGATACTAAAATCGTTAAAGCTGTAGATGATCAGAAAACTTATAGGAACAAATCGCTTATATGGTGAACAATCGCGAAAAATAGCAACATCGGAAACAAACCCTAAAATTTATTTGAAATCGCTAAATCGGGGGGAAAAAAATCTTATGCCAGAATATAACAAAAAAAGATTGCAAAAAAAGCGAAAGTTCTCAAAAATTTTTAATATTTTAAACAAGCCCTAAAATTGATTTAAAGTCCATAAAACTATACGGAATGGCAAACATTTCTAAATTAGCGGAAATTCGCCAAAATTTGCTAACACCGGCATGACAGCAAAGACTAATGGTTATTAAAAATCGCTAAAGCTGTAAAGAATCAGAACTCTCACAGGTAAAAATCGGCTCTATCGAGAACATGACTTAAATTCGAGAAAATTTTAATAAAACACAAAATGTCGGAAAATGACATTAAAAGCGTTAATCAATAAGCTATAATGATGAAGAATAAACTTTTTGTCAGGTGTTAAAAACAGGGAATTCCACTTTTTCAAACTCTTCTTTTATTTTGGGAAAACAAATAGCATTATTACAGGGTTGCCAAGACATTTTATATATGCACCTTTTAAGAAGGTGATATGCTTTGTATAGAAAAGAAAACACCATTAAACTAACGATAAAATACCTTGAGACTTGATGGTTTTTGCTATAAAAAATTTACTTAAACGGAAAAAGATGGAAAAGAAAAACCGCTGAGGTCAGAAATTGGGTCGAATCCTACTGTTCATAAAAAATATTGTCTAAGTTTGTCGTTTAAGAACTTTTGTTTTTTATAGAAAGTTTTGTTAAACGATGTTTTGTCAAGAATTACTATTTATAAGAAATGTTGTTCAAATTTGTAATATATAAAAAATTTTGTCAAAATTTACTTCTTCTAGGTAATATAGTCAATATTGGCTTTTTAACCCTTATGTGTGTGGAAAAAAAACACCTTCTATAGGGTGGATAGGTACCTGGGTACCTTCATGCAAATTGTATGAGAAATCTAATTTTTTGTCTTGTATTGTACAAAAAATCGATGGTTAATGATATAATATTAGAATTTTACTCTGGTTTTCCCCTTTTCATATATTTTTTAAAATCCTACACCCAAAAAAAAAAATTTGTAATATCAGCAACTTTTTTGCTGGGAGGATCTTTGCAGAAAAAGTTGCTAACATTAGCAAAAAAAATTGCTAAACTCAGCAAGTTTTTTGCTGAATTTAGCAACTTTTGCTGAATTTCGCAACTTTTTCTGCTAGATTATCACACGTTAATAAAGCAACTAATTAATTTTTTTCATGTGCCTCCATATAAAACGTATACAGGTACCCAGGTACCTATTCACCCTATTAAGGGTGCAAAAAGCAAATTGATATGCCACGCCCCCCCCCCCAACTGATATTGTATATAAACACCTATGAAAATATAAAAATAACAAAAAGTTAGGAGTTCTCATGAAATTGTAGAATTGTAGACTAAAATCTTATATAAAAAATTTCGATTTGAAAACGCAATAGGTACACAGGTACCTGTCCACACACATAAGGGTTAAAAGAAATTTCGTCCAAATTGTACAATTAATAAAATTGTTTTTTATAGCAATTTTTGTAAAAACTTTCAATTTATAGTAAATTTTGCCAAAATTGGAAATTTCTAGCAAACGGTGTTGAAGTTTTAAATTCAAATGAAACTTTGTCAAAACTTGATTTTTAGGAAATTTTTATAAAAACTAGCTTTTTATAGAAATTGGACATATTAGAGACATTTTTTAAAAATAAGCTATTTATAAGAAATTTTGTACAAATTTGCTGTTTATAGAAAATTTTTCAGAATATGCTTTTTATTAAATTTTATGTTAATTTCGTCTTTATAAAAAATCTAGACAGATTTTAATAAAAATGATTGCTATTTAAAAAAATGATAGTTTAATAGCAAATTAATGTTTTAAAAAATTTCAATTTGTAGGATATTTTCCTCCAAATTTAATAAGTATTGTACAAAATTGCTATTAATAAAAAATGCCGCTGACGGTAATTTTTATTAAAAAAAAGTTGGCTATTTTTTAAAATTTTGTAAAAACTTCTTATTTATCTGTAATAATTAGGGCTGTGGAGTCGGAGTTGAGGTTTTGTATCAGAGTCGAAGACGGATTCAAAGTACCCACAAAAAGTCGTGACTCCGACTCCAAAATTTTTCGGCATAAAAAATTGAAAAATATTTCCTAATATTTTCCAAAATAAAAGTTCTTCGAGATTGGCGATGCAATATTCAAAATATCGAACTGATATTTTTACAGAATAATTTTCTTGCTATATTTAACCATTTAAAAGGTACTGAATTAAAATAAACGTTTAAAGTCAAATTAAGACTAGTCTTATATACATTTAGCATTAATGTAAAAGTAGGAATCGGAGTCGGAGTTGGAGTCGGCCTTAAAAAATTTTACCGAATGAAGTCGGAGTGGGAGTTAAACTATTTTTTGATGACTCCACTGTACAATTTTTTTATGTTTTTTATGTGGTTATTAGTTCTTAACTATATGGGGAATTGTTTTTTGGTGGGTATTGGTAAAACACTACACTAAAAAAATATTCGGCCTATCGGTTAAGATTAAGACGTGTCAAATGCCCTCCGAAGTACGATAAAATGTTTATTTCCCAACTTTTATGTCCCATCCCAGTAAAAAATATGATCCAACAGGAGCACGTTTTATGTATGAATTAATACCTCGAATCGCATCAAACCTGCAGATGGGATGCCTGATTTTTGTATGGAGTGTTCCCGGTTTGGAGGACTATTTTCTGCTGAGAATAACATAATAAAAAAATGAAAATAAAGCACTCTTAAAGTGCTTTTTTAAGGGCTAACTATATTAACATATTCATAAATGTTTTGATTTTACTGGTTAAAATGCATATTTTAAGCATTTTCGTAAACCATAATATATTTTTATTTTTTTTCGCTTTACAACCTTCTTCGTTATCACCACTAAAATAGCAGCATTTTTTGTATGTTTTATTCGTTATCATTTACTGCTGTATAAGAGCTCTCTTATTGAAGCGCTCGATTATGCGCTTTTTCACTTAAGTGCTTCAAAAAACACAAATTTTTTTACTGGGATAACGTAATATATATAGTATTAACAAAAAAGTTGATTTCCAAAAAGTTGTCCGGGCAATCGCCAACAACTTTTCCAATACTGACTTTTATCTTAATCGCATATTTAACAATATAAACAGAAAATATTTGAAAATGAGGTGGGGTGCTTTAAAACCATGTGAGATAAGGCCATTATGGCTTTATTGCTCAATTGAATGGGAGATAAAGCCATAATGGCCTTATTGCCCAATCAATGAGAGGTAAGGTCATATTTAAAATTTTGCGAAATGAGAGATATAGCCATACCTTTTTTTTCGCAAATGAGAGATAAAGCCATATTTTAAACTTTAGTATGCGAAGCCAGATTCCAATACTTTACTTTAGTGTTTCCGGGAAAAGAAAACCCGTAAGCACGGCCGCGAAGCCAGATTTCGTAAAAGGGAAAATCTATTATTAATCAATGTAAAATGCAAAAGTTCTTCAAAACTGAAATGAGAGATAAAACCTTTCTCTAATATTGCTAATGTGAGCTAAGGCCATGATGGCTTTATCTCCCATTCAAATGAACAAAAAAAATAAAAGACTTTATCTCCCTTTTGAATGAGAGATAAAGCCATCATGGCCTTATCTCCCATGGTATTAAAGCACCCCCCCGAAAATGAACTCAAAAATGTTACGTCAACGTACATACTTAGTCGGTAGTTTTCTACAGGCGTAGGTGGGGGTAAATTTCCATCAAAGAGAAATGTTAAAACTTTTGCTGTTGCTATCTAATTTACGAAAAAGTGCAAAATTACTAGTTATTAAATTAAGATACAAAAATTTAGAAAATATGTATTTTCCCAAACTCCGGTGGGCGTGTGACGCGCCCTAATCTTCACTGATTGACCTGAAATTTTTTTGGGGTTGTTTCTTAACAATACCCACCGTTTAGGGTACGAGACTTGGAAAATCCAAAAAATCACTAAAAATTCGCTAAAAATCACTTCAATAATGAAACTCCAAAAGTGTACAATAATAAGTGCTTAATTTTAAATATTGTATATGAAAATTATATTGCCAAAACCCCCTGATCATTTACCACACATCGTAAAATCATATTTTGTTTATTCTGAGTTCACATAATAAAAGTTTTCTTTCAGAAAGTCTGAAATTATGGGTGAGAGGGGAGAGAATAATAGCTTGTTCTATTCCCTTCTCACCAATAATATCACACTTTCTGAAAGAAAACTTTCATAGCGTGAACCCAGACTTAGTTAGTACACCTGTGTCTACTGTGGTTTATGAGTAATAAAAAATATTTGTTTTCTAATATAAATCAGACGTCCAGCTGTGCTATTTGAAATTTCTTTTAACGCTAATTAAAATCAATCTTTTATTGCTGGCTAAAGAAATATTCATAAACGATATTTTTAATGCTATTTTTTTTTTTTTTTTTGTAATAAATAAGAGAATTTGTAGTTGCGTCTGCTGTTGGTTTCACCATTTCCGTTGTGTAGCATCTGGCAGAAGGTAATTTCTCATAAATGATTGAAAAATGGAAAAAAAAACTTACCCACACGTATTAAAAAAATACAGGAAATAAAGTACTTTACACATACATGCGAACTCGTGCCAAACAAGAGAAGTTCAAGCAAGAGTGCGCACAGTGTTGCTTTTTCCGAAATATCGACCAAAAGTCTTTTTTTTATTTTACCGCCAATTTTTAATCTTAAACACTCATATTAAAGTAAACACGTGAGAACTTCAGAAGCCAACATTTTAGATCTTTACGTAAAAATTTTCCCTATAAACAGGGTGATACAATATGCACCTTTTTAATATCTGACTGAAAAGTATGATTTTGTAATACATTTTCAATATTCAATCGCTTATTACTTCTTATTTTCAAAAGGGATTTTTATGAAATAAATAGTTTTCATTAAAATGCTTTCATAGCTTAAATTTCAGTGTAGACATATGATTTCACCGCTTTTAAAATCGTTTTATATTATTTTTAAATTTTACATAAATTTAAGGTTTGATGGACTAGAACCTTAGGGAATTCCTAATATTTCTTAAAAAAAACATAGTACCATTCTACAGTACGTACTCTCTCCTTTATTAATATACCCATTTCGTTTAGCTTATTTTTTTTGCTCGTTTGGAGCTTGAAACATTTTTCAGACTCAAGTCTGATGTTTATACTCTATACCAGCATTTATGTTGTTTATTAAAAATGCATTCTTGTAAACAAAGTACAGGGCCCTGTTTTTCAAAACTGCAGTAAGAGTAAAAAGTGTAAGAAACCCGTTTGTAAGTCATAAAATGTTTGGGTTTTTAATACTTGTTTGAAGATATTTTTATTTAAATTATTACACCTAACAATAATATTACCTGTGTAAAAAGGGAATGTGCGAAACCGTAAAAAACGGTTTTTACCCACATGTGCAGCTGCATTCTAGATGAGGTTATTTATGTTTTAAAAAACTTTAAAAATTATAAACGACAAAAATTATATTTAAAAAACCAATACAGATGGAGACACATACCTTCAACAGTTCATATGGCTTTGTATCATGGTGAGAAAATCATGAACTCAATATGCTACCAATTGGAGATTTGTCAGAGGAAGCTCACGGGAAACGAATCACGGACTATAGATACTTCCGCAAGCACAACACAAGAAAAATGTCCAGATGCAATTCCAATGAAGATCTCTTTAATATTTGGCTTTGTACTTCAGATCCACATATATCCAGCATTCGTCATAAGTGGAAATCAACCCAAATCGAACTAGACAAGGAAGCCGTGCAACTTCCTGAAGATGAAAGTCAAGAATATTTAGACGATATTTTCACTTTAAATTAAAATAATAATTAATGTGTTGTAATTATTACTATTTTTATTTATTACTATTATCTTTATTATTATTATTATTATTACTGTTATTATTATTGTTATTATTACAAGTATGGGCCAGCAGTCGACACAATCGACTGCAATCTAGAAATAACGACTTTGTTTAGTGTGTGCCAGCCAGCCAAACGGACTCATTCCATAGGGGTCCAGAACCAATATTTTTTTCTGTTATATATATCAGTACAATCGCATAATATCCTCTTCACCTATTGCAGTGTGGGTATAAAAACAAAAAGATTTTAATAATTTTAAATTCTTAATTTTCCTTTTGGAAGATTTGTTTTCCTTCCCAAACCACCGAAGGTATAGAGAATATAATGCGTTTGTGCTGAATAAAAAATGGTGTGGAAAAAAAGTGAGACTCGGACCATAATTCCACATAGTCCTCATACAAAATCCTCTCCCGAATATATATTTGTACCGTCTTATTATGTTGGTATTTAGATTAAATTGGACCCACGTTTATTGTATTGCAAGTCAGTTCATCTTACGAGAAATTGGTCCATATTTGACCATAGCTCCGACAGAAAACCCACTCCCAAAAATAGATTTTGATGCAGTAAAAAGGTCAAACATTACGTGGGATTGAATTTAAGACACACTTAAAAGAAACATCTAAGTTAACACGCCGAGGCGTTTTTTTTATAAGTATTTTAGAGTTTTGTAAATCATTATATAACATTGTCTTTTTAAATTTAAAATCATATTATTTCATACAATTATAAATTAAGTAAATGATTGCTTACTAACATCAAGTCTAAACAAATTAACACCAAATAACATTGAAAAAAAATGTTGCTTGTTGTGCTTAATTCCCTTTTTTTAATATTTAACTGATAAAAAATAATGAAATTTATTGTTGGAGGATAAGCGGTTCCTATGCGCATTTCACTGGTTGCTTAGGCCAGATCATTAGGAAATGTTCTCCTAAATAATTTTAGAAAAGCCAAAGCTATCCGCAAACAAGACTACAGAGGGAATGAGAATTATCTACAAACACTCAAAAAATATTTTTTGCAACGATATCAATGCTTAACTAAAATACCAAACAATAAATCAGTGATGAGTCTAGCTTTTCTTTCATTCCCCACTACAATTATTATCACTGATTTATTTTTTGGTATTTTGTTTAAGCTTTGATATTGCTCACACGTACACAAAGTTTTTCTATGTTTTAGTAACACTTTCTAACGGCTTTAACCCCAAAAATACTGAAGCGATTTCAATAACCTTGTGCACTTCTGCCAAAAAATATCTTTCGAATGTTGTATCATTTGTTATAATCCAATGTGTTGGTGTAAAAGGGAGCAAAATAAATCGACTTGCCTATTAATATATACATAGATAATTCTTTACTACTATTATCATTATTTATTAAATTTTATTGGAAAATAAAACTTTTCTAAGAAAATTTAACATTTTATTTAAAATTTCTTTAATTATTCGACAAATAGATGGACTCGGAAAGGCTTTTATTTTATACAACACAAAAAAATATTAAATTTTTTGCTATAAATTTCATATAGAAATTAAAAAAAAAAATTCTTACTCAAATTAAGGCTTCTTAAGAAAATAACCGTCAATTTTCTAGACATCATAACTACATTCTGCCTTACCCTAATACATAAACTAATATACCAAATTAATAAATTAGTCACTTTTCAAACAAATAACCGCATTGGAAAATTCCGCCTCTGTCAAAAGTTATAGACTTTTGACCGTTTTTTTTTAAATTTGCCACACTGTGCGGCTTTATAAAAAACAATTTAAACGTGATTTGAATGCAATTCAAAAAAGTCCTTTTTTTCTTTAATTTGTAGTTGTTGTTGAGATATTTATTAATAAACACGGAATGTGGGGGAAAATTGTGAAAAATAACTTGTAAATAAAATTGCCTCAATGCAAAAAGCAAACATAAATAAAATATGAAATATTTTTTAAGCAGTGAGGGGCCATAAAAAAGGGGAAACATGATTTTAAATTTAAAAACTCGCAAAGAATGTTGTAAGTTAAAAGAGAGTACCGTGAATTAATTATTACGGGTGTGTCCGTATTATACTACAGCATTTGTTACGGTTTTAGGCCTACTAAACTGTTTTCCGAAATTAGGCCTTATATGGGGATCTTCACAAAATTTTATAACATGATTTCTATTCATGCATGGCTAAATCGACCTAGAATTACTCAAGGATACAGAATACTTTATGGGATCTGAGATGAATAATAAAAATGTGTCAAGCGGAATGAAAACCCCAGTATACCCTCATTCACAACATGTGGTGTTGGAGTATATAAAAAAAGAGTAGAAATGTACCATTCACTTGAGTTATAAAGTTTTGTGTCGGGAAGATCTATGTTTCCCAAAATTGGGTTTATAAAAAAATGTATATTTTGGTCATAACTTTTTTGTATCTGAACCGATTTCTCCGAGTTTTTCCGCAAATATTTTCTACTAAAGATTTCCGATCTTTTGAGAAACAAGATGTATCTACAGGTCATATTATGCCCTGAACATTGTTTACCCAGTGTATGAGTTTTTTTTCTCATAACTTAACCATTTTTAACCGATTTGGCAGAAATCAATACTGCTATACATGTACGGATTTGTTATGTGTTAAAAACGCAAAAAAAAATCTTGAAAAATCTAAAGAAAAATATGCAAGGTAAAAAAACAACAACTACAGCGGATTTAATAGGAATAATTAGAGTTATTCGTCGTTTTTTGCCTATATCTCAGCCATTTATGAACCGATCTGGCTGAATGTCAATAGTCAAATTAAAATGAGCATATATGACATAAATATATGGGGGATTTCATGTCAAGTGACCCAACTTTTGAAATCGATGACTTCCGATTTGGATGAAATTTGCACCAAGGCTGAATAACCATAATATTATACAATAACATCCTGAATTTGAAAAATACTTCTCAAAATAAAGCAACACACATAATTTCAGCTTAATGAAAATATTTAAATAGCTGAATTAAACTATTCAAGATTAGGCCAACTGGATGCCGTTCATAAAGGTCAGCCGCCGAGGCCATTAGCGAGAAGTTACTTTAAAACCCCAAACACCAACAATTTTTTAAATGCTAACGCCATCGTTTTAAGCGTACAAATTTACCTTGGATAGCATAAAATAAATCTGCCTTATGTTACACTAGATTTGGACCGTGATTTAAAAATAATGTAATTTTTTAATTCCTTTTGAAAGTTGCTTCCAAAAAAACAATAGAATCAAACGAAGATTTTTTCCCCCATGATTTTAGGTTTCCATTATCGGTAATTCTTCTTTATTTGCTTATTTGTAAAAACAAACAAGTTAAATGTGCTCCATGTTTTGTATTGTAAAGAGATGTTGCCTCATTAAAATAAAAAATAAAATGAAGCAACACAACAAAAATACGAACATAGAACAGAAAACTTGATACCGTTCGCAAGCACTAGTACTAACACAAGCACTAAATATTAAAAACATATTAAATAACATGAAAAAACTCACTGTCTGAATGTAGTGTAAGTAGTTAAAATCATCATCAAAACTAAAAATGTAACATACAGGAGAGCCTGAATATTCAGATGGTCCTTGTCCTAGACTATTCCGTGTAGAACACCAACTTTCATCTCATATTTTGTTTTTCCGTAGCCTTAATAATAGGTCTCATAAATAACTGTCTAGAAATCGAAAAGGGGTTTGATGGCAGTCGACATTTGGTTTTTACAACCAGACTTAAATGCCATTGTTTTTAACAACGTTAAAGCCAAATATTTAAGTTAATGATTTATGGTGTTTCCGTTTCTACAAAAAAAAAATACTACCTTGATAAAACGTACATGTAAAAAATGTCTTGCCGACCCTATAATAATGCAATTTTTTATTTGACGAGAACAAAACACAAAATTGGACCGCCCTGTTTTTAACAACAAAAGACAAAAAGTTTGTTCTTCTAAATATAAAAAAATATGTTCATTAGAGCGACTTACCAAAAAAAAGTGCTCGATGTACTCTCCTAAAAATGAACCTTGGACTTTTTTAAGATGATATTTAAAATATTTCGGCTCCAGCTTTGACCTCTCGTTAGCTGGGCCATATTTTTGTAAGTTTTGTTAATTTGAGAATCTGTTTCCTTACCAACATATACATTATTGGGAACTGATAAACTTAAATTTCTAATTTTTTTTTATGCATGAAATTTTTCATACAGCATACTTTGATTTTATATTTTTGCAAAAATCTAAATTATTAACATACAAAGATGATGTACTTGACAAAAGAAAAAGTGTTATACCCATATTGCCCTATTTAAATCGAAGGGTTACCAGCCCATTGCATTTTTGTCAAAACGAGAACTAGCACGAATTTAAAAAAAAGCTGCAATCGGTATTTAATTAAATCGACTAAAGATTAAAATAGGTTAATTTGGCATTTTTATTACAAACAACCCCGAACAAAAAATTCAAAAATCGTTATTTTTCACAGAATATTCTTAAAAAATGACATGGATGATCGTCATTGGAAATTGTATATACAGTTGAACGCGCCTTAAAAAAAAACTTTCTTATGATACCCATATTGTACATGTTGGTAAGTGAACAGATTCTCAAATTAACAAAACATGCAAAAATATACCCTTTTCAAAATGGTCCAGCTCACGAGAGGTCAAAGCTGGAGCCGAAAAATTTTAAATATGATCTTAGAAAAGTCCAGGGTTCATTTTGAGGAAAGTACACCTTGCACGAATTTCGCTTCCATACAACTTGAGTCGCCCTAATGTACATAAATTAAAAAGTTTGTTCTCCAAAATATAAAAAAAATATACATAAACCAAAATTTGTTAATAGATTGATATTAAATAAATAAATAAAATGACGAAATTCCAATTTCTTTAGTTTGTTTTTTATCAAATATGTAAATAAGAAATACCTTACTGATTACTGATTTATTAACACCAAGCTTTTCAGATTTTTTGATTCGACGTTATTTTATAACACCAAATCCACTTAAATTTTATATCACTGACAACCTTTCATTAAAAATGTAATGCTTTCTTATGTTTTAACTATTAAATAATAGAAAAGCCACATTTTTACAGGGCATTATCAACACCGTCGATTTATGCGGGGCGTAAAGGGCAATGCCTTATGGCATTAGTAAGGGTACATTTTTTAGAATAAAACAAGCCACCCTTTTAGAGAGCGAAGCATTTTTAAGAAACGAACACCAAACTGCATTCTTTTTAAATAAAATGGCACATTTTTTGTAGAAAAGAAAACACCTTTAGAGCTATTCGCTATATAATTTTTTTTTTTCTATAATAATTCAATTCTTGTATCTTTTCAACTGCCCACTATTGAAAATATTTTAAAAAAGACTGTGCCTAGTTACGGCCTTCGATATCGGTCGAATATTCCATTTAAATTGCATTGTTATTTCGATCGATATCGAATGCCGTAATTTGCCCTCTGCATTTAAAACAAGGTAACTCCAAGAGTATATTTTTAAATTAACTTTTTTAATTGAAATGTTGTGTGAGTTAACGAGTGATATTTTCATTATTTTGTATTGTCCACTGCTGTCTTTACCAAGTTGCAGAATTAAAAATGGGTCAGCAACACCCTGCAGATAAAATGATTAAAGCCGAATCGGTTACCAGATTGTCCAAATAATTTTGTAGCTATTAATATTTCTTTTATAAAAACGAACACATAAGTGATTTTTTTTTAAAAATATAAATAAATTTGCTTCTTTTGAATAAAAAAACATTGTCGCCTTCAAAATTACAGGGTACTATTAGCCACATCAATTTCAGTAAGGTTCAGTTAATTTGTAAGTATGTGTTTATTTGTACGTACACACTGCAACAATACACATCATGACAATATGAAATAAAGTTGATTTTTTTATAAGTCGAGTAGTAATTATGCAAACAATAACAACTGTTACAATGTACTTGTTGCAAGAATATTTGTACCTCAAAAAATTTCAATAATTTAAATGTGAATATCTATTGGAGGTTTAACGTTTTTATTCTTCTTTAAAGCTCAAACACCTTTGCAGTACAATTATTTATTGGAATACAAAAAAATTAAGAGCGAAGAGTAAGATGGAGTGAAGTAAAAGTTTTTTTTTTTTAAAACGTAACACAGTTTTCATTTATAAAAACATTATGACATGAAATTTTAATTCATAAAATTTAAGAAAGATTTTTTTCCATCAAGAAAATCGAAATATTTCGACAGCTCAATTAAAAAACACGCTAAGTCGACTTAGCATGTTTTTAGTAATATATTATCCCTAAATATTTCCAGTGAAAAAAGGGCTTTTTCCCCCCAAAAAAAAATACCCTAGGGATTTTCACGAAATTGTTACCGATTAGAAAACAAAATCCCTTATTTGGGGACAAATCCCAAAAACTGAGAATGCTGTATCGTACATTGCATGCCAGTTTTCAAGTAGGCGTGGCAGCTCCCATACAAAAACAATATTTGTTATACAATATCTAGAAAACGGTCACAGTAAAATTTATAAAAAAGTGCTGGATTAACGAAGTTTGCGTGGTGGTTCCTATAGAGCGACAATTTAAATTTCTGTTTATCGTACAAATTACTTGGATATCAATACATAACATTTATCAATAGTGAGCTAAATAAAAAAGTGGGCATTGTACTTCATATACAAGGACAATATAAATATCTTTATATCTAGGCAATGGTAACAGTTAAGCTAACCCAATTTTTTTTTCATAATTTTTTATTGAATCAATTATTTACATTAACCCTTAAGTGTATACCTGGGCCTGGCCAGACCTTTTTGTCTTTTTTTTCCGTTTTTCATATAATTATTACATATATTAGAACGGAAGTTTATGCATTCCTCAATTAAAGTGTTTTTTTTACAAGAAAACGAGCAGAAAGTGTAAATTTAAACACCTTGTGCGTGGTAATTTGCCTAATAAAAATTTTGGGCATATTGCATCCACCTGGGCCTAGCCAGGTCACTTCCTATTAAATATGGGCTGCAGTAAATAAAATCAAAACGAAATGTATCAAAAAGAATACGTAACACATAAAAAATCTTTCTTTACTTTAATTTCGAAGAATAATTCTAGTTGACAACAAAATATTCTTGTTACAGCCATAAAACTCTATACATATAAAAGTAGTCTCAGCAAGGCCCTGCGATTCGTTTAGCCACAAAAAACATCATACAAAATACATGGGGTGCTCCCAACCAGGCGCAGGTGGCAGTTTGTAACACACAAATTAAGTGTCTACATGAGAGTTTAATTAATATTTTTCTTGTTCTTAAGTTCAAGTTCTTAAGAATGATAGCGCGACTGCATAGTGCCCCATAGCTGAATACGATACCACCAGATTGGCTTGAAGATAGAGTTATAGTGTAAAAGATCACAATACAGACTTAGAGCAGAATTTTTGGCAATGAGCCAGTTGCTTTTGGTTTCATTTGATTTAATTTTGCCACTATATGACATTTCTAATTTAAACGTCGATCATAACGAGATATTTAACATACGAATGTCAATTTATTATTTGATTATTGACTTCAATAGGAGGCCATGACTCTCTTCGCAAATTAAATATTCATTGTCCTTTATTAACAATTGTTTTTAACAATTTGTCCAATTTAAATATATGGGAAAGTAAAAATGAACGTGTTTTACAGTGATTTTTATGTACACTCAAAAAAGCTGTATTGTTATTATAAGGTAGCCTGGGTGTAGCTCTTGGTTGACATGAATAAATTGTATATCAAATACAATATAGGTCCTCAAATGCTTCCCTGTGGAACCCAGCCTTTATCGATTGTAAAAAACTTAAAACATTTCCTTTTTAATAATACACTTTCAAATCCAATCGCTGTTTGACTTTAGTTTATATTTTAAGCCTTCATGCCACACTTTATGAAAGGCTTGGGAACTATCAATAAAAAGCGCATAAATATTTTTTTCTTCAAAGGTTTATCAAATGTCGATTACTAGTCTATGTGTTTGTTCAATTACTGTGTATCTTCTATATCAAAATTGATGATTTAGAATACGGCAATTTACATCCAGCATTTGGGGTTAATTCAGAAATTAATATTTTCTGAAAGAGTGACACTGTAAAAGTCTGCCAATTTCGAATAACACGTATGGTCATCAATACGCAACATCTGCAAAACAGCGAGCTGAACTGGAAAAGTAAGCATAGATCCATACAACTACAAAATAAATATCCGGAGAATGATAATAGTAGAAGTACCTAAATGTGGCAAAAAAAAAACCGGTTTTCGGTTAAGCATTTAAAAATATCCGATAAACTGGTTTCAATTCGAATAAATAAAAACACAAAAAGCAAATAACTTTTTGAAATAAACAGTTAATTTGAATAAAAACAAAACAGTTAATAAAGGTAAGGAACCAACAAAATACATACATAGTTATGGCTTCCAAATTTTGAAGAACTTTTGGTATTAAAAAATTATAGGAATTTAATAAATTCATTATTTAAGATATTCTCACAATTTTATTTTCACTAAGTTTTAATTTGTTGGTGGTTAAGCATGTCTATATCAGTAGACCTCAACCATGTTTTTGAAAAGTTTCAAACAAAACCTCTTAACGGGGGTTATATATTTCAAATGGTCTTCTTGTTTTAGAATTAAAGAAACGAATAGTAATATGAACATGTTTTTTGTATGCAATATCTTTCCATTTGTCAACCACAATTTAAAACATTCCATGACATAGTTTGATTTTTTAAATTTTTAGTTCTTGGTGTTTTAATAAATGAAACTGGTGACTCTTTCCTATACCAATGACTCCGCCGGAATGTTGTAGTTCTTAGCATGAATATATGCTCAAACTAGTGACAGTGATGCTATTATGAGTGAAGTTGAAACCATAGATTACAAAAATATGACACTCGCTTGTCTGTTGTCAAAAAAAACTAAATAATTTTAACAAAATGAATACGGGAATTTTTCTTCTTTTTATAAATTATTTTTAACGTGAAAATAAAAAAAAAAGCTGTTTTCTTGAAGTGAAATAGGATTTTATGGATTCAATATTAACCCTGCTGTTAGGTTAGAAAAAGCTTACGAATGTTAGCTTAATAGATCATTTGGTCCATATTAGCAGCTTATGTAAAAAACAAGTGTGGGATTCCCCTTTTTTCTTTTTTTTTTTCAAGTAACGCAGATAAAATATATAAATGACAATTTTGGGATCCCGCTTTTTTAATTTTTTTTTTTTTGTAAATAAGCACAAATGTTTGCACTGCTTCGTTCAATTTGTGCGTTGTTTTCAATAGTTCATACGGGTTTAACTTACGACATGGCAAACTTGACTGAAGGCGAGATACGAGAACTGCTCAATGCAGAAAGTCACACCGATATTTCAGATTTGGAAATTATTATACCTCCGAAAATAGCCAAACAAGTACTTCTGAAAGAGATACTGAACGGGAACCCGTCCTAGGAGCAGCTAGCTCTGTTGATCCGTTTTTTTATTGCTAAAAACAAAATGGCTTGGAATGCCACTTCATTACCTTAACCTATTGAAGCTACAGCTGAGAATACTATCTCAACACAGCCAGGAGAAACTCGATTTGCAGTGCCATGATGCAATTACATGATGTCATCTTTTTTGTTATGTTTTCCGCCTAAACTAGAAAGAATTATTATCGAAAATACTAATAAGTACGTCTGGGTCAAGTTTGCTGATCAAATGGTTGGTGCCTACAGCACAAAACCAAAAAAAAAAAAAAAATCGATGAACAAATATTGTATTTGCAAACATACTTGATATATCCGCTTTGAATTCGTACATACTATTTTCTGAAATTTAAGTTTCATGGGTTCTAGCTGATCGGAATCGCAGGAGACCAGCTTTTTTGCGGCAACTAACACTTTCTCCGGCTAAGGCGTATATGATAAAATGCACTAAATTACCTCAACAAGAGTTCTCAGCACAGTTCTTGACTGAAATACGATCGCCATGCATATAAATAATAATATTTCTAATTCAGGGCCTCGAAAGCGTAAAACTTGTAGTTGCTGCAAGTCCAAGTCTGACATTAAATTCTCCATTAGGAGCAAGAACATTTGCAAAACTAACCTAAAAGAATTTTGCTCATCATGCAATGATAATTATTATAAAGCAAACTAATAAATACCAATTTTTTTTAAAAGAAATGTACAAAAAATCAAAGAAAAACAAAGAAAATATACTATGGATCAAATGGTCCCCTAACCTAAGATTCGTAATTTTTTATTTTTCTCGTGAGCTAAAAAACTAAGTCAGTATATATCACCGTTCAAAAATTACAAACGAAGAAATTTAAAAATTCGATCAATTGGGCTTAACCTAACAGCAGGTTTAAACAATGTTATTTTAAGATTTTTAATTAAAAATTTATATGGAACAATGTGTAATCATTGTGAACAAATTAGAAAAAAGTTTAATGGTGCTGAGAAACCGTAACACTAAAAATGTGAAAAAAAAAATTCCTAAGTGTAGTTTTGAATATAATGTCAATTTTTAAGAGTAGCGGTGCAACGTACTTTTTTCAGTACGGCTTGAAACCCTATCGGTAATTTTGTTTAATAAATTCATTTTAATAAAATGTCGTCGCCGCGAAGAAGTTGTCTCAATGATACAAAAGAAAACCTATAACGGATTTTACAAAAATTGCTAATTTTTCTTATATTAATTTGTTACTTATTAAAAGATTTTGTTTGTTGTGCTTAATTCCCTTTTTAAATAATTGATAAAAAAAAAAAAAAAAATGCTGAAATTTATTGTTGGAGGATAAGCTGTTCCTATGCGCATTTCACTGGTTGCTTAGGCCAGATCATCAGGAAACGTTCTCCTAAATAATTTTAGAAAAGCCAAAGCTATCAGCAAACAAGACTACAGAGGGAATGAGAATTACCTACAAACACTCAAAAAAAAGTCTTTTTTGCAGCGATATCAAAGCTTAAACAAAATACCAAACAATAAATCAGTGATGAGTTTTTACCTTTTCTTACATTTCCCGCTACCATTAGTTGGAATTCTCCCAACATTAATTGTAGTTGTAAGTGGGTAAAGAAAAAACATATTAAAACATATTTTCTCAAGAAATCAAAATAAAAACAATTTGCCAGTTCAGTGTTTTATGCACGTGCACTTGCTAAAATTTAACAAACAAAATCTTTAAATAAATAATAGTATTCCCAAAAACAACTTTAATAATAAAATTTTAGCAATTGCACGTGCATAAAACACTGATCTGGGAAATTGTTTTTATTTTGATTTCTTGCGAAAACAATAAAAGCACTTTGTTTTTGTTTTTAATATGTTTTTTCTTTACCCACTTACTACTACAATTAATGTTGGGAGAATTCCAACTAATTGTAGCGGGAAATGTAAGAAAAGGTAAAAAGTCATCACTGATTTATTGTTTGGTATTTTGTTTAAGCTTTGATATCGCTGCAAAAAAGACTTTTTTTGAGTGTTTGTAGGTAATTCTCATTCCCTCTGTAGTCTTGTTTGCTGATAGCTTTGGCTTTTCTAAAATTATTTAGGAGAACGTTTCCTGATGATCTGGCCTAAGCAACCAGTGAAATGCGCATAGGAACAGCTTGTCCTCCAACAATAAATTTCCGTATTTTTTTTTATCAATTATTTAAAAAGGGAATTAAGCACAACAAACAAAATCTTTTAATAAATAATAGTATTCCCAAAAACAACTTTGATAATTAATTTGTTACTCTTATATAACGGCAAAATTTCCAGGACTAAGCTAAGAGAAGATAAAAGCAGGAGTTTTTAATGGTCCACAAATACAAATATTAATTAAAGATTCCAGTTTCAATAATTAGTAATGTGGTTATTTTATTGAACTGTTAATGGCTTTAATCCAAATTTAGATATTTTTAATTAGGCTTAAGTTCATTAAATTTAATTTTCATTAAATTATTTTTATGAAGACAGGAATTGTACAACATGAAATAAATTAAAATTTTTTTATTTATAATTTTTCATTCTTGACTGCGCTGATATTTTAATCCAGCTTCCTAAATTCAAAGAAGGATTTGAAACGGTCTGCTTGGACTTCTTTTGTTTAAGTTATAAAAAATTCTTGGAAATTACAAGTCAAGCAACTGCCGCGAAAATGTTAACGACATGGTAGATAACTTTAGAAACTTGGGATGCAACATGTCTATCAAATTGCACTACCTTCATAGTCATCTCGACCGATTCCCAGATAATCTTGGATCTTGTAGCGATGAGCAAGGGGAGCGGTTTCGTCAGGATCTGAAAACTATGGAAGATAGGTTCTAAGGTCGATGGGATCGGCATATGATGGCTGACTACTGTTGGGGAATGCAACGAGACACATCCACTGCACATCATTCACGAGAGTCATGAAAAAGAAAGTTTTAATGTAAATAATAATGCAAAAAATCACTTTTTTCATATATATGCACAAAATCGAAATACTACAAAACTAAACGTAAGAATTCCAACTTTTTGCTATTTTTGTAATCAGTATGAAGTCCCAGTTTCAAAAATATATACAGTTCATTGGCACCAAAATTACACCATTTTTCATTGAAATTGAGAAAATTCCAAATGAAAATGAGAATTTCAATTTGAAATTGAGAAAATTCCAATTGAAATTGAGAAAAACTATTTGAAATTTAGAAAATTCCATTTGAAATTGAGAAAATTCCAAATGAAATTGGGAAATTTTAATTTGAAATTGAGAAAAATCCCATTCCAAATGAAATTGAGAAAAATCCAAATGAAATTGGGAAATTAAAATTTTAAATTGATAAAACTGAATTAAATGATTTTTATTATATTCATAAAACAAACATAAGGATGAAGAAATGAAAATAAATACCAATTGCAGTATTATTGTCCAATAGGCATATTTTCCATATCCAGAGCAGATTGATAAAACGTTGTAGTATGTTTTATGGCTCTACTGCAATCTCCAGCAGTTACACAACTTTTAGAAGCCTTAATCACCTCTTCTAAAAAGGCAAGCCTCTACTCTCCTACATTGGGGAGAATTACTTTCTGTACATTCATCTTTGTTTGCCATACTTTTTATTTTTGACCAAATAATTTCAATGAGGTTAAGCATCGGTGAAGAGGGGCTCAATCGCAGGAGTGTAGCTGGAGAGTACGCTGAAAACAAAGATGAATGTACTAAACGTTATTCCCCCAATTTAGTAGAAGAGCAGAGACTTGACTTTTTAGAAGGCTTCTAAGACATGTATAACTACTGGAGATTGCAGTACAGACTACGCCACACAACATACTACAACGTCTTACCATTCTGCTCTGGATCTGGAAGATATGCCTGTTGGTCAATAATACTGCGATTTGTATTTATTTTCAATTTTTCCATCATTATGTTTTTACTGTAGGTTTTTTGTATGAATATTAAAAAAAATTATGTAATTCAATTTAATAAATTAAAATTTCTCAATTTCGTTTGGAATTTTCTCAATTTCAAGTTATAATTTCCCAATTTCATTTGGAATTTTCTCAATTTCAAATTGAATCTCTCAATTTCATTTTGAATTTTCTCAATTTCAAATTGATATTCTCAATTTCAATTGGAATTTTCTCAGTTTCAAATTGAAATTCTCATTTCTGTTTGGAATTTTCTCAATTTCATCTGGAATTTTTTCATTTTCAATGAAAAATAGTGTAGTTTTTACTTTTGTTATTTGAAATAATGTCCATTATATTTCAGAAATTTACTATGATTTTCAATCAACATCATGTCATTCTAATTAGACATTGGTATTTTTATCTGTGTGTACTTAAGATTTTTGTAGTGCATTAACGGGCATTACGTCCTCGGCAACACAATGGTTTAATATTTCATCCAAATGATTCATTTTAGTAAGCGTATTTTAGTTATATATTATTTGTCGTATCTTAAGAACTACTTGAAACAGCCAAGTTTTGTTTGGCGTCCATGGACGTTATGACACACCACAAAGTTTCATAATGTTCATGAACGGAGTGTCATATGGTCATTGTGGGCATTATGACAATTTTTGGTGTATTATAATCAATAAGTTGTTCGTTCCATTATTGCCAAGCTCTGGGACGAAAGATTTACATAAGTTAAAAATTAATAATTTGGAATAGCATCAAATTCTCGAATTTTTTTAAATCCCAAATTTCAGAATTCTCAAACTCGAAATTCCGCACTTCATAATTCCGAATTTTTAAATCCTTAATCTCAAAATTTCGACTTCAAAACTCGAATTTAGAAGATTAAGTTAGCGAAGCTAGGGCTTGTTATACCATAGAGGGCATCACGGCATTGCCCATTTTGACAAGCCACCTTTAAGAACTCCTCTTTCTGCCCACCTCTTTATTTTCATGTATGCATATGGTTTTTGTAACTGATATTTTTACTTCTACTAGTTTTTGTTCAATAAAATAATATTGTTTTTTAAAGGTTGCCTCAAATACATACGTACACGCAAAGAAAAAACATGTTTAAATATGGTAACCATATTATTATCACCGACAACCATATTATTGTTAAATTAGTCCTCCATCAAGAAGCCACAACCATATTATGGTTGCCTCTAAACATGTTATGGTTAAATGTGACAATTATTTGTTTTTACATTAACAATATTATTTTCCTCTTTTCCAAGAGCAACATGCTATTGTTGAAAACCAACCATGCTATAATAAGTGTTAAACATAGTTTAGTTATTATTAACCAAAACATGTTCGGAGGCAACCATAATAGGGTTGTGCCTTCTTGATAGAGGACTAATGTAACCATAATATGGTGACAATAATTTGGTTAAATTAACCATAATTTGTTCATAATTTTATTTAATAATAGTTTTGTTGGAGGTGACCATATTTAAACATGTTTTTTCTCTGGGTGTATGTTCAACGGAACATAAAAAAATAAAGTATAAAAAAATTTATTTAAAAAAATACAATATTAAAGCCATATGGTAATTTTTTGTTTATAATGAAAAATTGATGTTGATATATTTATTTTAAATCTTTTTATTACAGTTGCAATTGTAAAAAGGGGATAAGTCAATAAGTTTGTCATTCGGTTCGTCAGCACATACGAGAAACAAAGAAAATATATATATGTATCTAAGGGGAAAACAATTTATTTTGTGATCACAATTTTTTTTTTTTTTTTTTTTTTGATCTAAAACTACCTTTTTGGAGTTTAATCCTAAATAGTCGTTTATAATTATGTATGTAAGCGCCGTAATAAAAAAATAATTTTATTTTGTGATCATTAATGTTTTTTTTTTTTAATAAAATCTAAAACTTGCTTATAAGTCCTTAAAAGTATAAAGTAAAACTATCTTTATTTTGTGATCATTTAAAATCGCATTTAAATAATAAAATAATAGCCCCAATGGAAAATAAGCTTATCTTGTGATCAATAATTTTTTTTTTTTAGCTACATTTAGGTTTTTAATAAAAATAAATAAAATAATAAGTATATTTTGTGATAAAAGCGTTTTTAAAAATGTTAAAATTTTAGTAAAGGGTATTTTTTAAAACCCGACAGAACTTAGGGAAACAAATAGCGATTCGGCTCTCACTTTTCGACATTTATGATTAGCAGGGAAACCATAAATATGCAATTGCATGTTTGTCCTTGTGCGACCAATGAAGGAAGAAGCAATATATTTATCCGTTTTAGAACTTTTTATGAATTTTGTCATCTCTTTGTAAGTGCATCTTTTTGCATATTTTACCCTTTGCAGCATTTTTATGCATAATTTAGTTTAAAGAGCATTTTTAAAGTTTATAGCGCATATTTTGTCTTTTTGAGGCATATTTTGATACATGTTAAAGTTTCTTGTATAGCATGGTTGGGACTTAGGCCGCGCGCAAGGAATTTCTCCTCTATGGTATAACAAATACCGGCTTCGCTAACCAAAGCTTCTCTGCGTAGCCACCCACCGGTCGGGTATTAGGCCGATTTTAGGAACCTTAGTTAGCGATGGAGGGGAATATCCTTGCGCCCGGGCGAGAGCCGGCTATGCAGAAGGCCTTAGTAAGTGAAACCCATGTCTGTTATACTATAGGGGAGACAATCCTTGCGCCCAGCAACGTTATATTCGTTATAAATTTAAAAATAGTCCCCCAAAAAATATTTTATGGCTTTATTTCATATAGATTTTTTAAGGGGTAATTTCATATGAAATACTTAATCCCCCAAGTAAAAAATTAAATAACATCCCAAAGACAATGAGATGAAATAACCCCCCAAAAATCGTTGTTGTTGCTTTCTGTAAAAAATTTTGGGGGGTTATTTAATTTTTTTTTTTTTCTGGAATTAATTTTTGGGGGTTCTTTCATGCCGCCCGTTTTTTCATTGCTTTTAAAATAAAAAAATTAAAAAAAAACTTTGTCAGAAGTAATTTGAATTAACAATATAAATCAGTTATGTTGTAAATCTTGAGGATATTCATATACTTCTAGAGAAGAATTTGTATCGCCATCAGCACCTTCATCACTTGGACTCGCTTGTGTTTCTGTAAAAGTGTCACCCTCTTTAATACAAATCCACAATTGTAATTTATCCAAGTAGAAAAAAAATTTTTTTAGTTCAGGTATTTTTCAAAAGCATATTCCCCTTGGCACTGTAGAAAATTATGTTATTAATACTGTAAGTCATTTTATTAAGAATTTACCATTGCAGGCCTCCAGTGCTGGTTGAAATTTAAGACTTTAAAGTAAAACGGTTGCACAAATTTTTGAAAAATATTCACTTAACTAATGAGTTTCCATATTTTCAAATTTTACATTAGATGAGATAGTTATCATCAGCGAAGATGTCTGCTGATGGTACGATCTTTTTAGTTTCAACGTTTACTCTCAATATTGATAGCAGTTCTGATAGTTTGGATAAATAAGTTGTTATGGCTGACAAAATAATGATCAATAAGATTCGTCCTCACTTTAGCTCACCTACCAAGTTGTCATAAGTTGAACGTCTTGAAATCGATAACAGTGAACGGTAACAACAAATTTATTGAAAAATAGCGTTAAATCTATTTCGTACTAGAAATCGTAGGTGTATCAGAAGCAGAAGCAGTAGTGGAGGTAGGGCTACCAAGAAGTTTATGTTGGTGTAATTTTACTTTTGGGTTCAAAGCTTAAAAATTATTCTCTCTTATAATTATTAATCGGAAAACTAAGAACTCCTACGTCTAAGGTGAAGGACACAGGACATTTTACGAAAAGGGGCTTCTTTTTATGGGACACTAATTTCAATCATAAATTTTTTATTCACCCGGACGTAAACAGCCAAAATCTTTAAACATATGTACGTATACGTACATAAGTAAAATCTTTTCTAGCTTCATGTGTAAGTGGCTGAATCAAAAATAGACAAATTAAGAGATTACACATTTTAAACATAATTTCAATACGATGATCCCAAACATATTACAAATCACTTTTCAATCCAAAAGAAGCGTCAAAATGCAAATAAACTTGTTTTATGATGATAATTTCGAAAATATACACAAAAAAAATTATTACAGTTCTCCAATCAACAAATTTATTCCAAATTCATAATATCAAGCAAACAATTTGTTGATTTGCACCTATTACCAAAATGATTATATTGATTATTAAAAATTGTAAAATTGTGAATATATTTTTTCAAAAAATGATATTTTTAATTTTAATTAAAAAAATTATCAAAAAACTTTGCCATTTCAAATAAGTTGTTATTTATTCAAATAAATATTGACAAATCCCAACAATAATTTTTTTAATTTTGTTTTTTTCTTTCTATCCTCTTACAACTACAATTTGTGTTGGAAAAAACCCAGCCAATTGTAGGGGAATGTAAGAAAGAAAAAATTGACGGTTTATTGTTGTGACTTTGTTGAAGCTTTGATATTGTTACATTTAAGACCAGAGTGTTTTAAAATTCTTATTCACTTTATGGTCTTACTTGTATAATATTTTTAGCTTTTCTAAAGTATTTGGAAAAAGTTTCCTGACGAGCTGGCCTAAGCAACCAGCGAAATGCGCATAGGAACTAGCTTTCCCACAACAATAAATTTCAGTGTTTTCATTTAAAAAAAAAAAAAAATTGGGATTATTAGCACATCATTAATAAATGAATTAATTAATAAAATATTTCATTCCCAAAAATAATTTTTGATAATAAATTTGCATGTGCCCGGCAAATATAAAACTGAAATGGCAAGCTGCTTTATTTAAGCATCTTGTTTTTTTTAATTTTGTTTTTTTCTTTCCATCCTCTTACAACTACAATTTGTGTTGGAAAAAACCCAGCCAATTGTAGGGGAATGTAAGAAAGAAAAAATTGACGGTTTATTGTTGTGACTTTGTTGAAGCTTTGATATTGTTACATTTAAGACCAGAGTGTTTTAAAATTCTTATTCACTTTATGGTCTTACTTGTATAACATTTTTAGCTTTTCTAAAGTATTTGGAAAAAGTTTCCTGACGAGCTGGCCTAAGCAACCAGCGAAATGCGCATAGGAACTAGCTTTCCCACAACAATAAATTTCAGTGTTTTCATTTAAAAAAAAAAAAAAATTGGGATTATTAGCACATCATTAATAAATGAATTAATTAATAAAATATTTCATTCCCAAAAATAATTTTTGATAATAAATTTGCATGTGCCCGGCAAATAAAAAACTGAAATGGCAAGCTGCTTTATTTAAGCATCTTGTTTTTTTTAATTGTGTTTTTTTCTTTCTATCCTCTTACAACTACAATTTGTGTTGGAAAAAACCCAGCCAATTGTAGGGGAATGTAGGAAAGAAAAAATTGACGATTTATTGTTGTGACTTTGTTGAAGCTTTGATATTGTTACGTTTAAGACCAGAGTGTTTTAAAATTCTTATTCACTTTATGGTCTTACTTGTATAATATTTTTAGCTTTTCTAAAGTATTTGGAAAAAGTTTCCTGACGAGCTGGCCTAAGCAACCAGCGAAATGCGCATAGGAACTAGCTTTCCCACAACAATAAATTTCAGTGTTTTCATTTAAAAAAAAAAAAAAATTGGGATTATTAGCACATCATTAATAAATGAATTAATTAATAAAATATTTCATTCCCAAAAATAATTTTTGATAATAAATTTGCATGTGCCCGGCAAATAAAAAACTGAAATGGCAAGCTGCTTTATTTAAGCATCTTGTTTTTTTTAATTTTGTTTTTTTCTTTCTATCCTCTTACAACTACAATTTGTGTTGGAAAAAACCCAGCCAATTGTAGGGGAATGTAAGAAAGAAAAAATTCACGGTTTATTGTTGTGACTTTGTTGAAGCTTTGATATTGTTACATTTAAGACCAGAGTGTTTTAAAATTCTTATTCACTTTATGGTCTTACTTGTATAATATTTTTAGCTTTTCTAAAGTATTTGGAAAAAGTTTCCTGACGAGCTGGCCTAAGCAACCAGCGAAATGCGCATAGAAACTAGCTTTCCCACAACAATAAATTTCAGTGTTTTCATTTAAAAAAAATTGGGATTATTAGCACATCATTAATAAATGAATTAATTAATAAAATATTTCATTCCCAAAAATAATTTTTGATAATAAATTTGCATGTGCCCGGCAAATAAAAAACTGAAATGGCAAGCTCCTTTATTTAAGCATCTTGTTTTTTTTAATTTTGTTTTTTTCTTTCTATCCTCTTACAACTACAATTTGTGTTGGAAAAAACCCAGCCAATTGTAGGGGAATGTAAGAAAGAAAAAATTCACGGTTTATTGTTGTGACTTTGTTGAAGCTTTGATATTGTTACATTTAAGACCAGAGTGTTTTAAAATTCTTATTCACTTTATGGTCTTACTTGTATAATATTTTTAGCTTTTCTAAAGTATTTGGAAAAAGTTTCCTGACGAGCTGGCCTAAGCAACCAGCGAAATGCGCATAGGAACTAGCTTTCCCACAACAATAAATTTCAGTGTTTTCATTTAAAAAAAATTGGGATTATTAGCACATCATTAATAAATGAATTAATTAATAAAATATTTCATTCCCAAAAATAATTTTTGATAATAATTCTACATGTTTAAATTATTTTATTTTAAACGAAAAAAGTCAATTAATATTTTTTGTTATTTAATTGAATATTTATTTCAAAACAACTAATATGTTAATTAAATAAAATTAAATTTTTAATTTTCTTATATTCAACATTTTTTATTTTTCGAATTTATGCTCTGAGTTAAATTTCAGTTATGTATTTTATAAAGCTTTTTTGTAATAGTTATATTCCTTAAATTTTTAGGAATGACTTTAAACACTACCAGACTATTATCTTGTATCTTCTTCTTACATTTTACCTTAACTGAAATTTAACGCAGAGAATAAATTTGAAAAATAAAAAATGTTGAATATAATAAAGTTGCATATAAAAAGAAATAATTCCCAATATCTATTTTTAATTTTCTTTCAACTAAAAAAATAATTTATTCAATAATCACATTAATTAAATTTAAATACATTCTAAACCATTTTTTTTAATTGATAAAACACTGTTTTCTGTGTATATTTTAGGATAGCATCGGTTTTGGACAAAATATAAATTTTTTTGTGTTTTAAAATCCAAAGAAACGAAATCGTCATCAAAAAGAACAGTTTTTTCCTAGAAAATTTCGCCACACATTTTTAAGGGAAAAAAACGAACAAAACATTTAAATTAAATCGCTAATAGTACCTTATTATTTTATTCTTATTTTTATTTATCAAAATCTATTAATAGTTATAAATTATGGAACTGGCTACCTTAGATAAAGTGCAAATGGAAAAGTTATTTAGCATTAAATTTTTATGAAAATTCTAAAACTTCTGGCGAAAATTTCGCAAGCAGACCCCCAAATATGTAGAAAAAATGTAATTATTTACAAATCCCAAATATATAAAAAAAACTAATAATTCTACAAGTTGACTTTTAAGTGATAGAGTTAATTGTAAGGTATGGTAGATTTCCAATATGGCTGATTATACATACCGCACATGTTCAACAAGAGGGTATTAACTACAAATTTTTATTTTTTTCACATTTTGGAAAAAATCGACACGTAATATTAATATCTACACAATGTGAAAATATCGTGTTATTTCGTCTACTTTTTGGTAATGGAACGGCTGTTTTAAAAAATCTTTTTCATATGCCATTAATGTAAAATTAAAAATTGTTTTGCGCCTAATGAAAACTTTATAATTTTGAGTTAATACATTCATGTTGATTAAGTGTGATATGCTTTTTTATTTTTTTCCTTATTTTGTTCATATGTTTTTTACTCTTTCTTTGTTAAAAAAACTTTTTTCCTTTTCTACTTAATTTTATTACACACTTTGCGAAAGGAATTAAATTTATTGTTTTTATAAAATGCGTTAAAAATGCTGTGATTTATAACAATTGAATCGATAAATAAAGAAAGCACTTTTTTCCTCTTTTACCTCTATTTATAAATAAAATAAGGTCAAATTGTAAAAACTAAATTAAGATAATTTTTTCTGGTACACGAACAAAAGTTCTGTGCATCTGAGCGTATGTTTGCTGAAGTATTTGTTACGTATACGTTCTTATTTCTGTGTCAATAATGGAAACTGCTTTAGTCTAACTTTTTTTAGTTTTGTAGGAGAGCAGTTGCTCATTTTAAAGTTGATTTTTGAAATTAGCTTCATCAGTTCGAAAGAAAATTTAAGTTCTTATTTCACAAGTTATTGCACATTAAAAACAGAGAAAAAAGCAAACGTTAATTTTGATATAACTTCCTGAAAAATTGTTAAAAATAATTAAAACTTTAGTTTTGTACGCGAAAGATGTATTTGCTCAAATTTAGGTTTAGTCAACTTAAGCTCTTTTTGGAACAGAATTACTGTCTACCTAACGATTTCGAACGTCAACGTTCGCATAGAAAATTCTATTTAAAACAAAAAAAAAATTCTTAAATTTGTTTTTGCTTTAAATGTTTAAATGATGAACAGGCTGTTATTTTTTGTACATGTAAATGTTATTTGAAAAAAAAAATGGATAACATATACCAAAAACAAATATTGGGAATTTAGTACATCATAGAGAAATCTGATTAATAATAAATGTTGTATTCCCAAGAATAATTTTTGATAATAAATTTGCATGTGCCCGCGCAAAAAACTGAACCGGCAAGTTGTTTTTTTAGTTTTGTTTTTTTCTTTTTACCCACTTACAACTACAATTTGAGTCGGAAAATAACCAGCCAATATTAGGGGAATGTAAGAAAAGATAAACTCACTGTTTATTTTTGTTGTTTTGTTAAAGCCTTGATATTGTTACAATTCAGAACTGAGTGTATACAATTTTTGTTCGCTTTATAGTCTTATTTGAATAATATTTTCTCAAGTCTGCGGAAAAAGTTTCCAGACGAGCTGGCTTAAGCAACCAGAGAAATGCGCATAGAAACTAGCTTTCCCTCAACAATAAAATTTCAGTGTTTTTATCAGAAATAAAAATTGGGAATTTAGCACATCATAGAGAAATCTTATTAATAGATAAATTTTGTATTACCAAAAATAACTGTTAAACACAATGAAGTTTCTGGTTTTTTACGAAAACCCGAAAGCAATGAAATGTTCTCATCTTTATGTTGAGTTGGATTAGTACAGTATTGTTATTGTGTACGAAGATCAGAAATAGAGAAAAGTTTTTTAAGAATTTTACTACATAAGCACTATAAGCATTCATGTTTTAAACATTTCTACCGTACCGAACACTAAAGAACAGTATATAATGCCTGTTCATCTATTTCGAACGTTAACATTCGAAATCGTTGAAGAGGCAGATAATGTTTTTTTTCGAAATCTGACAAAAATTTAAAAATATTTCGTATAATATACAAATTTGTATTCGTAACTTAAAAAAGTTTTTTTTTTGGATTTTACTAAATTGTTTCCTATATTGTATGTAAGACTTTCGGGTGTATAAAAAAAAATTTTAATCGGAAAAAGTGTATAAACAATCCAAGCCATATAGCTCATTCTACGCTACCCTGTATTAGAATATATTTTTTTCTATATGGTATTAGAGCTGAAAACTTTCTTTAAACTTTAATCAGAAATTTGGGAGGAATGATGAATAATATTATTTAGTTCAGTATGTGTTTAAGTTTATCAAATTTAACTTTTTATTATGAAATTGTTTGATATTTTGTTCTGCTTTATATTTAAAGTTAATTAGTAAAATTAAAAACTCGTTGCGGGTTCTTAATATTAAACTTTATTATTATATTTAGCTAAAGGCTTTAAAACGAATGACATGCTACAGCAAGTCATACATATGTATATGTTTGTGTAGATAAGCCAGAACAAGATTGTGTGTGTGTGAGTGTGTGTAACTTTAACGAAGTTTCCATTGTTAAGTTGCTTGACTTCTGCTTAGATATATGTGTTTGTTTAAGATTTGGGTTTGTATTTATGTGTGTGTGTGTGTGTTTAACTGTAGTTATGTTTTCCGTGTTATCTTACGCTCTCAAAACACATGTTTAAGTTAAACTAATTTAATAAAATTTTATCTGTCCGTTTAAATAGTTTTTTTTCAGCAATTTAAAATTGTTATCTGTGGTTAGAATTTTTTAAAAGTTTGTTGGTTTAGTCATTAAAACATAAATATTATTCTTTTATTATAATATTTTTTAATCAAAAAAAAAAAAAAAAAAAAAAAAAAAAAAAAAAAAAAAAAATTGTGTTTATCTTAAAATATGTTAATCAAGTCCCTAAAGGTTCCTTTTTTTGTTTAATCATGTGTATAAATTATACGATATAGTAAAAATAATCGCCCTTAAGATAAACGTGTTAGTGATATGGATAATAAAGAGAAACAGTTGTAGTTAAGATACTTTAAAAAGGGATTAAATTAGTTGTAGTATTTTATTTAGTGTTTTAGAACATAAATAAATTTGATCATTTCTAAACTTTTATACTTTTTGATTTTGAATAAGAAACAAGTAAGAGCGCTATATTCGGCTGTGCCGAATCTTTGATACCCTCCACCGACAGGAGTGAGCTCTATGTGATAAATAAATATATATTATTAACTAAGCTTTACAAAATAGAACGTCAGCATTAAAATTGGTTGCGGTTTATGCCCACATTAAATTATTATAAGAAAGTTTTATGCATTTCTTGTTAGAACTTTGAACTGCCTTTAGTAAAATATCATGATTCGTAACAGTTTTAGCCGAACTAAAGTGATTTTTAGGAGGGTAATTTGTATTGGACCTATCGTAAATTATGGACCAATCATCCCAAAATCCTGAAGGCTGATTTCTGGTATTACAAAAAAAAAATAGAATAAATTTCAATACAGCAGTGTCATTAGTTTTAGTATTAACAGTGAATTTCACAAAATGGTATGATAGTTTTTCTGGCCATATGAATCTAAGTTGGAAGAAATTTTACCGCAATATCTGTATCTGTTATGCAAAAAAAATAATACATGAGCTGACGTTTTAACTTGATATTGTATCTATTGTAAATTAAAAAAAAAAATAATAAAAAATGTGAACCAAAATGGTCCTAACAGCAGGGTTAAACATTTCTTGCCTCGTCTTTTTTAAGTTTTGATCAAGTGCAATATATGTATCTTCATATATAAAATTTTAACTAACAATAAACTTGCGCTAGTAGAAAATTTTAACAAGCTGGGCACACTACTGTAAAGTTAATTCGAGTACGCTGAATTCAATGGTGGTAGCCGTTTTTTTTTTAATTTAGCTATCGGACTAGCGATTAAAAATTTCAATACTGATGTACCATAAAACGATATTTTTTAAACTTTTCGGATCATTGTGTATTTTAAACCATTTCTTAAAACATAGAAAAAAAATTTTATTTAATATTGCAGTTCTTTTTGTAGAAAACTTATTTTTGCGAAATTGTCTTATTAATATTGAATTAATTGCAAAGTCAAAACAAACAAAAATTGCATTAAACAAAACTTTTAATGGCGAATACAATTAATTACTTTAAATTGAGCTAAATCGAATTAGTTTAACAAGTGAGGTCCCAAATTGTTACAATAATCCACTTATACAGTGTATTCAATACAGATAAGAAAAACATTTCTTTGATAAAAACAAATCGGAAAAAAAAGTTCGGTGAAAAATATACAAAAATTTTATTTAACAGATTTAAATTGAACCATGATCCCAAAAGTAAGTATTAAAATTTTCAATCGCGAATATCGCGAATACGAGCACTAATTTCGAAAAAATTTAGCATCATTTAATGTCTAAAATATTTTACCAAATATTTCGTGATCATAGTTTTTACAACTGGCACATTAAGATCCTTGTGAATATTCGAGTTCTTAACATACCATTGGCGGCTATGAATATTCGAAGAGGCCGGGGCAGTGCCCATAACTGAATACCGTAGCATCAGATTGGCTTTCAGATAGAGTTGTAAAGTAGAAATTAGTAATCGAGACTAGGGAAAAAATTTCTCGAGGGTAGCATTAAAGGCGAAAAATAGCATTAATAATAAAAAAAAATAATCTTCTTTGCTATGCGATTGAGCTCCAAAAGCATTATGTTACTGATCTTCTCAATCCCAGGGGATTTCTTGGGGCTTTAATCAAAAATAGCCTTTTCCATTTCCCTTATCTCAAATCTTAGGGGAATAGCTGCTCTAACATTCACAGTTGGTAACTCGACTGCTATATCGTTAGATATATTTGGGGTAAATACGTTTTTCAAATGTTCAACAAATATACTTTCTTTTTCAATATCATTTCATGACCAACTTCCATTCAAAATTATTATGGGGATAACCTCCCTTAGTAAAATGTTTTAATTTAAAATTTTTTTATTTTTTTTTAAATAAAATCAATTCGTTTACTTCAATTAAAATCCCATCAAAATTGTTATTTACTCTAACGTATTTATTGTTGTGACCTATCAATTGTAATTCTTTCAAATCTTTTTTTAATTTATAAAAAAAAAAAATTACAGTTTACAAAGAAACCAATTAGAATACCAAGATTTTCTCATTGAAAGTAATTAAGAGGTTTTTATTCTATTTAATTTTACTTTGAGATACTTACAAATATTTCAAAAAAAAAAAAAAAATTATAATAAATAAACAATTTATTGACCAAATTACATAAAAAAAAATTAATAAATGAGGAAAAAAAAACAGGAAAAGTAGGCAATACATATTAAAGAACAAGCTTAGAAATTGTGGCAACCAGCAGCAAACAATTACTTTTAAGCAGTGATCGGCAGTTTTGTGGTAGCCAGCTAAAGAAGTTAAACATAAAAGAAATAAATCTCTCCAAAATATGAATCTATCTCTAAAAAAAAAAAACAATTGTTATCAAACATTTTTATTTTATTGCAAAACAATTATATTCTCTTTCAGCCTGCTGCTGCTTTAAATGAAAGATTCTTTTGGTGGAGCAACGAAGGATATTTTTTTAAGGGAATCAAGCACAATCTCAACAACAGCAAACATTTAAAATTGCATTAAAAAAGGTTAAAAATTGAAGAGGCATTAAGCGACTTTTGTGTAATAAAATACAGTGAGGATTTAGTCAAAAGCTTTTGTACTAATCTTCCTGTTTAACATTTATTTATTTTTACGGATTCTGGTTTTTGTTTCTATTCCTTTTTTCTTTATTTAAAATTTTTGTTTATTTATTTTTTCATTTTCATTAAAAAAAACAACAACAATTACCATTAGGGGGTTATTTTTTAAATTTGTTTTTAAAAGCCAGAATGTTTTGGCTTTCGAGTTTAGATGTAGTAATTTAAATTCGAGAGTTTCCTACAATTGTTTGTGGTAATTTAAAATTTTTTGGAGGATATAATGCACAGTAGCGTTAGAATTAAAAAAAAACATACAATACTATACAATATATTGAATTTTACACTTAAAAGCTTTTTGTTTTATAAATGAAATCTTTTTTCTACAAATTTAAAACTATTTCTTTGATGGTTTTATCAACAAAAATAAATTTATAAAATAGGTAATCAGAAAAGTGACTCGAATTTGAACGCTTTGATACTTTCGAATTCGATAAAGCAAACCGTTTGAATGAATAATTAATTAACTCTTTTTTTTATGTTAAATTGGCATAAATCCGTTTACTTTAACTGGATAACTGCCTTAGGGTATACTCCATGGTGGATCCTAACTACTCGGTGACAAACAATGTATTTACCAACAGCCTTGAGTGTAAGCGCACAAACATTTAGCAATTTAAGTGTAAATTGACACAAATATACACTCGCCCAATGTTAAGGGACGGAAGCTATCTAACATCCACTGCTTTTGGAAAAATGCTAGCAGCATCTTTTGAGTAGCAGTAGCAACTAGAGATGATCCTCCCTAAGGCAGAACTCGAATTTGTGTGTAAGCCACAAGCACCACGTGGTCCCAGTAAATAGCTTTTCAACGGAAAAAAAACTCCTCGCAAAGACAATCTTCCTGAAAGGCAGTAAGCAGTTGTCGGAAGAAGTAAGCTTTTCGCGTTCTCAACTACTAGTTATTGTAGTGGCGTGCCACCGGCGGCTACTAGCTACCGTGGTACCAGATGGGATCTCTGGTCAGCCGCGATCGCAACAGACAGTAAACATCTCTGGATATATGTAATTATTCGATTTTTGCCAAATTCCATTTCGCCGAAGGATCTAACAGCATAAGGATAGATAATCTTAAGATGATCCTTACACACTCCTGGTTCCGCTAAAGTGACACGAACTCTCTTCGATTTTCATTTACATTAGATATTAACCAACAAATCTTTTTATCGGCTGAAGTTTAGTGTTAGATTATATTGAGCCGACAGCGTAAATAAATAAATTAAAAGCATTCTTGATAGGTGGGAAGAGTTAGAGAATGAAACGGCAAAACTCGTATTGGTATGTGACAACAATGCTCTCTCCCACAGTCGGCTACAAAGTATTTTTGCCAACTCTTCAGATATACTGCTATTATTTAGCCCTTATTCACTTATACTTTACCACATTAAAATTATTTGGCCAAAAAAAAAAGTAAGATGACCAAATTCTCTCCAATTTCCCTTCAATCAAACCAATAATCAAAAATAATAACAGTTTCATTTTAAAATTTAATCAAGTCAATTATCTGATTACTTATATCAACGAAATTTCAGCAGAAAATTTTGTTAATAGCAAAAAATGTTAATTTGTTTAGTGGTGCAAATTTAATTAATTATTTAATTAATATCACAAACTTTTTAATTGCAATCAATTTTTTTTCTGTGTTCCTATGTAGAATAGCAGAGGTATGCCCTTGTTGAAGACGTACGTAGTTCATCTTTCAAACACAGGAGTTCCACCATACTGTAGCATTTTTCCAATCTTCCTGGTGGTCGATAATGGTACGATTTGTATTTATTTTCATATTTTCATTTGTTTGGTCTTATCTTATGTTATGTATGTTTATGGTATAAGTATTATAAAAATTATTTTATTAAGGCCGGGTGTATTACGTTTTAACTTTGTTTAACTTACTCAGAAACTCGGATTCCGGCGAAATGTGACTTTTTTTTATTAATTAATTAAGAACCAACATTTTAAGCCAAATAAACTGTTCAGTCAAAAATTTGTATACAAAATTTGTAATATCAGCAAAAAACTGTTTTCAGATTAACTAAACCTAGTTTAACTGAGATCTCAAAACCCCAATCTAAAGTTTCTTAATTTTAAACAAAAATTTTCTATGTTTAATTTGGAATCTCCTTAATGAAAAATTTAACAATTTCATTTGAAATTTGCAAAATTTTCCATTACATTTGCAATTTTTGCAGATTCAAATTGAAATTCTTTATTTCATTTTGAAGTTTCACAATTAAGAATTAAAATTTTTCAATATCATACTTAAATTTTTCGATTTCATTTGAAATTCTCAATGTACATAGTTAGAACACTATTCTGACAATATATTGTATGATATTTTGAAACTTTTTGGCCCATAACTGCCAAACCGTAGGAAATTCAGTAAAGTAATCTTTAAAAAATTTTCCTTATAATATAATTCATACTTCTTTAAAGCAATATAATGCTGGAAAATGCTTTTTTCACATTTCCCAGCTGTAGTTTACCTCGAAAATATATGAAAACTGTAGCAAAAGGTAAAGAACATGAACCAACGTAATAAATGTTTCATACATTTTTCGAAATTTCGAGTTAATACAGCTGGGTAATGTAAAAAACCAATTCCCGAGCACCACAATGTTTGGAGGAATTATGAAAAAGATATTAAAAAAAATTAAAACATTTTGACATTGTAGTAATTTTGAGATATTAGATGCAGTTTCTTCGATTAGTTTGTTACACACTTTTTTCTCGTACTCCGTACTTTTTTCTCGCTGCCGTTCTGTCGAAGACAGGAAAACAAAATTTCAATTGGATTCCGATAAAAAATTTCATGTTTTTCGAAAAAAATCAAGTTTGAGCGAAAATGTTTATGATGATATAAAATCTGAACGGCAGCTAAACAAGCAATAGCCAAATGTGGTTGTATTAATTTCGATAAGTAGTGTAATGAAAATACGTTGTTGTATCGTGCAACATCTCGTTTTTACTGATCTTAAAATTAAAGATTTATTTATTATTTTGTACGGTTATCCACACTTAACTGCCCAATCAAAATTGTATGCTTAAAGAGCCATAAATGCCCATGGGCCATACCCAAAAAGGGTTTGAATATTATTTTAAAAATACAATCTTCGTAGAGTATTTCATGTGTGGGCTTGGCCGACTACACTTTTGTACTTGTTATACCCTCCACCACTAGTGCTAAATGAGTGTATACTAGGTTTATCATTCCGTGTAAAACTTTTTTAATATTCACCTAAAACCCTTTAAAGTTTATATATTATGGGTGTTTTAGTAATTTTGAATGGATTGAGCAATGTCCGTTTTTATGTATATCCGTCTGTATGTCCGACTCAAAAGAAATAACAATTTTTAACTCAAATTGTTTCTAGTAATCCCAAGCAGTTTAAGATTGCAGTATAATCGGTTCAGTAAAAATAGAGTATTAGACCCAAATATGGAACAACTGCTTTAAAAATTGATATTTCTGCTTCAAAAATTAAAATTAAGTGGTAATGGAATGCATCGATTTTATTAAATTTTGTTCATTTACGCTTTATGTGACTAGAAATCGTGAAGATCGGTCCGTAATTTAGGATAGGTCCCATAAGAAGCCCAATTCCTGAAAGAACTTTAATAAGCCTTCATAGTTATAAGCCGTCATAGTGCCATAAGGCTATAAATGACACTGACAAGTTTCGGAAAGATTATTTCATTATTTACCGTATATAGGCTTCTCCTGAAAAATGCTAGTCTGGTTAAACGCGTTAAACCAGCCTAGTAAAGGTGTATGAATCTTGGGTCATTATTTATTGGTCCGATAAAGACCACTCCTGAAAAATTCGAACTGTCAGTGGAGGGTATCAAAGATTCGGCACAGGGGAATAAAGCACTCTTACATGGTTTATTTTTAAATAATTTAATAAAAATTACATTTTATTTGAAAATAAGTGGGTTTAATTTATGTACGGTTTGTTCTGCCACTTTTCCTTCGTATCCTTTTTTTTTTGTGATACTTAACAAATTTACTTGTGTTAATAGTTTGGGGCGTTAAAAATAATTATTATTTTTTGTGGTTTGATTTCAGGTTCAGTTTGTTTTCGCTTGTTGTTTTCCCAATACGTTTATGTTTCTAATTTAATGGTAAAAAGAGACAAGTAGAGAATACAATGAGAACTTTTGTTGGTTTTTTTTTTCATTAAGCCTTAAAGCAAAATAAAAAAAAGTTTGAATTTTTTTTGCAGTTCTTTTGCTACAGAGTGGAAAACATAACGCAACATAAATTTTCAAATAAACATACTCTGCCACATTTTAACTCTCACATAGAGGGAGAAATTGTTTTTAGAGCAATCCTTTTGATAGTACTAAGACCTATTTAACTGTTTTTTTTTTAATAAGTCTTTATTAGGGTTGGAGTTAAAATGGTTATTATGCTACTTAAGTTTTAATTGAGTTTTTTTTAGCTTTATTTAGTCATATTTATATTTTTTGGGATTTTTTAACTTGTTTTTTTTTTATACACTCCATCACCCCTAGTGGTAAATGAGAGTATACTAAGTTTGTTATTCTGTGTGAAACTTTTTTATTATACATCTAAGACACCATAAATTATTTATCTATTCTGGCTCCTTGAGTAATTCTAAGTCGATTTAGCCATACCCGTATGTCAGTCTGTCTGTCTGTCTGACTTTCGAAAAACGCACAAGAACACTTCTCCTAGAAAACATTTTAGTACGCTTAAAACCGTAATAAATTACGATAGTATACCAAAATTGGGTACGTCACAGTTTTATAAGACACTGTAAATTTTTTGAAGATTAGTGCTATATTCCGCTGTGCCGAGTCTTTGATACCCTTCACCGACAGGAGTGGGCTCTATATGATATTATTTACTAAGCTCCACAAAAACGAACGTCAGCATTAAAATTGGTTGCGGCTTAGACCTATATTAAATTGTTGACCGACAATAAGAAAGTTTTATGCATTTCTTGTCAAAACTTTGAAATGGCTTGAGTAAAATATCATGATTCGTAACAGTTTTAGCCGAACTAAAATGATTTTTAGGATTGTATTTTATATTGGATCTATGGAAAATTATGGATCAATCATCCCAAAATTCTGAAGACTGATTTCTGGTGTTACAAAAAATAAATTTGGATAAATTTCAATACAGCAGTGTTATTAGTTTTAGCGTTAATAGTGAATGGGTACTAAGGTAAATTATGGACCGTATATCGCCTGATATTTTTTCTGGCCATATAAATCTAAGTTGGAAGAAATTTTACCGCAATATCTAAGTATATCTGTTACGGTTTTAGGCGAATTTAATTATTTTCCCAAAGTGTGCTTTATTAGGTTTTAGGCTGACTAAACTGTTTTCCGGGAGTAGGGCCTAGAGTAAATTATGGACCAATCTTCACGAAATTCTTCAGTGTGATTTATAGTCACATACAACTGTGACGTCCCAAATTTTATTATGCATTATGCATTACGGTTTTAGGCGTACTAAACTGTTTTCCGGGATTAGGGTTTATATGGAGTCTAGGGTTAATTGTGGACCAATCTTCACGAAATTTAGCAGTGTAATTTTCAGCCCTTCAAAACAGTACTGTTCCGAATTTGATTATGATGGCATTATTAATTGCGGTCTTAGGCGTACTAAACTGTTTTTCGGGAGTAGGGTTTATATGGGGCCTAGTCTAAATTATGGACCGATCTTCACGAATTTTAGTAGTGTGATTTCTAGATCTATTAAACTCTGACATACCAAATTTTAGTATGACAGTGTTATTTATTACGAATTTAGGCGTACTAAACTGTTTTCCGCGAGTAGTGTTTATGTGGGGCCTATGGTCAATTATGGACCGATCTTCACGAAATTCATAATACTATGATTTGCAGTCATGTAAAGCGTATTCGTGCAAAATTTAATATCATTCTGTGCATTATTCCACTATTTATCTTAGTTTTTGTATCAAAAATGTAAATTTTTTGATGGTGGTGGTTCCACATTTTGATTCATAGTTCTGATCCTACCGAGCCGATGTTGCTGGATTTCAATCCCAAGCTGCTTAGGATAACTACAAGCAATTTTAGACCAAGTTTGTTCTTTTCTTTTGCGTTTTTCGTAAGTGAGCGTGTTATCAACAGACGGACAGATGAAAAAACAGACAGACAGACGGACATGGCTAAATCGACTTAGAATTACTAAAGGAGCCAGATTATATATACTTTATGGGGTCTTAGATGTATAAAAAAAAAGTTTCACACGGAATGACAAACTTAGTATACCCTTATTTACCACTAGTGGGGGTGGAGGGTATAAAAAGGATTAATTTAAATATAAAACATTTCAGATTTCCTATTTTAATCTTAAAAAACAATATATTACAAACAATTATGTAAACCCTTTATGGGACAGATTATCTTTGAGGTAAAGTAACTCTTTCGACTATTTGTAATTTATATTTAAAGAATAATGTTTAAAAAGATTATTTTTATAGCCTTATTTTTAAACTCAAAGACTTTAATGATTATTGTGTGTAGTTTATGTTTTCGAAGCAAGTTATATGATATAATTTGTAATATTTTTGTATTTTTAATTATGTTATCGTTAATTATGTCCTCAACCTCCATAAGCACGGAGGATATTATTTTTTTGCGCTAAAAGTTTGTAATGGTATTTTGGACAAGCCGTTTACACAGCAAAAAATTAAAAATTGTCTCTAATCACCAAACTCTTAGAATTCATAGAATCAAGCAAACAATTTGTTGATTTTGCACCTATTACCCAAAACGATTATATTGATTACTAAAAATGGTAAAAATTTAATATTGTGAATTTAATTTGATTAAAAAAAAAAAAATTATCAAAAAACTTTGCCGTTTCAAACAATGTGTTGATTGATTTAATTAAATATAACTCGGGTTTTGACAATTCCCAACAACAATTCTACAAGTTTAAGTTATTTTATTTTAAACGAAAAAAAAACATTTAAGATTTTTTTTATTAAGTTAAAAATTTATTTCAAAACAAGTAATACGTCAATTTAATTAAAATTATAATTTTCTTTCAATAAAAAAAAAATTGATTCAAATTAATTAAAATGAAACACTTTTTAAACAAATTTTTTAATTTATAAAAAACTGCTGACAATTTGTGCTGCGTTCTAGTCCGATCGATCACTGTTACATCAAGGCCTTGCTTCATAATGAAAAATAGCCTAATTACAAAAGTCCATCCGGAATAGATTCCTAATACCTAAACACAGACAAAATAAATGATAATTTATAAAGCCCGATAAAACTTACAAAAGGATTGGCTGCCAAACTCTCATTCTGCGTTCACGTTTTGACATTTGTGATCACAATAATCACCCGCGGTTCGTTTTTGTCTCAACGGGTTAGTAAAAAAATATAAAATTGCCACATAAATTGTAGTTTGATAATTTGCAAAAATACTAGATAAATCTTTTTTACTTATTTAAAATTTTACAACTAACAAGTGTTAATATTTTGCTATATAATCTTAAATGAAAGGGGGACTAAGCACTTTTCCTTAATTATGATTGGACTTAGGAGTTTTACGTACCATTGCAAAACATCATGCATATAAAACAGAAACTGTGTATTTTTGTGCATCAAAATCCAAATTTTCAAAAAAAAGTGGAATAAGCTCCCCTACGAGTGAAGGTAACGATATGGTTGGAGGATTAATTTAACCATAACATATTTTCCGGTGTTAATATATTTTTATTTACTTATATTAATGTCCTGTGGTTCCCACAAGTAACAAGTGGCCACAACGAACTCTTTCCATTCGGTTCGGATTTAAGAGAGATGTGTTGGCTATGATATTTGGCCAAAATAATTTTTGGTTCCATCGTAGGCATCTGTTTACGAATACTTGGATCGCGTTTATATGGTGTGGTGACGTGTTCCAAGCTTCACAGGGTATAAAAACACCGACTTGACATATAAATTGTAGATCCAGATCTTAGTGCTTTATGAAATAGCTGTTGAATTCCATGTTGGATGTCGCATACCAAAAGACTTGTTAGCCTTTTTTAATTGGATAGGCTGCATTATCTCTGAAGCAGCCTGTATTAAAAAAAATGCTTCGTAGATAGCAAAATGATTTATCTTCTTCTAACTCAACGCACTGTATCTGAAATTTGCTGGTATTTAAGGTGTTGCAGCGCATCACTTTTCTCTTTTTTATATTTATCTTAAGGCATTCTTTTCGGCTTCGACTTTTGTGCTTCTATTAGGGTAGCTGTAGAGAAAAAATGTAGATTTGTTCATCAATTCAATTAAAATTACAAATGGTTTGCAATTTTTATTACTTAAAATTTGAAAATCTTCATAGACAAATAGCAAAGTTTGTAAAATAACGTTTACAAATTTTCAAACTTTAAACAGTTAATCGAATTTCTTGATCTAGAACACGTAAAAAAATTCGTTGCTTAAAACCTTGTTAACTATAAGAGAGATACTGAACAAAATATTTTTATAGATACTAACAATTATTAGTAACATCCTTTTTATTTTTCCCTTTTTTGCTATGCTTATTGCCATTATCGTTTTTTTTCGCAAATCCATTGAAAAATTACCAACAACAAAAAGTGATCAAATTAATGAAAATGAGAATTAATTATCAAAGTTGTTTGTGGGAATACTATTATTTATTTAAAGATTTTGTTTGTTGTGCTTAATTCCCTTTTTAAATAATTGATAAAAAATACTGAAATTTATTGTTGGAGGATAAGCTGTTCCTATGCGCATTTCACTGGTTGCTTAGGCCAGATCATCAGGAAACGTTCTCCTAAATAATTTTAGAAAAGCCAAAGCTATCAGCAAACAAAACTACAGAGGGAATGAGAATTACCTACAAACACTCAAAAAGTCTTGTTTGCAACGATATCAAAGCTTAAACAAAATACCAAACAATAAATCAGTGTTGAGTTTTTATCTTTTTTACATTTCCCGCTACAATTAGTTAGAATTCTCCCAACATTAATTGTAGTTGTTTTAATAACAAAAGTGTCATTATACTGTCATTGACTATTTAATGGAGATTTAAAAGGGATTAATTTACAATTGAAATTATTTCATGATGATTATCAATAAACAAAAATAACAGCAACAATTATAATAAAAAAAAAAAATATAAAATGGTTTGTTTATCTTTGGAATTAAATTAATTAAGAAAAATTAGGTCAATTTGATAAAATTAATAAAAACTTTTTGTTGTTTTCTTTTCATTTGTATTCATAATTGGGAACATTTTCTGATTTAATAAAATTTTAAATTAATTTTAATCCAAATTTCAATATTTTAATTTAATTTTCATTAAATTATTTTTTATGAAGAAAGGAATTTTACAACATGAAATGAATTAAAATTTATTGATAATTTTTTATTCTTGACTAAGCTGGGAACTGAAACCAGGTTTTCACGGACAGGTTGCCCTGACTAGTTTCGATTGTAACCACACAATCACTTCAGAGGGGTTTGCCATTTAGCACTCACTAGCTATTGACGACGGATGACGTCATTAGTCAAACATCAATCTTGAAACCAAATGGTATTTTTCCTTGGTAGATTGAAATTTGCTTTGAATGAATGATTACCTATTTTAATTGATTTACATGTTCTTCCTTTATTCTGTTTTTCGTACTTGTTGCCAAGAATTCTTCTTGAAATCCAAAGTACATTTTTTGTTATTCGTATTTTTGTCTTTCTTTTTTCTTGTTGATCTTTTTCAGCACAACTTGAAGGACAAATGTAAACATATAGCTCGTGCCTTAGCTGTTAAAAATAATTAGTAGTGGTTATTTTATTGAACTGTTAATAATTTTTAATGATTTCAAGAAGAATTCTTGACAAAAAGTACGAAAATTATATTCGTTTGTTCAAATCACGCACAAAAAAACGACATTTTTTATGTTAAGCTAGCTTAACCGGTGTGCTTCGCTACCCCAATCGTTATTAAATGAAACAAAAAGTATTTATATATAAACCAATTTTTTTTTAAATTATTAATTATTATTGCAACGCTTTAGGATACACAATGTTTAAAGTTTTTTCTATCTGGAGCATAAACGTATAAATCAGTTGGTTTTCCAACACGCGAGCATGCAGCATAAAGCTGTCCATGCGAGAAACATGGATTTGCTAAAGTTAAGCTACAAACTTGTAGAGATTGCCCTTGGGCTTTGTTTATTGTCATCGCAAACGCTAACCGAACAGGGAACTGTAATCGTTTAAAATCAGTTGGTATCATCGGAATGCGTGGCAACAATACATTAACAACAGCGTTCTGTGAGAATTTGATGACGATCGGTTCAGTAGTTAATTAGATATAATCGACATTAAGGGGCGTGGCCCCTCCCACTTTTTTCATGCAACGTATTTCTATTCATAACAATACCATATATTTCAAATATCATCATCCTACGCCAAATAGTGGCTAAGATATGAGGACTTTATATTTTGAGTTGTACGGGTGTGGCACTGCCCCTTTTTCCTACCACATATTTATATAGCTTAAGGTTCAGTAACTTAAGGCAGTCGCCTACTGTGGAAATTTGATGACGATCGGTTCAGTGGTTTTTTAACATAAACATTGTTTTAATATTAATCCTGAAAATTGGCCATAGAACAAATCTGAGTCTTCAATCCAATCAAATATATTTGTTAAAGGTAAGCCGGCTATTAATTGTTTAAAAGCGGTGCAAACAGAAAATCCTAAAATAGATTATCTTGAAACGCCATAAATAGACAATAAATTGTATTCCTTTTGTTAATTCAAAAGTTTTGAAATGTAAATGAAACATTCCCAAAGATATCTGGAATTTTGATAAGACATTTCTGTAGGTTAACTAAATAAAACATTAAATTTAATTAGAAATTTTGTAGTTGTTCTTCTTAATTATAAACCAACAACTCATTTCATGAAGGATGTTATGTATTAAGTTGTTGGCATTTAGCAGTTAATTTTATAAACGCTTATTTTTTCGTCGTAAATCTTATCTAAAGAAGTTCATGTGTATTCTAAAAGGCTTTTAATGGTACCCTCTGACTTCTTAATAGTCTTGCGATAAAAAACAAAAGAAAAGAGAAAAATAAATGTTTAACTTCCATTCACAATACATTCTACTCGTAGATGTATTTAATTGCGATTTACTCGAAGCAAAAATAAACATCTTAGAAAAACTTCAAAAAAATCCTTTATTTGTTATCCTCCTTGCGATAAATAGCCAAATCTTAATTAAGTTGTTTTTAGGGGATTTTTATAAACAATACTTAAATAATAATAAGAACTTAAAGCTTTTCCACAAACCGCAAATACAAAATAAATAGCTTAAGTTTTAAAAACAAGCAAATTAATTTTGAAACAAGAATTATAAAATTGATTCTCCGTATTTTATTTATTTTACTTAAGAGACATAAATATTAAATTGAAACAATTAAATCAAAAACTAAACTGCAAAAGCTGTTGTCATACTAAAATTTATACATACAACACGAATTTTAAACGCAGTGGAGGAGGCAAACAATTTATAATTAAAACTTAATCTTTACAAATCTTTTTAAATATTTTATGATATAATTGTCTTGTCTTAAGATAATTGTTAGTGTTTCTTTTTATCTCTATTTGTATCCGCAAGAGAGTGTGTGTGTATAATCTTGCATTTACATATTGTGAAGATTAAAACTTAAAATAGTACTTAACATTTTTGATAGATATTATTTAATATTTCTTCATCATATTTTTAGTTGTTCTGTTATGCATTTTCTTATCAGGCACAATCTTAAATTCGCATCTTTCATTTGAGGAGGGTTGCACAGTGGATAGATTTGGAAGAAATTAAAAAAACCGGAATATGCAGATAAAATTTAAAAATATGTCAGCAAAAAAGCACGGAAATGCTCAAAACTATACAAAGAAAAGAAACAAATAAAGTAAAAAAAGTTTTTGGCTGCGTCACTAAGGGGTATTTTTAAGAGGAATAAAACTTTTTTTTTTAAATTAAACACAACAAATTTAGTGCAATAATCAACATTTTTAAAATAACATCTGGCTTATAGCTAGAGGGTCTTGGTTAGGGGTTTCCACCTACATTAAGGGGGCTTAATTTCATTAAGGGGCAAATTTAGGGGTATAAATTCTAAGGGGGAAAATTTGGCGGACATAAATTTATATTAAGGAGGGTTTTAAGGGGTTTCACTATTTGCTTTTATGTAGTACTATATATATTTTACTGTTTGTTTTTGGTTGAGCAAAAATCGTTTTTCAAAATATAAAAAAAGAAAGCGTTCTAAGGATGAAGTATTAATGGAAATATTCGTGCCAGAACTTTAATTCTGATATGCTCAAACTTTTTAATTTCGATAATATGTACAAAGTTAACGAAAAGGATTTGGCAACACTCGATATTTTTGAAGAATTTTATTAAAAAAAGCAGATTTCTACTTACTCTATTTTGATTTATATATTACAACTACAATTAATGTTGGGAGAATTCCAACTAATTGTAGTGGGGAATGTAAGAAAAGATAAAGTCACTGTTTTATTGTTGGTGTTTTGTTTTAGCTTTGATATCGTTGCAAATAAGACTTTTTGAGGGTATGTAGGTAATTCTCATTCCCTCTGTAGTCTTGTTGGTTGATAGCTTTGGCTTTTCTAAAATTATTTAGAAGAACGTTTCCTGATGATCTGGCTTAAGCAACCAGTGAAATGCCCATAGAAACAGCTTATCCACCAACAATAAATTTCAGTTTTTTTTTATCACTTATTAAAAAAAGGGGAATTAAGCACAACCAACAAAATATTTTAATAAATAATTGTATTCCCAAAAACCAACTTTGATAATATAATATTTTGTTTTCTTTTAGTTGTTGTTTTTAAATGTTACCGTTGATTTTAAAATTTTTCAAATTTTGCATATGGGTAATTTCATGTCAAATCGACCAAGAGTTGGACATGACCCCTTTCGATTTGAATGAAATTTGGTGTGAAGGTTCCTTTCATCCTATAAGAAATATATATTAACGAAAAAAATTAAAACAATTTTTTTTCAAAAGTTACGTCATATTCAAAATATCATAATTTCGTCGAATTAGCCGAATGTGTTAAGTTAATTTTTTCAATATCTCTAAAACTACTGCACATACAAAAATGATTTGTATGTAATTTTAAAGAGAACAAATGGGGCTGCAAGCACTATATTAAAAAATATTTAATATTTTTCTAATTATGAAAAAAGTTTAGGAGAAACTTGAAGAACACAGCACACTGCCTCCTTTTCATTCCTCATTAGTAAATTGTTTCCGAGCGAAGCCAAATAATGTATAAAACTCACTTTATTTCTTGGAGACGTAACGTGACGTAAAGTGTACTTTTCTTTGGAAGTGCCCACATTTAGCTCCAACAAAAAATTCAACAAAAAAACATTAAAACTTTATCAATGTCGTTACTTTTATTTAACACCTCAAAGCACACAAATCAGATTTAATAAATACTTATTGCTCAAAATTACAATATAAAAATTTTATTTTAGGATTATTTTTTTACAGGTTGCAAAAGAAAAAATATCATATCTTAAAAAAGAAAAAAGAAAACACCTCCTTCAAAGTTTCAGGATTTTTAAAGAACAGTTTGAGGAATTACATAAAAAAAAATCAGCAAAAAAAAAATTAGGTTTTTGACTTAGTCCATTTTTAAAATTTAATATTTTGTAGATACTACATTATTTAAAAAATTTTTTTTTTTTAATATATTGGTTGTAGCCCCAAGTATTTTCCAAGGATGAAAGGAATCTTCAGACCAAGTTTCATTCAAAACGAAAGGGGTCGGGTCCCTTCTAAGTCGATTTGACATGGAATTACCAATATGAATAATTTCAATGTTACATTATTAGTATTGCTACAATGTAAAGAACGGGCTTTTTATAAAATTAAAAATCGAACTATTTTTCTTTGAGTGCATAATTTTTTAGCATCACTATCACGCATGTTCAGTGAGCCTGCTTATTTTCAATTCATCCCTCAAGAGCGACAATATGATTGCAATAATTTTGAACTTTTACTAACTGTGTGTTGAAACTGCAAAATTAGTGCACTACCCCCATCTATGGTTAAAATAAACAAAATTTTTTTATTTTATATTTTAACATGTGCCTGATTATGCTGCTAGCAACTCAACATCAGTTCAGTTGCCATCCGTAATCGACCCATAAATTTTGTTTTAGAGATATGTTTCTTTTAAACCACTGGGCAGTTTGGATGCAGTACATAAGTATTCTATTTAAATATTTTTATAAGAAATCTATTAAATGCACAAATTTAAATTATGAAAGTTTTGTCATTGTTTGACTATTAAAATCTTTGTACATAAGTATTTAAAGTGATTTCCTTCCGACATAAAAAAACATCTCCAGCATAAAATAATTAAATGTCAGTAAATTAATCATTTATATCAATGTATCAATGTATACAGGGTTGGGTAAAAACTTGCTTTCATGGTTATGATATACCAAATACATTTAATTGATACGCACTCATTAATAATAATAATAATGTTAATGTTAATAAACTTGACTGCCACATATGAAAAGAGACCAATCCATAACAGAAGCTACAGACTCTATTACATCCAGATATATGCAACCTTTGGTGTGTTTTTCACGCTGTTGAGTTCATCGGATTATATTTCTTCAAAATTAACAAAATTGGACGTTCAGCAATAAGCATCAGACAAGAAGCCTTTTCTTAAAGAATAAATAAAAACGGCTAAAAAAACATTCTATCTGTTCCTGATAAGCCCAAGCTTGTGATAAATTGTAAAAGCACGCTTCTTATATTTGGAGGACTATCTATATTTGTAAGCTTTTTTATATTACCATTTAGGGAGCTGACAACCTTTCACTCCAATTTATTTATCCTAGGTAGACCCAGTGCTACTGTTAACAGTAATAATAAAATAATAGTCTTCTTTACTAGTACTGCTGTTTCTACTGCTCTTAGGCATGTTTCTCACGTTTCATGTAATAATCCTCTAAGGAATTTATTTCAAGACTTTAAATTCTTTGCCCAAATAGCTATATTTGTGTCAGGTAACAATTTAGAACACCTGTCAAATTTTGTGATTTTTGTATTACATAAACTAAATGTCGCAAATTGTTACCCTGAAGCCAATTTAATCTCGTTTTTACGAACATAAGGGACCTGATTGTAATGTAAAGATGTAAAAATTGGTTTAAGCACTAATATAAATTTTTCTTAATATTTTAGTCGATACAATTTTGTTATTAACCTATTTTTCGAAGGAGAGTTTCATCTTGTGGAACTTACACATAATATCTTGTGTCCAAGATCTCCTGAAAATAATCCATTAAAAAGTACACTTAGTCAATCGTCTGCTCATTATTGGTTGGCGCAAAAGTCGTAGTGGAGAAAACCGACAATGCTTCTGGCATATGTTCTGAACAAACATGCAAAAATTTTTGTGGACTTTCATGAAAGAAGTTAGAAGGTAATAGTATTTCATTGAATGTGAAAAATTATTGTTTTTGTGCCGCAAACGCCACTTTTCTAAATTTATTTTCAAAAAGTAACTTTTTGTGTATACTTACTGCTGTGTATTGAGTTGTTGTCATTCTGTTTTGCTTTCGCTTTTACTACTTTTTTTATACGAATGAAGCAAGAATAAAAATTTATTTTCTACGTTTTTGTATGAGGAATTTGATGCATCCGCCAAAGAGTGGCGTGTAGAGCAAAACAATACTTAAGAAAACTTTTAAATAGTTGAAATGAGTTAATATATATTTCTCAGAAACCAAAAACTTCAGAAAGGGGTATTCCAAATATACCGCATACCTAACTTTATTTTTTAAAAATGGGTAGAAGGTCAATCCAATAATGAGCTGATGAAATGCTTAATAAAGAATTTTCCTAATACGAGAATTTGACCAAAGAACAAACTACCTGTTCATCGATTTCGAGCGCTAGCGTTCGCATAGATAATTATTTTAAAACAGAAACAAATTTCAAAATTTGGTTTAAAATGTAATTCTCTATGCGAACGTTAACGTTCGAAAACTCAGAAGAGACAGTTAATGTTTGAGATAACATATTTTTTATTTATGTATAGCAAATGTACATAACGCACTGTTTCGGCTAAAGAGCGTCAACTCAAAATTTACAATTTTTCAGTAGAGACAAAAAACGGGTTTCTTTTTATAAGTGTAAAAAGTTAAGAAAATTATGTAACATTTTTAAAGTGGGTAGATGTGGCCACTGTTCATATAGTGAAAATGGAAAATTTTTGAGTTGACCCTCTCTAGAGGAAGCAGTGCGATATGTTGTGAAAAAGTATTTTGAGATCAAAAGTATTTGAAATACAAAATACTTGAGCCGCAGGTATTTAAAATACAAAATATATTTTGGGAATGTATTTAAGATACAAATACTAAATAAGTATTTGTATTTCAAATACATGTTTTTTAAATACTTCCCAGCCCTGAATGGATATTTAATCAAGTAGTGCTGTATATGTGTAGAGAGGGAAATACAAGTATTTGTAAACTTCTGGTTCTATACTCTTTCTTTCTAATTGCTTAAAATTTTATTTGCATATGTTGACATTTAATTATAACAAAATTTTAATGAGATTTTTAGTTGTCTTTTAAGGTAAATTTTAAAAGTGTGCATGTGTATGTAAATGCTTGTTAAGTATTTTGGTATTAGCAGAAATGTGTTTTTGCAAGAAGAAAAATTCAATTGAAATTTTTTGGCAATTTTCTATTAAGATATTTAACTGCAAATGGCTAAGAAAGTAAAGGAAAATTATAATAGAAAAGTATGTCAATTTAAAAAGCTTTGAATATTTGAAAATATCTCTTTATTTAAATTGTTGCAATAAAAATATTTTTAATTAATTTGCAAATATATAAAATAGTATTTAGAGCAAACATTTTTGTTGAATAACTCTGGTTTTTAAATTCAACCCATATTTGTTGATTTTATTCAAGTTAACAATATTTAGCACATCCCTTTCTGTTTGGTCTCTTTTTAAGAACTAAACAAATTCATTTGATTCTATACATTTTGCAATATTTACAAATGTAATAGATATGTAAACATGAAGTTTTTGAAAAAAATAAATAATTAAATATATTTCCGCTGCAAAAATCCATTAGAGCAACAAACTAAATGAAATGAAATAAAGTGAATGTAATAAAAAAATAAGAATATAAACTTTCCTTTTTTCCACTTCTTTTTGAAAATAATGTAAATTTAATCAGAGGCAGAAGAAGTTTGTTAAATATCCTTAGTAAATAAACAGAAATAAATGTATATGGAAAAGTTTTTAATAAAAAAAAGAATCAGAAAAAATGTTAAGGAGACAAAAAGAGAAAAGAAAAAAAAAACATGTATTAAGGAACACAACTGGGACGAACGACGAATTTTTGGCCGCGAATATTCGTCGCCAAAAATAAAACATATTGGTGTTAATGAAAATACACACAATAATGATGTCCGGCGGAATTCGTCATATTTGCAATATATTTATTTCTATTTCATACGCCGGCGAACGACGAACAAATCAGTACCAGGTAGGCATTTTTGGTTTTAGTTTAAAAGTATTTTAGTAAATAAAGTTACTTTTTACTTTAATAATTGTTTTTTTTTTTTATTGTATAACATCTAAAATAAATATGCAAAGAATTTTGCTACAAAAATAGTTTTTAGTTGTGTTTTTGATTATGTTTTATTTTTTAAGCATTATTTGTTTACATGGTCACACTATTTTTCTCTCTTAGCACAAACAGCACTCAACTTTCTCAATTATAAAAGCTGCTTGTTATTCGTCGTTATTGTGCTTCATACGACGAATTTACTCAGCGAACGTTTACTGAAAAATTCGTCGTGTGGGGCGAAATTCGTCGTTCGTCTCAGTTGTGCTCCTAGCATATGTGCCCTGCAAGCATTTGCTATCTCGGAAGTTCAGAAATAGAGTTCCATCAAAATGATCGCGAGATATATGATCAAACTATCATAATTTTGATCTTCCGTTGGGAAGGCTGGCTCACCATTGCTATATTGGCTTTTGGATATTAATTAAAAGTCTTTTAGAAGCCTGTAAGAACACACCTCCAGAAGGTTATTTAAGTGGCTCTGAGAATTGCCAGAAGATAAGATCAGAAGTGTCAAAAATATGTTTTCTAGAGGATGATTTTAAACATTTTTAACCATCAAATCTTGTGCTGTATTTTTTATTTACCACACAGAAAGAAAAACAATCGGGATAAATGAAGCTGTTTTTACTTACTTTAAGTACGAGTCGTACTCAAAAATTCAAGTATGAATAACACTAAAACGTACTGATAACAATCCTATATGTGATAACTTTCGAAAATCAATCCCGGAATTTCTTTAAGTAAGTATACAATTCTTAGACTAAGTACAAAAAAAGATTAAACTTTTCGTTGGTAGTGCCACTCTGAGAGTAAAATTACAAAATGAGCGTTTTAATCTCATATAAGCTAACACAAATTTGTTGTAGCCACTACACAAGTAGCTAAAAAAATGATTTGCTTATTATGTGTAGCAACAACAACCACAGAACAAGAAGAAAACACATTATTTTCACGTTTAAAAGTAAAATTGAAAGCAAGAGTTCTCTTTTAGTTTATATTTTTAGTTAAATATGTACATTAAGTTTTTAAAGTATAAAATCATATCGGGCATGATGCTGGTGTTTTATAATTGGAACTCTGTAAGGTGTGAAACGGGTAAGTGAATCAATCATAATAATATTCTCCTTATAATTTCACTTTTAGTTTATTTCAATACGAATTCGGGATTAAATCAACTTAATAATACTTGAATCAAGCTCATTTTGAGATTGATTTAATCTTAGTTTTACTTAAATCAAACTCATTTTGGGATTATTTCAAGTACGAATTCGGGATTGAATGGGCATAAGTTGAGTATTACGCGATTAAATAATCTGTACTTGAATCAATCTTTCTGTACTTGATTCAAGAAAATCCGTACTCACCGTACTATTGATACCGCTTCGGATTGATTTGAGTACGAATGGATTGATTTTTTTTTTGAGTATACTTTTCTCTTACATTGAGAATTTAATTAATTCAGATACTATTTAAACTTTTCGGCAAAGTTGCTTATTTTCCGCAGTTGCTGTACGTCTTTTTACAGCTTTATAGAATTATTGGGAACATTCTCTATAAACAAGATAAGGAAGAATTTATATTAGCATAGTAAAATATATCTGTGCCAATATGGAAAAGTAGCTTATGTCGATTATTGTAGTTTGCAAATATTTGATGTGTGTTTTGCTTCAAGTTTGTAGGTTATTGTATTAGTTACAACTTTAATAAAGCCTAAAAGTAAATGTTAAAAAAGCTTTTTAGTAAATATAAAAGATTTTACATCTTCTCTACTTGTAACAACTCCATATGGCCACAGGTATAATTAAATTTGATATCAATTAAGGCAGTTTAGCTCACGTAAATAAAAAAATATATAACAGTGTGAAAACAATCTGTTATGAAACCTCAAAAAAAATAAACGTTAGCCTTATGTCACTTACAAAAAAAAAGAGTTTTTTTTATCAATAAAAAAAAATGGTTAAAAAAGTATTAAGATTTAATTAATGTGATAATTGAATCAATTATGTTTTTAATTGAAAGAAAATTAAATATTTAATTTTGATTTAATTAACATTTTAGTTGTTTTAAAATAAATTTTTAATTAAAATATTAATAAAACAACAAAGAATCTTAATTGACTTTTTTCGCTTAACATAAAATAATTTAAACTTGTAGAATTGTTGTTGGGAATTGTCTATATTTAATTCAATAAATTAACACATTGTTTGAAATGGCAAAGTGTTTTGATCATTTTTATACCCTCCACCACCACTGTGGTGAATGAGGGTATACTAAGTTTGTCATTCCGTGTGAAACTTTTTTATAATACATCTAAGACCATATAAAGTATATATATTCAGGCTCCTTGAGTAATTCTAAGTCGATTTAGCCATGTCCGTCTGTCTGTCCGTCTGTCCGTCTGTCCCTCTGTCCGTCTGTCCGTCTGTTGAAAACACGCTCACTTTCGAAAAACGCAAAAGAAAAGAACAAACTTGGTCTCAAATTGCTTGTAGTTATCCTAAGCAGTTTGGGATTGACATCCAGCAACATCTGTTTAGTAGGATCAGAACTATGAATCAAAATGTGGAACCACTACCCAAAAAAAATTGATAATTTTGATACAAAAACTATCATAAATGGTGGAATAATGCTCGGAATGACATAAAATTGTGCACGAACTCGCCTTATACGACGGAAAATCATACTGTTAAATTTCGTGAAGATCGGTTCAAAATTTACCATAGGCCCCATAATAACCCTTCTCGCGGAAAACAAATTAGTACGCCTAAAACCGCAATAAATAACGCTAGCATACTTAAATTTGGTACGTCACAGTTTTATAATACCGCAAATCACACTGTAAATTTTTTTGAAGATCGATCCATTATTTACACTAGGTCCCATATAAACCCTACTCCCGGAAAACAGTTTAGTACGCCTAAAACCGTAATAAATAACGCTATCATATTAAAATTTGGTACGTCACAGTTTACAGGACCAGAAATCACACCGTAAAATTTTTTGAAGATCGGTCCACAATTTACAATAGGCCCCATATAAACCCTACTCCCGGAAAACAGTTTAGCACGCCTAAAACCGCAATAAATAACGCTAGCATACTAAAATTTGGTACGTCACAGTTTTATAGGACCAGAAATCACAGTGTAAAATTTTTGGAAGATCGGTCCATAATTTACACTAGGCCCCATATAAACCCTACTCCCGGAAAACCGTTTAGTACGCCTAAAACCGTAATAAATAATGCTATCAAATTGAAATTCGGTACGTCACAGTTTTATAGGACGAGAAATCACACTGCCAAATTTCGTGAAGAGTGGTCCATAATTTACCCTAGGCCCCATTTAAACCCTACTCCCGGAAAACCGTTTAGTACGCCTAAAACCATAATAAATGATGCTATCAAATTGAAGTTCGGTACGTCACAGTTTTATAGGACGAAAAATCACACTGCCAAATTTCGTGAAGAGTGGTCCATAATTTTCCCTAGGCCCCATATAAACCCTACTCCCGGAAAAATGTTATGTACGCCTAAAACCGTAATAAATGATGCTATCAAATTGAAGTTCGGTACGTCACAGTTTTATAGGACGAGAAATCACACTGCCAAATTTCGTAAAGAGTGGTCCATAATTTACCCTAGGCCCCATATAAACCCTACTCCCGGAAAACCGTTTAGTACGCCTAAAACCATAATAAATGATGCTATCGAATTGAAGTTCGGTACGTCACAGTTTTATAGGACGAGAAATCACACTGCCAAATTTCGTGAAGAGTGGTCCATAATTTACCCTAGGCCCCATTTAAACCCTACTCCCGGAAAACCGTTTAGTACGCCTAAAACCATAATAAATGATGCTATCAAATTGAAGTTCGGTACGTCACAGTTTTATAGGACGAAAAATCACACTGCCAAATTTCGTGAAGAGTGGTCCATAATTTTCCCTAGGCCCCATATAAACCCTACTCCCGGAAAAATGTTATGTACGCCTAAAACCGTAATAAATGATGCTATCAAATTGAAGTTCGGTACGTCACAGTTTTATAGGACGAGAAATCACACTGCCAAATTTCGTAAAGAGTGGTCCATAATTTACCCTAGGCCCCATATAAACCCTACTCCCGGAAAACCGTTTAGTACGCCTAAAACCATAATAAATGATGCTATCAAATTGAAGTTCGGTACGTCACAGTTTTATAGGACGAGAAATCACACTGCCAAATTTCGTGAAGAGTGGTCCATAATTTACCCTAGGCCCCATTTAAACCCTACTCCCGGAAAACCGTTTAGTACGCCTAAAACCATAATAAATGCTGCTATCAAATTGAAGTTCGGTACGTCACAGTTTTATAGGACGAAAAATCACACTGCCAAATTTCGTGAAGAGTGGTCCATAACTTTCCCTAGGCCCCATATAAACCCTACTCCCGGAAAAATGTTATGTACGCCTAAAACCGTAATAAATGATGCTATCAAATTGAAGTTCGGTACGTCACAGTTTTATAGGACGAGAAATCACACTGCCAAATTTCGTAAAGAGTGGTCCATAATTTACCCTAGGCCCCATATAAACCCTACTCCCGGAAAACTGTTTAGTACGCCTAAAACCATAATAAATGATGCTATCGAGTTGAAGTTCGGTACGTCACAGTTTCATAGGACGAGAAATCACACTGCCAAATTTCGTGAAGAGTGGTCCATAATTTACCCTAGGCCCCATTTAAACCCTACTCCCGGAAAACCGTTTAGTACGCCTAAAACCATAATAAATGATGCTATCAAATTGAAGTTCGGTACGTCACAGTTTTATAGGACGAAAAATCACAATGCCAAATTTCGTGAAGAGTGGTCCATAATTTACCCTAGGCCCCATTTAAACCCTACTCCCGGAAAACAGTTTAGTACGCCTAAAACCGTAATGAATGATGCTATCAAATTGAAGTTCGGTACGTCACAGTTTTATAGGACGAGAAATCACACTGCCAAATTTCGTGAAGAGTGGTCCATAATTTACCCTAGGCCCCATATAAACCCTACTCCCGGAAAACAGTTTAGTACGCCTTAAACCGTAATAAATGATGCTATCAAATTGAAGTTCGGTACGTCACAGTTTTATAGGACGAGAAATCACACTGCCAAAAAAGATTAGTCCTTAATTTACCCTAGGCCCATATAAACCCTACTCTCGGAAAACAGCTTAAAACCAAATAAAGCCCACTTTGGAAAAATAATTAAACTTGCCTAAAACCATCACATTTATAGATATTGCGGTGAAATTTTTTACCTTAATTCATATGGCAAGAAAAAATATCATGCAAATTTGTGAAATTTACTGTTAACGCTAAAACTAATTACACTGCTGTATTGAAATTTATTCTAATTTGTTTTTTGTAATACCAGAAATCAGTCTTCAGAATTTTGGGATGATTGGTCAATAATTTACCATAGGTCCAATACAAATTACCCTCCTAAAATTATTTTAGTTCGGCTAAAACTTTTACGAATCATGATATTTTACTTAAGCCAGTTCAAAGGTCTAACAAGAAACGTATAAAATTTTCTTATTGTCGGTCAATCATTTAATTCAGATCTAAACCGCAACTAATTTTAATGCTAACGCTGGTTTTTGTGAAGAGTAGTTTATAATATATATGTATGTATTTATCATATAGAGCCCACTCCTGTCGGTGGAGGGTATCAAAGATTCGGCACAGCCGAATATAGCACTCTAACTTGTTTTAAATGAATATTGTGCACCGTTTTTAAGTTATTGCAATATATGTCGTGGAAGTGTCTTAATTTTGGAAATAACGGTATATCTCGAAAAGTCGAGCTGATAGAAAAAAAGCTGAGTGAAGATTTGAATTCAGCGTCCCAAATAACCTTAAAAACAATATTCAGTTCTTAATTAACAAAAACCTTGTTTTAATTAAAATGAAAAATATCATTAATTGAAAAAATATATTCACAATACTACAGTTTTTAGTAATCAATATAATCATTTTGGTAATAGGTGCATAATCAACATATTGTTTGCTTGATATTATGAATTTGGTATAAATTTGGTGATTCGAAAAGTTTTTTAATTTTTCTGTGTACCATTTTTTTTTTTTTTTTTATTTTAAAAATAAGTTTTTGTCTAACTTCCAGTAGTCATATCGCCAGGGAATCACACAGTTTTTGAAAACACATCCACAAGTCCTCGGTTCATCTAAGCCTTTATATAGGAAGATGCAAGCTTTCAGAATCCGCCCCAGAGTATTATTGTCTCCTTTAGGCTAGTTTAAACTATCACATATTTCTTACGCATTCCATAATACTTTGTGAGATAGAAATCTAATGAGTTTTGTTGTGACCGTCAAAAATCTAAAGTGACATTACAGTTTGTAGTCACACTATCACACATGAAGATGCTTTTGTTAAAATAAACCCTGGTCCAATGAAAAGTACTAGCGTTTAGAAAAATTTCAAATAACGATGAAGTCGTATGGAATGTCAAATTTTTTTTCGTAATACTTGTCATTTTTATGACACATTGCATTCACACTATCACACTTTTATATATAACTTGAGTTTTTGTCATGTATTAATACAAAGTATAATACTTTAAACTAGCTTAGTTTTATATGGTTGTCCATCAATCATGTTGGGTTTTTTGCCTTGGTTCTCCACCAGATATAATACGTTAATATTGTAAATTATAAACTATTGCATGTGGCTAATGTTGAAAATGGCAAGACACTGGAATCTGGTGCAGTTATGCGACGCCAAACTATTAGCCAATGCGTGGTGAAGCGTCAAACGCACGAAAAGACGATAAATATAGTGGGAATGTTTGTTTTTAAAAGATAACGACAAGGACGCACGAACTGCTTCGCCGTCCAGACCAGTTTTACGAAAGTTACCATCTTTTGTAATTTTTTTAAACGGTAAGATTTTCTAGTTTATCAGAGTTGTTTTTTTTTTTAAGAACTCAATAAGAAAATCATGAATTAGAATTTTAATTTTTTTTTACAAATATTCACTATTATTATATTTGCATAGAGAGTGATACTCTGTTCAACATTTCACTTGAAATGCTGTCAAAACTCATATAAAAAAACTTGTACGGAATATCTATGAAATAATGTTGATAGAGTAGTACTCTCTTCATTTTGTAAAAAAGTTGCGAAATGTTTCTGGCAACATTTTTTTACAACTGTGAAATAAATCAAATGCTCTTTATTTCATACGAAATTTTGACAGCTGTAAATAAAGTTTTTAATAAATTTTTCACAAAGATTATCAGCAACCAGCAATGTATTTTGAAAATTTCTTTATATTTTATTTAATTTTTTATTAAAAATAAAACATTTTTTATTAAAATACATGTATGTTTTGTTTATATACACAAAACAATGGCGCATACTTTCAAAGAATAAAAACTTCAAATTGTGCAAACTCTCGAGATAGGTAACATTGATGCAAGTCAAATTTTTCGTATGAAATAATAGATGTTGCTGAACATTTTTCACAAATTGGAACAGAGTTCTAGGCTTAAAACAAAACAAAACTAAGAAAATAAATGTGATATTTAAAGTGCTTTCATTGGAATTTTAACTAAATCACTGATATTGGTTGTTAAAAGCAGTGTTCGACACTAAACAGAACATTATTTAGCGTTCGGCTGATATACCCAGAAACGATATCTATTTTTTTAGTGTTTGTGTAGACGAACATAACCTTTAATGCCGTTAGTAGCTATTTTCAAGAAATTTAAGAACATTATATGGTGTTCTGTTCTTCGTTATAAAACAGAACAGTTCTAGTGGTTCTGTAGAAATACATTAAGGCCCTAATCATGTAAAACGAGCTTTATTTGTGAAGAATTTTGCTTTGGTTTGTTATAAGGTTCGGTTTTCAGTAAAAACAAAACTTTTTCACAACAGTCTGGTATGCGAAGTGGAGAAAACTGGTGTGCCCGTATGGCTACATGGGTACAAACGTGTATGGGTTTTTTATTAACAATTTGTATTAAAATAATTATTTATTTTGCATTTGAATCCATTGTAAGTAACGTTTGTTCCCGGGATTTCTCGTCCCCGGAATTCCCGGGATTTTCAGTTGTTTTCAACTCCCGCTTTCCCGGGAATTTATTGCAGGATTCCCGGGAAATTTTGAAGAAAATCTTTTTTTAAAACTTTATTAAATTTATGTCAGACTTGTGTCTTTAGTTGTTTTATGCAACTTAATCCACAATATTTAATTTTTCTACAGTTTAATGCATTTAAACTAATTTTTGAGATTGGGCTTTATATTAGGCCTATGATAAATTAAACCCTTTCATCACGAAATTTTATTTCTTGTCCTAGCAAATTGAAGTGTAAATGTTACAGCATTATTATAAAGCTTTGCGGTTAAGGGCGTAGTGGTGTTTCATATGCGGCATTTCAAGTGATTTTGAGTCTTATAAAAGTAGAAAGTAGAAATTTGTGTGAATTTCGCCACAAATTTATGTTAGTTTTAGTTGGGTTTTTAGGAAGGTAGTTCCACTTTTGGGTGCATAACTCTTTTCCTACTGAAGCGATTCTGCTGTAATTCAATCCCAAAGATCTAGAAACAATTTGACACCCAAATGGCAAAATCGGCTTAGAATTAAAAAAGGACTAATAATAAAAATACTTTATGGGACCTTAGATGAATATTAAAAAAAATATCAAATGGAATGAAACTTAGTATACCTTCATACACCACTGCTGATTAACCCTAGGATTGTCGTTAACTTTTTACCACTAAGTTCTCCTCTTGGTATGGGCAGACCACAATTTGTACAGCTAAAAACCCCAATTAAATAAAAAGTAAATAAACATATTTTTAATTGAACGTTTGCTAATTACTTTAGATTATATAAATTTATTATATTATTTTATTATTTGATTATTTTATTCCATATGCAAGTCATCGAAAATGTAGTCTTTGATTTAGCACATTCCTATTTATAATCTACCACAGCTGAAATGAGTTTTGCGTTAGGTTTTTCTAGTTAGATTGAATTGAGCGCATAATGGGCCGTAGTTTTCTGATTTGATTCAAACTTGATTCATTCGATTTAGAACATGTCATTTCTAGAATTCACGTATCTGTTTTTTTATATTTTGTCCTATTTGAAATATCTTTCAAGGAAAAAAAAAATTGGGTCTGGCTAGACCAAGAGGGTCATTTCATACACTTTTACATAAAAATGGAATTTAACCCCACTTATTTGCGCCAATCGAATCAAAATTAGTTTCATTCGATTCAGAAAATATCATTTATAGAATTCACCTTCCTGTTTTTTTTTTTATTTTTTGTTATATGCGAAAAATATTACAAGCAAAAGACAAATTTGGTCTGGCCAGATCAAGACGGTAATCCTGGGGTTAAGGGTTATCAAATTTTAAAAAATATGTTATTAAATATAAGTAGTAAATAAAATTTCTCCTTTCTGCTGAATTTGTTAAACGGTAAATTTGTTTCAGAGTTCTTACTTCGTAATGTTGAGTTTTTAGTTCCTAATCACCCTTCCAGAACTTTTATTCGCGTAAGACTAATAATTTCATTCTAATTATGCAAATAAGCTCTGAATTTGGCAATGTATATACATTAGGTTGTCCCAAAAAAAATAAAAATTTGGATTTTCTCGGAAGATCTTTCCTAATTTGGATACTCATAAGGTAAAGTATTTTTGAGAATTTTATCAGATTTTTCGGAAGTGCTTTAGAGGTCGCGCAAACTGATTTTGTACCAAAAATCTAGCGTTTTTGACTTTTATTGAATTATTATTGAAAATTGCTAAAAAATCGGTATTTTTCGGCTTCTGAGTAAATATTCTTAAAGAAAATTTTCCGATCTTTAATTTTATGTGCATAAATAATAATTTTCGTCAGGGATTTTCCACATTTTGATACATTATATATCAGTTTTTCGTAAATTTTCAGCAAATATGAAAAAAAATGCTTTAAAACTTTTAAAATTTGTATTAAGACTAAAAAAACTAATGATGCAGTTTAAAAGATTATGAAGTTTTAAATAAGTTAGCAAAAAAAAATGAATTTTCTCTCACCGTTCTCGAGTTATACCCTTTTAAAGCTTTATACACATTGTATGAAATGTATAATACTATAAGGTGTGAACTAGGTTTGCATTGCTTTAAACTTTAAATAATTGGATTTAGAAAATGTTTTACAAATAAAATAATAGTTACTTACCAGTCATACATAACAATAACATATGTAATTATTACAAGAAGTCCCGTCTTTTTAATTAAAATATTTTGTTAATCTGAAGTTTTATTGCTCCGGTAAGTTGAAATTATCATAAAGTAGTCCAAGAAATATTGGGTAATATTTTTTTAAAATTATTTAAAGTTTAAAGCAATGCAAACCTAGTTCACACCTTATAGTATTATACATTTCATACAATGTGTACAAAGCTTTAAAAGGGTATAACTCGAGAACGGTGAGAGAAAATTCATTTTTTTTTTGCTAATTTATTTAAAACTTCATAATCTTTTAAACTGCATCATTAGTTTTTTTAGTCTTAATACAAATTTTAAAAGTTATAAAGCATTTTTTTTCATATTTGCTGAAAATTTACGAAAAACTGTTATATAATGTATCAAAATGTGGAAAATCCCTGACGAAACTTATTATTTATGCACATAAAATTAAAGATCGGAAAATTTTCTTTAAGAATATTGACTCAGAAGCTGAAGAAATATCTATTTTTTTTACCAATTTTCAACCAAAATTAAAAAAAACCCAAAAAGGTCGATTTTTGGTACAAAATCAATTTGCGCGACCTCTAAACCACCTCCGAAAAATCGGAAAAAAATCTCAAAAATTCTTAGCCTTATGAGTATTCAAATTAAGAATGATCCCCAAAATTTTTTTTTAATGGGACACACTAATATACATACGTCTATTGATTTCTATTATCCTATTGGCATCAATATAACCTCTTAAGTGTGTTAAAATAATACAACATTTTTGGCGGGAATCCCGGGATTCCGGGAATTCGATTTTTATTTCCCGCTTTCCCGGGAATCCAAAAAGTGCGGGAATAAAAAAACTCTAATTGTAAGGAATATTTTAAGACTTTTGAAGAGTAAATCGTTTTTAGTAGGTTTTGTACGGTATCATATGAAAGATTTAACGCATTTGAGAGATAATCAGCCATGTCACAGAGTCAGTGTGGCCATTATGTCATTTAAGTACATAGTTGTATCTAAAATAGTTTCGTATTAAAAGGGATAATTTTTATGTTAAGAAACATCTTACCTGTCCTGTTAAAAAAATAATTGAATTTTTAGGGAATATAAGAAATACCCTTATCAGATTGATTAAGATTAAAATTCAATAGTGAAAATGGGTGAAACATTTTTTGCTCTAAGCTGCTGGAAAAAAAATAATAATAGCTTCAACTTTTCTTGAACGATCTAAAAAATGTGTATATCATAGAAACAACTCGTTTAAATTTAGCATGTAACAGGGGTCTGAGTGCCCCTAAATTTTAAATTTAGTCTCAACTACCTGTGCTTCATATTTATGTGTATCAGATGCTTTACCAAACTCTATCCACTTGCTTTAATACAACCATTTATTTCAATTTCGTTTAAAAATAAATCCCTAAAATTCATTTAGTTTCAAAACTAAATACAAAACTCCATACTGGTAATACATTTTAGCAAAAATCTTTAAAAAAATTTAGCATTATTTTTAGAATTTTTTAAAATCATTTTTAGCATTTTTTTGGCCATGTTTAATGCCAGATTTAGCTGTAAATTTTTTTTAGATCTGGTCACACTGCACAGAGTACAATTTCGTTCGGAATGATTCCGTTTGGAACCGAAGAAAACATATCTGTTTATTGATAGAAAGTATATTTTGATAGTTTTTTGGTATTTAAAATACAGAAAATGCTCATTCCGTTCACGAAAACAAAAATGGTTTCATTCCGCAAAGTTTTTTCGTAATTTTCTGAAGCATCAATATACGGAATGAATTCCGTTTCCGAACAGAATTGTACTCTCTGACATGGCTGAATGTTTGATCATTAGATTTGTAGAATTCGCAAGCACAATGTCTTTTATTTCCAATTAGATCATATCCATCAAAACATAATGCCTCTTGTACTGTGATAGGCTGTTCCTTCATGTTTCTGTTCACTGATAACCTGGGCGTTAATGGTTTTCTCTAAATTTGGCAATTAACAGATTTATTTTTCTTTTCAACCCAATTTGTGACATATTTAGGTGTTCTTTTCGAGACATCAGCCAACCGTTTTGAACGGTATTATCCATCAGCCACGTAAAAATTAATTGCGACCATTTTAATGCTCTGTATGATTTTAAAATAAACGGATACAGTTTGATCCATTAGATTTACACCGCGCACAAATTTGTTAAAATGGACTGTTGAGGAAGAATCGGGGAAGAAGCTTGACAAATATGCAGCTCATCTATTGTAGATGGCCTACGTCTACTTCTTAGTAGGATTTCATAATTAGCTTTAAGTTATTTTGAGCATAACTTGTAGTTCGGCTTTAGCTTCATCTTCTCCACAAAAATACCCATTATTTTCTGGAGGAACAAACAATTATGTGCACATTGTTTTCGCCACCTTTATTATCACTACCAAACCTTTCAATATTCTGCAAATCCATATTTTATAGCGTCAATTGGCTTTTAAATCGTTAAAAAAATAAGAAAAATACTAAAAAAAAACTATTGGGTTGTTCACGGAAGGTTGTGGCTTATACAAAATATATTTAAAAACATTTTAATAAATGTATTTTTTTGTTGTGATGATAACTAAATAACCTAACAACCTGATAACCAGCCTTCCGTGAACAACCCATATATTTTGTTGAATATTTATTTTTATTGACCATATGGACACACCCATAAAATTCTTTAAAAATGTAAGTCATAGCAACAAAATTTTAAAAAAGTCACCACTTTGTTTTATTTAGTAATCCTCTTTCTATTTTATTCATCAAAACTTTCATGATTAAAAATAATTTATAAACAAATATTAAGTAATACTTATTTCTTGATCTCAAAATTTCCTAGTACATCTCGGATTTTAATTAACACACTTTTGTTGCCACGCTGCTTTTCTCAAACATTCACCAACTGAACTGAATCTTCGCCATACTAAGCCTTGATGCTGAAAAACTCAACAGAAGGCGGTACCAATATTCTAAACAAATTTGTTAGCATTTTCCGACTCTTTTAGCAACAGCTTACTTTTGTATCCATATGGATACACGGGGTCAATTCAGGTTAATTTTTGTATTTTTTTTACGATTTTTTTAGTTAATTAAGTTAAGTAAATTAAAATAATTAAATTTTATGTTGTTAACTTCTCACTCTTATTTAATTTTTATTATCTGTTAAAATTACGTTTAAAATGAAGGCTCTTCTAAAACAAAAATTTAAGCGTTTTAATATTGAACAGCTGTGTATAAAAAAAGTTTTCTTTTTATGAATTTGAAATGTGATAGTCTAAACGCAAAATGTAATGCAGAAGATTATCTATTTGATTTTTTGATAGTCCGACCAACGATCATTGAATATTGGGAGAGACAAATTTTAAGACTTGTAGAATAGTGTAAAAGGAGCTTTGCCGGTTTTATTGTGCTCGAATGTAATCATTGTAGTAAGTCCTTTGTTTTCTCATTAACATATCGAAATATGAAAACGAAATTTATGTTAAATTTTAACTAAGATTTACAGGCCTGTCACACACTCCAAACGGTGCAATTACGATCGAATTTGCTTTAGCTTCTTAATATTACATTTTTTTGAAGAAAAAAAATAAGGAATTACTTTCACATTCGATCAGAATTGCTAGCTTTGACAGGCCTGACAGTCTCTCACAATTTAATGTAACTTTTATAAGAAATATTATTTTGAACGTAAAAGCTCAAATATGTCAAAAATCGATTGCAAATTTATTTTTTAAAAATTCAACAGTTGTTGACGGATAAAGAGATATATATTATATCAAAGATATATTAAAAATGTACTTTGTTTTTGTAAATAAAAATTTTACTCGGATGCAACTTTATTTCTGTGACTACGACAATGTGCACTCTCTTGTTATTGTCATCCAGAAGTGGCGAAGATGACTAATTCAAATGATAATAGCGATTTCCATATACATGTTTTCTTTTCGTAAAACGAGTAAATATATACTTTAAATCCCCTAGTAGTTTAGAAGAAGTGACGCCCGATCACATTTACCCTCCAAACATATTCTTAATGCTTGCAGGGTGGTAGTGTATGCAAACAAATACAAACAATATTACAAGATACTCGAATACTGATACAAAAATCCAGCCTCAAATACGTTGAGGAAATAAAATGCAGCACAGTGGGACAGAAAGAAGCAAATATTTTGGTATTATTTTTGTATGTCGAAATAAAGTATTCAATATAAAATTTTAGTAACTCCTTAAAGAAAATAACTAAGAGAGCGCTATTTCTCTCCACTACTATGGGGTCTTAGATAGATATTAAAAACATTTTACACCGAATGACAAATTTAGCATACTCTAATTTACCACTAGTAGAGGAGGGTATAAAAACTTAGCATCATTCACAAAACACAGCCCAATCGAACAAACACGCAGACCAGTAAACGTCCTTAGAAAAACTTTTGAAGGATAAACTATTGTTCACCACTCTTCATTGATGTTTTTCAAGCTTTCGTTTAATTCGGGCATTAAGCCTTAATATTTAAAGTGAAGCTAAATTTACCCGTAATCACACACAAGTTGCTAGTAAATTACTTTTTCTATCTAAACTTGATAATCTCTAATCACCAAATTACGAAAACGATTATATTGATTACTAAAAATTTTAAAATTTTGAAAATTATTTTTCAATAAATGATATTTTTAATTGTAATTAAAAAAAAAATGACCAAAAAACTTTGCCATTTCAAACAATGTTTTAAGTTATTTAATTTAATATTGACAATTCCCAACAACAATTCTACAAGTTTAAATTATTTTATTTAAAACGAAAAAAATTAAGTAATATTTTTTTGATATTCAATTAATATATTAGTTAAAAATTTATTTCAAAGCAACTAAAATGTTAATTAAATCAAATATATATTTTTTTAATTTTCTTCCAACAAAATGCTTTTTAAACCATTTTTTATCATTAAATTTAAAGACTTTTTAAATAATTTTTTTTGACTGATAAAAAACTTTTTTACTGTGTAAGTTCCATTTTATAAAAAAACATTTAAAAAATGTGTTCATCTTTGCTTAACTTGTGTACGATATAAACAGCCAGTTTGATCTCAAAGATTGGCGGTATATGATAGAAACTTCTCAAACTTTTACTTCTAGTATTTCTACAACTACGCTTCAATTACCCACAATTCCGTCGGAAACGTAGTTTGTTTTCTATCGCGCTGACCGGAGTTTTCAAAATAAATCAAAAAGCGTTTTTTTTTTTTTTTTTTTTTTTTTTTTTTTTGTTAAATAAATATATTTTTTGAATATCAGCCAAATCGTCCCATCAACGATTCTACCCAAATTTGGCATAAATATATATCTTAAAAATATCAATTTACCAACCAAATTTTATTACCTTAAATTTTCGTAGGTGTTATGGTGTTTTTAGGAAAAGGGTATATAGCAGAACCTTGAGTCCTTGTTCCGAATTAAATGAAAAGTTGTTTGTACATCAGCATTACTTTTTTTGTAATTTTATGGGCATTATTGAAGCTAAAACTACGTTTTACAATTTCAGGACACATGGGAGGTAGGCGTGTCATTGCACCAATTTCTCCGAAAATTCATATTTTTCTTAACTAAGCTATTTTATGAGAGTACACCAGATATCAAAAATATCTGGTAACTCCTTCTATTTTTGTCCCTTCGTTATATGTCGACAAAGCACTGTGCGACGTAAATACGCCTTTACGTTAACGACAGATATTATGTGCTGTCGTATAAAATATGATAAATTTTAATTTGACAATGTTTCTACTAGGGATGTAACGAATACTTATATCGACGATATTTAGGAATTGGCGCTATATCGATATCGGCGATATTTTACTCTCGATAAGACGATACTACTTGAATTTATTTTGTATAAAACTTCTGGTATATCAAATTTTCTAAAAAAAAATATAACAACAATAAAAAAGTACAAAGTTAGGCAACTGCGTATTTTTAAGGAGTTTTTACAGATTTAATGGCCTTACCACGGAATGGTACTAGGACTCACAAGTAACTGCTATGAGTTTCACAACGAAGTAGGGACAAGTTTTTTAATTATTACCTTTTTAGTTTACTAATAACTTTCTTAAGTGTGGACAGCACATCAAAATTAAAAATATGTATTATATTGTTACAGTTATTATTGAAAACATCGAGTAAATTTCACAACAAAATTTTGTTCAAACGTTAATACAACGGCCTTCGGTACTTTCCCCACGTACTTAATTTTATTGCTGTACGAAAAGAAATATGAAACAATGTTACAGGTCTTTGGCTGAAATCTGCCACTGTGCATAGTATTAAAATGTTCTTCTATTGCTAAGTCATGCATTTGTATGTTTGAAGATTTTTCTGATTTTTCTTGATGTCCTTGTAATTCTAGGGATGCCGATCCGCTTGCTTAATAGCCCAATGACATGTTATACACAAACTTGAAGAAAATGGCGCATCTGAAAGACTGTTTTCCACTGCAGGTCTGGTTAAAACAGATTTGCGAAATCGTTTATCTCCAAAAAAGCTAAGAATACTTGTTTTTAATAGATTTTATTTAAGTTGCAATGTATGTGCATTAGGGTTCCCCTTATTTTTCATATTTGCGAAGTTGTTTCTTAACTCCCCCTAGAAATTTTCTTCCAATTAAAAATCTATGTTTCGCAAAAAAATAATAGGTTGATCAGATATCAAGAAGGCGTGGCGCGCAGCCTTTCAAGTTTGAAGGTGCATTTTGAAGGTGAAAAAATGTTTTTTTTTCAGTTTTTGTAAAAATTTTGCTATTAAATATTTACTTTTGCAATTAAATTTAAAATAGTCAAAATGCGGACAAATTTATCGTTCTAATGATATATAAAAGACAAAATTTGGTTAAAAAATTTTAAAGTTTTTAAAATTTCCTAATGAAATACAGAAATGTAGGCACAAAATTAACATATTTTAAGAGCTGATTTTGAGTTTTTGTCTCCGTAGGATATCGTTTACCCATTAGCAGCTATGACCAAAATAATCCATTTTCAAATTTGTAAAAGTTTGGTTCAACAAATTTTCTAATTTTTTTATCTTCACATTGCGACTTATTGAGGATATATTAGGAAATAAAAATATGAAAAAAGTATGCCAATACCTCCCATAGTTTTTTCGTACCTGCGATTTAAATTTTGAGATTTGGGAAAAAACTAATTTGTTGGCCATATTTTGGCGAATGAGCCTAATTTCTTAACTGTTATGAATTTTAAGGAGAACCCATTCCGAATATTATAGTCCAGATCATTTTAAATATAGTCTAAAGGTTTTACTTTAACCGGAAAATTAAAACCCTAAAATCATAAAGGTCAAAGGACAAATTTTGGCATATTTAGAATTTCTAAGGGAAAGGTGTGGAGATTTTTATGAAACTGATGACAAAGAAGTTCAAAGATGGAGATTGGAAGAATTAATGATAAAAACTACGAAAAACAGAACTAAAGAATACATGGAATCAATTAAAATACTTAGATAATTATTCACTTATTTATATCAACTAGTTTCGTTCGGTGGCCGAAAATCGACCACTTGACATTTACTTTGGAGAGAACCAGTGCGTTATACAACAAAAACGTACACATTTTAAGAAAACAACAAAATCCACTCTTTTCACCCATGTGTGTGCGTATGTGTTTGCAAGTACAAAAAACGAAAACATTTTATAAAAACAACAAAAAACATTGGATTTTTCAACCACCGTTAAAACATGTGTGTACGTGTGGTGTTTGCAAAATAAATTAAAATACTGTCAACACTTTAATTCTAAAAATTTAGAAAAGAAATCTATATTGTGTATATCCACTTAAATAATACGTTTTAAACAATATATGTTTCTTTAAAATCGGTGTACGATAAGATACTTAAAAATCAACTTCAAAAAAAAAATAAATAATAATATCATACGCTGTTATTTTGCAAAATAAAAAAGTTATTTAATCGAGTTTTGTTAATTTTAATATGAATTCAAATTGATAATGCGTATCGTAATCGGAATCGGTATCACCAATATTTCCTTTTGAATATCGATATTGTATCGGCAAAAAGGCGTATCGTTACATCCAAAGTATCTACGTCGTACGCTAATACGTTTATACGGTGAAATTGTGTTCCTACGGTAACAAAAGCATTTAGTCAAATATACATGTATGACTTTTCTACTGCATAAAAGTCTTTTGCTAGAAATCGATACATTCCTTACTCGAACAAAACCAAAATTCAAATAATTGGATACTCTACCTGCTTCCCAAAGACAGGAATCTTTTTTAGACTAATATTTTATTAGTTTTACCTGGAAGAGTAAAACTAAAATGCCCCTACGCTTCCATGGCGAAAATTCCTATGCGATGAAATATTAGGGAGATGATACTTCAATGATAAAATATTATACGTTTTAATTTGACAACGTATCTACGACGCGTCGTCTAACGTCTTCTAAGGGATGTGTGGGTTATAAGATTTGGCACGACAGAATATAAATTTTCACTAAATAAAAACTATGTTAGTTAAGTAATTATCTATTTCGTCAACAGTCTATGTCCACATATATCTACTGTTAAGAACTGATATTGATCGACCTTTTTAAAAGTTGTATTTCCATCTGTATATTAACCCACTTACCCACAAAAAAAGTGAAAGTACACATTAGTTAACCAATACATTTACCCCAGCAAAAGTGTATAGGTTAAATGTATTGGTTAACTTTTTTGCATAAGGCGGTTATTATATATGTATGCAACGTTTTGGCTAGAAATCTTAATCACATATAAATCTGCAACTATTTTAACTATATTTCGGCAAAATATCTTTTTTCGAAAATTCTATGAATGTTCGTTCGATCAAAAGTATATATCGATTTAGTTAACATTTACTCCAAAGGAAATTACAATTTGTCTTATAGTTTCTTACACCATCATTGACTTAATGTAGTGGTAGAAAAAAATATTTTTGAGTCGACCGACCCCACTGTGTTCAATTCAAAATAAAGAAACATCAATGGCGCAAAGCGTAAAGGAATTTTTCAATTTGTGTAGGTAGTAAGTTTTCTTTTTCAGCAAACCTCTTTAAAAATATTTTTTTCTCATCACCATGCAGTATAACACAAATGTTTGCTGTTTACAAATACATTCATACGCAGCGTTTTGTGCTAATATGTTGCTGTTTATGTGTATGTAGGAATATGTTGGTTCGTAAAACATTCCATGGCTTGTTATAAAAATTTGGTATTAAACTCTTGAGTAAAAGCTTTTAGGAATATGTTTAGATTCAGCTGAATAAGAAAAAAAATTAAAGAAGTAGTAGAAATAATATTTTTGTGTATGTATTTGGTTCAACAACACCATCAGTAGTGGCCAACCTTTCAAATACACCAACACTTTGCTCTCCCTCACACACAAACTGTTTGCTTAAGTGTAATTTCTTAAGTGAAAAGTAAACACTTTTAGCGCATACTTACGGATGCGAATGTTTGAGTATTTGAATTCACTTCTTTATAAAAAAAATTTGTCTGTCCTTTTTCTATTTGTTATACAGTATTATTTATTTTAAATTATATTCAGGCTTGTGTAACATTTCTATCTTTATTTCCATGTTGTTGATATTTCCTTTACTTTGGTAACAAATATACAAATATTTCCAAATTGAATTGTACATTTTAAATAAGATACCAGTATTATTTGGTTGCTCTGCGTTACTTTTTGTATGTTGAGTATAAATTTCTAAAAATAAAATATATAATTTTAATATGCAAATGACATTTGAATAAATAAGCAATAATACCACAGATTTTCCAACAATTTTAACAGCTAAGTTTAGCTTATTTAAATATTTAATTTAAGTGTAGAAGATGAAACCACGAAATGACGTCCCACAGTGGCTGAAAATCGTTTTTCATTGGCCAAAATTCTTTTACTTATACTTTTGAACCAAAGAAGATATTTTAGTGAAATTTTTTTTAATCGACAGATAGATTCTTAAAATGTTCTCCACTTTCAATTTCATTAAAATCGGTTGAGTAGTTATTGGGGAATTTAAGGGCAAAGTGGAACTTTAGATTTTTTTTAACTTTATCGTGAAATATGTTTTTTTTTATTATTTTTTTAATTATTTAAAATTATTTGGATTTAAATAATAATCATTTACATTTTTTGTAATAATGGGACATTCAAAAAAATTTAATGTTTACACCAAAAAAAATTTTAACATTAAAAAAGAAAAGGAAAATCAACTGAAAATTTTGCTATTACTACTGAAAAATTAACAATATTTTGCTGTAAAATTTGTTTACACTTAAAAATACTTTAGAAATATTATCTAAAATTGTGCTATTACTACAGAAGAATCTATTATTTTGTGCTGTAAAATTTGTTAATATTTGCAAAATAAATCCTCCTGAATTCTGATTTTTTTTCAAATTTTGATACGAGAATATAGGTTTTTATTTTTTAAATATTTCTTATTTATTAAAACATTTCATATATACATATGTGGATAAAAAAACCTTTTAAAAATAAAAGCAGCAATAGATTTTAATAGCTTTTGTAACAATGTGATGTTCTGTTTATTATTGTTTTTTACTAATGTCTGTCTTAGATCTAATGAATTATAATTATTGTTCATTTAATTGAAAGATGGATTGCAAATATAACATATTCTGTTCTGTGTTATTTCTGTTCTTTAGCAGTTGTTTGACTTCTTCATCTAAGTTCCCCTTCCACTTTCCATTGATTTCGAATACTGGAGGTGAACGGATCTGACTTTGTCAATAATATATTAAATAGATCTTCATTTGTGGAATTTCGTGAAATTTTTCTTGTATTGTGCTCTCTATAAAATCTGTAATCCTTATTGCTTTTTTCCTGAACTTCCAACTGATATTTAATGACATCTTCTCCATGATAAAGGATTTTGTGAACTGTAGCAGACATACTTCTCCATGGGTACTTGGTTGTATATATTTTTGCAGTTTCCTTAGCAAAATCTCCAAATTTTCTAGAGTCAATTTCTTCATTGCACGCAAGTACTTCTAGGATTATTTTAAATCTAAAAATTAGGTTAAAATCAACACCTGTTAATTAAGATGCTGTTTCTGGATCTCAAAAGAATCTTCTTGCGGTATTGCCATCATTTGTATTGCCTGACCCTTGTTTTGTCTTATCTATAATCAACCCAAATTTGCGATATTCATCTTGAAGATGTTTCCGTTTGGAAATTCTTAAGTCCTTGTTGGTCCGAAATCCAAATCATAACTGATTTTTAGTATGTGTTCCATAAGTCGTATTCTTGCATGTAGTGGTGATAATCCAAATTCATATGCATCAGTATTATCTAATGATTTTGTCGGGACCTGGTTTAATTGGCTTGATGTTGCATGGCGTATGATGCACCTGGATGCAGCCTTCGTGTTAGTCAAGGCCTGGCCTTCTTTTCCATCTATCATTGTTAGCACTAATTGGTAGCTAACTTTAATTTGCTGCCCATCTAAAGCTAATTGTAATGGCTGTAGTGTTGCAATTTGTAGTAGCAATTTGGGCCTTGATATCACTTACTTCTTAGTTAATGGCATCATGAGTTTCTTTTTTGAATTCAATTTTGTTAGGCCTGCAGTATTTCGTAGAAGATGGTGTCACATTTTTCCAAATATCCTTTGTTTGCGCTGTACTAGTCGAAGGCTCTTATTCTTCCAAAATCTTTTTTAATCGCAATGGTACAACTGATACCATTAACATATCTGAGTCCGAAATATTTTCACATACTACTTGTTTGTATTGTTTTTGTCCTGAAGAACCATCACATCCCCATTTACAAAAGAGAATTAATTTTGTGTTTCCATATTTCTTTAAGTCATTTCCTTTTATTGATTGTAGCAAGCGTTCGGCTGTGTGATCAAGTAGAGATTGTAGTTTTACCTCTGCCGAAATTGGTGTGATTGTAATAGCGGCCATTTTAGCAGCTGTTATGTGATGATATGCTGGATACAGATTTGAGCTTTTTCAAGCGCACGCAATCTGAGCTGAATATATTGCTGTTTTGTTAATTTCAAATCCTGAAATAATGCTAATGCCTCCTCATTTGTGAATTGTTGGTATACTTTTAAGAATCCGTTTTGTTCTCAATGGACTAGCTTTAATAACTTTTTCAATGATATCCACTTTTGTCACTTGTTTCTGTGATCGTTATTGATTTAGGAAAGTATCTTGAATATTTTCATATCCGAATTCTTCATTGATATCCTTAAGCTTCCGCCTCTTAAGTCTATCGCTATCGTTTTGTTTGTAGTTTCTGACGCGATCTGGATAGAAAGTTCGTGCTCTAACCAGTTTGCAAAGCTCTTATAAATTCTATCTTTGCTGTAATCAACTTTCCTGCATCGCTGTTTTAAATTTTTGATGAAAACAGATAATTTATTTCCTAAGTCAAATTGTATTTCAGTGCTATAGGAATTTTAGTTTCCTTTTTTTCGAATGTTATTTTTAACATCTTCCTCGTTTTTGTTTCTAAAATACTCTCCGGCCAATTCTTTATATCTGAAGCTCTCCATGTTTTTATGAAAAACGTTGTTATTATTCAGATATATTATATCCACTGAGTTTGCATCCGAATGTCACTTGCTTTTAAACCTTTTCATACCAAATACAGGTAGAATAAAGAGGATTAAAAAACTTAAAATCATTTTATTTATATGCTATAAAATGCCTGACACAAATTTAACAACACATTGCATAGGGTCATAGAATATTATTAGAGTCATAAAAACTGATGAAATAAAAAGACCAAAAAAAATATTTTAAAATCTCTTCTAATGTGGGATTCAAATATACCTGTTTAGCGTAAACGCGTGTTTAAGCTCTTTATTCAACTATAAAATATTTTAATGTGAACGTAGTGCAACGGATAAGGATGAATCAGGGCAGCTATACGTTTTTCTGATTGTGTTACAATAATAAAAATTTTTATATGTTCTACCTGTATTTTGTTCGATCACGATCAATATTCCCTATATCATAAAATTTTTTTTTGAAGGCAATAGCACATGATTTCTGTTACTACTGCAAACATTTTTGCGGAATAAAAAAAATTGTAAAAAAAAATTTCAAACAAAAAATTATTTTTTTTGGAGTAATTTTATTAAAATTAAAAAAGTGTTAAACAGACGGGTTAAAGAAACAACTTTCACCTTTCCCACAGTGGTTTTATCTTCTTAATCCCTTTTAATCCGCAAAAGTTCTATTCTACTAAAGTCGAAATTTGATAATAAAATATAGTAGTTTAGAAAATATGTCTTAACATCTCAAATATAAATAACACAATAGTCGTACATATTCCTTTTTAAAGATAACAATACCACGAACCTAGCAAAACAGATAGCAGGTCATTATCGATGATAGTTTTTAAGCAATGATAATTTCTTCCGGATTATATATAAAAAAAATCCCTTTTTTCTAAAAAAGGTGTGTTTAACAACATGGCACGACGACAATTACCAATATTTTGACCTAATTATTTGGCTACCTTAGTTTTAATATGTTTACTATTAAATAAAATTAAAATTTTGGAAATCGGTGACAAACAAAAATTGGACTTCTGGCCAATGAAATAAAATTTTCAGCCACTATTTTATATAAATATCTAAATTTTTTTTCTTTGTCAGATTCTAAAGGAAATTTTATAAAGAGGATTTTTCCATGTACGGCCAAATATATAAACTGTCATCAACGGTAGAATTACAACAGTAAAAGTGCCCAAATTTGGAACAAAACCTTTATTACACTATGCAACTAGCAAAAATTCCCTAACAAACACTATATTTTTTTGATCCCCTAATCAGGGATTTCTTTTAAAATTTTCTAAAATTTAAGATTTTTGAGGATGCTGCTCCCTACATCTTTTCGTAACTTTGGAACGACGTACTCGATTTTATTTTTCAATGCGTCAAAAAATTTTAAATTACACAAGATTCAAGTTTCGCCAATATCATTTTTTTTTAATTTAGCCATTAGTTTTGGAGTGGAAAAAAATAATTTTTTTTTCTTGGTTTAATTATAAAATTTTAGAATTTCAAAAATGCATAAAAAATTTAAATCAACAAATACTTACCAGTTTTAGTACTTAATCTCAAAGCTGCATATATAAGAAATGAAATAAATATTATTTTATGAACAGCTATGGATAAATTTCTGTTATTCCCGATAAAGTGAAGGTACCTAGTTTTGACATTTTATTTAGTAAATTTGTTTGGAGCTTAAAATTTTGTAATTTTTCAACGGGTTTACCCTATGTATTACACATTATTTTTTAATCCTTTTATTGTGTCGTCTTTATGTTATTTATTTATGTGCGTCCCATTTGCGACTATCGGTATTTCATTTTCTAGTTGTGACTATCAGCGCGAATGCCCATTTTATTTTCACTTAAATGGAAACTTTGGTCAGAACTTCTCGCATCGAAAAGCTGTGAAGCAAAATATTCCATCGTTTTGCGAAAATTGAGAAAAAAGTATGTCTGTAACTCATGTTGAAAACTATCAAAAGAGATTACGTCGTTACATTATACATGTCATAATATTCCACTCGAAGCCGATGTGAACTTGTAGACGTTGAGAACGCCAGTAACACATGTCATTGACGGCGGCCAAGATTATTAAAATTGAAAAATTTTCAATGACGGCGGAGAAAATACAACCGTCGGCTATAGCAAATAATGCAGAGTGCGACTTTAAATTTTGTTGTTTAAAAAATAGCTTTAAAAACATTCGTATGTATTTCAAAAATGTTAAAAGCAAAATAATTAAACAATGAAAAATCAGTCAAAAACAAAATACTTATCTCTTCTTTGTTACTCTTCATTACATTTTGCATATTTAATATACTTTTTAGTGGTAGTTCAAAGCGGGAACTTTCTAACAAAAATTTTACTGACACACTTTTTCTGTAAATTGGCGAGTAATTTCCTTACGTGACAGCTATTACTATCTAAAAATGTTACAGACGCAGTTAGGGGTGAAAAGCAGTTGTTTGTTTCAATTTATGGCATTTTTGTTTAATTTATACTTATTAAATAGTTTTATTAATTTTTTTAAAGCTTGATGACAATCGATGGGTTAATAATTATTTTATGATCGATAAAGTAAAGTACCAAGTTGTGAAATTTTTAATAGTAAATTTGTGTAGAACAAAAAATTTTGTGATTTTAAAAAGGTATATAAAGGCACCACTTTGCATAATCAGTATTGCTCAACAAGTGATTGTAGACAAGACAAGTATTTATTTAAAATATAGAAATAAAAAAAGGAGCAAAAAACTTAGAAAAATGTCGTGGAAAAATGTGCCGGTTATATATTGTTATGTGTGCGGCAAATTTATGACCAAGAATAAGTGAGGTCATTCCTCAATTTTATACCAAATAAAATACGTAGAATTTTTTAAAATAAAGATAGAACAAATTTACCAATACTGGTCACCCAGTTCAATATGTTATAAATTCCGGGTTATTTTAAAAAATTCATCTTCATCGAATCCTCAGTAAGTACTTATAAGTAAAGTTTTAAATATATTCTTAACCCTCCGTCATGCACATGTTCCGATAGTCACATACGTAGAAGATGTATCTGGCCAGACACATTATATTGTTATCACGCCAGGCAGATATATATTTTTTTTTTTTTTTTTTTTGTTCTTAGTACATGCTAAAGTGAAAAAAATTAATAAAACAAGGAAAATTTTATTTTTGTGTTTATTTTCAAACAAATAGTTGTTGTACAGTTAATTTCAATTCAAAAACTAGTAGTTATAAAGTCTTTAAGTAAATTTCAATTAACCCTTTCAGTGTTTTTGTCAAATATATTCGACATTGCATTGTACTCTCTTTCTACGCACTTTTTCTGTATACAAATGTAGAGTTAATTATATTTTTTTGTTTTATATGAAAGAGGGACACTTTTCATATTTTAAATTGTTATTATAGTAGACATTGACTTTCTTTTCTTTTTATTGAGTGCATTGTCGTACCCAAGTCAGGCAATTTGTAAAAAGCTTAGATTTAGGAAGAAAGAAAAAAATAATAAATTCGGGGATAAGGCGATATTAAAAAAAATTTAAGTATTGATACATGATACATTGATACAGGGGATCTGCATGAGGCAAAAACTATCCATCACATTAACTTAAATAACAATTTCCAGATTTTTATCTCGCCAAAAATTATTTTTGACCCTGAAAGGGTTAATTCTAAATTATAAAAGTCTCACAGATCTTCAGGCAAGCAACTAAAACAAGTATAATCTGATTTGGAATGTTGTTGGCATACCGGATTCGAGCACTAAACGAGTTAGTCGGCGAATTTTTTGTTCTCCTAATGATAACTTTTTCTCATTTGTAGAGTATCAGCACCACCTGAGCTAAGAAATCAAAAAAAAAACGAATAAAATTAGATGAAATGAAGGGTAAATCTTATACCAATCTTCCATAAACGAATCCATGGCCAAACGAGTGCCGAAGTGTTTGCTGATGTGAACGGTTTTTATTCGGTTTTCAATATTTGGAAGAACCAATATATTAGCTAACGTAGTGAGAAAATTTCTTCTAGCATTATTTTTATTGAGACCATCAACTTCTTTTCAAATAAAAAATTCAGCCAGTGCCATGATGTCCAACATTTTGCAGAAGAACGAAAAAGTCCATCGTCTTGTTGGTCGCTTTGTAGTAAAATGAGTAGCTCTTTGCCCATACAATCGACGCCAGCTTTATTTTCATTGTAAAAGAGAATTGCTTCGGGTTTCATTGCATCACCTTCACAATGTTTCGTATAATGGACGGTGAAGGTTCACACATTTTTTATTTTTTTTTTTGGCACGTAGCTGCAAATTGAAAACAAATTTTCGTGAAATCCAAATAAAGCTGACAGAACAGGACGAGATCGATCCTTTCTCAGTTCGTTAGGGATACATCTTTTATTGGACCGAATGGTACCAACAAATTCAAGACCAACTCTGGCCAGACGTTTCACTTATTCTCAAGTGGTAAAAAGTTGTAAGCTACAATTGCACGGCCAGTATTGCTGTACGGCTTTGCGAGCTATAGCATAACATTTTCACCTTGATTCACTTCCCATTTTTCTCCTTCTTGTCGACCGGTATAAAGCTTTCCTTGCAGCGGATATTTAGATTTCGAATCGCAAGCCCACCAAATTGGTATACCATATTTCGCTGGATTTGTTGGTATGTATTGTGTGACTTAGTTTTTCCACGAAATGGGAATCAACTGTTATGCTGCCATGCGGACTTTAATTTTTGGCAAGATTTTTAATTAAAAAATTCCAAACGTCACGAATTGGTGCATCTTTATCATCGCGTTATCGATGAGCGCGTATTCTACCACCATCAAAACGAATGTATCGTGCCAGTACAGAGAATCGATTAAAAGACATGGTTGCTCTGAATATGAGGAGATTATTTGACTTCCACAAAACCTTTGGGGTTTGCTTATTATAGTGGAAACAACCGACTGCCAAAAGAATACCGACGAATGCATCCAATTCAGTTATATATAAAGTTTGTCGAAATGGAGGGGGGGGCTATAACGCCCTAGAGCCCCTTCCCAGCTACAACCATGTAGAGTCCATGTAAAATGCAGCTTGAGTTGATTTGTGTAAACAAACGCAAAGAAAAATAAAAAATGCAAATAAAGTACATTATTCTTTATACAAAATATGTGTGTATGTAGATTAAAATATCCACATAATTTTTTTTTTTTTTTTTTTATTTGAATGTGTTTTTCTTAAAACGATAGCTAACAATCTATGTAGAGGACACCTGGAGACTCAAACCCTTGCTAAATTAGAAATATATTAATATCACATTTAAGTTCGTAAAATGTCTGGCCAGATACATGTGCATTAGTGTGTCCCAAAAAAAAAATATTTTTTCATGCCCCACCTTTTTTTAAAAGCTTATATTGTGAAGTATTTTTGTGATTTTTTCAGATTTTTCGGAAGAGGTTTAGTGGTTGCTAAAATCGAATTTAACCCAAAAATCGGCGTTTCTCGACTTTTTTTAATTTTGCTGATTACTCGGCCCATTAGCACGATTTTCTTTGTTACTAAGTCAATTTTTTTAAAGAAAACTTCTCAAACTTTACTTCTCTGTGCAGATATTAAAAGTTTCTGTTATTTTTTTGCTCATTTTGGTCCCCTTAATCACATTTTTTTGTAAATTTAGCATAATGATTCAGTTTAAAAGGTTAATAAATTCTGAGTCATTGCAAAAAAATAATTGAATTTGCTCTTAATGTTCCAAAGTTATACCCTTTTTAAGTTTTGTACCCATTTTGTGGAATTAAAAATATTGTAATGTGTTTGCCAGTTGTGCATCGGATTTGTTTTAATGTTAGATATTTAGATATTAGGTATTCTTTTAAAATATTAAATATGTTATGTTATATGTTTGTTTGTATGCCATTTTTCCAATTGGATGAATACAAAAGCTTTAACGAATCAATCGCACGCGCCACGTTGAAAACTCTTCTGCTGCATCATTGGTACTTATCCTTAATGCCTTAGCATTTTTTGCTGAACGTATCGACACCAAAACTTTGCGTTTAATGGTCCAAAATCTACACGCACCAAGCAACGGTAAAGAATTAGTAAAAGCTGAATTATCCGAAAACATGCTTAATAACAAACAAATTCAATACTCAATATCCGAAGCCAGCCTAGCCTTTTTTGAAACCAGTAACATTTCAGTTGATTTTTTACAAACAGATCCGGAAAAATGGCATACAAACAAATCATTTAATGAAGCAAAGAACAAAGTTCAGCAATTGCACATGGTAAGTGATGTCGCAGAACGCGGCGTGGCCTTAGCTAATACTTACATTAATCAAACAACCTCTGCAACAGACTTTCAGAATTTATGCAGGGCAAATAGCTTCATTGTAAAAGCTCTAATAAATAATTGAAAGCTAACAAAAATTGTTTTTTAATTTGTATACCCTCCACCACCACTGTGGTGAATGAGGGTATACTAAGTTTGTCATTCCGTGTGAAACTTTTTTATAATACATCTAGGACCCCATAAAGTATAAATATTCTGGCTCCGAGTAATTCTAAGTCGATTTAGCCATGTCTGTCTGTCTGTCCGTCTGTTGAAAACACGCTCACTTTCGAAAAACGCAAAAGAAAAGAACAAACTTGGTGCCAAATGGTTTGTAGTTATCCTATGCAGTTTGGGATTGAAATCCAGCAACATCGGTTTAGTAGGATCAGAACTATGAATCAAAATGTGGAACCACTACCCAAAAAAAAATTGATAATTTTGATACAAAAACTATCATAAATGGTGGAATAATGCACGGAATGACATAAAATTTTGTACGAATTCGCTTTATATGACTGCAAATCATACTGTTAAATTTCGTGAAGATCGGTCCATAATTTACCATAGGCCCCATATAAACCCTTCTCGCGGAAAACAGTTTAGTACGCCTAAAACCGGAATAAATAACGCTATCATATTAAAATTTGGTACGTCATAGTTTTATAATACCGCAAATCACACTGTAAATTTTTTTGAAGATCGGTCCATAATTTACACTAGGTCCCATATAAACCCTACTCCCGGAAAACAGTTTAGTACGCCTAAAACCGTAATAAATAACGCTTTCATATTAAAATTTGGTACGTCACAGTTTTATAGGACGAGAAATTACACTGCCAAATTTCGTGAATAGTGGTCCATAACTTACCCTAGGCCCCATATAAACCCTACTCCCGGAAAACCGTTTAGTGGGCCTAAAACCATAATAAATTATGCTATCGAATTGAAGTTCGGTACGTCACAGTTTTATAGGACGAGAAATCACACTGCCTAAAAAGATTAGTCCTTAATTTACGCTAGGCCCCATATAAACCCTACTCACGGAAAACAGCTTAAAACCAAATAATGCCCACTTTGGAAAAATAATTAAATTCGCCTAAAACCACCACATATATAGATATTGCGGTGAAATTTTTTACCTTAATTCATATGGCAAGAAAAAATATCATGCAAATTTGTGAAATTTACTGTTAACGCTAAAACTAATTACACTGCTGTATTGAAATTTATTCTAATTTACAAATAACGCTCCTAAAAATTATTTTAGTTCGGCTAAAACTTTTACGAATCATGATATTTTACTCAAGCCAGTTCAATGTTCTAACAAGAAACGCATAAAATTTTCTTATTGTCGGTCAATAATTTAATTCAGGTCTAAACCGCAACTAATTTTAATGCTAACGCTCGTTTTTGTGAAGAGTAGCTTATAATATATATGTATGTATTTATCATATAGAGCCCACTCCTGTCGGTGGAGTGCACTCTAACTTGTTTTTTTTTTTTTTTTTGGGTATGAGAAGTAAGCTGACTAGAATTTTTTGGACTCGCATTGCTGAAGTCTGTGCAACAGAACAAAAATCCACCCATATTTAATATTTTGAAAGAATACCTAATATCTAAATATCTAACATTAAAACAAATCAGATGCATAACTGGCAAACGCATTACAATATTTTAAATTTCACAAAATGGGTACAAAACTTAAAAAGGGTATAACTTTGGAAGAGTAAGAGCAAATTCAATTATTTTTCTTGCAATGACTCAGAATTTATCCACCTTTTAAACTGAATCATTAGTTTTTTTAACTTCAATATAAATTTTAAAACTTACAGAGCATTATTTTTCAAATTAATGCTAAATTTACAAAAAAAAAAAATGTGATTAAGGGTACCCAAATGAGGAAAAAAATAACCGAAACTTTTAATATCTGCACAGAGAAGTAAAGTTTGAGAAGTTTCCTTTAAAAAAAATTGACTTAGTAACAAAGAAAATCGTGCTAATCGGCCGAGTAATCAGCAAAATTCAAAAAAGTCGAGAAACCCCGATTTTCGGGTTAAATTCGTTTTTAGCGACCTCTAAACCTCTTCCGAAAAATCTGAAAAAAATCACAAAAATACTTTACCCTATAAAAATTAAAAAAAATTTTTTTTTGGGACACACTAATGTGCATGACCGAGGGTTAAATATCTAATTTTTATATTAACAATAATCAGTTTGGCCTTTTAATGGCTTAAAGATTATAAAATAAATAAAATTGAAATTTAAATATATGTATGTATACTGTTTCTCACTGCTAAAAGTACTAAAAGCGGGCTTGGAAAAAATATGCAACGGTTCTTCCCAGTATGGCCAGGCCTTAAAAATTTTACATCTAAATCTGGCATTTAACATGCCAAAAAATGCTAAACTTGATTTTTAAAAAATGCTAAAATAATGCTTAATATTTTTTAAAGATTTTTGTTAAGAATTTGTTACCTAGTATGAAATTTTATTCAAAACTAAATACATTTCGGTGACTAATTTTGTAACGAAATGAAAATAAATGGTAATATTTAAGCAAGTGGCTACATTTTGGTAAATCATCTGATACCTAAATATAAATATGTAGCACAGGTAGTTGAGATTATATATTAAATTAAGGGTGGGCTGCACCTCTGATATATACAAAATTTAAGCGATTTATTTTCTTGATATACACATTTTTTAGATCATTTTATTTTTTTATAGTTTAAGAGAGGTTAAAGTTTTAAAATAATTATATTTTCAGCAGTTAGGAGCAAAAATTTTTTCAAACATTTACACCATTGAATTTTTATCTAAATATAAAATAAAATATCCTTGTACTTTTATATCGTAATATCAATTTTTTTAACTAGACAGGTAAGATGTTTCTTAACATAAGAATCATCCATTTTCATACGAAATTTCATTTTGGACAAAACTATTTTTAGTATAAATTTATTATAATTTCTAAATTTTTTTAGTAAAATCAATAGAACTATTCTTCCAAATTTTTAAAATAAATAATTCTAAAAAAGCTAAAAACATTTTCCAAAAATGCTAAATAAAATGCCAACTGCTAAATGCAAATTTTGCAGCTAAATAGAAATTTTTAATGCTAAATTTAGCTGCAAAAATGCCAAAAGGGCCACACTGGTTCTACCCCACCATTTTTTTCTTTGTTTATTTAAAAACAATATTTCCAAACATTTCATGTGCAAAAATTGGCAAAGGGGTTTGCGATGATCATCACCAGATGAGAAAGCTGCTTGAATTCATTTCGTAAAATTGTTTCTACCTTTCTAGGAAACATCAGGATTTCAAATTACAAAGAAATCGGTCGTGATTTTCTTGAAAACGATTCAAAAATCGGTAAATATTAATTCAATGAATGTTCTTATTCATATTTGTTTATTTTTCCAAATTTCTTATTTAAGGTGTAAAAATTTCACTTAAAAACATTTCTTGCCCTCGCATCTGGAAGCCCTTGGTGCTGTAAGCGACGAGGATGGTGAACGATTCGCCGTCTTAGGCGAAACGTTATCAGAGTATATGAGATGAAAATATGGTGTAAGATTTTATTTGGTCCCTTATAGAAAAATCAAACACAGAAAATCATAGGACACAAGACAAAAGTCGCAATTATTTTTAGATTGTGCTTTGTTATTCTTTCTGTTTAAAATATAAATACTTGATAACTTTGCCTTCACTTTAACTTTATCGGGAATAAAACAGGAATTTATCCGTGGATTTTTATGAAATAACATTTATTTGATTTCTAATACATGCAGCTTTGAGATTAATTACTAAAACTGGTAAGTATTTGTTGATTGAAATTTTTTATGAATTTTTTGAATTTTAAATTTTATAATTAAACCAAAAAAAAAATACCACTTGTGCCTCGATAACTCCAAAACTAATGGCTAAAATACAAAATTTTTTTAGAGAAACTTAAATCTGGCGTAATTTAAAATTTTTTGACGTCGTTCCAAAGTAACGACAAGATGTAGGGAGCAGCCTAATCAAAAATCTCTAATTTTATAAAAAAAAAAAAAAATTTAAAAAAATCTTACCATAGAATTTAAAAAAAATTTTATTTTTGCAATTAGCGAATCAGAATATATAGTGGTTATTAAGGAAAAAAAAATTCCATTTATTGTATATTGCATGTTATCAATACCCAGCATTTGTGAAAAAGTGGGCTAGATTGAAGAAGTGGCCGTGGCACTTCTCATCCAAGGACATTTTAAATTTCTGCATATCTGGGGTACGGTACTGTAAAAGATTCAAATTTGGTGCAACCAGCCATCTAATTAATACACAAAATTTGTCAGTGGCAAAGGTTTAATAAATTTACGCATACCTAAAACACGGTTACAGTAAAAGTTTCGAAATTTTTAGTATTTTAATCTATACACAACATCCGTCAAAAATTGGGGATGTGTATTAAAAAAACAAGACCTATATTATTCCGATGGGGCTAGTGAACCGCCCTGGGCTAGGATAGTATCAACAAAAACGTCGTTAAAATTGTAAAGAACTGATTATCTCAAATTAAAGTTAAAGTCTCCCAATAAACTTAAAAGCTATTTCGTAAATCCTTTCAATTTCTTTTGAAAAAGTTGTTTACCAAATTTTTTTTTTATGTGTATGTATTTTCTCTTCGACAAAAGTTAAGAATTAGCTCAACAGTGAATAAGTTTCTTCGAAATAACAAATAAAAGTAAACATATTGCTGCCCATTTTCTTAATATCCCAGTAAAAAAATTGTGTTTTTTAAGCACTTAAGAGAAAAAGCGCATAATCGAGCGCTTCAATAAGAGAGCTCTTATGCAGCAGTAAATGATAAAGAATAAAATATACAAAACAGCTGCTATTTTAGTGCTGACAACGAAGAAAGTTTTAAAGCGAAAAAAAATATAAAAATATATTATGGTTAACAAAAATGCTTGAAAAAAGGAATTTAAACCAGTTAAGGCAGAACATTAATGAATATGTTAATATAGTTAGCCCTTTAAAAAGCACATTAGGAGTGCTTTATGTGCATGTTTTATTTTGTTAAAAGAAGCTCTTTTTGTCAGCAGAAAATAGTCCTCCAAACCGGGAACAACCCACACAAAAATCAGGCATCCCATCAGCAGGTTTAAAGCGATTTGAAGTATAAATGCATATATAAAACCTGCTCATTTTGGAGCACATTTTTTACTGGGTATGGTTATTTTTTATTAGATATATTAGATTATTGCTCAAATACATTTGTCCAATTCACTTCACGCAATATGATTGGTTTTCAGAAGGCTGCCTTGCATAGGACCATAGGATGGTAAATAATGGACAGATTATCACAAAATAGCAAGGTGTTATGGCTGACTATATATAGCGAAATCGGACCACAATATCTAAATTTTATACGCTTTAAGGCATAATTTGTGTATATTTTTTTTTTTAGTCCTATAGAACTGTGAGAGACCAGATTTTAATACACTAGCACTATTCGTTACGGTTTTAGACGTAGAAAAGTTTTTTTTAATTGTAAATTACACAAGGGTACAAAATTAAACATTTTTGCGTTGATTCGATATTTTTTTATACTAACTTGTGATCGCTGATTTCAAATCTAAACTCCGTCTTTATCTATCAGCTCGCATTTTTAAGTTAGAGGTTTTAATCGTATTTTTTACTTTTTTTCCATAAATTGAAAGTTCAAAAATCATAACTTCACTCTTCATTAAGCGATTTTCAAAATATTTCCAAAGATGTAATAGTTAGCTTTAAAAAACAATAAAATTTTAAAATCACAAAAAAACAGGCCGGGTAATAAATAAAAAATATTACAAATTTTGTATTTTTAAAATTCATTAAAATTCCAAAACGGGAAAAAGTTGAAGACTTATTACTTTCACGTAAAGTCGCATAACCTATACACAAAATGAGACATAGATCAAAAAATCAATGAACGCGTTTCGCTTTTACACAGAAAAAATTATTAAATTTCTCCAATCACCAAATTTATTCCAAATTCATAATAACAAGCAAACAAGTTGTTGATTTTGCACCTATTACCAACATGATTATATTGATTACCAAAAAATAAAAATTTTGAAAAAATATTTTCAATAAATTAAATTTTTAATTTTAATTAAAAAAAGTGATCAAAAAACTTTACCATTTCAAACAATGTGTTTATTTATTTAAATAAATATTGACAATTCCCAACAACAATTCTACAAGTTTAAATTATTTTATTTTAAACGAAAAAAGACAATTAAAATTTTTTGTTATTTAATTAAAACTTTAATTGAAAATTTATTTCAAAACAACTAAAATGTTAATTAAATCGAAATTAAAAATTTTAATTTTCTTTCAATTAAAAAAATAATTGATTCAATTATTACATTTATTAAATTTAAATACTTTTTAAACCATTTTTTTAATTGATAAAACACTTTTTTCCGTGTATTCACACGCAGAGAAAAAACATGATTAATGATTGGTCACTGCGACCATTTTTATTCATATTTGTCTAATATGTTTACCGTAATAAACTTATTATAATCCTTATTTAACTTGAAAAAATATTTTTTCTCCTTAACATTTTTTAATTCACTATAATAATATTATATGGTGTTTTACACCAAAAAGTTACCATGATCTAGCTAAACATATTAAATTATGTGAAATATTTGCAACTATTATGTATATATTTTCAACTATACAATTAAAATCATAATATAAGCTGTACACAAAAGATATGTTTGATACGATCATTTTTGTTCGCTTTAAAGTACATTCTCTAAATGAGCAAACATTTATTGTCAAAACAAACAGTGTGTGTTTATAAAGCAAATAAAATCTTCTACCACATCATTTTCAGTCTGCGAGAGTCAGTTAATCGGGAAACATGAATGACTACAAAATAATTAAAAGTTTTTCGGGAGAAAAAGGGGTTGCATGATTGAAAAATTAATTATCATACGTTTATTGAAACAAGTAAAGCAATTAGTATATATATATATATATATAAATGTATGTATTTAATTTTATTTATTAATATATGCTTAGCTGTATATGTATGTCTGTTGTATTTTTAATAAAACATGAAATTTTTGAAATCGATTTTTTTTATTGGTTTTATTGTTCAAATAGACATTTTGCATGGTATTGGGAAAAATAGAAACATGGTTAGGAAGATCATTGTGTTTTTCTTCTAAACATAATAATATTTTTGAGACAATAATAAGCTATAAACATGTCTCAACATATATTGTTACTGAAGACGTGTTTGACACAATCATAGCCACAAACATTAATGATAGTTTGCGATTGTGATTGTTACAACCATGTTTTTTCTTTGCGTGCACAATTAAATTTTTAAGTGAAGGAAAAAAACGACCATAAAAAGAACAGCAGCAAACACACACGCAATTAAAAATTTTATTTCAGTTTTCTCAGTTAATTCTGAATAAAATCAATAGTTGTGCACCGATCACAATGAAATAAAACTTATTTCGCTCGAAATATATTTGGCTAAATGTATTTAGACCAAACTGTGATTATTGTCGCATTTTTATTTTTTATAAATTCTTAAAAAACAAATCATTAAACTCGACTACCAATATGCTCTATACGTTTTTAGGTAATTTCAAACCTGCACCTGGCTACAAAAAAACTGTTTATATTTCTTGTGTTTATCAAATGTTGATTTCTTGCAAAATAAATTGTCTGATTACCAATGTTGTTGATACGTTTAAAAACATACATTATCAGCTTCATTTTGTATTTGGCACGTATTGGAAGAATCGTTTTGAATATATCTTTAAAAAGTGGCAGCGTTGGATAAGTGTTAGGAAGGTTGGAAACAATCCTAAATGCCTTATTTTGTATACGTTGTAATGATTTCAGTTTTGTGCTGTTCTTATATCCATAAATAATTGCTAAATAGTCAAAACTACTTTGAATTAATTGTTTTCAATTTTATACAAACGACCAATTTCTTGACTAGCTTTTTGCTTTAAATTTTATATATGTTGATTCCACACAAGATTACTCTGAAGATGTATACCCAGATATTTAATTGAACGGCTTTTAAAAATTTCATTCCCATAGACCTTAGCAACTGTTTCGTATTTGTAAGGGTATAATAAACAAATGTCATCTGCATATATAAAAACTTTACCAAAAGTATCTATATTTTTGGTAAACTCTTTGTATTTATGTATTGGGTATACTCGGAGAATACGAGTATACCCAATACACTGCTGTACTTGGGGTACAGCATATTTTACATCACCAATTGCACTTTTATAAGAACTTATTTCGACGTACTGTTTCCGATTAGTTTAATAACTTCTTATTAGCAGCATATCTTTCCCACAAATACCATAGTACCGCAATTTATTTACAATAATTTCATGATCTATTAGATCAAATGCTTTAGACAAAACATTTACAACTACTTCTTCTGTGCCACATCCGCTTCTAAATCCATACTAAAAATTTAAGGTTAATAAATGGTTTATGAAACGGATTTTGTATGAAAATGTGTTTAATAAACATTTACTAACCTGTTTTATTTTTTTTTTATAAAAAAAAGCCGTTAGTATTTAAAAAGAAATATTTTGTGCAGGTAGGTCCATTATTTCCGAAATAGTCATAAGACAGGAGTGCAGGGTGTCATTTAGTTTAGCTTGCCCGCCTATACTTTCCTTATACTTATTCCATTTTTTTTTCAATTTGTTTCCCAAATAAAGAAAACAAATCTTGGTCTTACAGTGTTTTCCGCATGTATAATAATGAGTTGTATTAAAAATTAAACCTCTTTCTTTTATTTTAAACAAACTGGTAGACTAAATAATAGAAGGATATCAGGGAAAGTACCACATAGAAGAAGGGGACCACTCGTTTAACTGTTCCACACTTAAAACGTATTTATTTGCCACCTAAATAATCCTGCAATAAAAGAACAAATATTAAATGTTTGTTTAGATTCCTTTGATTTTTTTTTCTTTAATTGCCCCCATACACTCATCAACCAGGGTCTCAATTTAGCCCTTCAGTCAAATATTTTGAATGCTACATTTTTGCATTTTGGTTTTTTTCTTCTCGTTTTTGTTTCTTTCTCTTTTAAGGAAGGAAATAAAAAAAAAACAAAAGCTTTTGGCTTGCATAAATTATTATGTGGTTAAGAAAACAACATTAAATGTTTTAGAACAAAACGGAAAAAAATTACGCAGCACATTGCCATTGCCATTCCCTTCCATTCTATCTTATTACAATATTATTTTACTTGGAAAAGAATATTTTATTTTAAGGATTCCCGCTGTTCTTTATTCGAGGGTATTGGTTTCTCTTGTTTCGTTTACTCTCTTCATCTTCTTCAACAACTGAGTTTTTAAGATCCTTATAAAGTGAAGGGATTAACTTGTTACTGTATGAGTGGTTTGGTTTTGTTTTTTCTGGCTGTGTTTTTTTTTAAATATTCTTTAAATAATTTATATATAAAAAACCAACACCAAATACTCGGGGTGTTAAAAGAGACTGTTTTAAGATACATTGACTTTGTAACTACCCAAAGAGGAAAAGAAGGAGTAAAGAGGCCTTTTAGAGTGCCTTGTTTTGCTGGCTGCAGGCTATTTCATGTATACTAGTATGGGCCAGCAGTCGACACAATCGACTGCAATCTAGAAATAGCTTATTTGTACCGTTATTTCTAATATTTATTTAATCATATGGGTTAAAACTTTATTAAATATGTATATACATAAGTAGAAATATATTTATTTAATGTTAAAAAACACATCGCACTGGATTATAAAGAGGGTATTAACTCAAAATGTAATAATTCTCAGTAGAGAAGAACAATTTTTAATTTTATGAGGCATATTTCTTTTAGGCATATGAAATTTAGTGACAATTTTTCTAAAAAGTATATATAACATAAGTTCCCTAATCTCAATGTTTATAACAAAGCCTTTTATATATTTTCCATTTATATTTATTTCGTTAATGAACTATGTTCTTATAACCTCTCTATATACATGGGTATATATGTTTTGTAAATACATGATTATCATATAACAAATGACCATGATCGGTAGTGTCTGTTATATAAAATCGCAGCCCATCAAAAGATCGCACTTTATTTTTAAAAAAAATGCAATAAACACATTCTTTACAATGTAACTATATAAATAATGTAACAATAACATTAAAATTATTCATAAGCAAAAAATTTAAGAAATCAACGGTAACATTTAAAAAAAACAACTCTTCCAAAAAGAAAACAAAATATTTAAAATTATGTTTCTATTTTTTATTTCTTATGGCGATTTCTTTTCTGAGAAATATGTTGCATAAATGGTACATGCTCTATCTCTTTTGTGTAGAGCATGTACCATTTATGCAAAATTTTTCTCAGAAAAGAAATCGCCATTAGTCTCTACTGTTCTCCAATTTAATGCATAGCAGAGAACTCGGCATGTTGTTGTTCTTTTTTACTATGTAAACACAAAAACAAAGCATACTGCTTCTGTTATTTGTTTACATTGTTTTTGCTTACACGTATGTGAATTGTTTCAATGTATTAGTACCACTTTCTAACGCATGTAACTCGTAAAATACTGAACCGATTTTAACAAATTTACATTAACAGAATCTACCAAAAAATATCTTTCGATTGATATATCATTTGTTAATACAATATATAGTTTAGGCGTAAAAGGGATCCAAAGAAATCCACTTGCCTATTAATACATATATATGATGATATATTATAGCTGTTTTTATACCCTCCACCACCACTGTGGTGAATGAGGGTATACTAAGTTTGTCATTCCGTGTGAAACTTTTTTATTATACATCTAAGACCCCATAAAGTATATATATTCTGGGTCCTTGAGTAATTCTAAGTCGATTTAGCCATGTCCGTCTGTCTGTCCGTCTGTTGAAAACACGCTCACTTTTGAAAAACGCAAAAGAAAAGAACAAACTTGGTCTCAAATTGCTTGTAGTTATCCTAAGCAGTTTGGGATTGAAATCCAGCAACATCGGTTCAGTAGGATCAGAACTATGAATCAAAATGTGGAACCACCACCCTGAAAAAATTGATAATTTTGATACAAAAACTAACATAAATGGTTTATTAATGTACGGAATGACATAACATTTTGCTCGAATTTGGTTTGTACGACTGCAAATCATACTGGTAAATTTCGTGACGATCGGTCCATAATTTACACTAGGCCCCATATAAACCTTTCTTCCGGAAAACAGTTCAGTACGCCCAAAACCGCAATAAATAACGCTAGCATACTTATATTTAATATGTCACAGTTTTATAGGACCAGAAATCACACTGTAAAATTTTTTGAGGATCGGTCCATAATTTACATTCGGCCCCATATAAACCCTTCTTCCGGAAAACAGTTTAGTACGCCTAAACCCGCAATAAATAACGCTAGCATACTTAAATTTAATATGTCACAGTTTTATAGGACCAGAAATCACACTGTAAAATTTTTTGAGGATCGGTCCATAATTTACATTCGGCCCCATATAAACCCTACTCCCCGAAAACAGTTTAGTACGCTTAAAACCGTAATAAATGACGCTATCATACTAAAATTTGGTACGTCACAGTTTTATAGGGCCAGAAATCACACTGTAAAATTTTTTGAAGATCGATCCATAATTTACACTAGGCCCCATATAAACCCTTCTTCCGGAAAACAGTTTAGTACGCCTAAAACCGCAATAAATAACGCTAGCATACTTAAATTTGGTACGTCACAGTTTTATAGGGCCAGAAAACACACTGTAAAATTTTTTGAAGATCGATCCATAATTTACACTAGGTCTCATATAAACCCTACTCTCGGAAAACCGTTTATTGCGCCTAAAACCAAATAAAGCTCACTTTGGGAAAATAATAAAATTCGCCTTAAACCATCACAGATATAGATATTGCGGTAAAATGTCTTACTTAAATTCATATGGCCAGAAAAAATATCATGCAAATTTGTGAAATTTTCTGTTAACGCTAAAACTAATTACACTGCTGTATTGAAATTTATTCTAATTTATATTTTGTAATACTAGAAATCAGTTTTCAGAATTTTGGGATGATTGGGCCATAATTTACCATAAGTCCAATACAAATTACCCTCCTAAAAATTATTTTAGTAAGGTTCAAAGTCCTAAATAGAAACGCATATAATTTTCTTATTGTCGGTCATAAATTTAATTCAAGTCTAAACCGCAACTAATTTTAATGCTGACGCTCGTTTTTGTGAAGCTTAGTTAATAATATATATGTATTTATCATATAGAGCTCACTCCTGTCGGTGGAGGGTATCAAATATTCGGCACAGCCGAATATAGCACTCTAACTTGTTTTAATTTTAGGTTGCTGATTTCCAATCTAAATAAAATTTTTTCCATCAGGTAAATTTTTTTAAGTTACGGGTACATTTCTATCATGATATTTGTACTACTAAGAAGTGAAACATGATGCCATGCCGGACTAATGTGGGAGCATTAAAAATATACGCTTTGCACAAGATAAATTATGAAAATCTTGCAAAGGAAATTTTTTTTAAGAGTTATAATTATTTTCTAATATTTTTGTGTTAAAAATGGCTATTTCATATAACATATTTACATTTTATACCGAAGACAGTATCACAATACCTTCAACAAGTTTTTTAAATGAACATGACCAATATTTACTTATTGCAGCGACTATAGAATTACATGGGAAATCTTGTAAAGAGCTACTCGTATGAGAACGCATTTAAATAAAGTTGAATTAAAACTAGAATAATGTCTTATTTAATGAGGGTCATTTAAACAATTTTAATATATATTTTATTCGATATCCCGCATTAAGTAATAAAAGCATTGAAGTATAAAATAAAATTATCTTTCTTCAAAAAAACAAAAATGAAGTCCTTGCGTTTTTTTCCCGTTGGGTATATACTAACAACTGATTAAATAACTGATATATCGGCGATACTTCAGATTTTCCGATACATCGGTTTCGGCGATATTTTACTGTCGAAACGACGATACTTTTTGCATTTTTTTTACAGATTTTTTTAAAAAAAAAAAAAGGAAATTTGCTTATTTTTTATAGCAACTAAGAGAAAGAACGCATTTAAAAGCAGAGCATAATAAACTAGAATAATAAATTTGGTTTGTTTTAAATCTGAATCTGAGATCACACGATCGCCGCAATGCACCAGTTTCCACACTTTTTAATACCCCAATCGTACGACTACACAATCAAATGGCGGACAATATTGTGCTTACTTTTGCCAATAAAATGCAACCCTGGTACGGCAATCGTGTGACTACTTGATATGCAACCGCGCGAGTTAAGTTTTAGCTCGAGCTGAAGGGAACAGAAAAGTCAAAAGATGATGCCATTTCGATTGTTAAAATACAATTGATTTTATTTTTCATCTTTCTTCAACTTAAATAATAAAATATCTTAAAACTAAAGTAGCTAATTTGGATTCTCTGAGTATAAGAATAAGCAAATAGCTAAAGTTCAAAAATTAGTTTAATTTGGTTTCTCAGAATTTATATGTCAAAAAAAATATCAAATAGTAAAAAATTAATACAATAGCTTAAATAAAAGTATTTTAATTACTTAGATAAATGAACACTCACAATATTCTGTACGTAAAATTAACATAAATTGCAATATAAAATAAATGAATGTTCAGTTAAAATCCGGTCTACTATTTGTCATTTATTTTTAACGAAAAGTTCATTTAATTTTTACTGTCTGTAATACCTCACTAATCCAATCTTTTGAACAACCAAATATGTAACCAATTCAATTGTTTTTATTTATATTTTTAATAAAGATTTACATTTATTAACATATTCAATAAAGTTATTTACATTTATTTAATAAAGTTATTTACAGTTGTTTTCATTCCATTGATACACGTTCGTCCAGCTACAGCTATGTACAACAACTAACTCAACTCAATCAACAGTGTTGCCAGATCTCCACATCCCTCCAATGTTTTTAAGCTTTAGCGTCAACCTCGGGTTAGGTTTCTCGAGTTCCATGTGTGTTTCCAACGGCTCCGCCAAAGAGTCGTATGTTGCAGACTCACCATCGCTAGGCTCCGAAGCTATTGGCAATTTCTTCAAGTGGCTAATGTTACGCCCATAGACTTTATCATTACCGCGTACAATTACATCGTTCCCTTTTCGCTCAACCACCACAAATTCATCTGAACCAAATGTCGGCGTCAGTTTATTTGGAAAAATAACATTCTGCAGTAATACCTTATCTCCAACCTTTAAATTGTTGTCTTTCGCCCCACGATCTTTGTCTGCCTTCTGTCTTCCTTTTTCTTTATTAACAGTATCCATGTCCCTAGCCTCCGCATCTAAAATATTTTCGTTGACATCAAGGATCGATGGTATTTTGTCTCGAATTACGCGGTTGAACAACAGTTCAGTTGGTGCTTTCCCTGTTGTTCCATGGGGAGTGACATTGTACATCAGCAAGAACTTTTGAATTTCCTTTTTGTAGTCCGTTCCATGACTATGAGCTATCCGTAACCGCTTCACGATCGACCGATTCATGTTTTCTACTTCCCCATTTGCCTGTGGTAAGGCGGGGACATCATAATTTCTATGTTTTTGTCTGCGCAGTAACTTTTGAATTCATCACTAACAAACTGGCGCCCATTATCCGTAGTAATTGACTTTGGGTAGCCCAGTCTTACGAATACTTCGTCAAGAAAATCAATTATGGAACTCGATGTTATTTTCCTCAGGAACTTTACTTCTTGATATCTTGAATAATAATCGATGACCACAAAAATAAAATCATGGTTTGGTAACGGCCCCAGCAAATCCATTGCCAGACACTGCCATGGGCCCTGTGGAAAAACGCGTCGACTCATCGGAGCTGGAGGTGTCGGTTTTGACACCAATAAACAATCTCGACAGTTCTTAACATATTTTTCGACATCTCGATCAATCAAAGGCCACCATACCTTTGATCGTACACGCCGCTTCATAACCGTTTCGCCTGGGTGACCTTCATGTGCTATCGCTAACACTCTTGTTCTTAACGAGGATGGTATTACTATTTTGGTTCCCCGTAGCAGGATATTTCCCAAAGTACATAGTTCGAGGAGAAACGGAAAGAATTTATTCGATTTATTTAAGTTCCAAGTATCGTTTTTCACATTTTCGACCGCTTCAATCAGTTCTGAATCAGACTGATTATTTTTTACAATTTCAAGAATCGAGAGCGCCCGCGGTATAAATCCTTCTACAATCGAACAAATACTGTTTTCTGAATTTTGATCGAAAGACATACAATTTTCCGTTTTGCACAGCCTGGACAAGGAGTCGGCGATGTTATATTTACCAGCTTGATAGATGACTTTAAATTTGAACGATTGAAGGCGTAGAACCCATCGCTCGATTCGGGCAGGCGGCTTTGACGTGGGCTTGAAAATCGCCTCCAAGGGCTTGTGATCCGTGACCAGTTCGAACTCTATTCCTGCCAAATAGTAGTAAAAGCGTTCTACTCCCCAAACCAAAGCGAGGCTTTCTTTCTCCATCTGCGAATACCTCCGTTCGGTCTGAGACAGACTCTTACTTGCAAACGAAATGACTTGAGGAAGATTATTGTCGTAAATGTTAGAATCAGTTAAAAATAAATTTGCTTGGAATTTTAAATGTTTATTTATTTGAAAATTACTGAACGGAATACTTCTTGAATCAGTCCGTTACTGTAATAATATTGTGAGTGTATGTATGTAGTATTTTGTGATGAGATTAAATGTGTTACTATTATAGTTGTTTTCTTGGCGGTTTTGCTGGGGGTAATAACATAACTCGCGTCAATAAAAATAACGAAAATGTAACAATATTTATTGGATTCTTGTGCGGCAATTAAAGAACACAATACAAGCCAATATTTGCCTTTTTTTAATAAATTTACTTTTGTTGGTTTCTTTTAGCAGGAATGAATATATACATATTTATTTATTTTTCTTTATAATTATATATTTTCTTTTTTAAGTTAGTGCAATAGCTGTTCAGGATGAATATTTTTATTCAACATACTTAATCAAATTAAAATAAAACGGAATATTATTTCTTTTTAAGGCAAATTTAGGTATGAGATGAAAATCTCTCGAATTCAAAACGTTAAAAAATTATCACTTTCGAGCGATTTTAAAATCTATTTTTGAATTAATGTTCAAAACATAGTTTCATTCAAAGAATATATACAGGAAAACGGAGGAAAATGTATTACAATTCTTTAAAGTGAATTTATTTTATCTTTTTTAACAAATGTAATCTGATAATTATTTCTTTCTAAATTGTTATTATATTACCCATTTTTTAAAATATTATATTTTTTTACCGATATATGTTGTTAATATTTCATTAAGAAAATATTTGTAAACTTAACAAGTTAGAGTGCTATATTCGGCTGTGCCGAATCTTTGATACCCTCCACCGACAGGAGTGGGCCCTATATGATAAATACATACATATATATTATTACCTACTCTTCACAAAAACGAGCGTTAGCATTAAAATTAGTTGCGGTTTAGACCTGAATTAAATTATTGACCGACAATAAAAAATTTTATGCGTTTCTTGTTAGAACTTTGAACTGGCTTGAGTAAAATATCATGATTCGTAACAGATTTAGGCGAACTAAAATGATTTTTAGGAGGGTAATTTGTATTGGACCCATGCTAAATTATGGACCAATCATCCCAAAATTTTGAAGACTGATTTCTGGTATTACAAAAAATAAATTAGAATAAATTTCAATACAGCAGTGTAATTAGTTTTAGCGTTAACAGTAAATTTCACAAATTTGCATGATATTTTTTCTTGCCATATGAATTAAGGTAAACAATTTCACCACAATATTTATATATGTGATGGTTTTAGGCGAATTTAATTATTTTCCCAAAGTGGGCTTTATTTGGTTTTAAGCTGTTTTCCGAGAGTAGGGTTTATATGGGGCCTAGGGTAAATTAAGGACTAATCTTTTTTGGCAGTGTGATTTCTCGTCCTATAAAACTGTGAAAAAGAGCTTATATGGGGCCTAGGGTAAATTATGGACCACTCTTCACGAAATTTGGCAGTGCGATTTCTCGTCCTATAAAACTGTGACGTATCGAATTTCAATTTGATAGCATTATTTATTACGGTTTTAGGCGAGAAGGGTTTATATGGGGCCTAGTGTAAATTATGGACCGATCTCCAAAAAATTTTACAGTTTGATTTCTGGTCCCATAAAACTGTGACGTACCAAATTTTGGTATTATAGCGTAATTTATTACGGGTTTAGGCGTACTAAACTGTTTTCCGGGAGTAGGGTTTATATAGGGCCTATTGTAAATTGTGGACCGATCTTCAAAAAATTTTACGGTGTGATTTCTGGTCCTATAAAACTGTGACGAACCAAATTTTAATATGATAGCGTTATTTATTACGGTTTTAGGCATACTAAACTGTTTTCTGGGAGTAGGGTTTATATAGGACCTAGTGTAAATTATGGACCGATCTTCAAAAAAATTTACAGTGTGATTTGTGGTATTATAAAACTGTGGGGTACAAAATTTAAGTTTGCTAGCAGTGTTTAAAATTCAGTCGCCAGTTTGTGTTTTTACACATGCAACTATACTGAAAATAGTTCGAACCATCATTTTTCATCCGAACTCATACTTAAAACAGTTGAACTATGTGCGCACAGTTACTGAAAAAATAGTAACACAATTCATTTTTTTTCAGCAGTCAAAAGAATCAGCAGCAGACTCCCTCCATTTTAAACACACAGACTGCTGAACTTGCGACTGAAAACCAGAAGCTGCTGTGTTTACAGTTGACGTAAACTCTTTTTTTTAGTTTACTAAACAACGTAGCTAGAAACTGGCAGTTCGACTATACAGTAACGTAAACACAAACTGGTTTGTTGAATGAATTGAGTAATGTTAAGTTGAAAACACATTTGTTTTGTTGTTTAAATCAAATAAAAGAAAGGAGAAAAACAATTATTTATAGAATGAAACAAATAATTTGTAATATTTCGAATGCCAATTACAATACATACTTTTTATTTAAAAATATTAATTTTTGTTTTATAAATTTTATGAAAAATTAAAACACTATTTTTAAACTTGATAATAATTCAGTGAAAATCTCAACCATTAAAACACACTAAAGATAATAAGAAAATAAGATTTTCTTTAGTAAAAATAGTAAATATAAGAATTTTTCCTGTTACTTTAAAATTTTTTTTTAACGTTTATTAATTGAACAATATTAAATTGTACAAACTTAAACTATAATAAACACTAGTAAATAATATTAATTTTTACACATTTATTAAAAAGTCTCAAAGACAAGGTCGCGAGTATTATTATTAGAATGGATTAGATTTTGATTTTCAGAAATAGGTTTTGATTTTGAACTTCAAATGATGAAGATAAATATTATATTTAATTTAAGAATGTTATGAACAAATTGTTTAAAAACATTAGATTTATATATTATATTTGTAAAAACTATGGTCGAAAAGTAAAAAAGCCAAAACCAGATTATTCATCTAGCCACCAATTTGTTTTGGTTTTAGAACATTGTAAACTACGAACTCCTGTATTGGAGAATACTTTTGTCGTAACGTACATTATAATTATTTGTTTCGTTGCAATTTACCGCTTTTATACTGGCCCGTCTATAATTCTGATATAAGACTATTATGCGATTTTTATTTTGTACAACCCCTAAACTATCGCGGTACATATACCAATGCATCAGTTTGAAAAAATCCTTTTTGCAATGTCTGATCTATATATATAATATTGTAACGTTACTGACTGACTCACTGACTGATTCATCATCGCACAGCCTAAACGCCGGAAGCTAAAAACTTGAAAATTGGACCAGGGGTTGGTCTCTCCCCAAATCGATCCACTAAGACGGGATTTTTGGAAATTCGAATGTTTAGGGGGTAAAAAATGGCAAAAACGGGTAAATTCGGTAACCTTATATCTCAACAAACTAAAAGAGATACAAAAAAAATTTAATGCTTTTCGTTGTTCTTTAGAAAAATGGTACTTTTTGGAAATGCAGCCCCTTTAACGGAGTAAACGGGTAAAATCTGTATTTTGGTACTTTTTTTGTCACCCCATCTATCTTTTAAACTAATAAACATCGAAATAAGGGTTATATCACATTTGATACTTATCTAAAAAATCCAAATACAAATTTGGTACTTTTTCGAAATTCGGACGTTTAGGGGGTAAAAAGCGTTACTATTTTTGGTACTTTTATACAAAAAATTTTTTTTTATTCATTGATATATACGTATTAAATTATGGGTAAAAACGGGAAAATTCGGTAACCTTATATCTCCAAAACTAATAGAGATGCAAAATAAATGTAATACTAATCGTTGTTCTTTAGAAAAATAAGCGGACAGGTGTCTGGTACTTTTTGGAAATTCAGACCTTTAACGGAGTAAACGGGTAAAACCTTCATTTTGGTACTTTTATATATCTTTTAAACCCATAAACATAGAAATAAGGGTTATATCACATTTGAAACTTATCTAAAAAATCCAAATACGAATTTGGTACTTTTTCGAAATTCGGACGTTTCAGGGGTAAAAAGCGTAACTATTTTTGGTACTTTTTTTATAAAACATTTTTTTTTTTATTTATTGACATATTCGTATTAAATTATGGGCTCCCACTACAATATTGAAATTTTTTATGCTTCAATGGGGAGAAAAAAGTACCAAAAAGGAAAAATAGGGAGTAAACGGGTAAAATCTGTATTTTGGTACTTTTTTGTCACCACATCTATCTTTTAAACCCATTATTATAGAAATAATTGTTACATCACATATGAAAGTTATCTAAAAAAGCCAAATACGAATTTGGTACTTTTTCAAAATTCGGACATTTAAGGGGTAAAAACCGTAACTATTTTTGGTACTTTTTTACTAAACATTTTTTTTTTATTATTCAAAAATTTTGTTTTTATTGTTGTTCAATAAAATACATACATATAATCTGTGCAAAAAATTATTTTTTTTTATTTCATGCAATGAAGAAATAAATAGGAAACTTGATGATAGTAGTACACTAACAAATCTGCTACCTGCAAATGTTGCCTCACCAGCAACAACAATTTTAATATGTGATGATATGATTAATCCAAAAACAGCTATAGAAAACTCAGTAACGCAAGTAAAACATACTCAAAGCCCTCAAGTACAAGTTGGTATTGATAGGATTATAATAATGCTTAAACGGGGTCGCAGCCCTACCTCTTCAGCAGTTGCTTCGGCCCCAAAAGTATTAAAAGATGGTGCATATGATAGAATAAATTTCCAAAATCGTTTTTCAATTCTGGATGAAGTATCCTCCGAAGCACCAAATTTTATCAAATCTCCTAAGCCATCCCCGATATATCTTAGAGAGCAGAACTCAAATGAGTTAATAAAGAGTTTGATTTCGTTGATAGGTGATAATTTATTTTTGTAGCTGCAACAAAGCGAGGTAGTATAAACGAGACAACAATACAGGTGAATCAGAAGGATGATTTTCGCAAACTGGTTACTAAATTTGAAGCATTTAATAAAAACTTTTATACATACTAACTAAAGAGCAGTAAAGGTCTTCAGGTAGCGATTAAGGGCATTGACTCATGCTTGGACCCAGACGAAATAAAAATATTTTTAGAAGACAAGGGCTTCAAAATAAAAAACGTAACAAATATTTAAAATAGGGAAAAAATCCCCAACCACTATTTCGAGTGGAGTTAGAACCACGTGGCGTTAAGCTTAAAAAAAACGAAACGCATCCCATCTACAATTTCAAATACATTCTGTACAGAAGAATCACTATAGAGGAGCCGCACAAAATAAATGGTCCTTTCCAATGTTTAAACTGCCAAAAATTTGGTAATACTAAGGCATACTGGCATTTAACCCCTGCTTGCGTCTTATGTGGTAAATTACATGGTACAGTTCTTTGCGACAAGTCTAAAAACGACCCCAACCTAAAAAAATGTAGCAACTGTGTGGTGGTAATCACACTGCCAACAATAGAGGATGCCATGTATACTCTATCGTCAAGCATTCGGGTGGCCCGAAACCTAATCCCCCTCAAACGCAGGTAACAAATCATTTAAACACTAAGGACATTCAGGTACCGCACCCTTGTAATAACGGAAACCATATGCCAATGCAAGGTGCTTCGCCAAATAATGATGGACCTTCAGTTCCTAATTTAAGCCGTCTAGAAAAAACCATAGAAACACTAGTGAAAACAGTAAATAATTTCACGAACACAATTGGTAATATGATGCAGGAAATGCTAAGAATGCAATCGATGTTATTTCAAATTATCATCTAACAAGCCATGCACTGTTTAAAAATTTGTTATTTTAACGCATAAGCCAACACAAAAAATAAGCTAGAATACTTTCTTTAAAATACACAAATTGATGTTATGATGGTTTCTGAAACTCATCTGACCTCAAGAAATACGTTTAAAATTAATGGTTATATAATATATGATACCGAGGACACTCGAGATAGAGCTAGTGGAGGTACTGGCATTTTGATAAATGCTATAATCAAACATAACTTACTACTCACCAATTGCCCCCTCTGCAATTGGTTTTATTAGAGATTCATTTACTAACTTCAAAAAGCCGCCGAACAATGCTGAACGTGATATTTGTTATCAATCTGATTAAAGGCAATATTTGCTCGGAGTTCCTGCTAAAAAGTTTATTTTTTAATGTTCCCCGACGTCATACACGTTATTACCAGCCATTATCAATTGAATACTTTCAACAAAATTATGCAAATGCCGACCCTGTTCGTAGAATATGTGTAAATTTTAATGATCTGTACAGTATTATTGTTATAACTTTGGATATTAACACTATCAAACACACTTTAATTTTATATTTAAATAGATGATGTTAAATTTATTTGTAAAATATTTTAATATTTTGTAATTTTTGTCTGAAAGAAGTTAATCCATAGACTAATAAATAAATAAATACAAAAAAAAAAAAAAAAAAAATAAAATGATCTCTTAGTTGTTTTTAAAATTTTAGGGATATACATATGTAAATTTTATTCGACTTTAAAATTTTTAGAGCTTATTCGTCGCATTATTGTCTTAAGTAAAAGAGTGTTTTTTAAACGCAATTTTTCTTATATAAAGACGTTTAAAAAATTTTTGTTTTATATAAGTTACTCCTGAAAAGATTTCTTAATGATTCTTAAAATTTTAAGCGATTTCTGTTAGTGAACTTACATTTTGGGAATATTTTGAATGCGGGCTATTTGAAATCATTAAGCAAATTTCACCAATTCAAATAAGCTCTGATCTTGGGTTTGTTCTCTTTATATTATATCTCTAAGATCACGACCAGCACTTTCATCATAAGCCATACAAGGACAATAACCCTGCCCTTAAAAAAATTATAAATTGTTAAAGCGGGCTTAGTTTTGTTTATTATGTTTTGGCTGAAATTCACTGATGCAAAATTTTAAGTCAATTTTTAAATTTCAATCGGTACCGGTTGCCGTTATCCAATTGCTTTATAAGAGCAAAATTAGAATAATTTCATGACGATTTGTTTTTATAATTCTTGTGGTTTTAAGTTTCATGTTCATTTAATTTTACATACAGAATACTTTTACTTAATCAACAGACAATATTAAATGCAACCGAAAATCCGTATTAATGTGCACTTAGCTTTTTGAATGAATGTTAGAATCAGTTAAAAACAAATTTTCTTGAAATTTTAAATGTTTATTATTTTAAAAATGACTGAACGGAATACTTCTTGAATAACCTACAGTCCGTTACTGTAATGATATTGTGAGTGCACATTCCCATCATCAGAATTCCTTGCGTTCTACCGTTTGCGCCACTGCGGCGCCTGCCATTCTATTGTCTAACATCAATCTTTAACCGATGGTATTGGTAGATCGAAATTTGCTGTGATTGACTATCAATTTTTAAATTTTTTTATTTACATGTTTTTTCATTTCCTCTAGTTTTTCGTATCTTTTGTCAAGACTTAGTCTTAAAAACTTAAGTACATTTGGCAGGCGCCGCAGTAGCGCAAACGGTAGAACGCAAAGAATTCTGATAATGGGAATGTGGTTATTCTCGAAACATGTAAATTCGACCCATGTTCAATCCAGTGTTCAGTCGGGAATTATAAAAAAAAAATGTAATTCATTTCATGTTGTAAATTCCTTTCTTTAATAAAAATAATTTAAAGAAAATTGAATTTGATGAACTTAAGCCTAATAAAAATGTCAAAAACTTCTACTGTTTTTGGGTAAATAGAGGACATATATATATTAGACCGTCTCACTTTTCATTTTTTTTCGAAATTTCTTCATGAACATCGATTTTCTTTATCTACTATAAAAACCAAGAATTTTAGTGTATAACGCTTAAATAGTGATGAATGGGAAGTGGTCTCTCAAATCGATTTTTCATTTTTTAGGCAAAATCCCTTTTTTTCAAAAAATGAAAAAATCTTGATTTAGTAATTTGCCTCAAACTCAAGCAGTTCTGAATGGATGTGCACATAATTTCATGCATTAGAAAGCTTATTAAATTTCCTAAATGTTTCTTAAAGCAACATTGCCATTTTGTTCGATGGTTTTTTATTCATAGCACTACAAATTCAGATTTTCAAATACACACTTAACATTTTTTTTAATTTTTGCCTACCTATTTATATATAAAAATTGAATGAGGCAAAACTTTTATATTCTGTAAATGCAGTATGGTAGGAAATTTTAAAATAAAGATTTTGGTGTAAATAACAGTCGCATTCTGTTAAGAAAAACTGCAGTTTTAGTTGAATTGAGTAAAGTTGTTTATTTCTAAATTTGCTTCTATTGCATAAATACATTATAAAGTAAGAAGATATTGGTTTTTTCATTTTCAAATTTGCTAAAATTGTGCTTTTGTTGGAGTTTGGATGCGTTTTGTGAAAATGCTCGATGACTTAAATTAAATTATTTTGGGTGTGGCACTTCCCATACAAAGACGTTATACTTTTCTGTATATCTGGAGAACGACACGATCTAAAGTTCCCAAATTAGGTAAAAACATTTCGGTTATCAATATACATCATCCCACAAAATATGGGCGGGATTGGAAAAGTGGGCATGGTACCTCCCGTACAAAGATAAATTGAAAATACTCAAAATTTTAAATTTTAGGGCTCTAGTATGACATATGAACACGTTTTATATATCAAAATATCAGACATTTTTAGCAGAATATATTTTCCGAAAACCCTGAAAGTTTTTTCCCAAAAATGGAAGAGTAATGCCCAAAATAAAATTTTTGTTTTAAACATACCCATTTTCGGAAACAATAGATCTTCCCGAGTCCAAGTATTATAATCTAAAATAATGGTTTCTTCCTAAAGACGTAGGTATATAAATCTGCCAAATCGGTTAAGAAATGGTTAAGTAATTAGCAAAATACTCCAAAAATGGGCTAAAAAGCATCAACATTTTTATAAAAACTAAAATTTTAGAGCTGTTATATGACCTATGGATATGTCTAATATATCAAAAGATCGGAAATTTTCAGTAGAACATATTTGCTGAAAAACTCGGAAAAATCGGTTAAGGTACAAAAAAAGTTATTACCAAAATATAATTTTTTTTTTTATATTTAGAAATAAACAACTTTACTCATTTCAACTAAAACTGCCGTTTTTCTTAACAGAATGCGACTCTTATTTACACCAAAATCTTTATTTTAAAATTTCCTACCATACTCCATTTACAGAATATAAAAGTTTTGCCTCGTTCAAATCTTATATATGTTAAGGTAAGCAAAAATTAAAAAAAATATTAATTTTGTATTTAAAAATCTGAATTTGTAGTGCTATAAATAAAAAACCATCGGTCAAAATGGCAACGTTGCTTTAAGAAACATTTAGGAAATTTAATAAGCTTTCTAATCCATTAACGATAGTTTTTGAGTTATGGATGTGAACGTGTAGGTAATATTTCATACGAACGTCAATTTGGCAAAAAATCTACCAACAAAAAGTAGGGGACTCGATTTTAACGATAGAGGTATGGTTCCTTCGGCAAATTTTCATGGATAACCCATAGAATACGGAAATCATAGGGAAATTGGTGAATTTTTTCACTCCCTACAAATCGACCCGTCCTAATATATACACTTCTAGGGAATTTAGTGCGCCGAATGATTTTTTCTTTTCCTATAATAAACAACACATTTATCCCTTAACACTCTTTAATTTCGTTCTTATTGTAATTTATCCCTTGAATTAAAAACTTGCATTTTATATAAGACTTATTTATTTTAAATTTGCATGGTTTTACGCGTAACATAAAACGCTGTAAGTGTTGTAACAATATTATCTTACAAAATATAACACTCAACAACAGCAGCAGCAAAATCATCACAAACAACATAAAAAGTTTGCTGTTGTTTTTTAAGCGTGAAATACAAGTAAATAATGATTTTTTTTGTTACTAAAAACGCTAAAATACTCGTAAGTAGGAAGAAACTATGTCCAATTAGTTCCGTTACATTTAACAGTTTAGACAAAAACTTCATTCCCAGGCTCTTTTCTGGTACATCTTGGCTTTTCTTGAATCAGCATGAGTTAGAGGACAAAATATCCTTATCTAATATTTTACAACCCATTTAAATGGCGATTAAGCGTTAAGTAATTCAAGTGTTTTTTTAAGTATGCTACTGCTTCGCTTGGTATAGTTGTTGTTATTGTTTTAAGAAAATTAGAAAATTAGCTTTAGAATGAATTAAGTCGCACACAAAGTTTTTCATTGAATTAATATTTAAAAATTCGAGCATACTTTGAGGAGTTGAGCTTTGTTGTTAAAACTACTGATTTATTTAAAGATTCAGTGAAGCATAAATTTTCTTTTTAACAAGTTTTCTGCTAATTCAAAACAAATTCAAAGTTAAGTACTCGCTTCAAGACATACCGCTTTTTAATTATAATTATTTCTGCTTCCTTTTGTAATTTTGTAAAGTGCTTATAATTTGCATTAACCTTAGGATTGTCGGAAAATTTTAACCACTAATGTCTCCTCTGGGTCTGGCCAGACCACAACTATAATAGCTAAAAATAGCAGTTAAATAAAAAGTAAAAAACATGTTGTTTTTTAATGTATGCTTTTTATTTTAAAGTATGAGAACTTATTATATAATTTGGTTATTTCATTATTTTATTCTTCATGATAGTGAAATACAGGGTTAATCTTAAGCATCTACCACAGCTGAATAGGGTTTTGCGTTTTGTTTTTGAAGTTAAATTGAACTTAGCACATAATGGGCCGTAATTTTTTGGATTGATTCATTCGATTCAGAAGATATAGTTTACGGAATTCAAGTTTCTACTTTTTGGATATTTTTCGGATATTTAAGCCTACTAATTTGATCCAATCGATTCCAAATTAGTTTCATTAGATTCAGCACATATCATTTTTAGAATTCACGTCATTGCGTTTTTTGATTTTTTGTTATATTCGAAAAATATTGCAGGCAAAACACAAATTTGATCTGGTCAGACCAAGACGGTAATACTAGGTCAAGGGCATGTCATCAATAGGGGAAAACTTTCTTTTTAGCAGGTAACATTATAAGAATTGTATTAAGTGTAATTGACATGAAAAATTAAAAGGCTATACCCCAGTAATTGTCTAGCTGCTAGCATAATTTATAATACAATCCTGGCTATATAATCAAGACTACAGTATTGTCCAGACTATACAGTAGACTATATTTCAGGCTACACAAATCATTGTTACTGTTAACCATAACATGTTCCGTGGTAACCATAATATGGTTGAGGCTTCTTAATGGAGGTCTAATGCAACGATCATCACGCTATGCATCCGAGCACTTTTCGGCCGAGCACTTTTCGGGATTTTAACACACACAACACGAATGTTACCAAGCCTCACTTAAAAGATTGTACAAATCTATAATTTCATTCAGTTGTAAGCCAGCTTTCAAAAAAAAGGGTCTCCGTCGCATTTGTTGTTTAAAAAAAAACAAAACAGAGTGTTAATATCTTAACTGAGAACTTTTAGTTTTCTCTCTTTTTCAGAATTTCATATATTTTAAGTACACTTTGAATATTTTTCTCCATTTGCTTATATAAATGTGGAAAGCAGAGTGTAGAAAAAGTTTTAATTTTCATCTAAAATTTTGAATAAAGCTGAATGTCTTGTATACAATCAGAAATTAAAAAAAAAATAAGTGCAAACATGCATTTATATAACAAAAAATTTGTTTAATACAAAAAAAAATTTTTTCTTTCATTTATATCTAGAAATTTCTTTCAGTGCACCCACAATACACACCACTACACATATATTTTTAACTGCTTCTCTATGTGATTACCTCTGGTCTAATGTAACCACAATATGGTTGCTGGTAACAATAATGTGAGAAAACTAACAATAGTACGGCTCAAAATTTTTCGTTTAAAATAGTTTTATTAAAGGTGACTATATAGTAAAATCTGCGTGCAAATGAGTCCAAGCAAAAGAATCTATCATAGCCCAAACTATAAGCAAGATTATAAAGCGTGATCCATTTCGAGATTCCCTACTTTTTTAAAGAAAAAAACACAGAAAATTCAAGTTTAATGGGGAATGTTTATTATCTTTTGAAAGAACATTCTTTGCATTTATTTTTTGAAGATTATGTCTATCAAATGTTGGCCGTTGCTACGTCGCAGATGGTCCATCCGTTGAGTCCAATTTTCGATGACTCGTTTCAGCATTTCGACTGGTAACTGGCGAATGACACACGTGATGTTTTTCTCCAAGGCCTGAAACGAAGCGGGTTTGTCCGCATAAACTTTAGACTTTACATACCCCCACAGGAAAAAGTCTAACGGTGTGATATCACACGATCTTGGTGGCAATTCGACCGGCCCAAAACATGAAATTATGTGCTCACCGAAGTGTTCTCTCAATAAATCCATTGATTGATGCGATGTGTGCGAAGTGGCGCTGTCTTGCTGAAACCAAATGTCGCCGAGATCACGAGCTTTTATTTCAGGCATCAAAAGTCGGTTATCATAGCAAGATAACGGTCCGAGTTGCTGCGAACGGCGCCGAGTCGACTCTCCACGGCTTCGTGTACACTCTCAGCTACGGCCGCTATATTTTCTTCACAGCGTGCAGGACGTGATCTATTCGGTCGAAATATTCAATAATGAATGCTGGGTCTCAAAATGGGTGATTGTGTTGCGTATAGTACGCTCAGTAGGCCGATTATGTTGACCATAAGTTGAGCGAAGTGTACGAAACACATTCCTCACAGAACGTGAATTTTCGTAATAAAGTTAAACGATTTGTAAACGTTGTTCAGGCGGAAGTCTTTCTATTATGAAATGCCAAACAATACTAAGCAAAAATAAAATGACAGCATGGCACGGCTCACACGTGATCTGTCAAAAAAATGCTATTGACAAAAGTATCTCTACTTGAATCACCCATTATTACAGAATATAAATTAGACTACAACTTAGGCTAAATATTTGTGTGTGTTTTTGTTGTTATACAGGCAAACAAACAAATAAAATATCACCACAATCAAGTAACCCTGCACACACACTCACAATACAGACAACAAACTAGACTACAGTTCAGCCTATAGTCTAGATTACATCTCAGAATTTAGATTTAACGATAGCGGTCATACTACTCAGAAAAAAATAAAAATTGTCTCTCATCACCAAATTCATAGAATCATGCAAACAATTTTGTGATTTTGCACCTATTACCAAAATGATTATATTGATTACTAAAAATGGTAAAAATTTAAAATATTAATTAAAAAAATGTTAAAAAAATCTTTGCCATTTCAAACAATGTGTTAATTGATTAAATTAAATATAGATCAGGTTTTAACAATTCCCAACAACCATTTACCAAGTTTAAATTATTTTATTTTAAGCTAAAAATCAATTTAGATTTTTTGTTATTTAATTAATACTTTAGTTAAAAATTTATTTCAAATTAACTAAAATGGTAATTAAATCAAAATTATATTTTAAATAAGAAATAATTGATTTAATTATCACATTAATTAAATTGAAATACTTTTCAAACAATTTTTTTAATTGATAGAAAATTACTTAAAATGTTTTCTGTGTATATGTGAATAGACTTTAATCCAAACAATAGACTAGACTGTTGCCAAAACTATGGACTGGACAATAGTTCAATTAGGCATAACGCCGTTTGTACTTTCCGTCTATATTCCTAATTTCTGCATCTAAACATGCCGTCTTAGACATGCCGTTGAGACCGAATTGGGATATGCTATTACTATCGAGTATATCGAAGGCATAATGCTGAAGTCAGAGCCCAAATGGCTGTTAATTTAAGAATTTGCTCCTCGGCTTAACTGATTAAAGTCCATATAATAAACTAAATCAAAGTCCATACTAAAGACTGTAGTTTAAGCTATTGACTACAAAATAAGCTACAGTTCAGATTAATTAATTGATTGTGGTCCCAAGTTAAGGCTTGATTATAGTGCATACTATAGGGTAGATAAATATCCTTACTGAAGGCGAAGCTATAGTCCAAACTATAAACGAGGCTACAGTTGAAGCTGTATTCTTACATTCATAAATTTTTACAGTAACTGATTGTAGGTTATTAAATTCGTTTTCCATACTGTTAAAATTTAATGAAAATATAGTTGTTTTACGAATCAATTTATTTTGTTATTCAAAAAACAAACTACGAAAAAATACTGTTTTTCCGTACTTATATTGTAATGTTGTTTGATTTTTTGTCACTAAAATTATATTTTTTAAAGCAATAACTGTTAAATTTTACGGAAAATTCAAAAATGTATGTTAAATTCATTTATTTAAAATGAAATGTAAATGACACGATCTTTCAATAAATTTTTAGTTGTTTTAAATGAATTTTCTGTGAGATTTACCTACATAATATTTTGAGTGTATCTTTATTCTGTAGTCTAGAATGTAGATGTATAAGGTCAACTCTTCCAACCAGCTGCTGATTCCAAACTAGCAGGGACCGTAACGGTTATATTATTTTTTTTATTTTGGGAATACGATTATTTATTAAAATATTTTATTTGTTGTGCTTGATTCCCTACTTTTAATTTTAATAAAACACTGAAAATGAATTGTTGGAGGATAAGCTGTTCCTATGCGAATTTCACTGGTTGCTTAGGCCAGATTTTTCCCAAAAAAATTTTATCTTCCAACAAAAAATTTTCAGTGTTTTATCATGAATAAAAATAGGGAAATAATTTTTGATAATAAATTTGCATGTGCCCGGCAAATAAAAAACTTAAATGGCAAGCTGCTTTATTTAAGCAACTTGTTTTTTTTAATTTTGTTTTTTTCTTTCTATCCTCTTACAACTACAATTCGTGTTGGAAAAAACCCAGCCAATTGTAGGGGAATGTAAGAAAGAAAAATTGACGGTTTATTGTTGTGTCTTTCTTGAAGCTTTGATATTGTTACATGCAAGACCTGAGTGTTTTAAAATTCTTATTCCCTTTATGGTCTTACTTGTATAATATTTTTAGCTTTTCTAAAGTATTTGGAAAAAGTTTCCTGACGAGCTGGCCTAAGCAACCAGCGAAATGCGCATAGAAACTAGCTTTCCCACAACAATAAATTTCAGTGTTTTCATTCAAAAATTGGGATTATTAGCACATCATTAATAAATGAACTAATTAAGGGAGTTAAGTACACCAAATAAAATTTTGTCATACATGGGCATTTTTCAGTACCAGTACTTTTTCAGTATTTTCTTTTTTTACTGATTACTGAAAAAAAAATCAGTATTCAGTAAATTTTACTGCTAACTGAAAAAAATAATCAGTATTCAGTAAAAAGTACTGATTACTGAAAACAAAAATCAGTATTCAGTAAAAAGTACTGATTACTGAAAACAAAAATCAGTATTCAGTAAAAAGTACTGATTACTGAAAACAAAAATCAGTATTCAGTAAAAAGTACTGATTACTGAAAACAAAAATCAGTATTCAGTAAAAAGTACTGATTACTGAAAACAAAAATCAGTATTCAGTAAAAAGTACTGATTACTGAAAACAAAAATCAGTATTCAGTAAATTTTACTGATTTGTGTAAAAAAATGCAGTAATCAGTAAATGATTGATAGTATTTACTGTATGTTTTTTAACTATTTAAAAACGAAATGTGTTACCCAATAAAAACTGATTTATATAGCTGAGACTTCGAATTATTTAATTTTTTCACTATTTTGAAATTTTATAAAAACGAAATATTATTTTTTATAAATTTTTTAATAAGATGTTTTTGCCGGGAAATAAGTTTTTGAAACTCTTGTCATCAATTATAGACAATGGAGAGGCAGTAGAGCAAATAAAATTCAAAATGTCCTCAACAAAGGAGCCTTTGCGACCTCTAATCCTCCTGTTCTCCTCCTTTCTTGCTTTTAAATCTACAACTTTTTGTGGATGTTCTTTTTTTAAATGTTTAATAAAATTGGAGCTCACACGCAAAGACCCTTTAATTTTTTTGTTGCAAACTTGGCAAACAGCAATTAAACCTCCCATTTTCCGTTGGTGAGGAGTTTTGTCCATCTTATTAAAATTTAAAATCAATAAATTACAAGTGAGAGTGCTATATATTCGGCTATACCGAATCATATATTTATACCCTTCACCAATTTTGTTATGAATAAGGCTGAAACTGGGGTTGTAAATTAATATTGATACATAAGTTAACCACCCGGTGCTATTAATTACATTATCAATTGTAAAAATTGCAACTAATAAAAATAAAAAAAAAGTTTCATATTATAGCGGTACAGACATTCTTTCGTAGAAGATATTTGGATTTTTTGTGTGAAGAAGATCTTCCAAGATCTTCAAATTTTTTTAGTGAAACCTCAAATGATTTGTTGAAAACAGATGAACTCAATGGTGTTAATGCAATTATTTTTAGTGACGAGTTTTTTAAAATTGTTGAAATGGTAATAAAAAATATAAGCATATTTTATAACCTTCACCATAAAATGATTTAATAATCTATCTAACTATATCTAATATTTAAATGAAAACCGGTGTTGTGAAAAATTAGTCTTTATTTTTGTTTAATTTAATTAACCAAGCAAATTAAACCTTATATAGCTGAACGGTCTAAGGGGTTGTTCAGTAAACAAGAGGTTCCAATCCAAGTTCAACCCCAGTTTCAGCCTTATTCATAACAAAGTTGGTGAAGGGTATAAATATATGATTCGGTATAGCCGAATATATAGCACTCTTACTTGTAATTTATTGATTTTAAATTTTAATAAGATGGACAAAACTCCTCACCAACGGAAAATGGGAGGTTTAATTGCTGTTTGCCAAGTTTGCAACAAAAAAATTAAAGGGTCTTTGCGTGTGAGCTCCAATTTTATTAAACATTTAAAAAAAGAACATCCACAAAAAGTTGTAGATTTAAAAGCAAGAAAGGAGGAGAACAGGAGGATTAGAGGTCGCAAAGGCTCCTTTGTTGAGGACATTTTGAATTTTATTTGCTCTACTGCCTCTCCATTGTCTATAATTGATGACAAGAGTTTCAAAAACTTATTTCCCGGCAAAAACATCTTATTAAAAAATTTATAAAAAATAATATTTCGTTTTTATAAAATTTCAAAATAGTGAAAAAATTAAATAATTCGAAGTCTCAGCTATATAAATCAGTTTTTATTGGGTAACACATTTCGTTTTTAAATAGTTAAAAAACATACAGTAAATACTATCAATCATTTACTGATTACTGCATTTTTTTACACAAATCAGTAAAATTTACTGAATACTGATTTTTGTTTTCAGTAATCAGTACTTTTTACTGAATACTGATTTTTGTTTTCAGTAATCAGTACTTTTTACTGAATACTGATTTTTGTTTTCAGTAATCAGTACTTTTTACTGAATACTGATTTTTGTTTTCAGTAATCAGTACTTTTTACTGAATACTGATTTTTGTTTTCAGTAATCAGTACTTTTAACTGAATACTGATTTTTGTTTTCAGTAATCAGTACTTTTTACTGAATACTGATTTTTTTTTTCAGTAAGCAGTAAAATTTACTGAATACTGATTTTTTTTTCAGTAATCAGTACTTTTTACTGATTACTGAAACGCGTAATGCAGTAAAAAAGTAATGCAGTATGCCCATGTATAAATTTTGTAATAAATAATTGTATTCCCAGAAACAACTTTTATAATAAGCAACTTTTATAAAATATATCGATGTATCGAACGTATTAATCTCAAATTATTACCAAATTTAAAATCTTAATATACCTATGTCAATACATATTTACATACGTACAATCATATTTCATGTAATTCCATTCTAACTTTTTATTGTTAAGCCTATAGTACACGGCATGTAAAAATACACATGCGCATGTGGTTCTGACGTAATTTTGACGTCAATGCAAAGCCACAATAAACATTGCGTGTTGTGTGATGACGTCAAAATTACGTCAGAACCACATGCGGATGTGTCTTTTTACATGCCGTGTACTATAGGCTTTAGTTTTAATTTCAAATTAACTCATTTATTTAAAGCAAAACCCAATTTTTAAATTTAATTTTTAAGGTAAGTTATGCGAACGAAGTTTTCGTTTGAAATTGAGCGACCGGCAGTTAATTCTACAATAAAAAAAATTAAAAAAAAAAATAAGTAAAGAATACAAAGAATACAAAGTCGTGACACATACTATGCAAGTAAACTGTGCAATATTTTATTTTTAATATATAAGAACATGCTCAATTAAAAAAATAAAATAAACAAAATATTTTTTTTTATTATTAACATTCCAACCTGCATGAGGGTATTGCTGCTAATACGCCATAATTAAGGCGATTCTTTGCATAGTTCTAGGAACCCTTTCCAGAATATTTTTTCCGCGCTTATTTTTTTGTTGTCATCTTTTAAAAAACCGAAACAAAACTGAATTGTGTAATCTATGGAATGTACAATGGAAAAGCGCCGTTAATTTCTTAATATTAGCTAAAACAAACTTATGATGCAATTCTTAAAAAACAACAGTATTGTAAGCAGTTGAGCAACGGTTAAAATGTTGAATTTTATTATAAAGAGATCTTAAAAATATCGAATTCGTTAGTCGTACATAAATATCGATGTATCGATATATGGGTATTTTTAATATCGGCGATATATATCGATTATAATATTTTGATATATCGATATGTATTGCCCATCCCTAGTTTGTTGTAGTACCTTTTACTGCCTTTGCATAATTGGCATTGTTGTTGTTTGGTTAATTTGAAGAGGTGCTATTATTTTGATAATTAAGAAAAGGGAATTGTTGATTTGATGCAATCTGGTTTCTTGTGCCATTTATATTTCGTAAAAGTGATGCTTTCTTTTGTGATAAAAGTCGTTGGTAAATTTGGCCACCTTTATAATTTGCTGTATGCGTTTGCAGACAGTTAACACATTTGGGAGGAATATTTAAATTTCTGGTGCATTCTGCCGTTTGCTAATCTAGTCCGCATTTGATACATTTAAATGACTTCTGCAGTACGATTTAGTGTGACCCAATTGTTTGCAACGATAGCATTGCACTAGATCACCAACTTTTCTGGGAGGTTCAATAGAAATAATTCCATTAGTAATACTTTTTATATTAAATATATCTTTGTTGTTATCACTTAGATCTACATCTACATAAAACATGGAAGGAGGTAATTTCGTTAACCTACTTTTTACATTAACAACATCTCTGACCTTATGACCTAATAGCAATAATTCCGCCTTTATATCTCCAGACGGGGTTGGGTGATGAATTCCCTTAACCCATTAAAGCCCGAGACATGATCCAATTAAGCTATAATGATTAAACATTTAAAATTTGTTTGTTTATACCTAAATATAAAAAAAAAATTTTCTTAGGTACATCGGATCTGTGGGAGCCTAGATAAGCCCCGTTGCGAAAACGCAACGATGGGCCTTAACGATATAAAAATTAAACTCATTTGTATAAATTTACAATTAATACATACTTTATTCACGTCTTCAGAAAAACAGTTAAACAGATACACACATATACATTAGGGTGGGTCGAAAAAAAAAGTTGTGCCAGTCACTCCCTAGAATGAAAGATATGTCAATGAAGTTTCTAAAACAGAAAAAAAAATTTTTTTGCCACGCCCCAAAATACAGCACTTTTGGTTTTTTATATGTAGCGCTGCCATTTAAAGTCCGATATTATTATATCACATATCGTTGTTCATGGGTTGACAGTGGCTTCATTTTTGCATTTGGTGACTTTTCAATCCGACATCAAACTCTGGGCGCCACTTATGCCATCTCGGATACTTCCCCTAAATATAAATTTTTTTAAACGTGCCAAGAAAGTCCTTGTGAAACTACGTATGTCTAGCTTTTATTATACTCACTTTTATGCCACGCCTCAAAATTGAGCCCCTTTTTTGTTTTTCACATACATATTAAATTAAAGCAGGTAGAAGCCAATACAAACCAAAAAAATTTTCATAATTCATGCTCTAGAATAAAAGGTTTAGTTTGAAAAACTTTAAAAAAATGGTTTTTGCCACGCCCTAAATTTCGGTCCTTTTTGTTTTATATATACAGCATCGTCATTTACAGTCCAATCTCATCGTATAGTATATCATTGTTAACGGCTAGAATATGAATTTATTTTTAGTGCTTTTTTAGTCTAACTTCAAATTCTTGATGGTATTTATGATATCTAAGATCATTCCGTTCTAATGTCTAATTTTTAAAACGTATCATGAAAATGTTTCTAAAGCTGAATACATTATTCATTTTTCCTATGTAAAACTATTTAACAAATATAACTCATATTTGCGACTAACGATCTACTTGACGTTTGTCAACTTATTTAAAAGCCAAATTTTCAAATCTTACTTCACTTTGAGATTTTAATCTTAATGATGAAACAGAACTGGGGCTGAACGATGTTTTAGTAAGTGAATCCGCAAGCAAAGTAACTGATGATGAAGTACAGCCACCTTGAGTCTCGTAAAGATTTACGTACACCAGCTATCTAATTTATAATTTTTCATCTATGTATTTTGTTAAGCATTCATTTGTATGCATTTAACTAGTTTTGTACTTTTTTGTTTCCAGAATAATGCAATTTCTTTATTTTTTTTAGTTCTTGTTTTAACTATGCGCCAAGGTGTCATTATTGGCATTATGTTTTCTTTTAGAAATGTCTTTATTTAGATTTTGAAATAAATATTATTATTTGTTGTATTGAGTATTAAAAAATAAATAACTAAGAAGCAGTTTCAGAAAACTTTGACAGTACAAATACCGAAATTAAAAAAATTGTATCTACGATACAAGTCATGCAAATATACGCGATATTTTTTGATCATATTACAAAGGGCGATGTAATTGCTATGTGAGGAAATAATAAAAGGAACATAATTAAAGGGCGTGTGTAAAATGTGAGTAGTTAAAAAACTTGACTTACAAATAATCAGAAGGGTTTCTCTTCTATTTTTCTATTTTTCTAAATTTAACATAAGAACGGAATGATCTCAGTTATAATAATTATCATAGAAAAGCACTAAATACAAAAATGAAGCCATATTCTAGCCATTAATAATGATATAAGATACGATGAGATTGGACTTCAATTGGCGATGCTATATATGTGTATAAAACAGAAATGGCTGCATTTTAGGGCATGGTAAAATAATTTTGTAAGCTCTTGAAATTTAATATATATGACTTTTATTATATGAAGTCGCTGGTGGATATTTTTTTGGTTTTTGTATTGAAAAACAAAAAAGGGGCTCAATTTTGAGGCGTGGCATAAAAGTGAGTATAATAAAAGCTAGACATACTTAGTTTTACAAGGACTTTCTTGGCACGTTTAAAAAAAATTATATTTGGGGGAAGTATCCCAGATGGCATAAGTGGCGCCCAGAGTTTGATGTCGGATTGAAAAGTCACCAAAGGCAAAAATGAAACCACTGTCAACCCATGAACAACGATATGTGATATAATAAGATCGGACTTTAAATGGCAGCGCTACATATAAAAAACCAAAAGTGCTGTATTTTGGGGCGTGGCAAAAAAAAATTTTTTCCTGTTTTAGAAACTTCATTGGCATATCTTTCATTCTAGGGGGTGACTGGCACAACTTTTTTTTTTGTATGGAGGTCGACCCGGTCTAAATATACATTTTATATTTAAATCAATTATGATATGTTCCGAAGCACTTCGGGTGAACTGCTACGCCAAATTTGTACATTGCCGACATCGCAAAAGTTTTTCTTGGCGAATAGTTTTATGATCGACTCGATCAGTTCGGATCACTGAATTAGTACCACTACTTGTTGAAGCTATTATTCTCTCACACTTTTCAGTCCGCAAAATAGATTCAATTATAATCATTCTGAATTGGAGCTTGTTCTTCACGTTTTCTCAATAGGCAATGTAATTTCCAGGAATTTACTAAAGCTGCATCTAGGGCATCAGCAAAAAGTCGCCAGTACCATTTATTTCCTCGGATTTGAATACTGTAATTATTCATAGCGTTGTGTACCCAAAAACAGGAAAAACTAAATATTTAAATAAAACTTTTTTATAAAAAAAAACTTATGTATGATAGAAATCCAAAAACAGATCAGTTAGACATTAAGTTAAATTTTATTTCACTGTTCTTTATTACAATATCATGTAATCACAAAATGCCTGAGGGTAGGTTTAAGTGAACGTTGCGAAAACGCAACGCAGGGCCTTAATGGGTTAATAACAACTCTATATGCACGATTTTGTTTCAAGTGGTATGTGTGAAAACTGATAGATTTTGCATCTAGAAACTTAATGATTTTAATTAATAGATTAATAATTAAAGTCATTGTTTGGTATTACACTACTTTTTTCTATTATCATTTTATTGATGTTAAACACATTGGGTATGTAGTTGGTTGGTGGTTTTGGAGACATCACTTCAGCACTATCATTATTATTATCATCTTTGTCATCATCATTATCATCGAGTAATTGAAAACGATTTTGTGTCGATGTAATTGGTTCATCACTTAAATGGATCTTTTTATGCTGGTGCATATTTGAGCCGTTCAGTGGATAAAGGGAATGAGTCCATTTCTGGCGTTTTCGAGATATAGCGTGAATACACTTCCTTTTATGACTACCAATGTATGGTAAAAATTTTGTTTTAAAATTTCAACGGAAACCCCCTTTTAAAGACAAAACATTTTTTTGTACGAAACACAAAATTTTTATATTCAGTGTAAAAAGGGAATAAGTCCATCTTTGCATTAATATTGCATTAATCCCTTGTTAACTTAGCTTTTAATCACTCTTATTTGATTCTATTTCTTGGCTCTCTACGACCTTTTGCTACCTGCCAATTTTTTGTGTTCTTTAAATTGTTGTTGTACTTAGTTCATTGCTGCATGGGAGCAGCAATCGGAAGCGAAACTGTAATCCAAATTTATGCTTTATTACATATGAATTCGACCTTTGATCGCTGTTATGATATAGCTGTGGTTAGAAGAGTTTCTAATTTAGTAATTGCAGTGAGTGCAGATCGATCATAACCTTCGTCGTAAGTTACAACCTTCCTGCTAAAAAGCATTTGAAAAAGATTTCGTAAAAATATTTTAATTTTTTGACCTGTGCATATTAAGTAAGTAAAGTTGAATAGTATTTTTTTAAATATTATAAATATTGAGTTTTCTATTTATAGTTTAATAGTGCCAAGAATGGACGACAACAACAACAATAAGGTCAATGTCGAAAGTGGTGATTCCGATTGTTCATCAGTTGGCCTTCTACGTATCTCAAAAAGGCGAGTTTCCGAACGAATGCTCAAAGTCAAAACGTAATTAATTTGCATTTTTACGCTATCAATCTTAACAACAAAAAATTTGGTGGACTTATTCCCTTTTTCCACTGAAACTCTTATCAATAAAAACGTATTTGTATCATATTAACAGGTTTTGTGAACACATACACTTACATATTAACATTATATATTTACAAATTGTAAAAGAAGCCCTTATAATTAATTTTGCAATTTTAGTTTTGAGTTTTGTTGTAACAACTAGTTTTGAAGTCAACGTCAACTGTTCCGTCGTTTTCTCCATTTCAAATTTTTGGACTCATTCCCTTTATCCACTGAACGACTCATTTGGTGAACCTTTTATTCGTCGCTTATTTTCATTTGTTGTTGGTACTTGCTGCCAAATACCATCACTTTCATCGCTTTCATCCTAAATGGTGGCATAATTATTGTTTTAAATTTTGCACTACTTTTTATTTTGATGTTCTTGGTAAATTTGTAATTGTTTTTTTTTTAACACAAATTTGTTTTTTATAAATGGAATGTTATTCCATTTGTTTTTAATTTTTGCAAACTTTGTTGTTATACTTATTAAAAAATAAACTGCACTATAAGTACTTTTATATCTGATCGCAACCGTGGTTAGATGAAGACAGAAGTTATTTTCTGAGTTTTAATTATTTCTCAGAAATAAAAATAATTTCTTGTTTTTTATTTATTCCTGCTTGCAAAAAAAAGTAGTTTTCTACACTTAAATTAATATTAGCCGATTCAAGGGCGAATTTATTCCCAGAGTTCATTCAAAAACTCTTATCTTCTAAATTAAGTAAATTTTTTTACATTTTATTCCATTTAAAATGACTTTTTTCTAAGCAAAAAAATAATATTCAAAAAATAAATTATTTCTGTGGAATAAATATAGATAAAAAAATAACTTTTGTTTATGAGGAATAAATAATTCTCAAAAATAAAACTTAAAAAATATTTTTTATATCTGAGAAATAAATAAATCTTAGAAATAACTTTTATTTCCTAAGCAAAATATAAACCTCAAAAATAATTTTTTTTCCTAAGGAATTAATATAATTCAGAAAATTGTAGGTAAAGTTGAGTTTTTTTTAAAAAAACTTAAAAAATAAAAATTATTGCATGTAAAGGTAGTCCATGTTACAATGATTATCTTGGTGAATTCCTTATGCACGTAGCCCATTTTTTTGTTTTTTTTTATTTGACTTTTTTAGTTTAAATTTCAAAAATAATCGTTATTTGTAGTCTCTTGTTTCTAACATAAAGATACTCAGTTTTCTTTATTTTATAGCAGACGTTTTTTTGACAAAAAATTATGGGTTTACCTTGTGTTCTTTTTGTTATACCACACAGAATAAAATAAAAATTGACTTCAGTGAAAAAATTTGTGATAAATTAAATAAATTAATAGTATCAATTAATAATTTAATTGTCTTGATTAAACGTTTAATTCACATGATTAAATTTTCAATTAAAACCGATCTGATTTTTGAATAATAGTTTGATTGGTAAAAAAAACTGTGGATATTTTTTTTCTGTGCATGGTCCAGACTACAGACTAGACTATGGTCCACAAAGTTTTAGCTATGGGTAATTTCTTATAGCGCTAAAGTATTTCGACTTATACCTTCATAATATTATAATATTTTTTTTTTAATGAAATAAAGTGTCTGAAAGACAAAGTGATACCCGAAGCTCTGCGAATTAATTATTATCTTATTAGCACATTTTATCTAAAGTAGAAGAAATATTTAAAACAAGAGTTCAGCTACTTGCAAAAGACAGATAAGACAAGATGTTCGTATAACTGTATTGTAAATCTCATTCGTGTTTGTTTGTTTAATTGTGTGCAAAGACTATGGAGTACAACAAAAGTAAATTTACCTTTAGTATTTGTTAATCATCCCTTGAGTTTCATAGTGATATCTATACGTAAATAAGAATATCTATAAATGAGTGCATAGTACTTTCTATTTAGGATTTAAATGAATGAAAGTGTACCACAGGTCCTTTTTATCCATACAAACATAATCATTCACTAAACAAGCAATCCAATCAATCTCTAAAGGCTCTTTAGGAAAATTGATCAACAAATCACAAACAAACAAATAAATTTCAAGTGCCTCCTGATAGTCTGATATTGTACTTGTTTTTGTTTTTATTTGTGTGCGTGTTTTTGTTATTATACAAACAAACTAAAAACCCCAACACTAACACAAACACAATCAAGTAGCACTGCACAAACAGAAGTACACAAAAAAAAAAAAACAATAAATAAATAAAAATAAATTAAAATTAATAACAAAAAATTATCGAGAGTGTAATTTGTGTGAATATAATGAACTTAAATAATTGCCACAATTATAAGAAACACATAAATTATTTCTCTTTTTCGAAGAATTCAAAAACAAAACCAATAAATGCAAATACTAGGGAGATCGATTATTCGATTTTTTTCAATAACCGGGTTTCGAATATTATGAAAAGTTGCTATTTTAAAAAACCCGGTTTTAGGTTAAGCAATTTTTAAATAACCGGTTAATTCGGATACCTAAAAACACAAAAATCAAATAAGTTTTTAAAATAAAACGTTAATTTGAATAACAACAAAAGGCAAGGACCAACAAAATACATAGATATGACTTAGATCAGACCTAACAAATATTTTACGATAAAATCCAAGAAAAGTGGGACCAGTAAATTGATCAAACTTTAGCTAAATTATCAACAATTTTTTATTGATTTACTTAACTTTATTTGTAAAAAGATATTTGTATAATGTAATTTAGAAACTGTTGAATTATATTTGATATAGACAAACGTTTTTAAAAAGCAAATAAATTATAGGAATTTTATAAAGTTATTATTTGAAATATTCTCTCAAATTTTTTTTGAATGAGTTTTAATTTGTTGGTGGTTTCGCTTTCTATATTAATCAACCATATTTTTTAAAAGTTGCAAACAAAACCTCTTAGCCATTATTATCTATTTCAAATTATTTTTTTCTGCATTCTTTTTATGTAAAATATTTGTCAATTCGTCGACTACAATTTAAAACATTCCACGACATTGTTTGATTTCTTCAATTTTGTTTTTTTAATTCTTGGTGTCTTAATAAATAAAACTGGTAGAAAATTTTCCCATATCGTTGATTCCGCCGTAATGTTGTAGTTTTCACCTTGAAGAGATACATAAGAGTTTTTAGTGCCTTAACGGGCATTTCGTCCTCGGCAACACATCGGGCTAATATTGCACCCAATGATTTATTTTTTGCAGCGTATTATAGTAAAGTATTATTTGTCGTCTCCTTAGAACTACTTCGAACGGAGATAAGTTTCTTTGGATCACATTAATGTCTAGCATGTATGTATACTAATTAAAGGTGATTTATAACTCGTGACATGGAAGAACCTTTGTAACTTATCATTTTAGGGCACTTCAAGCACCTAACTTTCTCTTTTTAATCGCGTTCGAAAAATACCTAGAGATAATCTTAATATAAAAATATATTTAATTTTTAGAATACTTTTGCACAAATTACTATTTACTTTTTAACTGCACACGTTTTTGTAGTATTTTGAATAGTTTTTGGTTTTTTTTCTACAAGAACACATGCTTTTACAAGCGATTTGTATTTACAGTGTTTATAATGTTTTTTGACCTTTGCTACATTTTGTTATGACATTCTTCATAAAACCAGTCGAATTATAGCCGTTCGATCTCCCTAGTAAATACAGAATTAAAGTCATTCTTCTACGTAATATTTAGAAACATACTAAAAACTTTCTTTAAAATAAACATACACTACAGGGTGGCGCATAATTGATATTGGTATTTTTTTAAGAAATACAAATCTTCAATCTGACTTACGATAAGGGTAACATTTATTCAGTTGTTCGGAAATATGATCACATAAAGTTTTGAATACAAACTCTATCAGATGGTGATCATTGTTTATGTTGAACTGACAAGCTTTTTCCAAAGCATTTTCCATAAATATTCTTAGAGTTTCAGGTCCAAGCGTTTTCACTTCTTCTCAGATATTCGCCTTAAAATGTTGGGAGGTTTTTAGGTTTTTTTCTAGCCCTTAAGAAAAAAAATCAGGAGCCTTTAAGTGAGTGAACGCAACGGTCGGTTAATAATAGAAACACAAGATATCTTATATATAAATATGGGGAAAAAAATTTTTTTTTTGTTGCTTTTTAAGTATCTTATCGTCCACCGTTCATATTCAATAAAATATATATAGCGCTTTAAAGGTATTTTTGTGTAGATTTGCACAATATTCATTTTTGTTCTAAATTTTTAGAATTAAAGTGTTCAAAAAGTGTCTTATTTGCTTGCAAACACACATATGTACATACAACATTTTTTTGTTCTTGAAAATAAAATAAACATTTTCGTTCAATATACATATCGTCGCAAGAATTAAAGAATGCTGTAACTGACAAAACATAAAATGTTCACCAGAGCCATAAAAACCTGTATGAAAGTGGAAAAAAATCATATCACAAAAACTATATAATTTAGGAACATGATTTTAAAAACGTATTTTTATTTTTTCTCGATTTATATATTGGCTGTAAACATTTCCTCTGCGGCTTACAGAAAACGATTTTTCTCCCACAGTCCTATAAAATGCTGTAACTACAATTATTTTTTTTTGGAAACAAAATTTTAGAATTTTAAAACGCTTTAGGTGACACATTTGTTTGTTATTTTTTTAAGTAAAACTTAATAGCTGTAAGTTAAAGTGAACAAAGTGGGAAAAATATTTTTTTTAACAAAACGGAAAGATATGAGTAAATATACTTTTTAATAATTTAGAACTAAATAAATTTATTTTATCATTTATAACAACATATATATCAACAGGATAAGACCTTTTTTCTACAATATTCAGTCTTCTTCATCGGCTTGTGGTAGGCAATCTGCTACTTTATTCTTGTAGTAGGTCTTGAAATTCTTTTGCGTAGTTATGTGCAATAACTGACAAAAAGTGTTATCTTGAATAATATTTAAAACAAGTGATATTTATTTGTAATAACTGATACTTTATAATAAATCACATATGCAAGGAATGGCGTAAGTGTTAGTTTGAAAAATTTTGCTGACGCAAAAGTGTCGTAAGCAACAAATGTAAAAAATTCAGGATTTTGATAGGCTTATGACATAGAAGACACTGGTATTTTTCAAAACGCAGACGACGTAAGTGTATTTTTTTTCATCATACAAATATGGGACCGGGACCAATCGACGCAGTATTTTTGTCTGGTAAAAATGATGCAAAAAAAGTTTTTAAATTTTTTGTCAGTTACAGCGTTCTTTAATTCTTGCGGCGATATTGTTTTTTTTATTTCTAAGAACAGACAATTTATGCCTATTTTTCAGAATAAAATAAAAATTGTCGCTTGGGAATTTGTATTGAAACAACAATAAAAAAACTTAAATTTGTTTTTGTGTTCAATATAAATTTCTAAACGAAAACTTTCATTTTAATTTTAAAAACAGTCATACTTTAATATCAGTTATAATCGAAACTTTATCACATACACATTTTAAAAATAGTTAAATATTAAATCTATATATATAAAACAGGATGTGTGTATGTATGTAACTTATGGACTTCAAAACGGCTGGGCCGATATTGATGAACTTTTCAGGGAATCTTCAGAATATTCAGGTGGGTGACACTGTGAAGTCTGAGTTTTGATTTTCGGTCTGCGGGCGGAGGGGCGTTGCAAAATCCAATTTTCTAATTGCACCACCAATGACATATACTTATTAGGGCGGGTAAAATTGCATGGAACGATTTTTTTTTTTTTTTTTTTTGATGAAGCGTATAGCAAAAACGTAATCTATAGGTGATTCTGAGAAATTTTGCTCAAGAAACCATAGCTCTAAGTCGGATTTGGAGCAAAACAAAATTTCAAAATATAAATTTTTCCATATATACATAGAACAATTTAATTAAATTTTTTTATTTTTAGTAGAGCTATTAGGAATTTTTTGTCGAAAAATAGCCTAAAATGAACTTTTAACTAATAAATTCTGAATTTTCCTCGATTTGTTTCGAGATTTTTTTTTTCTTTTGCAGATTATGAAAGTTCAGATAATTTCCAACAACTTCTATTACGATCAATTTTTTTGTTTTAACTTGGTTACGTATGAGTATTTTTTAACTCCAATTTAGATATTAACATGCATACGCCATGTGGTACAACTAATAATTCAAACTTTTAAAAAAGCACAAAAAAATTCCTAATATCTCTACTAAAATAAAAAAAAAATATTTGTATCAATAAAGATTCTGAAAGGTGATAAAAATGCCTTTCAAACAAGCCCAGATTAAGAAATCTACTATAATTCTATTCGATTTTATGACGAATTAATTTAACCCGCCCTAATACATATATTTGTTTTTTTTTGCTTTTTTTTATTTTATTTTATTTTTTTGAAAGCCATTATTAAACTCTTTAATCGGTGTAGTTCCGAAGATATTTACAAAAAACCTATGTTAATAACAGGCGCGGATTCAGGGGGGGTGAAAAAAGGAAAATCCCCCCCCCCTAAATTATAAAAATATGTTTTGCTTATTTTGATAGTACACGAATTTCCGAATGTACAAAATTTTTGGAAATCCCATCAAGTTTTTTTGTTTTTTATTGAATTTCTATTTGAATTTTCAATAAGTATCCAAGTATTTATCCTAATAGTTATTTATTATATATTTCCAATGAAACATCTAGTTTATTGTATTTAAATACATATTATTATACATTCAATCCCAGCAAGTGCCATCTAAAACCGAAAAATAAACGTTTGGGTTGAATATGCGAGCGGTTGAATTATTAATAAGCTTTAGTATATGCAATATTTTTATTTGTGTTATGATAATTATTTATTATATACATTTGAATATAACCGTTTTTCGTATCATAGTTTCTTCATAGTAGGCTTTGAATTTGGCACTGGCAGGACATAAAGCAAATATTAGGATAAGATTTGATTAATTATTGTTAGTTCATATTTAATATATGAAGATTCAATAAATAAATAATGAAAAAAAAAAAAAAAAAATTTGAATTTTATATGCATTGCCAGTCTACCTTCACATATATACATATGAATATATATATTGGTCTAGCAAAAGTTTACCAAAGAAGAATTATATAACTGTTAAATTTTAAGTGCATTAATAAGAAAAGTTCTTTGATATAAAAAAATGCATAAAAATGAGTGAAACAATGGTGAGTCCGTAATTTTTTTTTAATATAATTTACCTATATAAGTACATATCATTTAGTCGTAAAGGATGTAAGGATGCAAGTCCAAAGGATGTATAAGTTTTTTTCAAAAATTGTGGCATTAGCGCATTTACGACTGAAGGTACATATGTATGTATGTATGTGCAGCAAACATTATTTTTGTCTTTCCATTGTTATAAGCTTTAAAATTCCTTTCTAAATAAAAATAATTTAAATAAAAAAATTAGCTGTAATCAACTTAAACCAGAATAATTATATATGTATCTTTAGATTAAACCCCAAACAGTTCGACTAAAATTCATAACTTAATTTTAAAATTAGTGAAGCATATTCCTTCTTCCAAAATTTTGTTAACAATTGCATATGTATTTTTTTGGTCGAAAAATTGATCAAACAATTTAGTATGATGTAGTCAAATAAATTGTTTCAAATAAAAAAACATTAAAAATAAATAAAATAATTTTTATAGCCAAAACGTTATTTAAAAAGATTAATTTGTTTTAATTTATTTTTTTGCATAATTCAGTTTTTTATTCAAGTTATTTCGATATTTTTTATATTCGTATTCAGAATTTTTGTTATTTCTATTTCATCGCAATTTTTTATAAAGTTTATCCAAGGCGAAATACCGTTTGGTTTAAAGATTGATGTTTGACTATTGGCGTCATCCGGCTCCAATAGCCGAGTGAGTAAGACGGAAAACCCCACTGAAGAGATTGTGTGGTTACAATCGAAACTAGTCTGGACAACATGTCCGTGAAAGCCTGGGTTCAAATCTCAGCGCAGTCAAGAATGAAAAAATTTTGAATAAAATTTTAATTAATTTCATGTTGTAAAATTCCTGTCTTCATAAAAGTAATTTAATGAAAATTAAATTCAATAAACTTAAGCCTAATTAAAAATATCTAAATTTGGATTAAAAACCATTAACAGTTCAATAAAATAACCACAATATTAAATATTGTTTATCCCTAATCTTACAACTTTTTATTAAATTTTGACATAGCCCTGGGCTAGGGCTTCGTTTTTTATTATTTTTAAGAGTAATAGTTGAGTTTTCATATACATTTTTGAATTTATTTTGAAATTTGTTAAACACAATTTCAGGATCTGATTTAGTAATAACATCTTGCCAATTTGTTGCACGTATTAGTTTTCTTACTTTGTTGTTACACAGTTTTATTTGTTGGGTAATGTTATTATTGATTTCTTCGCTCATATAATTATTGTCAGAGAGACAGCAGAAGAGAGTATAATGATCGGATATGGTTGATTTTACTATTGTTGTATGTGCATGAACGTTGATATGTTTGGATCTTACAAATATATGATCAATACAAGTTTGTGTGTTATTGATTAAGCTGTCTCTTGTGCAGAGATTATTTAAACATTGCAAACAGGGGTGCCAGATAATTTTGATAAAAAATCGTCATATTTTCAAAAAAAAAAAAAAAAAAATCGGCATTATAGGCACTTTAAATAAAATAAATCAATAATATCCATTTGAAGAACAATAAAACATATTTTTTTTAACACAAAATATAACAAAGCAGAATAATTCAGCCATATAAAAACATAACATATAACATAACATATAAGCCATATAAAAATATCAAACTTTACGAAAAGAATATTTTTTTAAATAAATTGTTGTTAATTTATTTTGAACATTAGAATAAAATTGTTTTGTAGTTGAAAAAATTTGTTAAAATTTTATTTTAACAAATATTTTATAGATACACATTTAATAGTTTAATTAAATCCATTTTTCTATCAACATCAAAACAGTTTGCGTTATTAAATTTTAAGTAATCTTTAAAAAAAAGAATTCCTAAAAAGAATTCCTTCTTCAAAAATTCCTTCTAAATCTTCTTAAAAATTAAAAAATTTTAACTCTCTTAATTCAGAGTCTAAAATTTGTTTTTCTTTTTTAGAAATAAAGCTGGGGACTCCTTAAAAATTTCCATAAAAGAAATATTTTCCTTTTCTTAGTTTTGTGAGGGTAATCATATTTAAAGATGTATAAGATTTTTGTTCAAAATCAAAACGTTTTATTATTTGAATAGCAAATTCTATATAAAAATTAATACAGTTATTAACAATTTTGTAAATTTCGCTTTTGTTCAGTTTTGATTTTGATAGTAACTCATTATCCAATAATCACAAATACTCCGCATAAAAGTTCAAAAACTTCTTTGTGTTTATAAATTCCGTTGAGTAAATTTAATTTTTTACTCGATTTTTATTAAATTAGTTAATACAAGTTAAAAAAGACTTTCTGTTTGGTTGAGGTTATGACAAGTGCTCCAAAGTTGCTTAAAATTCATAAATTACACATTAACAAGCAAAGTTACCGTGGTTTAGAGTTTTTTTAAAAAAATCGGCATTTTTGGAGCAAAAAATCGGCAATTATGGCAGGCCTGATTGCAAACAAAGCGAATTCATGTTTACGGTGGTGTCGCTACTACAACAAGTAACAACACCAAAAACACAACAATATATTTTTTGTTGCTTTCGTTGACCGATATTTCAAAAACACAAGCAACTATTGACATTTCTCTCTCTAGGTAAGAAAAAAAGTAGCACAGCTGTGCTTTCAACGCCACCTGAAAAATGAATTCGCCTTGATAACAATAAACACGTTGTTGACAAATTTTGTTTTGGTAAATCTAAGTTCCTATCACCAACTATAATCATGTTTTTAAACATCTTATTTATTTTTATCAATTCGTCCAACTCTTCCGTGAATCTTCTTACATTAAGAGACGTTGGCCTGTTAATTGCTAAGAGCGTTAATTGTTCATTTGCCTCTATATTTATTTGTATTGTCTCCATCAAGATTGTATTAATTCGTATAAGTGTGTGCCGTATTGCATCCCTAACGAAAATTTCTAACCCAACACCGCTTCGTCCTTCTCGATTTTTGAAAGTTGAAGTAAACCCATTAATAGAGTACAGTGGACACGCCCCAACACTAATGTTGGTCTCAGCTAATACAATAATTTTTATTTGGGAAATTACATTTCGAATTGTAGCAACAAATGCATTAAAATATTAACGCATTGAACGAATATTCAAAAAGATAATTGATAAGGGATAACTTAGTAGTTCAGATTTTATTTTTTTTTTAAGCTATCAGTTGTTTCAATTTTTATATTTTTTTATATTTCTTTCTTTTTCTATGTATAAACAATCATTCATATAAATTATATAAATGTTTTCACATTAAGCAATACGCTCTATGTCGCCTTCACCATTTACTAAGGTTGAAGACGCGTTTTTATCTTTCTTGGCAAATACAATCCCGTCACGAGTCCACACATACATATTTCCAACCCGATTCCGTTGCTTTATTTTTAGTTGCATATTCCATACCTGCATTAAAGGATTTATTTTAACTGTAAATGTCAAATAGTCGAAATTCGGCCACTATATGAAAAAGTTGAACTTCGTCCTATAGAATATTATATGGAAACAAATTTAATATGTGTAAAATTATTTGCAAAGACCTTCTAGATATCATTAGCTGCTGTTAAAACCGCCAAGATTAAGTGTCGGGGATTTCTTTAATACTTGCGTGCAATCGAGCAACATTATTTTTTAACTGAACCACTCGTCAATATAAAACGTTGACAATTTCTGTTACTTGGGTAGCATAATAACTTCAGAAGATGGTACCATAAAGGACGTAGATTCGATTATACATAAAGCCAAATCCGTTTTCGCCAAAAATGCGCAAGAGATAATTTTCGCTACAGTTAATTGTACGTAACAAATGGTTTCAAAAAATATTTCTGCACCCTTCTGAGAATAGCAAAGCCATATTTTGTTAACAAAAAAATTGTGTTTAAGACACATATTTAAAAAGTTATTGATTTATTTTTTGTTTTCTGAAAAATTAGTTATTGGCGCTTACGTGGTTAACGAAGACACGCGACGATATATAAAAGCTCTTGTGGTTTTGATGTTATTACGGACCTACTCCGATATAGCATAATGAACTAATTCATACATAAAGAAAATAATAGCAGCAGAACTTTATACTGCAATACATATAATTTTGTTGGATTTATTTTTAAAAATTGCTACATGACACTCGATAACAGAGTTTACATGGAGGGCCAATATCAAAGATCCTTTTACTAAAAGATGTGTCATTTTCGGGCAAATGAGTGTAGTGTTAAGAATACGTAGTTGCAGAAATCGGTCTTTTATAAATTGACTTTTTCAAATAAATGTCTACGCTACAAGAAAGTTTGAATAACAAAAACTTTGTATTAATTGTGAAAATGCCATATGTTTTATGTTTTTTTACTTTAAAGGAATAGACTTACAAACTTAAATATTTTTAGCTGTTGTTTCGTTCACTTCCGTCAACATCAGCATCATTATTATGACCATCATCACCGTCAGCTGGGAGTTCAATAATGTGTAATAACGTTACAACCTCTTTTACGTATGCAATAGCGGCTACTACAGCAAAAACAACAAAAAAGTAACAACACTGACGGTTAGGGCAGCAAAAAAAAACAATGTTGCATGCCAAACGTGAGGTTCAGACTTGATTTAAACGTTGTAAAGGTACTTTAGGCATACATGTGTAAATGTGTTAAATACATACGCACACATTCACTTATTTCTATGTGAGCTATAAACGTATGTATGAATGACTGTTTTTTTTGCCAGAAGGCGGTTTTCTCGCGCTCGAAATATTTGTTGATATAAAAACTGGTATCGTTTTTGTTTTTATTTTACCTGAATTTTTTTTTTTAACCGCGTTTAGAATATACTTAAGTCGAACGCATACTCTGCTAGAACAAGCATTTCCATAAACCACTTCTGCGTGAAGAGCATTATTCTGTACGGTTGTGAAATACTTATTCCTACACTAATCTACACTACGACAGATTAACAAAGTTAAAGGTGTATTGTTTTTAGCAAAAAAAAAAAAAAAAAAAAGTTAAAGTTCACATTAGATAATCAATACACTTTTACCGGGTTTAATGTATCGGTTAGCTAATGTAAACTTTAACTTTTGTTTGCATATGCGTGTAACCATTTACAATGCGATAGTCCTTAATATGGTGGATTAGGGTTGTATTATCGATAGCCGGAATGGGTCAAATAAATATCAAGATAATTGCAATCCCATTACACAAATTAGAAATGCGTTCGCTGACGTGGATTGACCAGATAATATAATCTATCGGCAATAAATTGTAAAATAGAACTGAAATGCATAAGACATTTAAAGAAACTCGGAGGGATCTTTTCGTACATCACACAGTTCATCGCATAAAATGCAAACTCTTTCTCGTATGGAATTTTCCGAAGTACTTATCGAAACTAACTAACAAACCTAAATTAATAATACAAAATGATACTGGATTAAGGAATTTGGTAATAAAGAATATTTCAACACATTCTGTGTGTTAAATTTGGCTATAACTGCACACAGGAAAAAATACCAATCTTAAATAACCATGGCGCAACGTTGATTGGAAATCACAGTAAATTTCCGCAAAAGTATAGGCTTTATATTAATTTTTAGATGAAATATGTTAAAATAAGTATCTGAAAAATAAATAAAAATAAATAATATTTTTTACAAATCGTAATTAACAATGCAATCATAATAAAATTTGATATATCACAGTTTTATAAGACTAGAATTTGCAGTGTAAAATTTCGTGAATATCGGTCCATAATTAACCCTATGCCCCATATAGACCCTACTCTCAGTTTATTACACCTAAAACCATATAAAGCCCACTTTGGGAAAATAATTAAATTCGCCTTAAACCGTAACAGATTTAGATATTCCGGCAATATTTCTCCCAACTTAGATTCATATGGCCAAAAAAAATATCATGCAATTTTTTGATATAAGGTCTATAATTTACCTTAGAACCCATATAAAGCAGACTTCTGAACTTCACTGTTTACGCTAAAACTAATTACACTGCTATATTGAAATTTATTCAAATTTATTTTTTGTAACACCAGAAATCAGTCTTCAGAATTTTGGGATGATTGATCCAAAATTTACCAATTACAATTATCCAATACAAATTACCTTCTAAAAATCATTTTAGTTCAGCTAAAACTGCTACGAATCATGATTTTTTACTCAAGCCAGTTCAAGGTTCCAAAAAGAAACGCATAAAACTTTTTGATTATTGGTCAATAATTTAATATAGGTCTAAACCGCAACCGAACGTCAGCTCGTTTTTGTAAAGATTAGTTAATAATATAAATGTAGATGTCATATAGAGCCTACTCCTGTCGGTGCAGGGTATCAAAGATTCGGCACAGCCGAATATAGCACTCTAACGTGTTTATTATTTAAATTGTTGGTTAGACAAAACTTTTAGTCAAATAGTTTTATTATTCAATAAAGAAAAGTGTTTGTGTTGCAAAACTTTAATTTGAGAAAAATCATTTTAGAACAAATTTTAGTCAGATTGGCAAGAAAAATTATTCATAACTCTATTAAGTTCTCTAACTGGTATCATACGGAAAGGACAATTTTACTGCCTGTTCTTCGATTTCGAACGTTAACGTTCGTTTAGAAAATTGCATTTAAAACCAAAACAATTTTTGAAATTTTGTTTTTATTTTAAATGTCATTTTCTATGCGAACGTTAACGTTCGAAATCGATGATCCGGCAGTTAGTTAAATAAAAATTCGACAAATTATTTCAAATATTTTACGCCAGTATGACAAAAATCTTTCTGGCTGGAAATTGATTATTTTTTTTTTTTTGATTGGATCTGCTTTTTTTAGCCCAATATGATTTTTATTTATTTCTTTGTAGGTATTATCTGTGAGTCTGAATAATCAAATGTTGACTTTTAAAATAAAATTGATCAATTTCTATTATTTGTTCTATGATAAGTGTTTTTTTTATGAATCTCCCAAGTTTTTGAAAAGAAAATTAGATAAATAAAACCTTTATTAAAAAAACGAAGTTACCTTTGCGCCATCCAATACTAATTTGTGTTACTTAATGCCTTAAATTTAGTTAAAGATATGGATTATTCTTAAACAAATTTTAAGACTTGGCTCAAATCTGTAATAACTTCTCCCACGTTTGCTATCAAATATACAAATGCTATCTTTGTGCCTTCCAATGATATAAATACATAACATATAGACCAACAAAAAACATTTTAACAAAATTAATGGCAAGTAATTAAATCCAATTCCTGTTAGTTATTTTTTCTTTGCTTTAGCGTTAAGTTCGTAAGCACATGGTCATAACAAAATTAATCTCATTACCTCATTACTTTACAATTCACTTACAACTAAATTTAACATGGTGTATTAAACCGCATGCACTCAAACCAACAAACTTCCACACAAACACACTCCCACTCACACAAAAATATTCAGGTTTTTTGGCAACTAAACCTGTTTTTCTTTTCTTTTTATTAAGTTATTTAAGAATACTCTTGTTTAGGAAAACATTAACACAATAATATATAAATTTATGCATCTAAAACTTTACACATACGTGCAGATTAAAGTGTGTGTGCGTGTGTGTTAGTGCAGGAACGGGTCACAAAATTTAGTTCACACACATTCTACCGTTATAGCAAAAGAAAAAAAGGTTGACCACAGATGTAATTTTTGCTAATTAATATAAAAACACACATTTATATGTAAATTTGAAGGAGCTCATACCCGATAGTTCCAGGATTTATTAGTGGACCAGGCACTTGAAAACCGAAGAATGGTCGTAATGTGACTCGTTAATATGTAATTATTTACTCCTTAAGTTACACAATGACAATTAATTGTAATTTACGTCTTTCAGTAACATGTACAAGTAGTTTTTATTAAAGTAAAGTTAACATTCAAAACATTTTCCAGTAATAATAATAAGAATTTTAATTATTATTAATTAATAAAAATGATTCGTTTAAAAACTAGTTGTATAAAGAGCATAATGACTATCATTCTGGGAGTTCACTAAATCAGCTAAGGAGATTTTTTTAGGACACTTCCAAAAAAGTATATGTTTATTTACACAAATTACTTAAAAGTATAGTACTTTTTACACAATAAGTCACTTTTTACACAAGAAGTCACATTTTACACATAAAGTCAGTTTCTACATTTTAATTCACTTTTTGCAGAACAAGTCACTCAGACAAAAAAGAAAAATTAAACTTTCTATGGAAAATTATCTAATAAAGGGTGATTCATCGTAAGGTTTGATGTTCAGTATGATTTTTACAGATTACGCGTAACTCATATTGCTTTGTCATTTTTGTTCAGTATCGTTTGGCAAGTCATCATGGAAAGAATCACATTGCAACAGCGTCTTTAAATTGTTCACGTGTATTACGTAAATGTGAGAAATGTTTTTCGTGCGATTCGAGGAACTTACGCTGTTCAGTGATAAAGCACATATCCGGCTCAATGGATACGTTTATAAGAAATATTGCCTATGGTGTGCTTTATGGGATGGTGAAATTATTGGGTCATATTTCTTCAAATATGAGGAAAATCAGAATGTAACCATCAATTGTAACCATTACCGCAACATTGTTAACGGACAATGTGCTTCCTGATATTCAGGCGCATGGTCTTGGTGAGCTCTGGCTTCGAAGAAGTCACTACGAGCAATACAACCTTATTGAGAAATCATTTTGGTGAGCACTTAATTTCACATTATGCTACGGCAAATTGGCCACCTAAATCATGCGATATCACACCTCTGAACCAATTTCTCTGGGGATATGTAAAGTCTGAGGCCTTCAGGAATAAGCCAGCTTTGATTGACTTTGAAAATGCTGTTTGGAATGGAGTCATAAAGACTTTTTACATAATCCAAAGAAATAATATTCCAATGGTTTCAATTAAGTCACGTTTAGTTTCATATTGCTTCTAGGACTCATACACTTTTCGCGCTAACCATCCTCAAACATTTTTTATTATATTCAAGTCTGGGGAGTACGGCAGCCAATCGAGTAATGCCACATTTTGCTCATTTTTTCATTTCTTTACAGCATTTGCAGTATGAATGAATGTTTTGTGCTAACAATATTGGAAAATGCTTTTTCCAAAACAGTCATGTAAGAATTAGCATTCATTATTGAACTCAAAAATTGTAATTTCACAGTTCCATAGTACGATATTGCTCTCCAGACGATAAACAATAAATATCCTCTTAACGCAAATCATGAAAATAGAATCTGTAGCCATGAGGTCCCTCTAAATTGAATTATTTTCAGAATACTCGGTACTACTCTTTTTTCCATGTCATATGTCTCCGACCAAAAAGTAATCTATTTTATTTTCTAGATGTGTGGTTTCTTTGTAGTTTTCAATCGTTTGAGGTAAGAAGCTTTTTTTATCACCCGCTTTACAGTTTCTAAGCTAGCCTTTACACCGGATTTTTCCTTGAGTTTCGCTGCAGAGTCCTAAGGGTTTTTTTGTTTTTTGTTTTTTTTTTTTTTTTTTGGTTAGGACTAGCAGTCAGGGGATGACTCCTACAAATGCAATGCATTGTGTTTGAACTAGGAAAAAAGGTTTTGGGAAGGAGGATTGAGGGAGTAGTGTATGTGTACATTCGACTAAAACTTATTCATGTTGAAAGCGAGAGGGAAGACTTCAGCAGAAAGGTTGCTCCACATACAAACAAACGTATTGGTTTCATTATCCATTGTAGTAAGGATAAAACAGGCAAATACAACCCATATTGCGACGGTACTCAAGGGAGTCAATAAAATTGGATACCCTACTGTCACCAATGAGAACCTTCGCCCTCTCCTGCATGCGGTCGAGAAGCAGCTGCCGATACATGTCAGTTGTATTCCATTCGCTGTCGGATATAGGAAATCAGCTGGAGTGAAGTTTATCTAGCACTATTTCAAAAAACCGAGGCACTCTTTCGACATATTAAATATACATATACATATTGTTCTGTTCATCGGAAATCGGAAATCACATTGTATCCACATGCCCAGAACATCAAGAGATTTTGATTTGAGGCACTTCTGATGTTTATTCTTTTATCTACCGCCTTTTTTATTTTTCCGATAACTGGATGGGTTGCGCAGACAATTGTTGACCACACAGCGAGTTCGACCGATTTTATTCGCCATTTGGCTTATATTAAGACCACATTCCTTATATGCTTTTTTCCGATTTTCTGATACATCATTCGTAAGATGTTTTTTTGGCAGAAGTGCACAACGTACATATTACTTAAATCGGTTCAGTATTTTAGGAGTTATAGGCATTAGAAATTGTTACCAATGCATAGAAAAAACTCGTGTACGTGTGAGCAAAAAATGTGTGCACATAACAGAAGCAGTATGCTTGTTTTTGAGTTTATATAGTAAAAAGAATAACAACATGCAGAGTTCTTTGCTTTGTCTTAAATTGGAGAAAATAGAAATAAAAAAGAGAGGGACAATTTTAAATATTTTGTTTTCTTTATGAAAGAGTTGTTGTTTTTAAATGTTACCATTGAATTCTTAAATTTTTTCTGATGAATAATTTTAATGTTATTGTTACATTATTAATATGATTACATTGTAAAGAATTTGTTTATTGTTTTTTTTTTTTTAAATAAAGTGCGATCTTTTGATAAACTGCGATTTTATATAACATGCACTACCAATCAGGGTCATTTATTATATGATAATCATGTATTTACAAAAAATTTACCCCCATATTCGTAAAAAATATTTTTGATTAATAAAAGGTATATTAAACAAATTTTCAGAGAAAATTCGTTTCGTGAACTTGCTATAAACCTAAAATATTTTTTATGAATATGGGGGATAGTCTATAGAGCTATATAGAGGTTATAACAAAATAATTCATCAACCAAATAAATATAAATGGAAAATATATAAAAGGTTTTTTTATAAACATTGAGATTAGAGAACTTATGTTATATATTCATATGTAGCTTTTCATTTAGAAATCCTAATCAGTTATTTTAAAATATATTGTACATATGTTTGTAAAAATAAATATTAAATTTAAATTTATGTCAACTTTTTAATATATATCGTACTTAATATATGCCTTTAATATAAAGTAAAAAATTGTTCTGCTTTTTTAAATTTTGAGTTAATTTCCTCTTTATGATCAACTGCGATATATCTGTTAACATTAAATAAATACAGACATTTGTGACGCGCGAAATAGAAAGGGACCTAAGGGTTTTTTTTCAGGAGAGCCATATTAAAGATTTAAATACGTGTATATTTGGTGTACCATCACTGAGCGTGTTAGAAACGTGTTGGTCAACCTTGAAAACGCGCGTAGGTCGTCCTTACCTCTTGTTTTGTGTAGTTGGTTTTTACTGTTCCCTTTACCTTACTGGTCCCTTTCTCTATGCTCTGTCACATATATATATATATATATATATATATTTTTTTTTTTTTTGTTTTTTTATTTTTTTTTATTCCTACAATAAATCCCGCGAAGCTTTTTTTGCTTGTCTGCAGGAGACCAGAGTCTCTGGCGATAATCGAACCCCGGTACTGATAGACTAGCTCACTACCAGCTAGCCTACCGGGGCACCCAGACGTTTGAATGGTTAATATTAGAAATAACGGTACAAATAAGTTATTACTAGATTGGTCCATACTAGTAATTTTAATTAAGAAATACAACAATTATAAACTACAAAACCCGTTATAGGTTTTAAAGATGGAAAGCAATATATTAAAAAAATAAATGTCGTATTCAGGTGAGCGGAAGTGCATAAGCTGTCAAACCATAATTATCGAAAAAGTCTCTTTTTACTTGTGTGAAATATTGACGTTTTTTAGTATGAAGCCGTAGTATTGATCTCAACGAATTACTTCCAACGATCAGTGAGATCCAGCAGTATAAGTTAGGTGAAGTTTTATCATTAGTTAGTAATAAATAACAGGGTGTGAATCCAAAAAATTAAAAAGTAGTTCTAATCCATTTCTATTGATAAATTTTAAATAAGAAAGTATTTTAAAACTTTAATTTCGCGGTGCATTATTTTTAAATACTGTTTTATAAAAATGGATTTACGTGTTTCTAAAGCCTTTATAATTTAGAGATTTAAACATAATTTTGCAAAAATATTTGAATTTTTTTTATTTGCTTTTTACTGCGAATTAAAATGTGGTTATTTTTCGCCGTAGGCCCTTCCATGTATATACATTTATACAAAAACATACACATACATGCATTTGAACAACATATATAGAACAAAGAAGCCACAGGAAGAAGGCTAATGAACTTGTTTTAACAAAAACACTAATTTTAGTTACTTGCAATAACAAGATAGAAACGATAGAAAATTAAAATGCTATTGTCTCTATTTGTGCATAACTGTACTACAATACTATACACTGTAAGTGTGCGAGGACCTGCGTTATTTGCTAGTGGTGTTGGTTGTTGTGCTTTTGGATTTTATGACTTTTTTGGTTTAAGTGTCATCAACTATAGTGCAAGGAGAGTCCGGGAAAAAACTTATAAGTCTAAAAGATAGCAGGAATATGTACATATGTATATAATATTTCCAAGTAAAGAATTCTAAATGTTTCTTAGTTGTTGCTGATATTAAATTAGATGTTCATATTTATGACTGTACGTGGGTGAATGTATGTATGGGTTATTGATAACACTTGGCGTTGCCAATTAAATAACGTTCGAATTTGTAAACTAATTAGGACAAATTTGAGGATATTGGCGTGTTGTGTCTTTGAGACATAAAAACTGTAACTTAAATAACCTGATTTTGTTATTGTTGCTTTGAGTGTAATATGTTTTTAACTACTAAGAACATTACCTTAACAATAGATTTTTACTCATTCGTCGAATCGACGAACTTCTTTTTACACGTAGCACTCTGATTTTCTCTATAGCTCTAGTTAACAATCTGCTTGTGTTGTGTGTGGTCAAACGTTATTATTCTTTGATTAAAAGTAAGTTTTTTAAAATGCAAGGAACTCACTTCGTCGCTTCGATGAAGAAACCCATTTAAAGTAACGAAAATACTCAATATTCCTACATTGCAAACTAATTTAAGAAGAAAAATACAAGATGCTTTTATTTCTTTATATCCATTTGTATGCTCAATTCCTATACAATAATAATTAATCTTATATTTAGAGTACAGGAACGTATAATCGATAACTTAAGTTAGTACGGAAAACTTAAATTAACATATCGTCGGTCACAGGTTGACAACTCTTAACTCACTTTTAAATTTTTTGAAATTGTCAACTCTTTTAATTTTTTTTTAATCTGAAATTATTTCAATACCTTTGTTTTCTTTACACCATCTTACAATAAATATCTCCTTCTAATTTTGGTTTTTTTTTTTATTTACTTCCAACACGGAGTAATAACGTTTTTTTTTTTTTGTCTCCTGAAAAGTACAAAAAAACATGTTAAGAGTTGTCAACCTGTGACCGACGATATGTATTTAGAAAAAATTAATAAATTGTTTGTGCAATAATAATGGTCTCCTATTGCGAAAAATAATTAAATAAATAATTCTTAAGTCTAGTTGCGTTGCTATAAAGTTGTTGTGTTTGAGGAATAATAATCTTGAGACGCTATTCGGACACAAGAGAACGGTGTAACAGAATTATAATTTTTCCCCCCTAAATGATCTGGCAAACCTGATCTTATTAATAAGACATTGTGGCTTTTCTGAATAAATGATTTTAGGCAAAAATAAAAGCACACGTATGTTAAGAAAATTGTTTTGTGGAAAATTAGGAAACATCATATATTTTCAATCCGTAAACGTATCTAATAATGTTGTTGTATAAAATATGCAACCTTCCTTTGCTTACTTAATCACTGCTTTCAAAAATTTCACAACCGTAGATTAAAACAGGAACAAGGTAAGATTTTGCAAGAATTTGGCTAATTTAACCCTAGGATTATTGTCTTGGTCTGGCCAGATTATGCTGGCAATATTATTCGAATATAACAAAAAATTAAACAACATTGAAGTGAATTCTATAATTAAATGAAACTAATCGAATTAACTTATTTGAATTCGATTGGAGTGGGGGTAAAATTCCATTTTTATGTAAAAGTTTATGAAATTACCCACTTGGTCTGGCCTCAACTTTGCTGACTTTGTGTGCGTTTGACCTACAAGTGTATTAACATGTTTCATCCAGGTAGGACTGTGACAAAAGTGATTTTTTCACCATTTATTATAACATTTACATTGGGAATAGGATTAATTGTTTTCTTACGAATAAAGATACAATTTGACTGACTAGGGTTTAAACAAAGTCAATTTGAAGTTGCTCAGCGGTAAATTTTTGTTCAGATCGTTGCTAAGTTTTGAAATATTTTCAGCAACGGAAATGAGAGGACTAGATTGATGTCAACATATTTAACTGACAGATGGCAATACGTCTCCAAAAAAAGAACTTCTTTCTTACCCTCTTCCTGTGACAAGAGGTGATCCGCAGGGTTCCATACTGGGACCGTTGCTGTATTCGATCTATGCTAATGATATACCAAAACAGCTAAAATATTCCAGGATCCAGATGTATGCTGATGATATTCAGGTCTACCTTGACAGCTCTAAAGCTTCCATTATCACTTAACACCGATCTAAACAACATTTTTCTGTGGGCGAGTGCAAATGGTTTACGAATTAACCCTAAGAAGTCAAAATTGATTATTATTTGTAAAAATTCTATAAAAGTTGAATCTCGAATTGATGTTTTTCTGGGTGGCAGCAAAATTGATATTGTAAATTCTGCAAGAAATCTTGGCGTGGTTTTCAACAGTACACTAACTTGGTCAGATCATATCAACCAATCATGTGGAAGAGTGTATAGTATGCTAAGGTGTTTATGGGCTACACAGTATTGCACACCATTAAAAATAAGACTACTCTTGGCTAAAACCTACTTACTACCAACTCTGCTGTACTCATCAGAAATCTTCTCTGGCTGTAACTCAAAAGACACTGCTTAACTAAACACAACTTTTAATAACATCGTACGTTACACATTCCGCTTGAAGAGATTTGATCATGTTTCTCAGTACTCCAGTCGCGTTTTTAATATTACCTTTAACAACTACTTAAAGCTTAAAAACCTAGTTTTTCTACATAAAATTGCATCATCGGAACAACCAAAATATCTGTATGACCGATTAAGATTTATGAGGTCCTCAAGAGGAAATGGCATCATGCAAATAAGACATCGGGATACGGCGTCCGAGAGACAACTTCTGGAACCAACTTCCTTTAAATTTGCAAACTATTATCAACGCAAATAAATTTAAATATTTACTTAATCAATTTTACCGAACGTAATCTGTAACTTATTTTTTCTATATTTCTCATTATGTTTATATATATTATATATTGTCTTGTTGTATTATAAATTTAATAAATAATTAAATACTTAAGTACAACTGCACATCGTCGGCCTACATAAATATTAATCTTGCAGTATGAGAGTTAATTTGGCAAGTCATTTGCGTAAATAGAAAAGAGGAGTGGGGCAAGGATTGACCCTTGAAGCACTCCCGTAGATAAATGAAATACCGAAGATTGGCGATTGTTTGAACACACAAATTGCCGCCGACCAATGAGGTAGAGGTTCAAAAAGTGTCGGAGTTTAAAGCAAAGCGTGTGTGTCAAAGGATTTAGTATGATCAAGAAAAACTAAGAAATGTATTTTTCCTTCATCCAGTTCACGTCGTATACTTTCAGTTACATCCAGTAATGCAAGAACACAGCTAAGATTTTGGCGAAAACCAGATTATCAGACAACAAATTGATAGTTTTGATATATAACGGCATTTGGTTAAAGATGAGTTTTTCAAGAACCTAAAAGAGAAAGCACAAAGTAGCAATTGGCCTGACCTCTGAGTCATTTTTTTGTATTAGCGCAATTTTTGCGTATTTCCATTTAATAGGAAATGTCCAAGTCATTATAATAATGTTGAAAAAATGAGTTATATATGGCAATAGTACAGTCAACAATATCTGTAGAAATTTAGGGTGTATTTTTTCTGAGCCAACCGCTTTTGACCTAATTAAAATAAACTTTAGATTAGCTTATACAAGCGAAATTAAGTTCTTAAACTTGCAACTAAACATATATGCATATGCAACTGTAAATATAAATTTGCTGAAATGTTTGAAAGAGTTTATCATAATTTTAAACTGTTCTAAAATTTACCAAAATGTGTTTATATTTACATTAACAGGTTTTTAAAAATGAGAAGAATATATCTTTGAAGTTAGGCAAAAAGTTCTTAAGCTGGAAACTATAGTTTTTCGTAATACTAAATTGAAAAATATTTAGTTGGTGTTTTTATATTATTTATTCCTAATGAGCAAATGATTATGATTGGAAGCAGTTGTGCTTGACTAAGTTCCCTGCGGGAAATTTGTGTCAATTGTTCTTAGAGCCCTTATCCCATGACCAGTGCTCACAATATTATAATAAAAAGGAATTCTGATATGTGAAAACAAGATATATCACTTGACTACATAGTAATAATGCGTTTAAGGTGAAGTTACTTCAGAGGAAAGGTAACTGACATAAAAATAGTCATGTGACTGGATTTTGCGAGGGATTATCTCTGATTCTGTAATTTTAAATAAAGAGGATCGATCGTATTAAATGGTTAATAAGAAAAATATCTGCGACAGGCATAATTTTAACCGAAATTGAATGTGTTCATCTACGTTATTTCAGTGACCTGTTACAAAGTGTCAAAAAGGTGCCAATTAACCCCCACGTAGGGCATCGACATGTTAAAGTGACAAGTATCCTTCATATAAAGTGTTAGAACTCGAACCGCTTTCTATCACTTTAGAAATGTCACGTGATAAGTTTGGTGTTAGTTCGCTTTCCCCTAGGGTCATTCATATTTTTATGAATACCGCCAAAGACGCAATATAAGAATATTTGACATATGTATGTTTGTAATTGGTAAAATATTTTTACAGTAGTTTTTTAAAGTTTTTAAGAAAATATTTGAGTTACTTGATTACACTGGAGAACAGTCATTTTGCGGCCTGTAACTTTATTTTTACTAATATAAGGTCGCTGATTTCAAATCTAATCTCCATTTTCACTCTATCAGCTCGACTTTTAGAGATATGCCGTTATGTCCAAAATAAAGGCACTTTCCAATGCATTTATTGTAATAAGCGGTTCACCATATCCAGTTAATAAAGAATTAAAAAATCGGCAACAATAGTATATTTAAGCCGTGCTTACATTGGTAGTCCCAGTAGTTTGAGAAATATCGTTGAAGTTTTTAAAAGTCATAAGTCTCGCGCTCGTTGAAGATAGACGTGTCTTCTAAGCTCGGCATACGGTTTATTTTTTAATTTTTAAAACGTGATTATTGATTTGTGTATTTAAAAAGTAAATACAAGAAAAAGAAAAAAAAAATACATGTATACATACATAAAAACGCATTTTTTTTTTTTTTTTTTTTTTTTTTTTTTATTCTCGGTGTTGATAAACAATAACAACATAATAATAAGAGCACAACTGTAAACAGTAAAAAAAAAACTCTTATGAGTGCAAACAGTAGAAATGCATATATCACAGTGAGTGTTAATGAAACAAATGCAGAAATAAAAAAAAGAATCGATGATAGCAAATACCTAACGGCTAAACCTATTACTCGCACGCGATCCCTCTCGCCGTCTGTATTTGGTAACACGGTTGATAGAATAACAAATATAAAACCTGCTAGCGTTGCCTCAACAACAAAAACAATTTTAATAAGTGATGTAAATATTAACCCCCAATCAGGCATAATAGAAAACTCAGTATCACCTTCGGTGTATAATAATACGGTTGAAAATAATACAATAAAAAATATAAAAATATAAATTTAAAACCTGCAAGCGGTGCCTCAGCGGCAAAAACGATTGTAATAAGTGATGAAAATATTACCCCCAAATCAGGCATGATGGAAAACTCAGCTCCACAAGTAAAAAGTGGTCAAAAGCCTACAGTACAAGTAGGTATTGATAGGTACATAACAGTGCTTAAACGGGGTCGCAGCCCAACCTCTTCAGCAGTTGCTTCGGTCTCAAAAGTCTTAAAAGATGGTACAGCTGATAAAACAAGTTCTCAAAATCGATTTGCAATTCTGGATGAGGAATCTCCGGAAGCACAAAACGTTATCAAATCTTCTAAGCCACCGCCGATATATCTTAGAGAGCAAAACTCAAATGAACTAATAAAGAATTTGATCTCGGTAATAGGTGAAAATTCTTTTTATGTAGTTGCAATTAAGCGGGGTAGTATAAATGAGACAAAAATTCAAGTTAATCGTGAAGATGACTTTCGTAAGGTAATTACGAAATTAGAGGCACTAAAAAAAAACTTTTATACATACCAACTGAAAAGCAGTAAAGGTCTTCAGGTAGTGATAAAGGGCATTGATTCATGCGTAGACCCAAGTGAGATAAAAACGTTTTTAGAAGAGAAGGGCTTCAAAATAAAAAACGTAATAAATATTAAAAATAGAGAAAAAAATCCCCAGCCACTATTTCGAGTGGAGTTAGAACCCGGCGACGTTAAGCTTAAAAAAAACGAAACGCATCCCATTTACAGTCTGAAATATATCCTGTATAGGAAAATAACGATAGAGGAGCCGCACAAAAGGAACGGTCCCGTGCAATGTTTAAGCTGCCAAGAATTTGGTCACACTAAGGCATACTGCCATTTAACCCCTGTTTGCGTTGTATGTGGAGAGTTGCATGGTACAGCTCTCTGCGATAAGTCTAAAAACGACCCCAATGTAAAAAAATGCAGCAACTGTGGTGGTAATCACACTGCCAACTATAGAGGATGCCCTGTATACTCTATAGTCAAGCGCTCGGTTGGACCGAAACCTAATCCCCCTCAAATGCAGGTATCACATCAAGTTAACACTAATGACATTCAAGTGCCGCAGTCTAGTAATAACAGAACATCCTACGCAAACGTCCTAAAATCAAACCATATTCCAATTCAAGGTGATTTGCCAAAAAATGATGAGACTCCAGTTTCTAATTTAAGTCGTCTAGAAAAAACCATGGAAACACTAGTGCAAACAGTAACTAACTTTACGAACACAATGGGTAATATGATGCAGGAAATGTTAAGAATGCAATCGATGTTATTGCAGGCTGTACTAAACAAGCCATGAATTGTTTAAAAATTTGTTTTTGGAACGCAAACGGCATTCGCCAACATAAAAATGAACTAGAATACTTTCTTAAAAGTAAACAAATTGATGTAATGATGGTTTCTGAAACTCATTTGACCTCAAGAAATACGTTTAAAATTAATGGTTATATATTATATGATACCAAGGACCCTCGAGATAGAGCTTGTGGAGGCTCTGCTATTTTGATAAAAGCCCGAATCAAACACTACTTAATGTGTGATTATCGTGAAGATTATCTGCAAGCAACGAACATTTGTGTTGAAGAGCTAAATCGAAACATAGTACTTTCATCATTATACTCTCCACCTAGATTTTCAATATCAGAAAGCCAATATTATAAATATTTTAAATCATTAGGACCCTGTTTCCTAGCCGCTGGCGATTACAACGCTAAACATACCTTCTGGGGGTCACGGCTCATAACACCAAAGGGTCGTGTTTTGTACAATACAATGTCTAAAATGGATTTAAATGTGGTCGCGAGTGGTCAACCAACTTATTGGCCTACTGATCAGCAAAAAATTCCAGATGTCATCGATTTTGGCGTGGTTTAAAACATCCCCGCAGAAACGATTCATGTTGAAGCTTCTTTAGAATTATCTTCTGATCACACACCTACACTTCTAACTATAGCAAACCCTAATAGAATTGTATCTCCGTGTGGATACTTAGTGACGTCAGCAACACAAATAAATTGGTTAAAATATAAAAAATATCTCAGTACCCACTGCACTGAAAATATTCCGCTTAGAACACCGGAGAATGTGAATCTTTCTATTGTAAATTTTGACAATTATCTCAAACTAGCTGTTCAACATTCTAGCATAGCCCGCAAAAACATCAAAAATAGTAAAATATATTCTACAGATGTCGAGCGTCTCTTGACTGAAAAAAGGAGAGCTCGAAGGGAGTGGCAATTGCACAGATCCCCTCAACTTAAAAATTTACTAAAAGAGTGTACAAAAAGGCTAAGAATCTTACTGCAGTCTCAAAAAACGGCTTCTCTGGAAAAATATCTTAAGGAACTTGATGCAACTCCTCAATCTGACTATTCTTTATGGCGTGCAGCTAGAAATCTAAAAAGACCAGTTATCACTAAACCGCCATTAAGAAACTTAAATGGAAGTTGGGCACGAAATGATATAGAAAAAGGAAATATTTTTGTTAATCATTTGAAAACCGTATTTACCCCTCATACATCTTTCGATACTGCGGTCGAGTTACCACCTGTTGTTGTTAGATCAGCTGTTCCACTAAGATTTGAGATAAGAGAAATCGAAAAGGCTATTCATGATTTAAACCCCAAGAAAGCCCCTGGTTTTGATAACATCAGTAACAAAATGCTTTTGGAGCTACCCCGCATAGCAAAGAAAATTATTCTACTAATTTTTAATGCTATTTTACGCCTTGAATACTACCCACAAGAGTGGAAAGTATCTTTAGTTACCATGATACCTAAACCTGGAAAGGATCCCACAAAAGTTGAGTCATATAGACCTATAAGCCTATTGTCTAATATATCAAAGCTATTTGAGAAGCTACTAGTGTCAAAATTAACGCCGATTTTAAATGAAAACAGATGTATTCCCAATCATCAATTCGGTTTTAGAAGAAAACACAGCACAATTGAACAAACTCATCGAATAGTAAATGTCATAAGAAAAGCCTTTGAAGAAAAAAAATATTGCTCTGCACTCTTCATCGATGTGTCTCAAGCTTTTGATAAAGTCTGGCATAAAGGGTTACTACTGAAGTTGCAGCAAAACTTACCAGCAAACATACACAAGCTGTTAGAAAGCTACTTAGTCGGGCGTCATTTTATTATTAAAGAAGGCGATTTTTTAAGTTCTCCTCAGCCAATTAACGCCGGAGTCCCACAAGGCAGCATCCTGGGCCCTCTATTATACTTAATTTATACTTCGGACTTGCCAACAAACAGCTACACCCATACCTCAACATTTGCGGACGATACAGCTTTTCTAAGCGTACACGCAAACTGTCTAGAAGCATCTCGTTACTTACAGGATCACATATTTGAACTGGAAAGGTGGTTAAAACAATGGAGGATAAAGATCAATGAGCAAAAATGCGCACATATAACATTCACATTGCGTCGGGAAACATGCCCCCCTATTAAAATCAATAATCAAATAATACCCCAACACTCGCATGTAAAATACCTCGGTATACATCTAGATCGGCGTTTAACGTGGAAATGGCATATAGAAGCTAAATTAACTCAAATGAAACTAAAAGCAATTCAAATAAATTGGCTTATTGGAAGAAATTCTGTTCTCAGCCTCGATTGCAAACTTCTACTTTACAACTCTATCTTAAAGCCAATTTGGTGCTACGGTATTCAGTTATGGGGCACTGCCTCGGCTTCTAACATCGAAAAAATTCAAAGGCGCCAAAATAAACTTCTTCGAATAATCACAGCCGCCCCCTGGTACGTCAAAAACTCAAATATCCACAAGGATCTCAATGTGCCATTAGTAAAAACTATGATAACGAAATATGCAGTAAAATATTTAAAAAGGCTGGAACTGCACCCTAACCCATTAGCACGAAATATTTTAAATTATGGCGGCCACACTCGATTAAGAAGAAGAGACACTGCAGCACTCACCCAATCAGATGAGCGGTAAACACCTACATATGTGAACAGAAACCGTGATGACGAAATCTTTTTTGTCCGGCACTGGCAGGACATAAATCAAATATTAGGTTAAGATTTGATTAATTATTGTTAGTTCATATTTAGTATATGAAGATTCAATAAATAAATACTGAGAAAAAAAAAAAAAAAAAAAAGTTTTTAAAAAAATAAAAAATTGTTCTTTAAAAATTCATAAAAAATAAAAATGCGGAAAAAATCACAGTTTCCATCTAAAAACATTTAGTTAAACATATTTCGAATGAAATGAGCTTTATTTCATTGCCATCGGTGTACATCATTTGATTTTGTTCACAATATAAATTTCCAACATACACATTAAATATGGTTTTTTTTATGGAAATCGCGGTTTTTATGAACTCAGTTTGCTCAGTAAATTGTGAACAAAATCAAAAGTTGTGCTGCGCCTGCAATAAAATAAAGCTCATTCAAAAGTTCAACAATATATCTGAAACTACTGGGCAAATATAAGAACAATGTAGGCGCGGCTTGAAGATAATGTTTTTGCTGAGTTTTGGATTTATTTTTTTACTGAATATGGTGAACCGTTTTCAAGTTATTTCAATATATTTAGCGAAAGTGCCTCAATTTTAGACATAACCGTATATAACGAAAAGTCAAACTGAACGAAAAACATGGATTTAAAATCAGCGACCTCAAATTAGTAAAAATATGCAAAAAAAAAAAAAAAAGATCTAGGCGGTGCAAAAATGTTCAATTTTGTTCCCTTGCGTTATTATTTGTTTATTTTAAAATGGTGTAAAAAAATGAAATAATACTTACATATGTTTTCTGTAAGTACGTATTTTATGTACTTGCAGTATTATACATTTGTTAAAATTTTTTTTCCAAAACGACTTTTACAAGTCAGTCTAGTACCTATTTCATTTAGAGTTTTCAAATAAAATGTGTTATGAATGCTCCTAAAATAATTCATAAAATTCATAAAAAATATTTTTGATAAATAAAAGGTTTATTAAACAAATTTTAATAGAAAATTCGTTGCATAAATTTGCTATAAGCCTGAAATATTTTTTATGAATATGGGGGTTAATATTTAAAGCAGGATATAGTGAACAGAAGTGGAGCCACCACAAATTTAAAAGTAAATAACACATGTTCTCAGTTAAATATATACATATGATTTTGCCAGCTTTTCGTTTGAACTTATAGTATAATATTATGACAATTAAAGATTATTTTTAGGTGTACACCTTAAAGTATGAGTTATGGTATTTTTGAAAGGGAATTATTTTATATTTCTCATACGCAATGTGTTCCCATTGTACAACTAAACTAAAATAACATGACATAAAATTAGTTCTAATTTTTACTTAAAAATAAATAAATAAGTATATAAATCTAATAATTTTTTTCAAAAACACGGAAAACGCAATATTTTAAAAAGTCCCATTATTCGTTAGGGATCTTTTTGTCCCAAGTTTTTTTAACAAAAAAAATTTTTTTTTAATCTATAAAATATAACATTTTATACATATATGAAAAATACGGGAACAATTTTTTTTGTGGTTGCTTTTTAAGTATCTTATCGTCCACCGATTTTAATGAAATATACATATGTCGCTTTAAAGGAGTTTTTGTGTAGATATGCACAATATAAATTTTACTTCTAAATTTTTAGGATTAAAGTAGCTAAAATCTGTTTTAAATTTGCTTGCAAACACACACACATACAAAAATTTTTGTTTTTGAAATAAAATAAAAATTTTCGTTTAGAAATTTATATTTTTTTATTGTTGTTTTTTTTTAGAAGTTTTTATCTTTATTTTCATTCTATTTTTACAAACAAAAAATTATATTTTTGCCTCAGCGCCAAATCAGGCTTTAAAAAGGCCAGTAGGGAACATAAAATATTTACATAATTTGCAAAATTTAACTTATTTTATTTCTATATAAAAAAAAAGAAAAAGATTTTACGTTTTCAAGGTGCAAGAAGTACTTCAACATTGTGCAATTAAAATTCTTTTAAACTTCTTTTAAAAGTTGATAAGACTGAGATATTTTTTAAGCGATTAGGTAATTGGTTGTACTCGTTAGGTCCAGCAAAAGAAATTCGTTGTTAAGTTAGCTCGAGTTTGCATCTTCCTAAATTTAAGTTCATCGGCTGTCTTCGTGTGTCTGATATATTATTACTAAATTGTATGGTGTGTGAACCCGTACCTCTAATGCATTTAAAAATATAGAGTAAAATTTGTTGTTTATAAAACCGTTTCGCCGAAAGTAGTGTTTTAGCATAATTTTTAAACAATTATGTTGCTCCAAACTGTAATGGAAGGTTGTGCTGATTGGAGTGACCCCAAAACTGAATTCCCTTTACTACTGTAAATAACTGGAAGATAAGTTAAGTGCGAGCGAAGTAGGGATTGATAAATTAACATTTTTGTATCAACATTCAGTTTAATTTTAAATTTATAAAGAATACCAATTCCTGGTGATAATTTCGATTTGAGGCGGCTGATTTGGTTTTGCAACAGAAGATTATGGCTTAAGTTTATGCCAAGGTATTCAAAGTCTTTAATTTATTTATTAATTGACAATTAATATGAACACATAACGACTCTTCATCTCTTGAAACATATGGCTTAAATCATATGAATTTTTTTGTGTTAGCATTCAAAATAAATTTTTTTATTCTTAGAAATTCCGATGAAATCGCAGCATCATATTTTACTTGTGTTTGAAGTACTTTCTCGTATTTATAATTGTAAAAATGACAAATATCATCTGCAAACATTAAAAGTTTTCCATTAAACTGAATGTTTTTCAAATCAGTTATAAAAATTTTGAATAACAAGGGGCCAAGAACACTGCCCTGCGGAACTCCACAAGCAACATCAAGCTACTTCTTTTTTTTAGTATTTATTTATTCAATCTTCATATATTAAATATGAACTAACAATAATCAATCAAATCTGAGCCTAATATTTACTTTATGTCCTGCCAGTGCCAGACAAAAAAATTTCATCATCACGGTTTCTGTTCACATATGTAGGTGTTTAACGCTCATCTGATTGGGTGAGTGATCCTTAACCGAGTGTGGCCGCCATAATTTAAAATATTTCGAGCTAGTGGATTTGGACGCAGTTCAAGCGTTTTTAAATATTTACTGCATATTTCATTATTATAGTATTTACTAATGGCACATTGAGTTGCTTGTGAATATTTGAAGAAGTTTATTTTGGCGCCTTTGAATTTTTTCGATATTAGAATCCGAATAACTGAATAGCACCAGATTGGCTTTAAGATAGAGTTTTAAAGTAGAAGCTTACAATCGAGACTAAGAACAGAGTTTCTTCCAATAAGCCAATTAATTTGAATTGCTATTAGTTTCATTTTAGTTAATTTTGCTTCTATATGCCATTTGCACTTCTAACGCCGATCTAGATGTATACCGAGGCATTTTACATGCGATTGTTGAGGTATTATTTGATTATTGATTTTAACAGGCGGGCATGTTTCCCGAAGGTATGTGGATGTTATATGTACGTATTTTTGCTCGTTGATCTTTATGCTCCATTCTTTTGGCCACTTTTCCAGTTCAAATATATGATCCTGTAAGTAACGATATGCTTCTTGACAGTTTTCTTGTACACTTAGAAAAGCTGTATCGTCCGCAAATGTTGAAGTTTGGTGAAGTTGTTTGTTGGCATGTCCGAAGTATAAAGTAAGTATAATAGAGGGCCCAGGATGCAGCCTTGTGGGACTCTAGCGTGGGACTTGGCTGAGGAGAACTTACAAAATTGCCTTCCTTTATAATAAATTTATGACCGACTAAGTAACTTTCTAACAACTTATGTGTGTTTGATGGTAAGTTCTGCTGCAATTTATGTAATAATCCTTCATGCCAGACTTTATCAAAAGCTTGAGACACATCGATGAACAGTGCTGAGCAATATTTTTTTTTTTCTTCAAAGGCTTTTCTTATGACATTAACTATACGATGAGTTTGTTCAATTGTGCTGTGCTTTCTTCTAAAACCGAATTGGTGGCTTGGAATACATCTATTTTCATTTAAAATTGGTGTTAAGTTTGATACTATTAGTTTTTCAAATAGCTTTGAAATATTACTACTTCTTGAATCTGCTATTTGAACAAAGTGTTTCCTGTAACTTAAAAAGTTTTTAAATATCTCAATAGATTTTTCATCGAAACCAATATACCTTAGTTTTTTTTAATAATTATGTTGTGATCTACCAAGTTAAATGCTTTTGATATACATATTGGGGGGATTCACAAGGTGTGCTATCAAGTCATATCGTCATAATGTCCTAAATAATATTTTACAATTGTTTAAAAAAAAAAAATATTTTTTTATGTTGTTTGAAACACAACAATATTTTTTTTTTAAACAATTGTCAAATATTATTTAGGACATTATGACGATATGATTTGATAGCACACCTTGTGAATCCCCCCATTGTTTTTTTCTAAAAACAGGCAATTTAAATTTATTTTACCTTTTAATTGTAAAATAGTAAATAAATGCTTTAATAATAACGAATAAAAGGAAATATGAAAACACATTTGTTATTTAGGTAGCCCTTTTACATAAGAATTGCATATTCGATACGTGCATAAAACGATTTATATTAAGTGTAGATGTCAATTGGTCGAATTTCGGCTACCTGGCGGTCCTAGTATATATAAAACTCCAAATTTCCAAGTAAATCGAGAAAAAAATCACTTGTCCAATCTTTAAAACTAATTTAAATTTATTATTAAAAAGCATTAAACAATTATATAGATAACGAAATCGTTATACCCCCCACAATAAGTTATGAAGAGAGTATACAAAGGTTGTCATTCTGTGTGAAACTTTTTTAATATTCATCTAAGACCCCATAAAGAATATACATTCTGGGTCATTTGGTAATTTAAAGTTGGTTGCGACATGTCCATCGGTCTGTCCGTCTTGAAAACATAACTACGAAAAACTCAAAAGCAAATAACAATATTGGTGTCAATTTAATTCTAGTTATCCGTAGCAGTTTGGGATTAAAATCCAGTAACAATAGTTTAGTAATAAGAGTTGTGAATCCAAATATGGTACCACCATCCTAAAATTTTTAAAAAGTTTGTCAAAAATTTACATTAATAGTGGCGGAATGCACATATTTATGAAGGATTTAACATAAATTCGTTCTATAAACCTAGAAATCATACCACAAAATTTCGTGAAGATCGGTCCATAAATTACCATAGGCCCCATATAAAGTCTACTATCGGAAAATACTTAAGTACGCGTAAACCCGTAATGAATAACTCCATTATAGTTTCATATGAATAGAATCCAAACTGGGAATTTTCGTGAAGATCGGATAATTTACCATGGATTCCACATAAAGCTCACTTCTGAAATATTCTGACTGTCGGTGGATGTCATCCTAGACCGGTGGAGGTCATTGTATAATTAAGGTGTCATAGAAAAAATATATCACAAAATTTGTGATTTTTTCTTGAAAGCATAATAAAACTTTTGTTAAAGTTATATTCAGAAACATGTTGCCAAAAGCATTGTACATTTAAAAAATATTTTTGGCTTTTCCCTCTGCAGACTTATACAAAAATTTAAAATGTCCGCTATGCACGTTCTATCGTTTTAGTTTGTTGGGTAGTAATTAAAAAAAAAAAAAAAATAATACACGCTCTAATAAAACATGCATTATCGTCGCTTACTAATTGACGACTATATGACAGAGGGCAAGGAGAATTCATGTAAACGGTGGATATGTCGAAAACACAAGCAACTTTTAACATTTCTCTCTCTTAATGAATATGCATTGTAAAACTTTTCAATTACAGCGTGTTTTATTTTGAACTGACAAACCATCTGACATCAGGTGTTGGCAAGTCATTTTTAACACGTATTCTTTAAAGGAATAACATTTAAAATAAATTCTAAGGTGAATATAAATATAAGCTACTATATATTTTGCTGTTGCACGCAAAGAAAAAACATGATTAAGGAATGGTCACTATGACCATTTTTATTCATATTTACCTAATATGTTTACCCTAATAAATTTATTATAGTCATATAATAAATATAACCTTAAAAATAGTTATTTGTCCCTAACATTTTTAAATTCGCTATAATAATATTATATGGTCTTTTACACTTAAAAAGTTACTCTGATCTAGCTAAACATTTTAAATTATTTAATATGTTTGCTACTATAATATATATATTTTCAACTATACAATTAAAATCATAATATTGCTGCACACAAAAGGTATTTTTAATATCATAATTTTTGTTTGCTTTAAGGCACATTCTCTTAATGAGCAAACATTTATTGTCGAAACAACCAGTCGAAACAACCAGTCGAAACAAACCATCCGCGAGCGTTAGTTAATCAGGAAACATGAATGATTACAAAATAATTAAAACATTTTTCGGAGAGAAAATGCCATGCTGCCTTGCAAAATTAACGATATAAATTATTATGCATTTATTGAAACAGGTTAGTTATTTATATATAATTATAAAAATATATAAATAAGCAATTACTTTGTCTTTCTTGCAGCACTGAAACAGCATAGAAATTTTGGCACAAGATGTTGTCATTAGCCCCAATTTGTTTTCAATAGCTGTTCAACAGCATATTGATGTAGTATATTTCATAAAAGAAATAAAAGGTAAGTTTAATTTGATGAAATAGTAAAATAATGATAAGTGTTTTTGCAAGCAGAAGTTAGGCTACATAGATCTCCTTTTTTTAGATAAATTTGTACCACAAAATATAATTTATAATTTATAAATTGACACACACACACATGTATATAAATGTATGTATTAAATTTTATTTTTAAATATAAGCTATATTTTATTTATTAATATATGCTGTATATTTGTAATAAAACATAAATTTTTGAAATTAATTTTTTATTTTTGTTTTTATTGCGAGAACCATATTACATGTTGAAATAGACATTTTGTATGGGGTTGGAAAATAAAGAAACATGGTTTGAAAAATCGTTTGCGTTGTTCTTCTGAACATAATAATATGTTTGAGACAATAACTAGCTAATAACATTCTGTCTGAACATATATTGTTGCTGAAGACGTGTTTGACACAATCATAACCACAAACATTAATGATAGTTTGCGATTGTTATTGTATCAATCATGTTTTTTTCTTTGCGTGTGTGTTGGATTCTATGTTATCTCAGATAAAACCAAAAACGACCGTGTGAAAGCAAAAATTATAAACTTTCAGATTTTACATCATATATGTCAAATACATGTCATGTCGTGTAAAAGTTCCTTAAACAACGATGCGCAGCTGTGTTTTTAGCGGCACCTGAAAAGTAAATTCGCTTTGAAAGAGGGTAACATTGAGTGTGTTTGTTTTTTACTATGAAATTTAAAGAATTTGACATCAATGTTTTAAACAAAAAGCTTATATCAAACACACCGGAAAACACACAATGAAGTTAAAATTTTAAATGATATAAAAAGTTGCATATCAAGCTCATCTGTATCGATACGATATCTGTATCTATAAAAGCCGAAAGTTGCTCATTACCGTTTACACGAATTCTATTTTAGTGTACGTGTGTCAACATCAAATCAGCCCTATTTTTTGCCCTATACCCCTGTTTATATGAATATGAGAATTGTAAGTGAGTTTTCTGGTATGATAGCAGACCACCGCAAGGAAACGATGCGGTGTTTGCATCACTCTTGTTCTATTCTTTTTCAAATACTAAAGTCGGCTGCAGTATCTATGATTAAGTCTTCTTAATCACTAACGTTAGAAATGCTGTACGGCTTGTTCTACAAGAAAATAAACTATATTTAACTTAGTACCACCATCCTATTTTCAGACTTTAATAGAAATGAAGTTACTACATAAGCTAGTAAGTATAAATGCTACACAGATTTTTCTCCAATTTCTCCAATCAACAAATTTATACCAAATTCATAATATCAAGCAAACAATTTGTTGATTTTGTACCTCTTACCAAAATGATTATATTGATTTCTAAAAATTGTAAATCTTTGAATATTTTTTTTCAATGAATTATATTTTTAATTTTAATTAAAAAAATGATCAAAAACCTTTGCCATTTCAAACAATGTGTTAATTTATTTAAATAAATATTGTCAATTCCTAAAAACAATTCTACATGTTTAAATTATTTTATTTTAAACGAAAGAAGTCAATTAGGATTTTTTGTTATTTAAAAAAAATTTTAATTGAAAATTTATTTCAAAACAACTAAAATTTTAATTAAATCAAAATTAAATTATTAATTTTGTTTCAGCTATTGATGAAACACTTTTTCTGTTTAGTGTTTTTATTTTTTTTTTTATTACAGAATTTTTAGTTTTATCCGATTTCGATCCATTGTGGCTTAAATATTTGGCAATCAAATGGGTTATACAAAAAATTTAAAACTATGGATTTTTGTTATAAAATGTGGAAACAATTTTCATAAAGTCTTATATTTCGTCCACATTGACTCAGATATTTTGTATTTGATCAAAAACAATTAAGCTCGATTCACCCATGCACCCATGACAAAATTTTTTTTATATTGAGTTTGACGTCTTTCTTTTGAGAGAAATTATTTTGTTCGGGAAGGTATTTCATGAAATGGCTTAATTTTAATTCTTGTTCGGAACGAAATGAACTGAGATGTCATTTTTTTCAATTTGTACATAAAAGTTGAATTGAGCTGCCACATCATATAATGTTTTGCATTTATATTTTAACAATTGTTTTTTTGCTGAATAATTAAGTAAAAAATAAACACCTATAATTAAAAATAACATTATCACTTTCCTCTTTAAAGCACTCTTAGAAAACAATTCAATATAAGTATTTTGCTAGTCGTTCTGCCATTTTTTACCATTGTTTACATGTAAACAACATGGTAGCTTTGTTTTTCCGGACAAATTTTCCGAAATGGGTGATTCGTTCTGCAGAAAACTCTCAGTAAAAAAAATATTCTCAGGACAAAAATATTGTTCGGAACGCATGGGTGAATCCACCTTTAGTCGCTTTAGTTTTAGCCTTTCAAACAAGATGTTATACATAAAACGAACAAGAGTTTGTCTCTGGATGGCGGCTGATAGAGAAATATAAATCGAAAAACACAAATCTACGGATGTCTGGTAGAGGTGCCTTGCTATGACTCATATCATAGAATCATAAGAAACGACAAATTACCACAAATAATACGGGCTTGAGAAAAAAAACTGTAAAAAATAGGCCAATTTTAACTCGCTGCCAACATTTATAACAGGCTTATGATGGAATCTAATATGGCTTTGGCCAACTATTAACCGATTTTTAAAAAATTTATCAATTAAAAAAATGGTTTAAAAGGCATTTAAATTTAATTAATGTGATAATTGAATCAATTAATTTTTTAGTTGAAAGAAAATTTAAAATCTAATTTTGATTTAATTAACATTTTAGTTGTTTTAAAAAAAATTTTCAATTTAAATTAAATAACAAAAAATATTAATTGACTTTTTTCGTTAAAAATAAAATAATTTAAACATGTAGAATTGTTATTGGGAATTGTCAATATTTAATTAAATAAATTAACACATTGTTTGAAATGGCAAAGTTTTTTGATCACTTTTTTAATTAAAATTACAAATATAATTTTATGGAAATATTTTTTAAGTAATCAATATAGTCATTTTGGTTATAGGTGCAAAATCAACAACTTGTTTGCTTAATATTATGAATTTTGGTGTAAATTTGGTAATTGGAGAAAATTAATAATTTTTTCTCTGTAGCAGTCAAACATTTTAATACAGAACTTTAGCTTAACATCGAAAATTAATAAGAATGTAAAAAGTGGTCACGCCTAATCCCCAGAAGGATATTTGTATGGAAACTACATATTGATCATTTGTTGCAACAACGTCATAAGTCAAAAATCACTATTGCATAGTAAATCAATCTAATGTAGATATTATACATTTAACTCTTGAGAAAAGAATAATATGTGTGTAAATTTAAAACTTTAGGTCATTTTATTGAAAACTGATATTTTTGAGTTATAACGATGTTGCAGCAAATGAGCGATACCTAAATACATATGGACTAAATATATATATTTTCTATATTAATTACTTTCTGTATAATTATTTTTTAAATATAATTATTTCCTTGCAAGCTTTAGCAAAAGTCTAAGATTTCTTCTCCACCAGTGGTGTAGTGTTCTCATGCAGAAAAAGTAATCACACAAGAAGTTCACAACATATACAGTGAAAGTTCTACTTACGGATAGCTCTTCTAGACAGACGGCGTCTATTGGCTGAAAATTTTCCAAGTTCCAAGAAAACTTAGGAAAGTTTCCTTTTAGGATCAAGTGTTATGTGTTTCTTTGAATTTAAGAAAGAGAGAAATTTTAACAAAAATGAACGCAAAATAATGCCGATTTAAAGAAGTAAAAAGAATATATGTGTGTGCATTCCATGCACATGAATTTTTCTCATAATCAAGATTGTCACATCCTACATCCATTTTTGCTGTATGTTTAACTATGCAAAATTTTATAATGATTGTCACACTGTTTCAAAAGCCATTAAACAATATAAGGAGGAGTTGAAAGAAAACCCGGACCAGTTAGAAATAGATCTAACACATTGGTAAGGAAAGAAAAGTCAAAAAACTCTTTCGAAGCGCACAGAAGACTTCTATCAGAAAAATTGCTCGAAAAGTTAAATGATCTGATTCATTTGAGCGCAGAGTAAAAGCTAGTGCTGGGTTGAAATCGTTTAAAGTTCAGAAAGAACGAGAAAAAAGTGAAGTCAAATTTTATTAAAAAAAAATACACCTGCTGTTTAATAGCTAGTGCAAATTATGTACTGGCAGGCTTTTGCCAACTTCCAGGTCAAGATGTTTATGTGGTTGATGGACGAGGTAATGTTCAAGAACAATACCGGACAAAAAGCCAACCAAATTCCCAAAAAAAAAATTAAAGCACACAGGAATCGTATTCAAAGACATGTCTGATTTTATGCGTAAATGGACCACTTCGGCCAAAAAGGTAACGTACGCAAGAAAAAGTGAATAATTGCACAACAACCTAGTAATATACCAATTGTTTAATGTTTAACGAATTTATAATGGGTGTTGCGGCAGCAACTTAAAATTCAATTCGTCACAGCAAAAACTGGTTCGAGAACAATAATAAAAACGCAACTTTATTGTATTTGAAATAAAGTCCGATACGATGGAGTTTTGTTTTATTATCTAAAAATTACAGTATATGTATACAAATTCGGTATAAATAAAATATAAAGAAACTCACTTAATTCTATTCTCCTCGGCGTTCATTACAGAATTAATTGTTATATTCAAATTTCAAAGCGATTACCATCCTGTAGCGAGTATTAAGTTAAATTTAATTACCGAGTATCCAATAAAACAAAATAAAAGGAGTTGCCATATAAATAAGTTCCATACATAAAATTCAAAATAACGCTTTCCACCAAATAAAGTACATTCAATTTACAACATCCCACCACCCGTGAGTCGATCAAGGAGACTCACTACTAACATCAAGGACTGCCAACTTAGATGCAGGTCGTCGAAGTTTTCCAGCTGAAGTCTTCACCACTGCCGTACGAACTTGACCATCAGCTGCAGTAAAAACTTCCAAGATAATGCCTTTCTTCCAGTCGCCTCGAGCCTCATTGTCGTCACATATGATAACGACATCGCCAACTTTCAGTGGTTTCACTGGTTCGTACCACTTAGTACGTCTGGTTAAGTCTGGGAGGTACTCTAGTACCCACCTTTTCCAAAACGTTTGTTTCATTTGTTGTAAAATATGCCATTGTTTCCTAAGGCAGATCTTATCATTAACAGCCGGAGTCTGAATAATATTCGGGCATCCAAGTAAAAAATGATTGGGTGTTAAAGGCTCATCATCCAAACTCTCAATCGGTAAATGTGTAAGAGGACGAGAATTTATCAAATTCTCAGCTTCTATTAAAAGACTGTTTAAAGTTTCAACTTGAGGTGATTTCTCCTTTAATGTAAATGCCAATACGTTTTTAACCGAGCGAACCATACGCTCCCAGGCGCCACCTGCTGAAGGGTTAGCGGGAGCATTAAACACCCACTCTATTCCACGTCGAGTACATTCCTCCGCCAATTTTGGCTCGTCCATCACAAATTTTTCTTTACTAGCGCCCACAAAGTTAGTTCCATTATCACTTCTTAAGCGAAATGGCAGTCCCCTTCGATTAACAAAATTGCGGATGCACAATATGACTGCGTCAGCCGAAAGGTCCTTTGCGATTTCTACGTGGATTGCCCTAACTGTCATGCATGTGAAGAGAGCCACCCATCTCTTTTCACACCGTCGTCCAACAGACACACAATATGGGCCAAGGTAATCAAGCCCCGTATACGAAAACGGTCTCACAAATGGGGTGAGTCGGTCCACAGGAAGTTGTCCCATTAAGGGTGTCCTTGGAGAAGCATTCAGATTTTTACAGACTTGGTACTTATTTTTTACAGATCTTACCAACTGACGTAAACATGGTAACCAAAATTTGGTACGAACTGCAGCACAAATCGATTCTTGATTCTGGTGTTTGAATTCTTCATGGTATTGCTTTACAATTAACTGCGTGATAATGTGATTCCTAGGCATAATAATAGGTTGTTTTGTCTGGTAGTTAACACATTCGGCATTATGAATACGACCGGATATACGTATCAATCCATCATCTGCCAAAAATGGAGTCAATTTAAAAATACTGCTTTTCCTAGAGACAATTCTCTTTGTCTTTAGTAAATTGTATTTTAGTAAATTCCTCCTGTTGGGCAAGTTGACACCAAAAATTTTCGGCCTCCACCAACTCCTTAGCCGTCAAATGTTTTTGAAACTTTAAATCTGATTTCCTTTGACCCAAAGCACAACATTTAAAAGTTCTTATTGCTCGAATGAACCAACATCTTATTCTTAGTAATTTATAATATTTTGATCTTTCATCATAAGGGATTAGGGATACATTTTCCGCTACTGTCAGTAAAAATTTCGATCGAACTTCGGACTCACATTCCCTTTTATCCGCATCATTCGGCAATTTTGGCCAGTGGTCTTCATCGGATTTTAAAAATTGGGGACCATTTAACCATCGAGACTCTGTTGAATTTCGTAAAAAGCACTGAGGTCGTGTTGCATCATCAGCGGGGTTTTGCGAGCCAGGGACCCATCTCCATTGCTTCACCTCCGAATTCTCCAATATTTCTGCAATACGATGAGAAACGAACTGTTTATAAATTCGACAGTCGGATTGAATCCATTTTATCACCGTCCTAGAATCGGACCAGAACACTATCCTATGTGGAGCGACATCATGACTGGAAATAATAGCCTCCTTCAGTCTTATGCCCAGCAAAGCAGCCTGTAGCTCGAGTCTCGGTATAGAAAGTGGCTTAATCGGAGCACATTTTGACTTGCCGGCGACAAAAACTATTTTCACCTCACCTTCAGAACAGATTCTCCAGTAACTGGCAGCAGCGAATGCCACCTCACTAGCGTCAACAAAGATGTGTAGTTCAATACATGTCGAAGATTTACAAAAATTCCCCCCATAACACCTGGCGACCTTCACGTACTGCACGTTCTTAAGTTCCTTGTACCAGTCGTACCATTTATTGTATACCTCGTCAGGAATTGATGAGTTCCAATCAATATCATATCTCCATAGCTCCTGGAGCAGAATCTTAGACCTTATTACCATATTCGCTAAAAACCCAAAAGGATCGAATATTGACATTGTTAGACTGAGCACTTCGCTCTTTGTGGGTTTCCGACTACCGTTTAAAACTGCCTCAGGAACTCTCGCAAACTTTAATACAAAACAAAAGGTATCGTCAGTGGGTGACCAAAACAAACCCAAAACCTTTTCAGTTGTTGTTTCACCCCTACAAAGATCTGTCAAATTTCCATTATCATCATGTTTATTGGCTGCAAATGTTCGACAAAATTCCAATGAATTTGACACAAAACCAGTCAATTCAAAACCAGCTTGTTCATGTATACTTATCACGTCCTTAGTTACAGCAATTGCCCCATCAGTAGTATTAAAGCTGTCTACGTAGTCATCAACGTAGTGACAATTTACAATAGCCCTATAGGCACGTGGGTGTGTTTTCTCATAAAACCCAGCATTCAAGTTTTTCACATACTGGGCTGAGCACGGTGAACTTGCCGAGCCGAAAATCATTGCCTGCATTACGTATATATCGGGGGGTCTATCACCCCGACCCTCTCTCCATAAAAATCTTTGAGCATGTTGATCCTGTTCCCGTATTTTTACACGGTGGAACATTTCTCGGATGTCTACACACACACCAACTTGCTTCTGGCGAAATTTAAATAAAATTGACAATAGAGGCTTTGGCCGATACTTACACGGACCCTTCATTAATCTGCAGTTGAATGATTCACCATGAACAGGAGCGGCTGCGTCAAAAACTAAACGTCTTTTATTGCCCTTGTTTATATTTGTCACAACAAAATGTGGTAGGTACCAGGTACGATCATTTTCAATTGAAGCCTCCTGAGGTGATAACTTCCTGGCGTAGTTTTTCAAAACATATTCATCTATTTTATTTTTATACCAATTGGCAAAATCTTCATCCTTTTTCATTTTGGACTCCACACCATGAAGGCGTTTCAATGCCGCCGAAAAACTATTCTTAAAATCAAAAACGTTTTTCTTCCACAAAAGACCAGTTTCATATTGATGGCCACTCTTCACTGTGGTGTCTTTGAGTATTTCCTCGGCCCTTTTGTCATCGTCCGAAATAACCGGACTTACAACCTTCATACCAAAACTTTCCAAAGTAAAATACTCGGCAACTTGTTTTTGTATTTCATCAAAATTGTGTACTTCTATTACACAAACTGTAGATCCTGTCGATGTTTCACCCGAACCAAATAAGACATTTCCCAGATTTGTATAATGCAAGGAGAAACTTTCGTCCAAATTGATGACACCATTCGGACGAACAAGTCTAATATGAGGGAGGCCAATTAATAACTTCGGCGTGGCATCGACATAATCATTAATAGTTATGTCAGACAATTCAGGAAACCTCTCTATAAATTTCTTCAAATGAAGACTTTGTTGCTCTAGTTTTAAATTACCAGTTGTCCTTACACTATTCATGGCAAAGCTGTAAGTATGATCATTAACATTTGAAATTTTAAGATTTATTTTCTTCGACATTTCGTTCGTTGATTTCCCCTTTATCCACCCGAGTGACAAATTACTTGTTGGACCGTTTAACCCAATTTGTTTTGCAACATTTTCTTCCAAAAGCGAAATCTTTGAACCGTCGTCGATAAATGCGATAACTTTCACACGTCCCTTTGGGCCTTTCAATTCAACTGGGAGATATTTAAATAAAGTTCTTTTATTCAAAGAATTGTCAGAAATCGTTGTTACAGGCGTTTTGTTGTCTTCTACACACGTAGTAGTTATCGGGGTATTACCATCACTAATCGTTTTCATTTGTCTACATTTTGTACAATCTGCAATTTCAATAGAATTTACATCCTCATGCAGCAAACGATTATGGAATTTTATACATTCGGACAATCCACATTGACGACGATTGTTACATTTCAACGAATTGTGGCCGGTACGTAAACAACCAAAACTTAAATAATTATCCTTTACAAATTTCCATTTTTCAGCCGAAGAAATATTCTTAAATTTGGCACACTGGTATAATTGATGATTTTGCTCACACATAAGACAATGTAGCTGTCGACGTTCATCTGGTATAATTGCAAAGGATTGTTTAACTTTATCCCTTCTGTTATTCATCTGTTCATTCTGATTGGATTCTGTTTCTATTGCCATAGAAACATAATTTGCAACATCTTGCAACCACACACTAAACTCACGTACACGCGGGTACTGGCTTAAATTGTTAAAGGAGTATTTCATCCACTCTTCCCGTTTGGTAAGTGGCAGTTTACTAACCAATTCATCCAATAGACTAGGATTATTTAGATGCGGTATTGCCCCGGCGTTTTCCAAGAAAACAGTAAGATTCGCCACCATTGTACTAAAATTTACAATGTCATATATTTTCCTACCAGATATTGCCGGAAAGGCACGAACTTTCGAAACCTGGCTGCGTATCATTATCTGAGGGCGTCCATAATGGAACTCTAGCGTGCTCACCACCTGATCCACGCCGTCTGGGTGAATCAAATAAGCCTCGACTCTTCCCTTTGCTTCTCCTTTTAGTGCCTTTTGCAATCGAGACAGATTTTCCAGCTTTGTGTAACCATAGTATTCGTTTGTTTCTCTATATGAAACGGAAAACATCGGCCATTGTTCCGGCTGTCCACTAAATTCTGGCAAATCGTGTAATTTACGAATAGGTCGATGATCAAACACATGTTGTGGAGCGTGGTGCGTTGACGCGGGTGCACCTGTGGTGCTTATTGGCGAAAATGTTGAGGGTGCGGTATATGTTGACTGCGCAGTTCGCTGCGTTGAGAAAGTGGGAAAAGAGTGGTAACTTTGCAAAGAAGACTGCTGCATATAATTTGGTGTTTGTACCGGCGGTAGCGGCACATGAGAGGTAGTACAATGAGGCATATCTAAATTTGTATAAAAAGAAGGCGGCAAAGAAAATTGATTGGTACTTAACTTTTGTTGTATTGGCCGATGTAACATTTGTGGATTTCCCATATACAGCGGCAGAGCAAAACTGTTTGTTGTCTTTAATGGTATTGTAGATATTTGTGGGGGTGCGAATGTTGAAACAACGGGCAGTGTTGGTACTAAGGCTTCAGATGATGATGATGATGTGTTAGCTTTCTCCAAAAGCATGTTCATTGATATTTTAAGGCCCTTAATTTCTTCCATTAGGGCGGCGACGGAATCTCGTTCGATGATTGTTTCCTCATGATCACCCTCACTGGCTGAGGCATCGGTCTTTTCCTTACTTTCAGACATGTTCCTGTTCTTCACACGTTGACTACGGCGTAGCATAAAATTCCCCAGAAATTAAATAATAAAAAATGTTGCGGCAGCAACTTAAAATTCAATTCGTCACAGCAAAAACTGGTTCGAGAACAATAATAAAAACGCAACTTTATTGTATTTGAAATAAAGTCCGATACGATGGAGTTTTGTTTTATTATCTAAAAATTACAGTATATGTATACAAATTCGGTATAAATAAAATATAAAGAAACTCACTTAATTCTATTCTCCTCGGCGTTCATTACAGAATTAATTGTTATATTCAAATTTCAAAGCGATTACCATCCTGTAGCGAGTATTAAGTTAAATTTAATTACCGGGTATCCAATAAAACAAAATAAAAGGAGTTGCCATATAAATAAGTTCCATACATAAAATTCAAAATAACGCTTTCCACCAAATAAAGTACATTCAATTTACAACAATGGGTGATTCAAGTAGAGATACTTTTTTCAATAGCCTTTTTTTGAAAGATCACGCGTGAGACGTGTCATGCTGTCATGTTATTTTTGTTTAGTGTTGTTTGGCATTTCATAATGGAAAGACTTACGACTGAACAATGTTTATAAATCGTTCAACTTTATTACGAAAATTTACGTTCTATGAGGAATGTGTTTCGTGCACTTCGCTCAATTTGTGGTCAACATAATCGGCCTACTGAGCGTACTATTCGCAACACCATCACCCATTTTGTGACACAGCATTCATTATTGGATAATATTCGATCGAATAGACCGCGACCAGCACGCTGTGAAGAAAATATAGCGGCCTTAGCTGAGAGTGTACACGAAGACCGAAGACGAAGACCGGCGCCTTTCGCAGCAACTCGGACCGTTATCGTGCCATGATAACCGACTATTTGATGCCTGAAATTAAGCTCGCGATCTCGGCGACATTTGGTTTCAGCAAGACGGCGCCACTTTCAACACATCGCATCAATCAATTTGTTGAGGGAACACTTCGGTAAGCATATAATTTCACGTTTTGGGCCGGACGATTGGCCACCAAGATCGTGTGATATCACAACGTTAGACTTTTTCCTGTGGGGATATGTAAAGTTTAAAGCTTATGCTTTAATCTTCAAAAAATAAATGCCAAAGAATTTTCTTTCAAATTATAATAAACATTCCCCATTAAATTTAAATCTTCTGTGTTTTTTTCTTTGAAAAAGTAGGGAACCTCGAAATGGATCACGCTTAACAATATTTGAATAAATTAACGTATTTTATTGGAATTTTCATATTTATTTATCATAATACAAATATAAGTTTTTTCTGGCTCACTCTTTATGCTCATATTATAACAAACATACATAAAACAACTTAAGGATCAAAGAAATGAGAATAAATACAAATATTAACCAGATCCAGAGCAGATTGGTAAAACGTTGTAATATTCTGTATCGTTCCACTCAGTAGATTGCAGTAGAGTCTACTGCAATCTCCAGTAGTTATACATGTCTTTAAAACATTGATGTCAAAAATAAAATTGTATTTGTATTTGTGAGTAAAAACAGTTAAATTACCCAACTAACCATTCCTTAAGCGAAATATAACTGAACTTGAGAATGAACTTGTTAAAAAAATAATTTTTGTGTTTACTTAACCCGGCGTCATGCAGGTTGGGTCATTATGACCCATATGCTCTTAAATTGCTGTGTAACTTTTTTCAACGTTTTGCGACGCTACCAAATTTCTCAGTAGCTGGAGTGTATCGTTTTTTGCATGTTGTTTATTATTTCGTTTCAGTTGATGATTGAACGTGAGCAGAGATAGTTGACCGTCAACTAAGAAAAGGTAAATGTGACCCAACCTGCTCTGAACATATAGCTCCTTATTGCAACGAATGCTCAAACTCCTTGCAGAAAGATAAAGAAAATTACACTTTTTAATATATAATTAACACACATGTGATGAATTTAGCAATTATATTTTGCTTTTTAGATTTTAAGTTTATGGCATTAGACTGATTGAAGTTCCTTATATTTTTAAGTTCGTTTGTTGTTTTTTTTTAAATTAATAAATGAAAAAATTGAAAACAGTTTAAATATGTTTTTTTTTTGCACAAAACAAATAGCTAAACGGGTCATGTATATATTGCTTACAGATACGTTTGTCAAATTTTGAAAATTATGCAAAATACAATGTCAAAAAAAATAGGGTCATATTTACCCACCTGACTGTCGGTGTTTCTTTTATCACGTGCCCGACCCCGGGTTAAGCTACTGTGACACTTGGCAAATATTTGACGAAAAAAACGGGACCAACAGACAAATTAAAATATAATTTCTGTTAATTCCAATATTTATTTTGTCTATAATATTTCCACATCTTAAATAAAACAGTTTTTTCTATGTCCAGCATTATAATAACTCTGTGCAAGAAATTTACACTTTTTTTTCGTGACAAGCTGGGCACCTGACTGTCGGTGTTTCTTTTATCACGTGCCCGACGCCGGGTTAAGCTACTGTGATACTTGGCAAATATTTGACGAAAAAAACGGGACCAACAGACAAATTAAAATATAATTTCTGTTAATTCCAATATTTATTTTGTCTATAATATTACCACATCTTAAATAAAACAGTTTTTTTCTATGTCCAGCATTATAATAACTCTGTGCAAGAAATTTACACTTTTTTTCGTGACAAGCTGGGCACCTAGCGTTTTAACATAATTCGGGTACGCTGAATCCAGTGGTGCGGTTTTTTAAGATTGTTTCTGGTTTTCGAGATATACCGTTATTTCGAAAATAGAGGAGGTTGCACAACATATGTTCGTATAACTCAAAAACGCTTTAGCTTATTGAAAAAACTTTCCTTTAAAAGAAGTAAAACCTATTTCTAATATCTGCAGTCGTTTTAGAAACATAATTTTTTTTTTGGAAAAAAAAATAATTTTTTTAACAAAATTTCGAAATTTTTGTTTTTTAAAAATTCATAAAAAATTAGAAAATGCAGCTATGATTGCAATTTTTTGCAGACGTATAAAAAACGAAATTCCAAACAAAACAAGCCATAAATGATTAAAATCTGTTTGCAACTTTTGATTTTAGTCGACAAATTTTAATTAATTTAAGAATTTCATAAAACGCAATATTTTGTATGGGAGCCCCCCTAAGAAGTGAAGATAAGGGGCAAGTATGTCTCGAGAAAATGTTAAGGACAAAAAACTAAATGAGGTCGGTCATACATTATATACCACTAGGGGCGACTTCTGAGAATTTATGGGACTTTTTCTTCAATATATTTCTAGTCTGCATTGAACATTTTGTATGGAAGCCCCCTTAAGGAATGGAGATAGCGGGTGGGTATGTTAGAAATAAATGATTGCGATGAAAAATAAAGTGGGGTTTGTCATACATTTGACCCATCGATGGGTATTATAGGCGCTGCAGGGGCCTAATTTAAGAATTTCATTCAACGGTCATATTTGTATGGGAGCCCTCCTAAGGGCTGGAGATATATGGCAACTATGTTTTAAGATGTTTTATGATCTGGCCTAAGCAACTAGTGAAATGCGCATAGGATCAGCTTATCCTCCAACAATAAATTTCAGTATTTATATCAATTATAAAAAGAGGGAACTAGCACAATAAATAAAATATTTAAAGGAAAAGAATAATATTTTATTATTATTATTCAAATATTACAAAAAATTTACAACTTTTGAATAAAAAATGTTCAATACTAGCAAAATATTTAAACATAATCTAGTACAGTTTACCAAGAAGGGTTTTTTTTAAGATTGTTTAACAAATAACTTCAGTGTTGTTAGGCAACGGTGCTCAAGCGCATGAGCAAATATGTAGGGCTGTCAAAAAAATTTAAAATTGTATTTATTTCGCGCCACCGCTTGAATTTTCTATTTCCCAAACCCTTTAAACTGAGTATAAAACTGGAGTTAAAATCAACCAACCAGTTACGATTTTTAGCAAGTAAAAAAAATGTACAAACTTTTCGAGAAAGAAAACAGGAGTAATAGAAAAATAAAAAATTTAATATACAAAATATTACACATACATCATTTTATGCTGTTAAAATCAAGGAATAATTTTTTTTTCTTTTCTGTTTTCTGTTGAAAGGAAATAAAAATCTCATACATTCACCAACGAGTTAATATTAAATGTTATGATACAGGTATGTGTAAGTAGTAGACTACTTGGTCTTAGAAAGTTTCTTTATTTCACCTTTTTTTTTAAGCTATTGCGAGAAAAATTAGGGAAATACGAAATAGCAATAAAACCTATAGACACATTTTATATATTTCTTAAAATGGTATTGGGCTTTTCGATAATCAACTCCTCTTAACCGACTTATTATAAATTTGCAGGACAGAAAAATAAAAACCTTATAACTTATTAAAAAACCAAAATTAGTTAATATTGTTTTCTAATTTCGGTTGTTTGTTTAATATTTTTGCAACATGATTTTAAAGAAAGATAAATCAGTTACAAATAACAAACAATGCATATTAACAATCGTATCGCTACAACAATACAAAATCAACAAGCATTTTCTGTTTACATTTTGATGCGAACTGTCAACAACGACTACGTTTTTAACATCTTATATATAAATACGGGAACAATTTTTTTTGTAGTTGATTTTTAAGTACTCGTATCTTATCGTCCACCGATTTTAATAAAACATGTATCGTTTTAAGGGTATATTTGCCTAGATATGCACAATATAAATTTTTCTTCTAAAGTTTTAGGATTAAAGTGCTTAAAAAGCTTTTTAAATTTGCCTGCAAACACACGCGCATACAAAATTTTTGATAATAAATTTGCATGTGCCCGGCAAATAAAAAACTGAAATGGCAAGCTGCTTTATTTAGCAACTTGTTTTTTTTTTAATTTTGTTTTTTTCTATCCTCTTACAACTACAATTCGTGTTGGAAAAAACCCAACCAATTGTAGGGGAATGTAAGAAAGAAAAAATTCACTATTTATTGTTGTGTCTTTGTTGAAGCTTTGATATTGTTACAAGTAATAGCTGAGTGTTTAAAATTCTTATTCACTTTATGGTCTTACTTGTATAATATTTTTAGCTTTTCTAAAGTATTTGGAAAAAGTTTCCTGACGAGCTGGCCTAAGCAACCAGCGAAATGCGCATAGGAACTAGCTTTCCCACAACAATAAATTTCAGTGTTTTTTATCATAAATTGGGATTATTAGCACATCATTAATAAATGAATTAATTAATAAATATCTCATTCCCGAAAATAATTTTTGAAAATGTTTTGTTTTTGAAAATAAAATAAAAAATTTCATTCAAAAATTGCAAAGGAATGTCAATTGGTCGAATTTCTGCCACCAGGGGGTCGATTCTGGTTCTGTGCAACGGTTAAATGAAAAGTTTTTCATATTCTGGCACTGGCAGGACATAAAGCAAATAGGATTGATGAATTTTTGTTAGTTCATATTTAATATATGAAGATTCAATAAATAAATACTGAAAAAAAATAATATTTTCATAGAGTTTCTGATTCTCGTTTAATGAAAAATTTATAAATAAATTCAATTGTTTTCATATGAAAAGAACAAGTGGAATGGAACAAATTGTTTTCACAATTTCACAGTAATATGATTATTGTTCTGTGTAACAGTGCAAACAACATTCAAAAACTTTTAATTTATGACATATTTTTACACTTTCATTTTAACGGTGAAAAAGTATTTTTTATAAATTATTAAGAGAAAAATGTGGAAATAGCCAACAATTAATAATAATTTTAAAAATAAACAACAATAGTCGTCTAAAAAGGTGCATATTTACAGATTTGTAAATGAATACAATGGGAATTTTTGATAATCTACACAACATTACTGACATTAATCACCCCTATCGTGACTAAATTTTTCCCTCGTAATTTGTTCCCTTTTTACGTATTTGCGATCATGAAAAACTCCCATGAAAAAAATTAACTCATAGGAGATAATAATAACGTGAAAAAATGCTCGCGGGAAAAAATTCCCCTTATCGTGAACAATTTGTTCCCTTGTAATGTGTTCACTTCTCCCTTTGAATATCTCACTTTATTTTTGCTTGGGAACAAAACATTTATGTAAGTAATTCTTCTCATAATGCGAATATTGAAGTATACAAAATTAATTTTAAAGTCAATATCCGTTAAAATAGGTACAAACTTATATTTATATTGTTCAACAAAATGCAAAAAACAGGTCGATTGCCGGAGGAGTTATGAAGCTTTTCAAAGACTTGGTGGCAGAATTTTAGAAATTTTTTTACTACATAAAAGCGCAATAAGCTAATTTTTCAATCAAACTATCACTCCATTACAATATATCTTATTTTGTTTTTTTTTTTTAATTTTCTTTAAAATATACGTGTATATATTTGAACAAAAAAAATTTTTTTAATGTTTTTTAATATTTCTTCTTTTTTACATTCACTGAGAACTGATATCACAAAAAATTGTTCACCGGAGTTTCACGATAGCATTTTTCTCTTCGAGGGGAATAAAAATTTTATGGGAACAAAAATTCCACTTGTTTTTCACGACAGGGGTGAGTATGTTTTCTTACCTTTGCTCATCCCGAATTTCGTGCGATAATTCAATAAAACCAACAATCCTAAAATTTTTTTTAATATAGTTATTATTGTTTTGTGTATTTGCATAATTTGACACTTGATCAGATGACAAAGTAGATATGTTATTAAAATCGGCGGTGATGAATAAAAGTTTAGCAACGTCTTAAAGGAAACTTAGAGCCGCTAACAATATTTTTATTTCTTATAATATAGCAACATTTTAATAAATAAATCTTTATTTGGCCTTGTATTTGCTAATGATTTCACTATTTTTTGAGTTGATTATTTTTGGTCGTTTTTAAAAGTTTTTATTAAACTTGCAATGTAATATGTATGTTTCTTTAGGTGAAATCTTGCAACTCAATATTAAAGCAGTTCTTCAATTGATTGAACTGAAATTAAGTACACACGTTCAGTTTGGATGACAATGCATGGTTAACTATATGACGTCATTCTTTATTCAACATGGCGGCACACCCAAGATGGCGGTCTAGCTATTTTTATTGCACTCCTATAATATGGGTATCAAATTGAAAGGCTTGCTAAGAATAACTTGAAAAATAAAGTGACGTCACTGAGTCCAATATGGCGAACTAAGTTTTTATTGCTTGTCTAGAATATGAGTATCAAATAAAAAGACTTACTGAGAATGCGAGTGTTAAATAAATTAGTAGAAAAAACCTGTTGAAGAAACAAGCTATTATTTACATACGCTAAAAGAAAGTTTTTCTTTAAAATAATAACAAACTTTTTGTCGTAGATGTAATTTTTATGTGTTACTCAAAGCTTGCTGCCACAAATTTTTTTGGGGAATTCGCACGGGCAAGATGTCGGCCGTAAAAACTCATTTGTCAACTTATTTGTTGATCGATTTTAACAATTTTAAAAGAAATATTTTTATAGAAAATGGTTTGTAGTTTTAAGCGAAATTAAATTTAATATAGAAAATTGTTACGCTTTGCATAAAAAAGCAACAATGTTTAAAAAAAAAATTTGCTCTTTTACTTTTGATCACTAAATTCTCATCATGGCCCAATTAAAAAAAAGTAAATAAATATATTTTTTTATTGAACGTATGTTTATTATTATAGATTATACAAATTTATTACATAATTTTATTATTGCATTATTTTATCCCAGATGCAAGTCATTGAAAATGTAGTCTTTAATTTTTTTTTGGCGAGTGCGAGTTTTGCGTTTGATTTTTGTAGTTAAATTGAATTTAGCGCATAATGGGCTGTAGTTTTCTGATTTGATTCAAACTCGATTCATTCGGTTCAGAACATATCATTTATAGAATCCATGTTTTTATTTTTTAAATGCTGTCCCATTTGAAAGATTCGAAAAATAGTGCAGGCAAAACACAAACTTGGTCTGGCCAGACTAATGCTCGGGTTAAACACGGTATTTAAATTCTGAACATCTTTGTCGACCGTCTCCCTTTCGATTTTTTAAATTGTGAACAATTTTACCAAGTAAAAAATTTTTACCTTTTACAAAGTAAATTTTGGTACAGCCGAACAAAAATTTAGTTAAACACTACACATAGTGTCATATTATACAAAATAAATCCATGGCAAATAAGTTGACAAATATAAATAAAAAAAACTATTAACACGTTATAAGCAATTTTGCTGGAATTCCAGTTTAATCAAGTGTAATTCCAGTCCTGTTTTATATTTTCAAGATTTGAATTATACTTGAATTACACTGTTATTCAATAGCATACTCAAGCAAAGTGTCTACTGGAAATCCAGTCGAACATAACAATGTAAATACAGTAAAATTCAAGCGTGGAATTTCAGTAAAATTCCAGCCTCATACATATAATAATTCAACTTGAATTCAAGTATTGAAGGCAAGTATAAATCAATCCAATATAAATCAAGCCTACAATTCCAATGGAAATAATTCTTTCGTTCGCATAACTACATTGAAAACAAAAACAAATTTCTTGACTTTGTTTTTGTTTTCAATGTAGTTATACGAAAGAAAGAATTCTTTCGCACATCGGAAATAGGCTATAAATTTAAAAAAAAAATTGTATATTGAATAATGAAAATTGTGTATGAAATTATTCATCATCTTAAAGAGTTTTGTGGTTTAGTCACATTTTACTATAAAGCATCTGCATACAAATGTGATATCATTGGAAAAAAAATATAAAAGTTCTTTAAGATGGTATAATTTTATGGTGCAACAGTAATATAATACGATATCAAAGACAATAACGCAAATGGTACCATTAGATTTACTTTTAAATTTTTTTCGAAATACCACATAAATATGTACATTAGGGATATAACTTTTGAACAATTTTTTAAATTATCATAAAATACCTATCCATGCCATATAGACCATGAAAATCTATGATGAAAAGTGGGGTCACTTTTTCGCGGGCGTTAAAATAGTTCCCCCCCAAATCACTTTGAAGTTTAGTATTTGAATTTTTTTTTGCTTATTAAAAATACAATATTGCAAATCAACACGCACTTTGAACTTAAAGTTTATTTCCTTCAACAAAGATAATTTTTAGTATCTGAAGTTAATATATAGTACATGAGTGTATGAATGGTATTTAGAAAATAAAAATTCAAATATTATTATTTCTTGGAAGATTTTAGAAAAAACGGTTTGGGGGAGAGGTTTTTTATCCAAATTGATCTCAAAAAACTGTTTTCTTGATATATACATCAGTGGCCACCCCGTCGTGTTAGGTATTTTTTTTGGTTATACCCCTAATGTACATATATGTATATATGTATGTCTCATAGTATACAGCTAGCATATGCTGTTTTTTAGACGATTATGTTTAATATACAAATCCTAAAATAATCTTCTGATGATTATCTGACGAGTTGCAATAACAAAAACATTTTTTTTTTTTTATTTTTTACTCTTTTATAAATTTTCTGACACGCTCGTCTTTTAATCTTGGTATGAACCTTTATCATTGTAGTCATATAACAATTACTGAGCTACCTAAATAATAGCGTTTTTTTAAACATAAAAATTCTATTGTCAATTCAATTTCAATAAAATAAATGGAGCTAAGGATCTGCCGAATAACATTTTCCAACCGGGTGTAGTTTAATTCGCGATCTAAGGATTTGTTTCGTATAAAATTGCATGGAAATGAGAAGAGTTGACATTCAAAATGCGCTTCATGTTTTATTTATGTAGCTCAGTTATGCGGCTGAGCATTTCACGAGTTGTACGAGAATCTTTATATGAATCTTATCCGATTCCTAACGTGCTTTCTGAAAGGCTAATTAGACAGTATTTACACACATCTGAAAGGATTCCCTCTACGATTAATATAAGCGTCTTCCGCTGTGTTGAAGAAGTATCTCATAGAGGAATCAGCTTGTGTAACAGTTTCTCCCGTGCGAGGAATCTTCTACGATTAAAAAATGCGCTCGTCGACGATCAAAAACGCTCTTCGTGAGATTCCCAGGAGACTCGTGTACGTATATTTATATATATACATATGTAAATATATACATATATAAATATATATATATATATATATATATGTATATGTATGCATGTAAACTATTATTTATTTTTTGGAGACCCCGTTACGTTTGATTTAAAGGGCTCTGGAGACTTTCAAATAAACCCGTCAATCAGTGCATATGAGTTAGTGTCGTTTATTTGAGGCTTTTTCGGAGACGTACAAATAAACACGGCAATCAACAATTGTATTTTGTAAAAAACCAAAATATTTATATTTTTCATGACAACAAACACAAAGAAAATAATTTTTTTTTTGTCAATCACAACAGGAGACTATCAAATAATCAGCCATCAAATAAAAAAATCAAAACTTTTTGATTTTCATCAAGCATTGCCGACAACGCGTATGTGTACCCGAAAAAGAACGACTGCACGCACACAACTATGTGATTGATGTATTTATTTGATAGTCTTCCGGGCGTTTAAATCTAAGGAAATTCATAATTTAACAGAAATACATTTTTAAAAATATTTTTACATAAATTTTTTGATAGCTAAGTTCATACAAAGGTTAAAAAAATAGATTCAAACATTTTTGTATGAACTGAAATTTTACTTGAAAATTGGCCATAACATAAAGCTGAATTCCAGCAATATTTAAAGTACTTGAATTTCTAAAATTTAAGCATTCAAATTGGGAATCAATACAAAAAAGAACATATTCTCAACAAACGCACCTACGAAAAGAAAAACTGTGGAGTGCTGATAAAGAGGCTCTCTCTCTTTAAACTTATTTTGTTACTCTTTTGTTAAATATGAACTTGCTGTCAGAAAACAATAGTGCTAACGATATAGCCTCTGAGAAAGATTTCAAATCAAGTCTACAAGATTTCGATGAAATGTAAATCTGTGTTTAGAGGACCAATATAAACTTACTCAAAAAGTTTTTCACGATAGTTTTTTTAATACATTATTGAAGGGTTATTTGATCTGAAATAAAACAAAATTGTGCCCTCCCTACTAAAACACTCATGCATACTCATTTTTATATATTTTTTTTTAGAGGGAAGCTTTTACCCTGAAGAGCCGAACAGCTACTTGTAAAGTAAATTGGCTTGAATTGTTAGCGAAAAAAAATTACAGAGAGATTTTTTTTATTTTATTTTTTATTTTCTTTTAAGAAGAGTAAGAGTTGATGTTTGTGGAAAGTTTGAAAAATTAAATAAATTTCAAATTTATGTTGGACTGAATGACTTACTTAATTTTTTTTTTTTTAATCTTAGAAGTTTTCAGATACATTTATAAGTACGTGGCTGGAAATGTATTCGTAGTTTAAGTTAGAAAATACACATGAAATGCTTAAAGGCATTTAGCATTTAAGTAAACGAATATTTTGAATATTTGCATTTTGTTTTGTTGCTTAGTAAAACTATTACAATATTAAATGAAAAATTATAAAGAAACATTTTAATATAAGAAGTTTTTTTATTTAAAAAATACTTTTTTTAAGAAAGTCTTTATGAAATATCTTTTGCATTTAAATTATAACAAAATTGTATGTATGTGCAACTTACACATTTGGTTTTTCTAGGTAAATTTTAAATAAAAAATTCTGTACTAACTTCTTTTATCTGCCAATTTTTCTAACATAAAAGTTTTGGAATTGGAGTATTTTGTAGGTTTAAGCCCCATTTTTTTAGGCTTGTATGATTTTGTAATAACATTCTGAAATCTTTATCTGCATATACCTGGAAAAATTTAAAGTCCTTTATTTAAGAACTAATTACATATTAATTTCTTTGTTTTATCTAAGAAGATTTAAACTTAACATTCAGAACTTTCAATTAAACATATTTTGATCAATTTCACTAGCTTTTTTAAATTTAAGAACACTGTAGGGCAACATGTTAGGACACTTAAAATTGCTATGTTTCCACTATGAGCAAATCAACTTATTTTGAGCAAAACGTGTCAAAGTGTTTCCCATATGTTTAAGTGGCTTTGGTTTTTGAATTTGCGAAACACTTGTTTTGGTGCAAAACTAGTTCTGTGGCACTAAAAATGTAAGCGGAAACATAGCAAAATGCCTATTTTATAATTCTAGTTAGAAAGTTACAGACCAACTTAAGTCTGCGCATGAAGTGTAACGTTTTTTAACCGCCTAGCTTTTGCGCTAAAATGACAGATATACATTAAAGTTTTTCGTACTTTGTGTCAAGAATTCTTCTTGAAATCCAAAGTTTATTTTTTGTTCTTCATAATTTTATCTTGAAAGCATGGGTTCAATTCCCAGCTCAGTCAAGAATGAAAAATTATCAATAAATTTTTATTCATTTCATGTTGTAAAATTCCTTTCTTCATAAAAATAATTTAATGAAAATTAAATTCAATGAACTTAAGCCTGATTAAAATATCGATATTTTGAAAAATAAAAAATTTTTAAGAGGGTCTGCTTGAGAAATTTTGAAGTCAGAAAATAAGGACCAGTCTTCTTTACATATGCAAATAACTATATTAAAGCTTAATGTGGCACTGTTAGAATTAAAATATCGAAAACATATTTAGCTATTTAAGAGGTGCTGCATTAAAAAAGTGCTTAAACTCAAATAATGACCTGTGTCATAGACATTTTGCATCAGTGTTAGAATAGGAGTTGGAGTTAGAGTCGGAGTCGGACTTAAAAAATTTCAGCGGCTAGAGTCGGAGTAAGAACTATTTTTTGACGACTCCTCAGTCCTGCTTAGCACTGTTTGCCAAACAACAAATAGAACAAATAAAATCGTATATTTTTCGGCAAACTATGAGGTTTTTGTACTCCTTTGAATGACAATAAAACATGAATTTTCCAAGAAACGATATCCCTTAAGGCTAGTTTACACTATTAGACTTTGTATTAATACCTGTCAAAAACTCAAGTAGTATGCAAAAGTGTGATAGTGTCAATGCAATGTGTTATGAAAATGACAAGTATTACCAACATAGTTTGACGTCCTATACGACTTCTTCGTCTTTTGAAACATGTCTAAACAATATTACTTTTCGTTTGATTAAGTTGCATTTTAACAAAATCATGTCCATGTGTGATAGTGTGGCAACAAACTGTAATGTTACATTAGATTTTTTGACAGTCGCAAGAAAACTCACTAGATTTATATCTAACAAAGTATTATGGAATACGTAAGACTTAAGTGATACTGTAATCTAGCCTTTACGACTGAAGGTAACAATATGTATATTAGCCAGACGTACGGCCGTACATCGTTTAATTAATTCAGAAAGTTTTTCTGAGTCGAGTTCCATACTAAAAGAGGGAGAATAGAACCTGCATGTTTAGTTGTAACAAGTGTTAGATTATACTCGTTACAAAATACTTTAATAATTCGTATGAGAAAAAAAATCCCGTCTAAAGTTACAAATAAATAAAATACACGCACTGTACAAATCCATTATAACTTATCCACTATGATGGTGTCGGCATAAAAAGGGATCAACAGTTTTACAGACATCATACAATTCTTCTTATTCGGCAATTAAACAATAAAATTCCTGAAAAAATGGTCCAATTCACAAGCTCGAATTATCGTTGTATTTTTCGTATAATTAATAAAATATATAATATTGTATTTTTCTATATTTTAAGAGATGGTATATTTATACATGGTCTGGAAATGGACGATTTGTTTGGTAAATCTAAAAAAAAATTTAGAATGTTATAACAAACACCAGAAACAAAATTTTCCTCAATGAATAATGTATGTTTAACTCCTTTAATAATTTCCTTATTATGTTATATTTATTACTAATTCAACTTTAATTTTTTTTGATTAGTTAACCGATTAATAGACCTTTTTTTATAAATTAAGTAATTTCAATAAATAAAAATTCAAAAATGATTTATTATTTGGAGTTGGTTATTAAAAAAGTTTGTTGTGTTATAAAATAACATAACAAACATAACAATTCTTGAACAACGAGTAAAACGAGCAAACATAAAAATAATTGATCATTTTATTAGTTATTCTAATTCACGCAGAGAAAAGATATCGTTGGGCATGGTTACGTAAACTAAACTATGTTTATTGTAACAATATATTGTTGTCGTACACTAAATATTGTTATTTTTACTTAATATCAACAATATTATAGTTACTGTAAACATGTCAATGTTTATCGTAATTATAAATTTAACCCTTAAATGCCTGAATTTGAAATACGAATTGAACCGCGTCAATAATTTTTGATCTAGTATGTCTTTCGGCTGAAAATCACGAATTTGATTTCCAATTGCTAAAAAAATGGTCCTGGAAAGCTCCAGGACAAAAACAAGGAAGACCGCCTGTAGACGGTCTTAGGTGTTAAGGCGAACTTTTTTTTTTCAAAAATAAATAAATAACGATGGTTAATTGAAAGAATATCAGTTTTATTTTCAACTTTTGATTTAAAAACAAATAACATATATAAAGAAAATATATTACGTATCTAAATGGTAATTAGTAAAACAATTTTTGGCCTTTGAAAAACATAGGTGGACGTTGCACTTAGTACAAAACGTGTGTGTATCTGATTTTTTACACAGTTTACAAGATTTTTTTGAACCCCATTGTGGAAAATGATTTATTTGGTCGAACCTTGTACTAGCCACAGGATGATTAGTTTTTTTTCAACAAGGGAGCTACCGGTTAGATTTTCAGCAAATGACGGACGTCCAACCAAACGTTTTGTGACAAATGCGCAGAGCTCATTTGCAATGCTTTAGCGAAACTCATACATTGTCATGCTTTTTTCTTTCTCATTATCACAGTTTTGATTACTTTCCGCGTTTACTCTGCGATATACCACAAATGCGTTTGTTATGGCCATATCAAGCAGATGATAAAATATTCTGGTTGCCATGTCCTGAGTTTTTATTTTGAGCCCATTGCGACCCATATAGGAATCCATTAGGTCTACACCTCCCATATGAGCATTATACTCACGGATGATCTGTGGACAGTCAATTTCATCGTGGGTTTTTTGCTTTCTGTTGTAACGTCCTATTTTGGTGGGCTGGCCGACTAAATTGGCTCTTTGAAAAGGCTTTATGCCAACATATGTTGAACATAGCCTTACATTTTTAGTGTCTTTCCACAAAACTGATGTGATATCGACTCCATAAGTAGATCCAACGAATTCCGGAGAATAACCTCTTGGCACATTCTTGAGTTCATCGGCCTTGTCCGTCGGAAGTTTGCAGTTGGGGACTCTGTTTGCTCTGACAGTTCCAAGGCTATAAATTCCACGTGCTCTTAGGTACACCATAAGGGGGAGAGATGTATAAAAATTATCGAAATATATTATATGGTTTTTAAAATTTGCCACTGTCTTCGACAACCTAATAAGAATATGAGCAGAAACAGAACTTTAAAAACAAATAATTTTTTCAAATTAAATATTAACCTTATAACTACATTTCCTGTTGAGCCAATGTCTGGTGTATCAGGTAAAATAATGTCATCATTTCTAGCGCCAGTATATATTTCGAACCTGTATGAATATCCCTGGCTGTCACACAACATGAAGAATTTTACGCCCCATGGATGCGGCTTGTCTGGTAAATATTGCCGTAAATGATGAGCCATTTTGGTGGAACACATTTGTTCATCAACACATAAGCGATCATTTTTTGGAATACTATCAAAACGCTCAACCAAATGTGTTGCAACTTTTCTAATTCTGAAAATAGGATCGTAGCCAATATTACCCTTCTGGACTCTGTTAGACTCATCATTATATGACAAATATTTCTTTATTTGTTCAAATCTATTTTTGGACATACAGTCTGGTATGTGCCGAAATCCATATTCGATCCAGTGTGCCTGAATATTGGTGTAACGGAATAATGACATGAATATAATGACTCCAATGTATCGCCGAACTTCGCTCGAGTCGATTTTAAACTGTGTATTTACATTTTCTATGAATGCAGCACGATTTGTTTCAAAGCTTATTAGTTCAATGAGTTCATCAGTGAAAAAATATGAAAAATACTCTACTGGGGTTTTCATTTTGCGCACTGCAAATGGCAAATCACTTTTTCCCCGAAAGGCTACCTCGGTTACGTGCAACTGCATAGAAGTTTTACGCCATAAAATGGTTTTAAATTCCGAAGAGTTTTTTGTTATATCTGCCAAAGCTAGCATTTAAATTCTATACATTACTGTTTTACATATACAAACGTTTTTATATATTACTACCCCCTGTGAACCCGCCTGATGATGGTACTGCTTGTGGTCCTGACACTTCTATAATCGGTAATGGCGATAGCGCTCTTTTGTGGGCTTTAAAAGACGTTGTGGCCACCTGTTGTTTTTTTGATGTCGATATTGTGTTGTATCAAGCGATTCACCAATAGTATTCAAACTGCAATTGCTTGCGTTAATAGATAAGGTTACTGCATTTGTAAGTATTGGAGAATCTAAAACTTGTATACAGTCATCTATCATTTCATCTTCAGGCATTATTTCATCGCACAGATTATCTGGGTCTTCGACGCTATCATCCAAATCTTCAAAATCAACTTCGTCTTCTATTGAGGCCATAAAATCTGCGATTTCTTGGTCACTCAATGAAGAAAGTTTATTTTTTTTTGTTTTACGGGAAAGCTGATTTTCTACCCTTTGTGCTGGCATCTTTAAATTGACAATTACTTATTTGCTAGTCCAAAAAACAAGAAGTAATATCGGTTACTTCTTATTCCGGTAAAATACGTTACAAAAAATTTTGTTCGACTAAGTCACTAAGACCGTCTACAGACGGTGTTTACAAAAACCTTCATTGAAACCAAATCGTTGTTTGATTTACCTTTATAGCTACATATTATTAAAGAAAACATTTCAACTACTTACCTAAAAAATTCCGGATTCAATTTAATCACTAAAATGTATTTTTTTTTTTATTTTAAGTTTCACAAAAATCACAAGCAATTTGTATGCCACTTTGCACAAAAATTAAGACTAGAATGTTTTGTTCTTCAAAACTATTTTATTCATCACATTTTAATCGGTACCGTTCTTCTAAGAATTTAATACTCATTCAAACTATGTAAGTTTCCAGAACGTAGTGTATGCATATTTTGCGCAAAATTGTTTTTTCTGATGACCGTCTGTAGACGGTCTTAGGTGTTTAAGGGTTAAGTATGGTTCACTGAAAAATAAACATTTTTATAACAACTATAAATAATGATAGCCTGGAAAACATATTATATTCCTCACAATCATTTAATGATATTTAATAGCTATAACATGATAACTTTCTATACGTGTACTCATAATAAATATCTTTACTGTAACAATAACACAGTACAACACATGATTTGCCAACTCAATTCTGTGAACTGTATGTGAAATTAGACTCAAAAAGAAGAATTTCTGCATCATTCGTTTTGTCTTCTTACCTGCGATTTGAAGTAAGTATCGATTTGAAGTTAGTACTATCGTATAGGGGAATTTATCACGTTTTAGGCCCTGTTGTTTGACATAGCTCGACAACCCCTAGCCCAATTTAGTTGAAATAAATTTTAAAAAATTAAGAATTACAATTCCCTTAATCTGTTCATATATTGTTTTCCTATACAAGTAACACTTTCGAAGTTAAAAATGAATGAATGAAGGGAAAAAATTATTTTTTGCCTAAAAATTTAAATTTTTTTTTTTAAAAATACATAAAAAATCCAAAATGGAAAAAAGTTTCAAGTCTAGTTATTTTTTCGCAAAGTCACATAACCTATGAGCAAAATGAGACAAAGATCATAAAAATCGATGCACGCGTTTCGCTTTTATTCGCAATTGAGTAAAGGTATGAATTTCAAAAATCAGTTATAGCCACCACCCTTAAAATAAAAATAAAAATATAAATTAAAAAATTATCATGCAAAAAAAAACTTTATTTATAAAAACTTAATGCAAATAAAATAATATGCAATTAATACGCAATTATAATATGCATAAAAACAAAATTTAGAACATTTTTTCAATTATTGGCAATATCCATCCTTGTAGAAGTTGACGCTTGTGGTTCTGATGATCTTGTTTTCTTCGTAGGTTGTTCATATTCATGGTCTGAGTCTGTATCGTCATCCGAGATACACATACTATTCAAGGGCGTGTTTCTTTCACTGTGTCCACCAATTTCAATGTCTTCATCTTTGGTGCTTTCTTCAAACTGCATAATTGTGGAACTCCACCAACAAACCTCCGCAAGCAATGCATCCAATTTTTTGCTTTTGAACCGCTTTTCAAATGGCATGGTCACCTGGTGGAACCTCTCTCCTTGTTCGTCTGATTCCTGAGGTGATTGTGCCAAAAAGTATCGAGGTGGTGGTGCAAGAAATGCAATTTCAGCGTCATGGATGCACCGATTTTTTCGAAATAAAACAGCAACCTGTCCACTCGTTGCTGTATCTCTTCTCGCTGGAGACGGTTCATTCCTAGAACGCCTTCTATTACTTCTTTCAATGCGTTCCATGCATGTTGGTGGTCGTGATGCTCTGAAAGCAAATGTGTGAAAGAATCACTTTTGATCAATTTCCGAATATCAGGTCCATTGAGAATACCTGTTTTAAATACATAAGAAAAACGAAAAAATTATTGGTAATGCGAATGTATAGAAATTAACAAATTTAGATATGACAATATTGAAATACAGAGTACGATACGTACCGTTTTTAATTTTCTCATCACTGAGTTTCGGAAAGATAGATTTCAAACAGTCAAAGGCGCCGTTAACTTTTTTGACCACCACTTCAACGAATTTCCCAGCTATTCCCAGTTTCATGTGGAGCGGTGGCAACAAAATATCATCCAGGTCCTTTATCATAGGTTCATTGCGTAATTTTAATTGTTTGTTGAGCTCGGGAGTTCTTCCTTTCCAATCTTTACATTGATATTGATTTCCTTTGTATCGTGAATCCCAATTACAAAGGAAGCAGAAGTATTTTGGATATCCGCCCTTTTCTATAATCCCTTGTAGTATGTTGACCACATTCAGATCGCAACAAATGTTCCATTTGTGTTCATCGTATTTGATTTTGTTGTGATAGTCCCAGCTTGGCCACAATGTAATCCATTTCGATTTGTGGTAGCGGTTGTGGTGCACTATTTTCAATATCGGGTATCCAATCAGCATCATCCAAATCGGTCGGATTGGTGAAAACGGTTTCGGCTAGCAGGGACACAGTATCCGCACTCGGAGGTTTAGGTGCATCGGTATCAGCAGGGCGTTGCACTGGAAGTGTGGCAGTAAATGCAGCAGTGTATACTTTTGTTTTCAATTGTTGTCTGTTTAATCCAGGACGAAAATTTATGCATGCATAGCACCTGGATTCATCATGTCCAGTTGTGTCTTCCACCCAAATTACTGGCTTCATAAAAGATAACTTTCTACTTTTTCCGTGAATCCATTTTAGAAGGGTAGTATAACAACTGTTGCACACTGTGTTCGGCGTAAAATTTGCACCACTTAAATCTGCTTCATCGAAATAATTACAATACGCGGTTTTGAATTGCTCAGTAAACAAATTTTTTCGATCTTTTTTCTGTATTTTTCGGACGATATGACCACAAACGTAACAATATTCATCCAAATATGGGCACTTGTTGTTTTCCATATTGATATATTTTATGTTTTGTTGTTATTCACTTTTAAAAAACTGGAGAAAAATCACTTTTACTGTTCGCGTTCGTCGGCACTGGCTGAATGCCAAAAATCGATCAATGCACACCTATAAATACTACGTATTTTTGAATATTTTACTGCCAGGTACTTATAAATGGGCGCATATTTTAAGGGCGGCTGGCTATATACCTGATTCAGCACTTGTACGTTTCAAACTGTGCAAAACTTTCCAAATAATGACCACCCTTAAATGTGGGTGCAATTTCTGTAAAAAAATCATATAGGTAGCCACCGGAAAAACCCAAATAATAAAAAGGTCCACTTTCCGTTTAATTGTCCACGTACATTTATTACCGCAATCATAAAAATCAAATAACCTTTTGTTTATTCCTTTTTTTTTAATTCTCAGAATCATGAAAAAGGTGTCAATGTTTTCTCCAAATAATGTTGTGCATATCTCGAGCAAATTTTTGAAATTCATACATTTACTCAATTGCGAATAAAAGCGAAACGCGTGCATCGATTTTTATGATCTTTGTCTCATTTTGCTCATAGGTTATGTGACTTTGCGAAAAAATAACTAGACTTGAAACTTTTTTCCATTTTGCATTTTTAACTTCGAAAGTGTTACTTGTATAGGAAAACAATATATGAACAGATTAAGGGAATTGTAATTCTTAATTTTTTAAAATTTATTTCAACTAAATTGGGCTAGTGGTTGTCGAGCTATGTCAAACAACAGGGCCTAAAACGTGATAAATTCCCCTATACGATAGTACTAACTTCAAATCGATACTAACTTCAAATCGCAGGTAAGAAGACAAAACGAATGATGCAGAAATTCTTCTTTTTGGGTCTAATTTCACATACAGTTCACAGAATTGAGTTGGCAATCAATTAACTGAAAAATGTTGTACTGTGTAATTTGTTATCGCCAATTGTAAAATAATTTTGTATCAGTTGTGGCGTTTGTTTTACATATGCATGTCCAATTATTTGTTATTCATTGGTTAAACAATAAAAAAAATACACATTAAAAACCATGTTTAAAGAAATTAAAAAAAAAAAAAAAATTGTAGGAGCGTAAAAAAAATTGTAAAATGTCACAAAATAAAACATCAATGCTAAAAATATATTTAATATCGTTTAAAAATGGTGCAAAAATATTGACCATTGTTTTGTGTTATTTTAGAAAAAAACAATGAAAATTCTATAAAATAATTTTTAAATAATTGCGACCTACGACAAAAATAGGTTACAAATATTATGTTTAAAGTTTCATCATATTATGATGTGAAATATCTATAACAGTTTTACGTAAAATTTTCCAGTAAGTAAATAAGCATAAATATATATTCAAACTATTTTTCGGCTTTAGATTTTATCTAAATATTATTATCATTAACATGATAATAATATTATTACTTCTTAACTTATTATGATTAACATGATAATAATATAATTACATTACATTATAACAGGAAGTAACATAAACAAATTAGAATTAAGGACAAAATATTATGTTGATATATTACGAATATATTTGGTCATAATATGATTTAATAATAATCGTAATATGTTGTTGACTACAATCATGAATCTTATCATATGTTGCTCTTAGAATATGTTTACCACAACCATGTTTTTTCTTTGCGTGTAGCTTAAGCAGATCTTATAAAATAAACTTTTTAACAAATAATTTGGCTTAAAAGTTTAGGATTTAAGCGATTATTTTCTGCAGTTTTGATAAAACTGGACTTGGAGGAAATTCTTTAATTTATCGTAGTTCATTCAGTCGGTCGTGCTCGATGAGAAAAGACGTGTTTCTTTTAACTCCGCATACGGTTCTTTTTTTTAACATAAATTAATTAATAATATCAGTGTAACAAGCGAATTTGGACGCTCAATATAAAAGTGAACAATAGAATAACTATAAAAAAATTAAGAAAAATATAAGTAAAAAATACAAGTAAAAAAAAAATATACCTACATATGTATGTATGTACGCACATACATACTTGCAAATAATCTGTGCAAAAAAATATTTATTCTTTTTTTCTTTTATTATCTCGGTGTAACAACATTATACATAATAAAAAGAGCACAGTCAACAAAAAAAATAAAAACAAAAAAATAAAAAAACGGTGAAAAAAACAAAAACAACTCTATATGAGTAATAACAATGAAACAACAACAAAAGTAAATGATATTCATGCTAGTGAAAGCAATGTGGAAATAAACACAACAACAGAAAACAATACAAGCGTTACCGCTGTTACCATAATCCCAAACATAGACGCAATGTTAAACAAACAAGAAAAAAGTTGTCAAAAACCACAAGTGCAAGTTGGTATGGATAGGTATATAACAGTGCTTAAACGTGGTCGCAGCCCTGCCTCTTCAGCTGTTGCCTCTGCCTCGAAAGTTCCATCTTTTGATAGAATAAACTCGCAAAATCGTTTTGCAATTCTGGAGGATGAATCTTCTGAAACACCCAACGTCATAAAATCGTCGAAGCCACCCCCGATATATCTTAGAGAGCAAAACTCAAGTGAGCTAATAAAAAGTTTAATATCGGTGATAGGTGAAAATTCGTTTTACGTAGCTGCAATCAAGCGTGGTAATATTAACGAAACAAAAATACAGATTAATAATGAGAATGATTTTCGTAAATTAATTAATAAGTTTGAAGCACTTAAAAAAAGCTTCTATACTTACCAGCTGAAAAGCAGCAAAGGTCTGCAGGTTGTGATAAAGGGCATTGACTCATGCGTGGACCCAGACGAAATAAAAACATTTTTAGAAGAAAAGGGTTTCAAAATTAAAAATGTTACAAATATTAAAAATAGGGAAAAAAATCCCCAACCACTATTTCGAGTGGAGTTAGAGCCCGGCGACGTTAAGCTAAAAAAAAATGAAACGCATCCCATTTACAGCTTAAAATACATCCTGTACAGGAAAATAACGATAGAAGAGCCGCACAAAAGAAATGGGCCTGTTCAGTGTTTAAACTGCCAAGAATTTGGTCATACTAGGGCATACTGCTATTTACCCCCTGTTTGTGTCGTATGTGGAGAACTACATGGTACCGTTCAGTGTGATAAGTCAAAAAATGACCCTAATGTAAAAAAATGTAGCAACTGTGGTGGTAATCACACTGCCAACTATAGAGGATGTCCGGTATATTCTATTGTCAAGCGTTCTGTTGGACAGAAACTTAATCCCCCTCAAACGCAGGCAACTTATCAAGAAAACACTAACGGCGTTCAAATACCGCAGCCAAATAATAACAGAACCTCGTACGCTAATGTCTTAAAATCTAATCATATGCCATTGCAAGGTGATTTACCAAATAATGACGAAATTCCCACTTCTAATTTAACTCGGCTAGAAAAAACCATGGAAACATTAGTGCAAACCGTTAACAATTTTACCAACACAATGGGTAACATGATGCAAGAAATGTTAAGAATGCAATCGATGTTATTGCAAGCTGTACTAAATAAGCCATGAACTGTCTAAAAATTAGCTTTTGGAACGCAAACGGCATCCGCCAACATAAAAATGAACTAGAATACTTCCTTAAAAATAAACAAATCGATGTTATGATGGTTTCTGAAACTCATCTGACCTCGAGAAATACGTTTAAAATCAATGGTTATATATTATATGATACCAAGGACCCTCGAGGTAGAGCTTGTGGAGGTTCTGCCATTTTGATAAAAAACCGAGTAAAACACTACTTAATGTGTGATCATCGTGAAGATTATCTCCAAGCAACGACCATTTGCGTCGAGGAATTAAATCGAAACCTAGTTATTTCATCAATATATTCACCACCTAGATTTTCAATATCAGAAAGCCAATATAATAAATACTTCAAAGCATTAGGACCCTGCTTCCTGGCTGCTGGCGATTATAACGCTAAACATACTTTCTGGGGGTCACGACTTATTACGCCTAAGGGTCGTGTTTTGTTTAACACAATTCGTAAAATGGATCTAAATGTGATCGCGAGCGGTGAACCAACATATTGGCCTACTGATCAGCAAAAAGTTCCAGATGTCATAGATTTTGGAGTGGTTAAAAACATCCCCGCAGAAACGATTTATGTTGAGGCTTCCTTAGAATTATCTTCCGACCACACACCTACAATTGTTACTATAATGATTCCAAATAGAATCGTATCGCCGTCTGGGTACTTATCCAAATCACCCTCACAAATAAATTGGTTAAAATATAAAAAATATCTTAGTGCCCATTGCACAGAAAATATTCCGCTTAGCACACCGGAGAGCGTGGATCTCGCTATTGTTAATTTTGACAGTTATCTCAAACTAGCTGTTCAACATTCCAGCACAACCCTCAAAAAAACCAAAAACAATATCATATATTCTGTAGATGTCGAGCGTCTATTGACTGAAAAAAGGAGAGTTCGAAGAGAGTGGCAATTGCACAGATCCCCCCAACTTAAGACTTTATTAAAAGACTGCACAAAAAGGCTAAGAAAGTTACTGCAGTCCCAAAAAACTGCATCCTTTGAAAAATATCTTAAGGAACTTGATGCAACTCCACAATCAGACTACTCATTATGGCGTGCAGCTAGAAATCTTAAAAGGCCAGTTATCACTAAACCACCATTAAGAAACTTAAACGGAAGTTGGGCAAGAAATGATATAGAAAAAGGAAATCTTTTTGTTAATCATTTGAAAACCGTATTTACCGCTCACACATCTCTCGATATGGCGGTCGAGTTACCACCTGTTGCTGTTAGAGCAGCTGTTCCACTAAGATTTGAGATAAGAGAAATCGAAAAGGCTATTCATGATTTAAACCCGAAGAAAGCCCCTGGTTTTGATAAGATCAGTAACAAAATGCTTTTGGAGCTACCCAGCATAGCAAAGAAAATTATTCTCTTTATTTTTAATGCTATTTTACGCCTTGAATACTACCCTCAGGAATGGAAAGTATCATTAGTTACCATGATACCTAAATCAGGAAAGGATCCTACAAAAGTTGAGTCATATAGACCTATAAGCTTATTGTCTAATATATCAAAGCTGTTTGAGAAGCTGTTAGTGTCAAAATTAACCCCAATTTTAAATGTAAATAGATGTATTCCAAACCATCAATTCGGCTTTAGAAGAGAACATAGCACAATTGAACAAACCCATCGTATAGTAAACGCCATAAGAAAAACCTTTGAAGAAAAAAAATATTGTTCCGCCCTCTTCATCGATGTTTCTCAAGCTTTTGATAAAGTCTGGCATGAAGGCTTATTACATAAATTGAAGCTAAATTTACCAGTAAACACACACAAGCTGTTAGAAAGCTACTTAGTCGGTCGAAAGTTTATTATTAAAGAAGGTGCTTTTATAAGTTCTCCTCAGCCAATTGACGCTGGAGTCCCTCAGGGAAGCATCATGGGCCCACTGTTATACCTAATATATACCTCAGACATGCCAACAAACAACCACACCCTAACTTCAACATTTGCTGATGATACAGCTTTTTTAAGCGTGCACGAAAACTGTCATGAAGCTTCTCGCTACTTGCAGGATCATATATTTGAACTGGAAAAGTGGTTAAAACAATGGAGAATAAAGGTCAATGAGCAAAAATGCGTACATATAACATTCACCTTGCGTCGGGAGTCATGTTCCCCTATTAAAATCAATAATCAATTAGTGCCCCAACAATCGCATGTAAAATATCTCGGAATTCATCTAGATCGGCGTTTAACATGGAAATGCCATATAGAAGCAAAACTAACACAAATGACACTAAAAGCAATTCAACTTAATTGGCTTATTGGAAGAAACTCTGTTCTTAGTCTCGATTGTAAACTTCTACTTTACAACTCTATCTTAAAACCAATTTGGTGCTACGGTATTCAGTTATGGGGCACTGCCTCGGCTTCTAATATCGAAAAAATTCAAAGGCGACAAAATAAACTTCTTCGAATAATCACAGCCGCTCCCTGGTATGTTAAAAACTCAAATATTCACAAGGATCTCAATGTGCCGTTAGTAAAAACTATTATTACGAACTATGCAGTAAAATATTTAAAAAGACTTGAGTCGCACCCAAATCCACTAGCTCGAAATATTTTAAATTACAGCGGCCACTCTAGATTAAGGAGAAGAGATACAGCAGGACTCATCAGACAAGAAGAGCGCTAAACATCTACATATGTGAACAGAAACCGTGAAGAGAAAAATTTTCGTCTAGCATTGGCAGGACAAAAATAAAGTATTAGTATAAGATTTGATTAATTATTGTTAGTTCATATTTAATATATGAAGATTCAATAAATAAATAATGAAAAAAAAAAAAAAAAAAAAAAAAAATTTATCGTAGTTGTTGGAGCAATCAAAAGCAAGCCATTATACAGAATCTAATTTCTCCGTCCTTTCCTTGGATTTCTCTGAACATATAAAATCTTCCATAATGCCATCAGAGTCTAATTGTTTTGGTTAATTCTGTTAAAAGATTGCTTTGAGAAGATATGAGAAGGAGCCAATAACTAAACACATGCATATAAAAAGTACGTGAAACAAAAAGCTGTTGGCACCAAAAACTTTTTAAAATTAAGATCACCTTCTTTGTTTGTATGAAAATTTATTTTCTAAACACAATCCTTTTTTATATGAGCCGAAGCAAATAATTAAAAAAATTAAAAATATTTTAAAATACTAAAAAAATTAAAAATTTTGTTACATCGGTTAATCGGTTAATCGACTGAAATTAACCGGTTTAATCGTTAATCGAAAAAAACGAATTTTAAATTAACTGATCAGTTCATCGGGTTTTATTAAATGGGTTAACCGAATGAATACCCTACTATGTACATTAAATTGACATGTTACATTTTCGACATTTGGCAATACGATAAAGTAAAGATATAACAAATATGTCTGTTCGCAAGTGCATACACAAGCCCCGTATTTTTTTAAAGAATATGCCATAAGGCAGAGCTTGTGAATTTGATAAATATGAATTTATACAAATGTCTAATCTTATTCTTCTTATAATGGGTGATTCAAGTAGAGATACTTTTTTCGATAGCCTTTTTTTGACAGATAACGTGTGAGACGTGTCATGCTGTCATGTTATTTTTGTATAGTATTATTTGGAATTTCATAATGGAAAGACTTACGCCTGAACAATGTTTACAAATCGTTCGACTTTATTACGAAAATTCACGTTCTGTGAGGAATGTGTTTCGTGCACTTCGCTCAACTTGTGGTCAACATAATCGGCCTACTGAGCGTACTATTCGCAACACCATCACCCATTTTGTGACACAGCATTCATTATTGGATAATATTCGACCGAATAGACCACGTCCAGCACGCTGTGAAGAAAATATAGCCGCCATTGCTGAGAGTGTACACGAAGACCTTGGAGAGTCAATTCGGCGCCGTTCGCAACAGCTCGGCCCGTTATCGTGCCATGATAACCGACTATTTGATGCCTGAAATTAAAGCTCGTGATCTCCCACACATCGCATCAATCAATGGATTTGTTGAGAGAACACTTCAGTGAGCACATAATTTCACGTTTTGGGCCGGTCAATTGGCCACCAAGATCGTGTGATATCACACCGTTAGACTTTTTCCTGTGGGGGTATGTAAAGTCTAAAGTTTATGCGGACAAACCCGCTTCGATTCAGGCATTGGAGAAAAACATCACGCGTGTCATTCGCCAGTTACCAGTCGAAATGCTGGAACGAGTCATCGAAAATTGGACTCAACGGATGGACCATCTGCGACGTAGCAACGACCAACATTTGGTAGATACAATCTTCAAAAAATAAATGCCAAGGAATGTTCTTTCAAATGATAATAAACATTCCCCATTAAATTTGGATTTTCTGTGTTTCTTTCCTTAAAAAATTAGGGAACCTCGAAATGGATCACGCTTTATTAAATTTAAGGTAAACAAAATTCCTGTTTACCATTTTATCTCTCCGCCTTTCTTTTTTTACAGAAAATTATTCATTTAACCAAATAAAAGTTGATCTGGTAAGCGAAAATATAAGAAATTATATTTAAAATAAAGAAAAATTGCTATAAATAAGCAAAACAATTTTTTTTCTTTTAATGATATTCTCCATATTAAGGTATACTAAATAAATGAATGAATGCAAAAAATATACAACAATTTTTAAAATAAAAAAATTACAATAAACAAGATAAATCGCACTTTATTAAGATTTATTGTAATAAATCACCAAAGGGATGTTGAACAGTTCACATATGTATGTATGTATAAAAGAATTTTACGCATAAAAGAGGACAAAATATTGTCACAATCTATAGAGATGTTAAAATAAATAAATGTAAAACTAAATTTTTTCTCTTTTTTTATTTTAAAACAAATTTATGTCTGTTGGTTAAAGTTTAAGGCAACAGCAGATGGATAGAGACAAAAACTTAGGCTGTCATACAATAAAGCTTGTCTTTGGCATTTTAGCTACAACAACAGCAAACAAAAGGGAGAGAAACTATAGCACCACCTTATACAGGGTGGCTTTTAAATAGCACTATGATTAAATTGGTGAATGAAGTTTTTTTTTGACATTTGTTTCTTCTGTTTTTTAGAATTAACTTTGTAAAACGAGAGAAATTTTTTCTGTGAAAGTACTCAGCACTGCTAAAAGGAGAAAATTGTTCAATTTTATTTTGAAAGTCAGCAATCGGTAATGCTTTAATATCTTAATTTTGTCCTGTTCTTAATGCACCAAGTTCTAGAATAAAAAAACAAAATTAGCATGAGGTGTGCTTAGAAAACAACGAGATTACTTAAAAATTCATATCGAGCGATGACACCCAGTTTCACTTTAATAGTTGCACACGCGAATATGCAATATTGCAGGGTATCCAAAATCCAGGAATAATTGATGAACTTCATCGATTCACAATGTGCTGCAGAATAACTTCAGAAAGTATCGTTGAACCATATTCTTTCGAATATATGACACTCATGCAACCACAATACGATCAACAAAGGCTTTTCTGATAGAAATTTTTGGCGCCGAAGTAATATAGTTGTTTTTTGCTTTTAACTTAAAGACACTCATCTTGTTTTTTAAGAACTACCTAAAGGGTAAGGTGTCCGCTTAAAAGCCAGCAATTATCTAAGAGCTTAAGTGTCGATTCATAGGAAGCAATATGGACGCAGGGACCTGAAATTCGAAGAAAGGCATTGGGAACTGCTTTGATAGAAAAATGCCAGATCAAAGCAAACAATGGCCACTATTTAAAATATATTATCATCAAAACATATTGTGAACATATTTTTATACTAGAATCTAAATTTTAATATATGAGAACCTGAAATAATATAATTAAGGAAAAAGCATTATTAATCAAATAAATCAAAAAGTTAGTGATGCAGTACCCTGTATTAACAGCAAACTGTTACTAACAATAACAAAAGTTATTAATAATATAAATAAATAAAAACAAAAGAGTTTTAAAAGAAAAGAAAATACAACAACAAAAATATTTCATAAATGAATCCTTAAAGAGATCAGAGGTACTTGGCTATTATAAAAAATTATGTATAAGATGGATGACTATTATGTAAAACTTCAACTTATTTCTCACTAGGTTTTCTTCTCCTTTCATTTTATGTTTTTTGAAATAGAAAAGTAGCACCCCTTTGTATTAACTTGAGAATTTTTGAAGAACTTTTTGCAATTAAAGAAATGGAGAAATTAAATTATTAAAATCATTATTTATTATAAACAAGCTAGAGTGCTATATTCACCTGTGCCGAATCTTTACTACCCTCCACCGCAAGGAGTGACCGACAATAAGAAAGTTTTATGCATTTCTTGTTAGAACTTTAAACTGGCTTGAGTAAAATATCATGATTCGTAAAAGTTTTTGGCGAACTAAAATAATTTTTAGGAGGGTAATTTGTATTGGACCTATGGTAAATTATGGATCAATCATCCCAAAATTCTAAAGACTGATTTCTGCTATTAAAAAAAATTAATTTGAATAAATTTTAATACAGCAGTGTAATTAGGTTTAGCGTCAACAGTGAATTTCACAAAATTGACTGATATTTTTTCTGGCCATATGAATTTCAGTTGAAAGAAATTTACCACAACATCTAAATATGTAATGGTTTTAGGAGAATTTAATTATTTTCCCAAAGTGGGCTTTAGTTGGTTTTAGGCGCAATACACTGTTTTCCGAGAGAAGAGTATATGGGGCCTATGGTCAATTATGGACCGACCTTCACGAAACTTCACAGTGCGAATTGTAGGCACATAAAACTGTGACGTACCAAATTATTATGATAACATTATTAATTAAGGTTTTAGGCGTACTAAACTGTTTTCCGGGAGAAGGGTTTATATGGGGCCTGGTGTAAATTATGGACCAATCTTCAGGAAATTTTACATTGTGATTTCTGGTCCTACAAAACTGTGACTTACCAAATGTTACTATGATAGCGTTATTTTTTACGGCGTACTAAACTGTTTTCCGCGAAGGGTTTATATGGGGCCTATAGTTAGTTTTGCACCGATCTTCACGAAATTGAACGGTATGATTTGCAGTCGTAGAAAGCGAATTCGTGCAAAATTTTATGTCATTCCGTGCATTATTCCACCATTTATGGTAGTTTTTGTATCAAAATTATAAATTGTTTTATGGTGGTGGTCCCACTTTTTGATTCATAGTTCTGATCCTAATGAGCCGATGTTGCTGGATTTCAATCCCAAACTGCTTAGGATAACTACAAGCAATTTGAGACCAAGTTTGCTTTCTTTTGCGTTTTTCGAAAGTGAGCGTGTTTTCAACAGACGGACAGACAGATGGACATGGCTAAATCGACTTAGAATTACTCAAGGAGCCAGAATATATATACTTTATGGGGCATTAGATCTATTATAAAACAGTTTCACACGGAATGACAAACTTAGTATACCCTCATTCACCACAGTGGTGGTGGAGGGTATAAAAACCATAACATAACAAACATAACACTTCTTGAGCTTAAATGTGCATTTTATATTATATATTATAAAATAAACTTTGAGATATTTTTATTAGTAATTTCAATAGTCTTATAAAATAATATTTTAGAAAAATAATATGGTTTAAATGTTTCGGTATTAACCGATTATTGTCGTTAGATTTGATAAGACTTGACTTGAAAAAAATTCTTTCACTTATCGTAGATGTTGGAGAAATCGAAAGCAACCTATACTACAGAATATCTATTTTCTCAGTCAATTTTCTAGATTTCTCTTAACATATAAAATTTTTCATTATGCTGTTAGAGTCCTGTTTAAATTTTTTTAACTTTTTAATAATTTTAATCGTTTCGGTTAATTCTGAAAGTTTGATATGAGAAGATATGAGAAGAAACAAGTACCTAAACATGCATACATCTAAAAAGTATGTGAAACAAAAAGCAACTAACACCAAACACTTATTTAAAGAACACCTTCTTTGTTTGTAAATATAAAATTTTTTTTCTAAACACATACCTTTCATAAATAAGACGAAACAAATAATTTAAAAAATATGATATAATACTACAAAAAATTAAAAATTTTGTTACATCGATTAATCGGCCAATCGACTGAAATTAACCGGTTTAATCGTTAATCGAAATTAGCGAATTTAAAATTAAGCGATCAGTTAATTTAAAGATATTTATAAAATGTGCTTTCATAGCTCAGTTGGGTGCATGTTAAGCCTAGAAAGCAGGATCGAATCCAGATTTTGTAACAACTTTTTTTTTTTTTTTTTTTTTTTTTTTTTTTTTTTTTTCGACTTGGTGTCACAATTGTCTGTTTTCCCGAGTATACTTAGATAGAAATAGGTTCTGTCGAAAAGAAAATTATTAAGTGGATCTTGGCTTTGAACTTCACGCACGTCTTGCAGACTAGCCTGTTCAGTAGTTTTGGGCGGGGTTCTTGGTTCAGCCTTAAGATCAAGTTACAAAAAAAATACGTGCGTTTGAATGCCCTTGACAAAAACACAAGAAATAAAACTATTAACTTCCTTCCACCAAACATTAGTGTTTTGTTCTCTATTATGCAGACAGATGAAAATGCTGCTGCCCCTTAACCCTCCCAGCCATAGTCTTTCCAGGCTTAAATAATTATGAAAAACCCCTGACACACCTACTCTTACCTACGACCCTGAAGTATCACATCAAAAGATTTATTTTCTCATTCTTTTAGTTTCACTATATTTATTTAGAAACAATTTTTAATCCTAACGATCATTAACAAAAAAAAAATGTATGTAGGTATATAAATCTTAGTAATAAGAGTTTGATCAATTCATATTTCTCTTTATTCAAGTAAGTATAATGCTATATAATGTCTTTGTTATTGTTATTCTATTAAAAAAAAAATAGTTAAAGCTTTCTGAGTGCTAATATTAAGAAACGAAACTCGAAAGTACATTACAAATAAATATACGTACATAGCATATAAAATGTAAGTAAAAAGAAAAGAAAATAGGTACAACTTACAGAATTTTTAGTTTTGGTTTGATTCCATCGCTGCCGAAGGCCTTCTGCTTTTGGTGGAATTGATGTTGACAACAACTATGTAAACCAAGTATGTTAATGATAAATGTTTACGTGAATATTTATATGTAAGAGGTAATGTTAAGAGCTTGTGATTAGGGAATTAAATGTTATATTAGTAAATAAAAATTAAAATCTTATAAGATTTAAACTGTTATATTTTTGAATATTTTTAAAATAGGAAGTAGACATTTTTTTTTTTTTTTTTATTTAATTGTTGTAGTTTTTAGTTAGGAATCTATATTAATATAATTCATGAAATAGGAAATAAAACTTTATGGAGTTAATAATGGTAATATAGTTATTTAGGGGGTTGATTACTGAAATTGTGTTAATATTTGTTATACGGAAAAATGTGTTCGTTCATAGATTTATATATTAAACGAAATTAATTTATAAGGGTAAGGCATTATTGTGGTATTAAATTTAGGAAATTTTTGTTAGATTAGATTGAACTTGATTAGGAAATTTTGGGTATTGGTTGATAATTTTGAGGTTAAATTTAGTTAGGCAATGCTCTTAACTAGATTTGGTATATTTCCACTGTTTTCACTGAAGGATAATTAGGCTTTCGTTATTTTTACGCTCTGTGTAAACTCGTCCCAAACCATGTGCCCAATTATTACATAATATTTCGGAAGTTCGGTGGTAGAAATAACTACGCTGTCAAACTATCAGAGGTTTTATTACATGGTTATAGCTCTCGTTATACTTCTCGAGAGTTGTGACATGGACAAGTGGTTCGACCACCAGTCCTAAGAGAAACCACCTCGAGTGTTTGAAATCCTATGCACAAAATACACTTATAAATTTGACTAGAAAATTCTATAGAAATTAATATTTACCTTCGTATGTAATTGCAGCTGGTTTATTTTAGTAATTAAAATATAGGTATGAAATTTTCTTAAGACTTAATAACTCCAATCAAGACTTTACTGGATGTATGTTCAGTTTTTTTTTTTTTTTTAAAGTTTAATACAAGGTTTTATTAAACCGTAATACGCTTCTGGAAACTTTAATTGTGTAACACGTTTTCTTAAATATATTTTAATTCTTCTTCGATTATTTTCTAAAAAAAATTTTTTTGTTTCCACTAGTTAATCTTTACTGTTCAATGACTACATTTAGAAAGACTTGATTTAGTGATTGACATTACTTGTTTTTCCCTTCTTATGCGCATTAATTATTGACTTTTAACAAAAAAAAAAAAACTCAAAAAACTTGAACCAGAGTACGTGTAAAAAAAACCTGTTTTCAATTACTCTTGTTATCATGTATGTTATCATGTGCATGAACTTACATGATATCCGAAAAAAATGCATTATCTCCGTAATAAAGAAGAACTGAGTGATAATAATATATGTATGATCAAAATGAATGTGAGAAAATTCGACAGTGTTGGGTAAAAGTAAATGAAATAAGATCTCCCTAATGAACATTATTATGAAGAAAGTACCAATAATGTAAATATGCACGGAAGTTGCAAAGAATTATAACTTTTGCTAGCGAATAAAAACAAACTCCTTTTAATAAACAAAAAAAAATATTTGCGATATTACAATTTTTCTAAAAAAAAAATTTATGTCGTAAAAACTTTTTTGTTGCAGTTTTTGCGTTTTTATTTAATTCATACTGACGAAAACAATGACAGAGTTCTTTTCGCACAAACAAAACTATGTATAAAATAGTTTCAAGTGATTTTAGTAGGGAAGTAACGATGCGCCTTTTTGCCGATACGATATTAAATTTAAATTCACGTTAAAATTAACAAAACACAAGTCGAGTAATTTCTTTATATAACAATATTAAAGTGTAAGAGATAATAAATATTTAAAATTGTTTTTAATAAGATTTTAAAAACAACGAAATGAACTTAAATTCATGCTAAAATTAATTTTTTTTAAACAGAAAAACAGTGTTAAGGTATGTTCGTTCAGACTTAGCATATTTTTGGCCAAAAAAATCCAAAAAAAGAATGACCAATAATTTGATCAAACGTTGGCTTTAATTTTAACAATTTCTATTGATTTTCTAAATTGGGTTTGTAAGAAGATAATTGATAATTGTAATTTAGAAACTGTTAAATGATCTGAGATCTAGCCAAATGTTTTGCAAAAGCAAAATTTTTTTAATAAAACTAGGGGTTACGTGTAGGACGTCAAATATTTAATAGATTTGGACATAGCTTAAGAGATTATTAATATTCAAAATAATATTAATAAAATTTTTGTTTAAAAACAAAGCATTCTCAACTTGTAAACAGTAAACAATTGTCTCTCAGATGTGACTAAACTCATTTGACAAATTAAGTATTTCTGCGCCATTGTCTTAAATTTTGAGTATAATATTTAATAGCGCCAGAAAAACAAACGGATCTGTGTCTCTAGAAAAATGTGGAAGAAGATTTTATTTGCTTTTTAAACAGACACTGTTTGTTTTGACAATAGATGTTTGCTCATTTAGAGAATGTGTTTTAAAGCGAACAAAAATGATGGTATCAAACATATCTTTTGTTTACAGCTAATATTATGATTTTAATTGTATAGTTGAAAATATATACATTATAGTAGCAAATATTTCACCTAATTTAATATGTTTAGCTAGATCATGGTAACTTTTTAGGTGTAAAACACCATATAATATTATTATAGTGAATTAAAAAATGTTAAGGGGAAAAAATATTTTTTCAAGTTAAATAAGGATTACAATAAGTTAATTACGGTAAACATATTAGGCAAATATGAATAAAAATGGTCGCAGTGACCATTCATTAATCATGTTTTTTCTCTGCGTGTGATTGTGATCACGGTTTGTTAGTTTTCAGTTCTGTTATATGTAGTTATCATAAAATAAAAAAAGTATACTATATTTTCTAGTATATGTTTAATTTTTTATTGCGCGAATCAAGTCAATAGATTCAGCACCTAAAGAACAACAAGATATGTACTAACACATGTATTTTTACAAATAAATTTTTTTTAACAAGGTATTTTTATCAAGTACAAAGACATTGTGGGTTTCTTACTCTCAATAAAAAAAATAACAACATTACATATTCGTTACCGCATGCAAAAAACGCTATTACCCACACAAACAGTGAACTATCATTGTGTATGTAACAAAAAACGAAAAGAATGACTTAGAAAGTAACTTTGATTAAATCGCAGGTACAGAAAACTAGCTCATCTCTACTGACAACCCTGAACTCTATATATACACATGAAAAAGAAACACTAATAAAGTAGACGAGAGAATAAAACGAACATTTACATTAGGTGTGTTCAACAAGATCTCGGGCAAGCTCGGACTAATGAGAGTAAAATGAAAATTACTCTCTGAATTTGCCAAAACTACCCAATATTGCTGGAATGCAAAAAACTATTTTTGCACTTCTTCAAATACTAATGATGCTTACTTTTCAAATTAAGATCTATTTTAATGATTTAAGACGCTTAAAAGTCATAACATTATAAAACCAAAACATTTGCATCATTGTAATTTTTTATATTTTGTTTTCTTTTATGTTAAAGATTTTTTCATTAAAATGTTACATTTTGCTTTCTTATATATTTTTTAATAAAAACTAAACTTTTTCTTTTGCTTGTAAATTTTCTGATTAATTTTTCAGTTTCAAATTAAAAAAAAACAGCTGAATGTTTATTCTTGTCCGAACTTACCCAAATAAAAAGTTCGTGCAAATTTGTACAGGAAATTAAAAAAAAATACTCTCTTAATTGCACAAAAATTGTTATGTGGAACGCTTTTGGGTAACCTTGTGCAAGTTCGGTCTGTTTTGTTATGCATCTGGAACAGAACTATTATTCGTTATTGCATTCAAAAAACGCTATTACCTACACAAACCGTGAAATGCTATTACCCAAATAAACAGCGAAATATCAAAAATTCTTGTATCCCTGTCGGATTTTTTTTAACTAGCTCAACATTTGGTTGACTTTTAGCTAACTTATTTACAACTGACTAGTGACTAACTCATAATTGGTGCAGATTTGAGTCAGGCGTGTTTTGTGCGACTGACTTCTTCTCGATAAGTATTGAACTAGCCTTTGGCTAACTCAAAGCTGATGCAGAGATTAGTGAGTTGTGTTTTGTGCGACTGACTTTTTCTCGATAAGTATTGAACTAGCCTTTGGCTAACTCAAAGCTGATGCAGTGGACTGTGGTAAAAACACGTTTTGCTTGTTTTGTGTACTTTTTCAAAGTTAAATAATAAGCAAAAGTTCCCATATTCTCTTTGTTAATATCATTTAGTTAAATACATCTTATTTTCAAAGTAGAATTATTATGAAAACCGGTTTTTGCCATATCGGGCATGCTGATGGTGTCTTATAACTGAGAGTTTTTCTGTAGACAAAGGGGAAATACAACAAAAGTGAAAGAAAACATATGTGTAATAGTCTAGACTGACAGAGACAGAGCTCTGTCTCTCTTTAAAAAATAAATAAAGCAAAATACGTAATTTTTTTTTATTCTCTTATTAAAGTCAACATATTGTATGCACCACAAGCTGACTCATAATGAGCTAACTTATGGTTATCTAAAAAGTTATGCAGTGTGAGTGAGTACTGACTCGTACTGCGGACATTGCGTGTAAAAACTGAATAGCTTTAACCATGTAAATGAGTTAGCTTGTGAGTCACCTCTGACTAACTTCTGGTTAACCATGAGTTGACTTTGAGCTAACTCATTTTCCGACAGGGATGTAACAAAAAACGAAAAGAACGACTAACGACTACCTATTACTTAACAAATTCGTGAGTTTTCAGCAACTGTGATTAAGTCACAGGTACAGAAATATCGCAGGGCTGTAATTTTTGGTACTTTTTAATTTGAAGTACTCGCAAGAAAACAAAATATTGCACAAATATGCAACATGGGTCTTAAGTTTATGTAAGTGCATTATGGCCACCTAAAAGTCTTTTGTAATTGGCTTTAACATTTTACAGACTTTTTGTTAGTTTTTTACAGTACCTTGATCTAATTTATATATATTATGGTTTGACATTAATACGTTTGGAACAAACATGTCTTTAAGATACAACAAAGTATATGTCAAAAAATTCTAGAAAAATTAATTTTTTGTTTGCCTTAAAATCTGGAATTTAAAAAAAACGTAGAAAAAAATATTGTTTTTTAAATCTTAAGACTCAGTGAATTTTATACGAAAAGCTGAAAGGGAAAAATTAATCAATTCTAAAGATTTTATAAACTGCAAAAGACAAGTTTTTCGCGAATATCTGGAAAACGCTTCTTAATAAAAATAACATGAATTGTTGTTGATATAAATTTTTTTTATTACAATAAAGTAAAAATTTGTATAAAACACAACTTATTTTAAAGAAAATACTTTGAGATGGTAAAGAAGTTCACTATACCACATTATCAGCATATGGTAATGTGGTACATATTTTAAAGTCGCGTTAATGGGATTTGCAATATTTTCTTAAATATCTCTAAATATGTGGGTTTTTTTTTATTTCGCAAATGCCTTCGTGGAAGCTTAAGATAAGTATCATGCATATGGATGAATCATATTTTAATTGGATGAAAACTAAAAATTTGGCAATCTAAAAACAAGTAGGTATACCACATTACCTGCACTTACTCTACTACATTATATAATAATCTATACGGATTTATGCATAAAAGTTAAAACGACTTCATGAATAAATTACTATATAAATGCTATTGTTATCACAAATTCGTTGTAGCCTTCTAAAATTTAGAATCTAAATACACTTACACTCATACGTATACATGAATATATTTTGAATGTGTTTTGCTATTTCTCCATTTACCATTGCTCAAAAACATTCATTCTCCAGAGCACAGTTTATCTTGTGACTTTTTTTCAGCGAACGAGAAAACCTTTAGATGAGAGACAAGAGATTTCTAATTTATTCATAATGCATAAGACAATCGTGTTCTTGAGGGAGCTTGCTAATGACGAACTAAACGGGCAGTCCGTGAGGGAATTAAAAATTAGTTCGTTTTTTTTTATTGAAAAATATATCTACGTATATAAATCTGAGTTGTACCCAAAATACTAAAATCCTAAAAAGTATTTTTTTTTTTATTTTATAATTAAGTTTGTTTATTTTTACATATAAATATGTATATATATATATATATATATATATATATATATATATATATATATATATATCTTATTTGTTTTAATAAACGTATAATAGTTTATTTCCCTAAATTTTGCAATCATGTATGGCCTTTTTCTCCCGAAAAAATTTTAATTATTTTGTAGTCATTAATGTTTCCCGATTAACTGACTCTCGCAGACGGAAAATGACGTTGAATAAGATTTTTTTGCTTTATAAACACACACTGTTTGTTTTGACAATAAATGTTTGCTCATTTAGAGAACGTATTTTAAGCGAAAAAATGATGGTATCAAACATATCTTTTGTGTACAGCTAATATTATGATTTTAATTGTATAGTTGAAAATATATACATTATAGTAGCAAATATTTCACCTAATTTAATATGTTTAGCTAGATCATGGTAACTTTTTAGGTGTAAAACACCATATAATATTATTATAGTGAATTAAAAAATGTTAAGGAGAAAAAATATTTTTTCAAGCTATATAAGGACTATAATAAGTTTATTAGGGTAAACATGTTAGGTAAATATGAATTAAAATGGTCGTAGTGACCATTCATTAGTCATGTTTTTTCTCTGCGTGCAGTCTCCAGACTTAAACCGTATAGAACACATATATGGTATTTATTGAATCGCCGCATTCTACAGCACAAAATTTCTTCCCAACAAACATTAAAAGATGTGATAATTGCAGAATGGAACAAAATTTATGTTCAAGGGACGTTGAAGCTAGTCGATTCTATACGAAATCGTTTAGCAACTCTACACCGAAAAAGATATTCAATATCATATTAATTTTTTTTTACATTTGAAACAAAAAACATTTCGAAAAATGTTTGTATGCAGACATTTCCATATGCCTTTTTAGGCTGTTAGTTTCCTTTTTAGCTATGTTAAAAATAAGTACAAATATTTGCAGAAGCCATAAACAATTAACCCATTATATATAGAAGGTTTATTAATCAAATTTTTATAGAAAATCCGTTTTATAGATCTTTTATAAACCTGTTTTATTTTTTTTATAAATTAGAGCTTTAAAATTAAATTTTTTATTAATTTACACAAAATGTTTTTACTTTTTTAGTTTTGAAGAAAACATTTATGGCATGTACGCAGACTTTTGCTGCTGAGTGTATATAAATTTCATCAACTTATCTTAGAAATTTAGAACACAAATTTGAACACAAATAGATGAAATACTAAAAGTAGTGGTTAACCAATATTGCTAATATGCGTTTTTTTGTGATTTTTTGTTTGGGTAAGCATACAAGACTTTACATTTCAGAGGCGGTTTTATCAACCTGTCATGGCTTTATACACCCATCGCTTTCAAAAATTCAAAGTAAAGCCTGTTACCGCCAGCAAAAATTGATCACGACAATTGTGTCTTAAACTGGTTATCCGTTCATTAACTAAATTTTCATTCGTTCTAAAACATTTTAAATAAAATGCAGTTTGTAATTGATTTTTGTTTATTTCTTAAATTTCACTTTTATTTTCATTTCCTCTGACCACCATGGCCATCATAATGAAAAATTGTTCAAAAATTAAGGTTTATATTTCTATAACACTTATAATTTTTTATTTATTTCGTTTACTTTTTGATCTAAACTTTTTTCATAAAAAATATAACAACAATATTTCATTTTAAATCGCTGTGTAATAGAAGTGTAAGTTAAGTCAATGGGAAAGAAAAACAGTAAAAGAAGTTAAATAAGAAAATGAAAGAAAAAAACTTTTGAACAAATTTATTGGTCACATTTGACCTTAATATGATATTGGCACATAAATATTTTCTTAATATCAATTTTATTTTGTTCTTATGTGGCATATAAAACAAATTACAATATAATAACATTATAAAATGAGAAACGCTTTTTGATATTCCCACACGCACAAACAATAATACACACATAAATATATAAATCGACAAAAAAGAGCATAAGCTCGTATTTTTTATATGGACATACATTGAGCAAATATAAATTTATACAAAGAAAATATTTTCATACAACTACAAATACACAAAATTATGCATTTCAATGTACTTATGCAAAGCAAACATATTAATACTGCTGGGAAGGTTTGAAAAGTTGTTTTAATTAAATTGTAAGGGAGGGAATCTTGATTACATAGTACACAGAAAAATTTAAAAATTCTCTCTATTCACCAAATTCATAGAACCAGCAAACAATTTGTTGATTTTGCACCTATTATCAAAATGATTATATTGATTACTAAAAATTGTAAAAATCAAAATTTGCGATTTTTTTTCTCAAAAAATGATATTTTTAATTTCAATTAAAAAATTATCAAAAAACTTTACTATTGCAAACAATGTGTTATTTGATTTAAATGAATAATATGATTGTCATATGAGCGGTAACACCTAGCATAATACTCCTTTATGCTGAACTCTCCAACAAGTGGTGAAATGTCAGGAATGTAGTGGAATTATCAGGATTTCCCTTCCCGCGAATTTGGGTGGCAAACCACATCCACAACGTGATCTCCGAAAGCAGATTTAAAACGAAAAAGCAAAACCTCCGCATATACATTCATCCTGAAAAACCGATAGCATTTCCAGCAAGTAGCATACTAACGAAGGCCTCCACCAATAGTGAGTCTGGTGCTGACTCAGTGCGGTACACCGACTCCCGCGGCACCAAATAGGATCTCTGGCCAACCGTGACCGCAAGCGATAGTAAGGTTTTTTTGAGATCTGTGAAATTTCGATTTTTTCCGAATTCAAGGTATTGATTGCACCTGATTTACCCGGAGGAAGTAATACCTGAAGGAGAGGTATCGTTAAGGTGATCTCTACAAACCCACAGGGGGAACATTCAAAAGTCCAATTACTTAAGCTAACTTCACTCTAGGTTAAAAAAAATTCTTTACAGCCTGCCCTCGTTAATTTCAACCCACATCAGGGTAGGATGATAAATATAAACGTAAAAAGAAAGCAATAACAAAATCTCACACTCCCAACATAGACACTCTCTGAAGAATGTCTTCTTCAGTAATAACAAATTTGTGTATTTGGTATTCTTCTGAGCAATTATTAGAATAATTGTAATTAAATGAAATCAGATCAAGCCCATTAAATTGCATTAAATTAACAATTTTATTGGTTTTCCTTTGTTGTTTTTCTTACCTGATTTAATTCTGTTTGATTCAGTTTATGTTGCCAATTTTTTTTTTTGATTTCTTAAAGACTTCTTAGCCAAGAATAATAATTACATCCTGATTTACATTTTCGAAAAAGTGAAACTTATCTTTATGGCTTTTATTAAAATTGTGAATTTCCTCTTATTAATAAAGAGTCCAACTCGTGGTCCAACTTGCTGCAAGATAAATTGCTTTATGTAAAATCGATTATAAAAAATTCAAATAAAATTTAAAAAGAGTATAATAAGTCTGAGTGCTACATTTATCTGTGCCAATAACCTTCACTAAGGCTTAAAATATTTCAGGAATACACTTTATGGAAACTCAAATATATTAAAAAACAATTTTCATTAATTCATTTTTAGAAAATTGTACACTTAAAATATTCTATTCTGTGGAATAGCTATGAAGAGAGCTTAATTTTAACAGACAGACGGGCGTTATTATATCAACTTAAAAGCCCGTAATATACATGGGTTTACATTTTAATAAACCAAAGCTTGCATTCGATTTTCCACAAATCTGCCGCATAAGCGACCTTCGAACGTTGGCATACGTTACATTGGCTTCGAGGGCCGCTGTGACTTGTGGAGCTTATTCTCATAGACCTGAGGCTTCAAAAAACCCCACAAGACAGTCTAATTTGCTCAAACCTCGATCTCGCTGTCGAGTTCATATCATTTCCTCGTGAGTGCCCCGGTAGGCTAGTTGGTAGTGATCTAGTATATCAGTGCGGGGGTTGCGGATTACACGCAAAGAAAAAACATGGTTGTTGTAAACATATTCTAAGAGCAACATATTATGATAAGATTCATGATTATCACCGCGGGAAATTTGTGTCAATTGCTCTTAAAGCACTTATCCAGTGACCAGTGAACAAAATTTTATAATTAAAAGGAACGAATTGGTATAGGTGAAAACAAGACATATCACTTAACTGGTGGTAATGTGTTTAGAGTGTAATTAGTCCAGAGGAAAGATTATTGGCACAAAACTATTCATGTGACTGGAGTTTGTGCGGGTAGTGGCTGATTTTCTATAGTTCTGCGTTACTTTATATGAAGGGGATCCATCATATTGACATGGCTCATTTGGGACAATATCTGCGACAGGAAAAATTGGAAGGTTATTTCAGTGACCTGTTAAAAGTGTCAAAAATGTGCCAATTAACCCCGTCGTAGGACATCGCCATGTTAAAGTGACTTATCACGTGATAAGTTTAGTGTTAGTTCCCTTTCCCGTAGGGATAGTCAACATATTACAATTATTATTGAATCATATTATGTCCAAATATATTCGTAATATTACATCATTATATTTTTTCCTTAATTCTAATTTGTTTTTATTACATCATATTATAATTTAATGTAATCATATTATTATCATGTTAATGTAATATATTTAAAATGAAAAGCTTGACTTTGCCTCTGGTGACAACTTAAAAAACTGAATATCTTTATTGATTTCTTTTATAATAAAATTAAAATAAAATAATATTACAATAATAATGATAATAGAATGAGGGTAGCTCAACATACTCAATTGCAATTATTAGCAATTAAATGAGTTGCGAGTAACTTTAAGTCTTTGCTATTAAAGTGTGTTGCTCTTTGTTTGAATGTTTCTTGAAGTGACCAAATTGTATGATCATAAATTATAAATTATGTTTTATGTAGGTCTCAGAAACATTACTCATTTATTTCATTACATTAATAAGTAATCACATTATTATTATGTTAATCATAATAACTTAAAAAGTAATCATATTATTATCATGTCAATCATAATTATATATAGATTAAATCTAAAACTGAAAAATATTTTTAATATAGATTTATGCTTATTTACTTACTGGCAACATTAACGTAAAACTGTTACAGATATTTCATATCATAATATGATGCAACTTTAAACATAATATTTTTAACCTATTTTTGTCGTAGGTCGCAATTATTTATTACTTATTTTATAGAATTTTCATTCTTTTTCTCTAAAATAACACAGAACAATGGTTAATATGTTTGCCCCATTTTCAAACAATATTAAAATTTTTTTAGAATTGATGTTTTATTTTGTGACACTTTACAATTTTTTTTTTAAAATACCTACAATTTCTTTAAACTTGGTTTTTATGATTAACAAATAATTCGATAGGCACATGCAAAACAAACGACTATGAGTACACATATAGAAAATGATTATGTTATACCTATTCAATATCATTAAATGATTGTGAGGAATATAATATGTTTTCAAAGTTATCATTATTTAGTTGTTATAAAAATAATTATTTTTCTGTGAACCATACTTAAATCTATAATTGTGATAAGCATTGACATGTTTACAGTAACTCTAATGTTGTTGATATTAAATAAAAATAACAATATTTTGTGAACGACAACAATATATTGTCACAATAAACATAGTTAACTTGCCGTAGCCATGCCCAACCATATTTTTTCTCTGCGTGTTGGCTTCTGCAGACAAGCATAGTGCTTCGCGGGATTAGCATAAAAACATATGTCTTCATATCGCTTGTGCAGAATGTCCAAATTTAGCACGTAGAGCCGTTCGGTTGAAATCACATGTCGTTGGTGTCCATATAATTCAATTCTGGCCAAATGAATCAGGAAATCTTCGACGATAGCGCTTTTGGTAAGGTAATGGCCTGGCAAATGGCGTTTTAGAAATATGGGATAATGCACGTCCAGCCCAAAATCTACCCCAATCAGTGACTTGTTTTGAATGCATTGGATGCACTTGGATGTTATGTGGATTGATATTGTTTTAAGTTCTACAATTTTGTTTGTTAGCATACACATTTAGTCGTCCTTGGTCTGTTGGAACAGTAGACTGCATAAATGACAGCCTATTGAACAGATATTGGTTCAAGAATCCCGGGATTTTTCGGGTTCCCGGAATATATCGGGATATTGGGATTTTGGAAGTTAAAAGATAAATGCTTTTTATAGATTTTTATTAAAAAAACATCTTTAAAAGTTTACACACAAAAGTTTTATAATTCATTCAAGTTTCAAAACTTGGTCCTATTCTTTACCTTATATATGCAAATGATATGCTAAATGTCCTTAAAAAAGCACAAAATTTGCATATGCAAACGATCCTGCAATATTTGTATGTAACAAAAAAATTTTAGACGCCAACAGAATTATGCAGAAAAAGTTGGATATTATAACAAAATGGAGCCATGATAACGGCCTTGTTATCAATTCAACAAAAACTGAAGTTATGCATATTAAGCCCCTAGATATGTCAAATTGTTATATTTACTTAAAATTTCATAAAAATGCTAGTTCGACCGCAGACACATGCAGCACATTAATAGAGTAAAAACATATAAATACAGGTGTGCATGTTGACGAGAACTTCAAGTGGCTAACACACGTACAAGATGTTCGCAAAAAGCTAAGAAAACCAGCTTACAATATTTTCTAATTTAGTAGCTGCGCTAACTTTTCTATCCTCAAGCAAGCGTACTTTTCTTTAGTATAATCATATTTAAGACATGGTATCACATACTGTAAAAGTTTACAACAAGCAAAAAATCAAATCCTTAAAATATTGTTAAAAAGCCAAATACGCAATAAACAATATATACAATACGCCTTAATATACGGCAGAATAAACCATACGCATGATATCCACAACGCACATGAATACAACAATGAACATGTAAACAACAATATAAAAGTATAATCAACATACATATTAGTCTCACACGTAAACAACGATGCACACATGTCCTCCCACACATGTTGATGAAAACAGAAAGTACCATTAGTTTTCGTGATTTTCGGAACATTGACTTTAATTTATTGGAAGAACAATTTAACATCACCAACTGGAACTTTATATACAATATGGTATCTGCTGATGAACAGTTACAATTTTTTAATAGCCATATACTCCGCCTCTTCGATATAACTGTTCCATTGCGAATCTACCGTGGTGGTAAAACCATAAAGTATTGGTTTAATTCTTCCATCAAAAGCCAAATCAATGATCGTGATGTGCTTTATTCACGTTGGAAAAGATTTAGAACCCCTGAACTACATGAAGAATACCGTACAGCTCGTCGAAATGTTAATAAAAGCATAAGAGATGCAAAATCAAATTATTACGCAACCCGATTTAGAACGGCTGCTGACTCTAAACAGAAATGGCAAACGATTAAGGAAATTGGAATCGGAAATAAAAAACCAAATATTTGCAATGTTGATGTCAACGAACTAAATGCATCATTTATCAATATTCCCTCAACAGTATTAGTGGATCAAAATCAAACTATTAATCAAACAAATGAGCCTCGGCAACTTCCACCATTGCATCAATTTGAATTCTCATCTGTCCTTCCTATTGATGTATTATCAAGTTGCTTATGCGTGAAGTCTAATGCAGTCGGGTTTGACCAGATACACCCAAAATTTCTAAAACTTCTTTTACCTCGGTTATTAGTTTACATTACCCACATCTTTAATACCATTATTACCACTAGTCAATTTCCAACTTGTTGGAAATATGCTAAGATCATTCCAGTTCAGAAAACTGGTACTGAATTTCGCCCTATTTCAATACTACCATACTTATCTAAAGTATTTGAACGTCTGGTCTATAGGCAAATGAATGACTTTTTAACTAATAATCATCTCATAGTTAAAAATCAATCGGGCTTTAGGCCTAAGCATAGCTGTGTCACAGCGCTCTTAAATGTTTCTGAGGATATCAGACACAATCTTGATAATGGTTATGTTACGTTTTTGGTGCTCTTGGATCACTCTAAGGCATTCGATTCTGTAAATCATGGAATTCTTTGCAATAAACTCTGTCATAAATTCAACTTTGCTTCAACTGCCGTCTCGCTGCTAGCCTCATATCTTACTAATCGTTTCCAATCTGTATATTTGTGTAATAAAATTTCCAGTGCCCTACATGTGTCAAAAGGAGTGCCACAAGGTTCTATTCTAGGCCCATTGTTGTTCACATTATACATCAATGATTTACCCAGTCAACTTTCACACAGCAATATCCATATATATGCGGATGATGTTCAAATTTATATAAGCTGTGAGAAAGGATTCATTCGTGAATGCACTGAGAAGCTTAATGAGGATCTCAATAAAATATTTGTATGGGCATTGTCAAATGGACTTTATTTAAATCCCAAAAAATCAAAATGCTTATTAATAACTCAAAGAAATCAAACTACCGCTATGGATGTTCCAGTATCATTAGGTAACCAAAATATTGTAATTGTTGAATCAGCTAGGAATCTTGGAATAATTTTTAACAAATCGCTCACTTGGAACCATCACATTAATTCTGTATCTGGAAAAATATTTGGGATGCTTAGAACATTGTACCCTACACAACATCTTACGCCTTTAAACATTCGTGTGCTTCTAGCTAAAACTTTTATAATGCCGCAGCTTCTATATGGTTGCGAAATTTTTGCGTATTGTGATTCAGAAAGTAAGAGGAGATTATTAGTAGCGTATAATGCGATTCTACGTTATGTATACCGTATTAAGAGATATGATGGAACCTCTGAGTATTCTAAGTCTTTGTTCGGAGTTAACCTCATGGACCTACTTAGGATAAGATCATTAATTCTACTCCACAAGGTAATATATACCAAAGAACCAACTTATTTATTTGAACGCCTTCAATTTGCACGATCCAGTAGAGGAAATAATCTTATACAATTCCGATATCGAACCCTAATCTCTAGATGGCAATTTTTTATTAATACCATATGTCTGTGGAACTCATTACCCAACAATTTACAAATAATGGACAACGCTTTACTATTTAAGAACGAATTGTTTAAACATGATTTTATCTCAAATTTTCAACTATCTTAAATATTAATTCATTATTGATTATACATATATATTTTCCCTCATTATGGATTGAATTTTAATTACATTTATTCTTATACCTGTATAATTTATTTTATTTGTTTGTATGTACATTTTTTGTTCTTTAAAAATATTTTAATTATTATCACAAATTGATTGTATCGCTATAAGATCACATACTGTAATTAAAAAGATTTATATCTTGTTGTATGTGATATCCACATTAAATAAATAAATAAAAAAAAATAAAAAAAAAAAAATAAATAAATTTCAAAATAGAAATTTTTCCATATATACAATTTAATTAAATTTTTTTATTTTTAGTAAAGATATTAGGATTTTTTGTCGAAAAATAGCCTAAAATGAACTTTTAACTTATAAATTCTGAATTTTCTTCGATTTTTTTTCGAGATTTTTTTTTCTTTTGCAGATTATGAAAGTTCAGATAATTTCCAAAAGCTTTTATTACGATAATTTTTTTTTGTTTTCCCTTTGTTTTCACGTATGAGTATTTTTTAACTCCAATTTATTAACATGCATACGCCATGAGGTACAACTAATAATTAAAACTTTTAAAAAAGCACTAAAAAATTCCTAATATCTCTACTAAAAATAAAAAAAAAAAAATTGGTATCAATACGGATTCTGAAAGGTGATAAAAATACCTTTTAAACAAGCCAAGATTGAGAAATCTTCTATAATTCTATCCGATTTTATGACGAATTTAATTAAATTGTTCAATGTATATATGGAAAAATTTCTATTTTTTAATTTCTCAGAATCACCTATATATAACGTTTTTGCTATTAATTAACCCGCCATAATATATATATATTACAAAGTTATATATAATGACTATATTTATTACTAGAATTTGTAAAAATTAAACATTGTGATTTTTTTTTCTTAATTAATGATTAATCTAATTAAAAATATGATACATAAACAACGTACGATATCCAACAATGTGTTAATTGATTAAATTAAAAAATAATAAACATAAAATCTATTGGGTTGTTCTCGGAAGGCTGGTTATCAGGTTGTAAGGTTATTTAGTTATATTAACAGCAACAAAATGTATTTAATAAAAATTTTAATAAATGTATTTGTTTGCTGTGAATACAACTAAATAACCTTATAACCTGATAACCAGCCTTCCGTGAACAACCCATCTATTTTATTCAATTACCTCAGTTGATTCCAACTAAATAAAAAAATAATTAATATAGTGATTGAATAGAGCAAATTAGTAATTGATTTTGTTGTAACATTCTATTAAATTTTTTATTAAATTAATTATTGAAATTAGAATTCGAAATTAATTAACAAAATAATTTTTAAAAATAAAAATCTTATATTACTAAAAACACATTTTTATACTCACCACCACTAGTGGTAGGAATTATGTACTGTATAAATTACACTACTTAATTTCGTTAAATCGCTCAATAAATTACCGTAGATCCCATTCCCACTCTCGGAAAACCCTTTAAGAAGCCTAAAACTGTACAGAGTAAAGTTTAAATTTTGCATTTGGTGCACTATCAATTTCTAATCAATTAGAAAAAACCACACGGAACTTTTGGGTTTTCTTTTTGTTTTGTGCACTTCAAAATACATATATTTCTTTAATAATTTTCTTTATAACTGTTGGACATGCTTAAAAAGAATAAAAAAGTTTAACTTTCTTTCGTTTTCAATGACAGTATTAACAGAGTTAATCAAATAAATATAAAAGATCAAATTGTGTTCCCTATCCTCTCAAGGGAGAATGTCATGATAAATTTGTTTTTATAAAAAAGGTAAAACAAAAAAATCAAGTTAACGATTTCGGGATTGATTAAATCTAGAAAATACCGGAATTTTTCGGGATCAGCATTGGCTTCCCTAATTTTCATGACATTTGGTAGAAGTTGCCGTTATTGTTAGGTATGGCTGCAAGAAATTGAAAAAAAATAATTAACTGGTGCTTTCCAAATCAATAGAAGCAAAGAAAACAGAATTACAGTGTGGAAACCCCTGTGTGTAGCACAATGTTATAATTAACCTCACATTTGTAACAACTGACACTTAAATTTGTAACTAGTAAGTAATAATTTCAAAAAAAATATTAATGACTTTAATATAAATTGTGTTTATTAGAAATAAATTAAGATATAATTGCCAACTACCAGATTTGAGTTTATAATTTATTACTTAATTTAAAATGTCTTCGTAATTACTTTTTACGGTGGTTGATGTTTTTATTGTTGGCCTGTATTTTGTGAATAGATTTTAGAAATAATTATATACTAAGTTTTGAATAAAAATATTTTATATCTTATAATTAGTAGCATTTAATTATAGGAAATAGAAAAGAGCCGTTTTTTTTCAAAACATATCGTTTCCTAAAACGCAAAAGGCCGTAACTAACAAAGAATTAAAAATCGACTTTTCCAATTAATCTGCTATATTTGATCAACACAAATGCCCACAAATCTTGGAATCTTTAGACCAAAAAAAGGGATTTTATTAACAAAAGTGAACGACCCTATTTAAAAAGATAAAATGATAAACGTTGAAAGGTTAAATGATAAACGTTAAAAGACCTATCTAACAGTTTTCATAATATGCAACATTGTCTATTGTCAAAACAACTGGTAGGTTGTACAAGAAAAATAGAAGAATAATTAAACAGTTTAAAGCAGTTTATCAATTTATCATATTCAATAGTTTTTTGCTTCTCCTTCAAAATTTTCAAAATGTTAGGATTTATGTAAGATATAATTAAATTTCTCTGTAAAAATTAGGGACGTAACCGATACCCAAACCAATAGAACGGTGAAACTTCAGGTTTACCGAAATATATGGGTATTGCCGATACTTTACAGTCCATACAATGATGCTTCTTTATAATGTTTTTTAATAAACATCCCTTGAGGGAAGTAAACTGATACCAAATTTGTCCCATGATAGGTTCTTTAGTGGCAGAGACTGGTTCTAACACTTTTTATGAATGGGACCTTTCACCTTTTAATGGAGTTGTCATTGGAGGGGTTAATTGACACCTAACAGCCACCATTTGACAAGCCACATATCTATTTGCAATAAACGTATTTGGTGTTAGTTATTACAATAATAATCCTTGGTGTTCTTCCAATAAAAAGTCTTTTAATAGTCCCAAATAAATGTTTCAAACCACCGGTGAATACTGAATCTATACCAAAAACAATTTGTAAAACAAAATTAATACACAATTCAAAACTCTACCATTATGTTCTTACTTAACACACCAGTTAAGTGATTAGTTCTCCTTTCACATATCATTAGTTATTTCTTTTTGTTTTTATTGTAATTTTACAAATCCCAGGACCAGTTCTGTTGAACAATTGACAGAAATTTCCCGCAGGGAATTTTATAATCAATTTTTATATTTTGCATGATAATTAAAATAAAAAACACATTAAAAAGCAGAGCATTTCATCCAAACTGAATAATGGTTTTTCTTTTATTTCTTAGCCGCTTAGCCGTATAATAATGTACTGTTCTCTCATTTGCATTCACGTTTGTGAGAATAAACATTTTTTGCTGAATATTTTTGGTTACTTAGAAGATGCTCTAAAATGCACAATCAAAGCCACTGCGATATTACCTGACGCTATTCCGATAGTTAACAGTCTTTGAACATTAATGTAATATACTGTTCTTTAGTTTTCGGTTTGGTAGAAATATGAAAAACACAAATGCCTATAGTGTTTGTGAAGTAAATACGAAAAAAAAGTTTATCTGTGTATGATCTTCGTACGGCATAAAAATATTGTACTAATCAAACTTAACATAAAGATGAGAACATTTCATTGCGTTCGGTTTTTTGTAAAAAATTACAAACTTCGTTGTGTTCGGCTTAGCACATTAACGTTCGTTAATTTTATTTGTACTCAGCGCCCTTTTGGCTGGTAAAAACAACAAAAAAAGTTTTACAAAAATAAAACATACATACAATACACTACATACTACAAGGCTATTCCCGCTGCGGTCGTGCAAATTGCCAAGCAACAACAAGAATACTAGTTGCTAAAGCGTTACTAAAATATTTTGTTTGCTCAATGTAAAAAAAGACTAAAGAACATTCAAATATGCATTAAATATGTATGTCTACAAAATCACTACAATTGTTATGTTTTATAACGAAAAACACTACATGATGTTTTTTACTTTCGTGGAAATAGTTATGAACGGTATTAGGGTTGTCTACTAATATACAAACACTAAGATAAAGATATTGTTTCTGGGTGTATGAACGGTTCTCTTAATAATGTTCGGTTTATTTTCGAATACCGCTTCGAACGTTATTAAATAATTAAATATAATAAATCAGTTAACAGAGATGGAGAATAGTTCAGAGATGAAAAAATTTGCGACTAAATTATCACTAACTCGGAATGAAAGGTTGGAAAGTTTAGAGAATAATGAAACCTGTTGTTTGTCTAAAATTTTTGACCCTCGAGACAAAGCACGAATTTTGAAAAGATGACCGAGGATTGGATACGGGGAACTCTAATTGTAAAAAGGTTGCAACTTCAGAATGCAACAATTGGAGAGGGATCATGCTGTTATCGGCACCACTAAAAATAATGTATCAAATTATCTTGAACAGGATATCAGACAAAATATATGCCACACTTCGCAATCAATTAGCAGGGTTCAGGGTCCTTTCAAATAATTATGGAATAAATAAACAATTTCGAGCAACAATTACATTAAGTCTTCGTTTATTTTCAAAATCAGTTAAAATCATGAAAGAATCTAGGAAGCTCTCGTAAAAGATGGAGTACCCGACAAAGAGCACTTTCAGTGCTGAATATTCCATAGCGGCATATTTTTGGAAGGCTTTTGCTATTGTAGCCTGTGTTTGGTATGGATGTATACTTCATCATCTTATATTTTTGCTGCCGATGATCATGTTAGGTAGAAGTAACATGACTTTTCATTCCGGAAGTGTTAAAGACATGATCACCCCTACACCAAGTAAAAGTTCTGACAATTCTTCGAGAATTGGCCTTTGCAGCGTTGTTTAAAAAAACTACATGAGAATCCGAGGAGGATGAATCTCTGTCCATCCTAAGCTCTGGTTCTGCTTAAGAAAAAGTCACGAGAAGCGTTGGCAACTCGATGCGTTTCGCACAATTTTTATTGCTTTTTTAAATTTGATGGCACCAAAGGAAATTCAACACAACTTTTTTTTTGGTGTAAAAAATATCTTTGTTAAATAAAATACACCTGTTTCAAAACCACTTTATTCAACAGTAAAAAAATTTTACAATCAATTTTACAGACCACAATAAGATCCACAAATAAAGTAGTTCAAGACGTACCAAAGCATATGCACAAAGTAAAACGGTGTTGTTGTTGTAGATAATTTGTATTATGTTAAGAAAGAGAAGCATTTCATTATGTGTTTATTCAATCGGTCGTGCTCGATGAGAAAAGACGTGTTCCTTTTAACTCCGCATACGGTTCTTTTTTTTTAACATAAATTAGTTAATAATATCAGTTTAACAAGCGAATTTGGACGCTCAATATAAAAGTGAACAATAGAATAACTATAAAAAAATTAAGAAAAATATAAGTAAAAAATACAAGTAAAAAAAAAATATACCTACATATGTATGTATGTACGCACATACATACTTGCAAATAATCTGTGCAAAAAAATATTTATTCTTTTTTCTTTTATTATCTCGGTGTAACAACATTATACATAATAAAAAGTGCACAGCCAACAAAAAATAAAAAAAAAATAAAAAAACGGTGAAAAAAACAAAAACAACTCTATATGAGTAATAACAATGAAACAACAACAAAAGTAAATGATATTCATGCTAGTGAAAGCAATGTGGAAATAAACACAACAACAGAAAACAATACAAGCGTTACCACTGATACCATAATCCCAAACATAGACGCAATGGTAAACAAACAAGAAAAAAGTTGTCAAAAACCACAAGTGCAAGTTGGTATGGATAGGTATATAACAGTGCTTAAACGTGGTCGCAGCCCTGCCTCTTCAGCTGTTGCCTCTGCCTCGAAAGTTCCATCTTTTGATAGAATAAACTCGCAAAATCGTTTTGCAATTCTGGAGGATGAATCTTCTGAAACACCCAACGTCATAAAATCGTCGAAACCACCCCCGATATATCTTAGAGAGCAAAACTCAAGTGAGCTAATAAAAAGTTTAATATCGGTGATAGGTGAAAATTCGTTTTTCGTAGCTGCAATCAAGCGTCGTAATATTAACGAAACAAAAATACAGATTAATAATGAGAATGATTTTCGTAAATTAATTAATAAGTTTGAAGCACTTAAAAAAGCTTCTATACTTACCAGCTGAAAAGCAGCAAAGGTCTGCAGGTTGTTATAAAGGGCATTGACTCATGCGTGGACCCAGACGAAATAAAAACATTTTTAGAAGAAAAGGGTTTCAAAACTAAAAATATTAAAAATAGGGAAAAAAAATCCCCAACCACTATTTCGAGTGGAGTTAGAGCCCGGCGACGTTAAGCTAAAAAAAAATGAAACGCATCCCATTTACAGTTTAAAATACATCCTGTACAGGAAAATAACGATAGAAGAGCCGCACAAAAGAAATGGGCCCGTTCAGTGTTTAAACTGCCAAGAATTTGGTCATACTAGGGCATACTGCTTTTTACTCCCTGCTTGTGTCGTATGTGGAGAACTACATGGTACCGTCCAGTGTGATTAGTCAAAAAATGACCCTAATGTAAAAAAATGTAGCAACTGTGGTGGTTATCACACTGCCAACTATAGAGGATGTCCGGTATATTCGATTGTCAAGCGTTCTGTTGGACAGAAACTTAATCCCCCTCAAACGCAGGCAACTTATCAAGAAAACACTAATGGCGTTCAAATACCGCAGCCAAATAATAACAGAACCTCGTACGCTAATGTCTTAAAATCTAATCATATGCCATTGCAAGGTGATTTACCAAATAATGACGAAATTCCCATTTCTAATTTAACTCGGCTAGAAAAAACCATGGAAACATTAGTGCAGACCGTTAACAATTTTACGAACACAATGGGTAACATGATGCAAGAAATGTTAAGAATGCAATCGATGTTATTGCAAGCTGTACTAAATAAGCCATGAACTGTCTAAAAATTTGCTTTTGGAATGCAAATGGCATCCGCCAACATAAAAATTAACTAGAATACTTCCTTAAAAATAAACAAATCGATGTTATGATGGTTTCTGAAACTCATCTGACCTCGAGAAATACGTTTAAAATCAATGGTTATATATTATATGATACCAAGGACCCTCGAGGTAGAGCTTGTGGAGGTTCTGCCATTTTGATAAAAAACCGAGTAAAACACTACTTAATGTGCGATCATCGTGAAGATTATCTCCAAGCAACGAGCATTTGCGTTGAAGAATTAAATCGAAACCTAGTTATTTCATCAATATATTCACCACTTAGATTTTCAATATCAGAATGCCAATATAATAAATATTTCAAATCATTAGGACCCTGCTTCCTGGCTGCTGGCGATTATAACGCTAAACATACTTTCTGGGGGTCACGACTTATTACGCCTAAGGGTCGTGTTTTGTTTAACACAATTCGTAAAATGGATCTATATGTGGTCGCGAGCGGTGAACCAACATATTGGCCTACTAATCAGCAAAAAGTTCCAGATGTCATAGATTTTGGAGTGGTTAAAAACATCCCCGCAGAAACGATTTATGTTGAGGCTTCCTTAGAATTATCTTCCGACACACCTACAATTGTTACTATAATGATTCCAAATAGAATCGTATCTCCGACTGGGTACTTATTGAAATCAGCCTCACAAATAAATTGGTTAAAATATAAAAAATATCTTAGTGCCCAGTGCACAGAAAATATTCCGCTAAGCACACCGGAGAGCGTGGATCTCGCTATTGTTAATTTTGACAGTTATCTCAAACTAGCTGTTCAACATTCCAGCACAACCCTCAAAAAAACCAAAAACAATATCATATATTCTATAGATGTCGAGCGTCTATTGACTGAAAAAAGCAGAGTTCGAAGAGAACTTTTTCACCAATGGAAAAATCTGCAAAAAACGTGCAAACGCAGCACACCACTTCAAAAAAGGCGAGAAGATGAGTTTATTAAAAATATGGAAAACTTATTTGACATTGCGCACGGAAATGCGTTAGATTTAATTAAAATAGAAGAAGATAAAGAGTTTTTGAAGAATCAACGTAAAGAAGGTAGACCTGGTGCAATGGTGGGATGCGATCGTTCATTATTTGAAAAAGAAAAGCGAAGAAATATTCGTATTGAAAAAGAGGTAATGCGAAAAGAAAAGTAGGGCGAAGAACAATTCCAAGTATTCCTGACAGCAAATGATTTGAGTGACAATACAGAAGAACAATTTGATGAATACGATAGTGATGATAATACTGATCAAACTGCTAACTGTAACTCTCAACAAATAAACAGAAAACGAGGAATGAAACATTTTATCACTTCCAAGCTTGTTGCGACCTTAGACAAGGCCAAGGTAAGTGACAGGGATGCAGTACGTATTCTGATAGCTGCGGCTGAAGCATTGGAACATGATATCAGTATATTAGTAATCAGTAAGACATCGATTCGGCTTTGCCGTAAACAATTTCGTTCAGAAACTGCTGCAAATCTGATGATGGATTTTAAAAGCAAAGATATAAATCAAATTACGGTACATTGGGATGGAAAAATTTTACCATCGATCACAGGAAATGGAAAAGTGGACAGATTACCAGTTGTGATAACAACAAATAGCATTGAACATCTACTTGGAGTACCTGCCCTGTCAGCTGGTACTGGAAAAGAACAGACAGACGCCATACTCAAACTATTAAATGAATGGAATCTAACAGAAAAGGTATTTAAAAAACAATTTCTTATAACAGTTAATATAAACAACATTCTTTCCAAACAAGGTACAAGCTTTATGTTTTGATACTACAGCGACAAATTCAGGTAGATTACAAGGTACTTGTATTTTATTATAGAGAATTGTTATATCTCCCTTGCCGTCATCACATATATGAACTCTTGCTGAAAAGTGTTTTCGTGAAATATGATTTAAAATTAAGTGAACCATCATTAGATATTTTCCAGCGTTTTAAAAAATATTGGCCCAAAATCAATCAACAAAAATTTGCAAGTGGAATGGTGGATAAAAAAATAAATCTTGCGCTTAACAAAATTGAACAAGGCCAATTAGCTCAAATTGCTCATAACAATGTCACTATACAACATCCCAGGGCAGACTACAAGGAGTTATTGGAATTAAGTCTTATATTTCTTGGTCGAAACACAGAGCCTGTAAGGTTTAAATCACCTGGAGCGATGCATCATGCCCGATGGATGGCTAAAGCGATATATACGCTTAAGATTTTTCTTTTCCGCCACCAATTCTCAATGTCATCAGATGAGGCAAATGCTATACAAGATATAAGTGTGTTCATTTTAAAAATTTATTTGAGACCGTGGATTGCAGCGCTAATTGCCGCGAAAGCACCCTTAAATGATTTTAATTTTATTAAAAATATTATTAAATTCAATGAATTTAATGAAATAATAAGTAATGAAGTAACGAGCAAGTTTTCGAATCACTTGTGGTACCTGACACCAGAAGCAGCAGGTCTTTCATTTTTTGATAATGCTGTAGACGTTGGAGAAAGGAGAAAAATGGCTAAAAATCTCAAAGAAGAACAAAATAATGATAATAAAAGAATAGTAGCCAACATGAATGAATTAAACCAAAAAAATATTTCAGATTTTGTTAATAAAAAAACATTGAGCTTTTTCGAAAGATTTAATATTAAAACTAACTTTATAAAACTTGACCCTTCCAAGTGGCACAATGAATCCGAATTTCAAAAGGGAATGAATATTGTACAAAAGTTACATGTTGTTAATGATACTGCAGAGCGTTTTGTAAAACTAATGGAAGAATATAATGCAGCTTTAACAAAAAACGAAGAAGAGAAACAATATATCTTGCAAACAGTAACTGATTATAGGAAAAAGTATGGTAGCATTAATAAATTAGACCTTTGCGATAAAGTTTAAATGTTTATCAAGAATATTAATCATTAAACGTAAGTTAATTTCAATAAAATAATATATTACAAACATATATGAAAAATTTTACTTATATTTTCGTGCCTTGTCTCTTGAAAAGTGCATACAAACCAGTTTTAGCCACTTTAGTGGGCATGTGCCACGCCTTAACCTAGGGCAATCAGTCTAAGATTTTGGAATTTCACTATTGGCGTAAAAAGGAACAATTTGAGGGTGCGGTACACTTTTTTTGCAAAAAAAAAAAAAATTCCCATACAAAAAAAGTTCGGTCTAGTGTACATATGTACATGCCCCTACTGATTTCTTATTAAATAAGACATGTTTATAATGATCTATAGTATAATTGTCTACCACGCATTTTTTAACCCCCTTAGCTTTTTTAACATCTTTATCATCTTCAACTGTGAAAGAATAAACTTTGGGTACTAAGCCTACATAATCAGTGATGAATTTACCTTCAGTTTCATCTTTCATCATTCCAAGTACTTTTTTATTTAATTGAGGAAAGTTAAATGGATCATTTTGTGAATATGCTGATGTGTCAAAGAGTGTTTTTATATCTCCTCTTATATCATCATAGAAACCATCAGTTCTAATTGAGTAAATGAAAGAGTCAGTGTCCACATAATTGAGATTTATATTATCTCCAAATTTAGGTTTCATATACTCATAATGGAAATCATACATTTTCCATTTTGATAGATCAAGTACACAAAAGCCTAAATAAATGGGTTAATTGTAATATGTCAAAGTTTTGTTCATTTGTACAGCCCATAATTTATCAGTAAACTGTGAAATACTGTGAAAATTTGGTTTTGCTATAAATTCACCTACACCCAATCGGTTACGGCTGGTACGTTCCCACTCACTAACCAACCGAACGTCTTTTCTCTTATCGACATTTTCCATGGTTTTACCATACACAGCATTATTGAGCAATTTATAGAAATCTTTTTCAAATTGATTCTTATGTGTCGTATTTAAATCTATGTATGTCTTTAACCACGGCTTTTGTTTAAATATCAGAATTCGGTGAACTTTTTCCAAAACCAATCCATTATTTAAACATTGCTCTAATGTTTTATAATGTATGACATATTTCTTTTTGTTAGATAGATCAGCAATTAATATTTCATATTTACTTCCACCAATTATTTTGTTTTCCACACAGAATGGCAGGTCATTATGATAATCATGACAGCTAGTCGGGTATGATAAATCGACTTCATAAATATAACCAACATCTGAGTTATGTGGAATATTTTTGGGGGGAATGAAGTCATTTGTCCAACTGAAGCCCCCATATGGTAGTGACTCTGACATTGCCCAACCATAAAGATTATTTGCGTCTAAATATAAAATGTATTCGGACGGTTTGTAGGATCATAATCATTAAGGTATTTATGATTCGCCTTACTATACCTCTTACTAAATTGTGAAAGACCACCACGAATTCCTCGTTTAATAAAGTTATATATTTCTAGATCTGTTAATAATTCTAGCTCAATTCTTGTATATTTCAACATTGCATCCCATGAAAAGCCTGGTGGTATGGTATAGTAATGTGAAGGATCTAGCTTATAAATATTCTTACGGAGTTTTCTAACGTTTTCAAATATATCTGTAAGTAACAACACGTCAGTTTTTAAATACAGCTCCATGTAATCCTTAATAGTCTCACAATCAAATTTTGTCCATATATTTTGTGCTAGCAAATAATCTTCTTCTGAACATTTTTTATCATTTAACCTACTATAAAATGCTTCAATTGGTGGGAGTTTCTTTTCATTTAATTTTTCAAATGAATTTAAATATTCATAAGGAAAAACACCCTTTCGCATCTGGAAAATATTTTCTAACTGCATTTAAATCTTGATCACTTAAATTGCTAGCTAATGAATCTAATCCCACTGTCATAAATCTAAAAGAGTCCAAAAACCTTAATTCAATTTTTTTTCGGTTTTATATTTTCTTACTTTTTCAAGTTGTTCTTAAATAGTATACTGAGGAATATTTTTCTTACGTTTTTTTAAATATAACCGATTTATATGATCATCGACTTCTTTATCAGTACATACCCGAACAGTATGAGATAAAGAAATGTACAGCTCCTTATTTATTGGAATTACATTTGTATCGCCTTTAATACTAAGTAATTCCTTAATAAATAAGTGACAATCATATTTCGAAAAATTGTGGAAAAATATAGGAATAAAATTTGGAATTTTAAAATTTAAATTGCACGAATTATGTGCAGCCCCTCTATATTTTCCTGATAAATGGCAGTGGTCTCTAACGACTAGTTTATCGCATAGTTCTTTGTCGCAAGTATGACAGATTTTGGAGTTTAAAAATTGTTCTTCTTCTAAGGGGGTTAATAAATGCATGGGGACAATTTTTTCATAATACTTCTTATAAATTTATCTACATTCATTTATTAAATTATTTACAAAATGTTGCCCTACATTAACACTACTACTACTACTACTACTACTACTACTAAACATTTTAAACTTATCTAAATTTTCATTAAAATTGCACTTATTATTAAAACCTTATGCACATGGAACATGTTTTTTTATATATCTACTATTTTCATTAATACTACTTACATCTACTTCCTCGAGAACGCATTCAAAATCCGCATACACAGTGAACGGGAGATCCATTTGTCGCTCATGATGGGAAAACTTTATGACTGATTTTTCTCCCTCCGGCATCTTGGGAATGCACTCTCCACATTCTTTTTCTTTGTGAATAAGCATTTTTTCCGGTATGTCTGTGTGGTAAAGGCATGCATTGCAAAATATAATTCTTTCATTATGCGCTGATATTTGACTTGAAAGTAGTCTAAAAAAAAAAGAAATAAATTTATTAAATTGAATAGATTTTTTTAAAAAATTTTATATAAGTTTATGCTAATTACCTAGAAATATTCTTTATTAAAATATAGTGCATTTTACTCCCACATTCACTTTCCAACAGCAACAAATTTATATGCACTTCCTTCTCTTTTTTTGTGATGTAGTAGGGACCAACAACCGTTTTCAATTTTCTGTCGAACCCTAACACATTTATACTTATTTCCTTATTGTTTTTTTCAAAATACTTAATATCCTTCACATCAGTGGGAAATTGCATTGAAGTGAAGTTAAGTATTGTACCGGAATCAAGCGTAATAATTGGCTCAGAAATATTATTAATTTTATAAATTGTCTGCCTATGTACATTAATATCATCACCATTATAAAATGCTGCTATTATACTCCATTTAAAGCAGAATACGTCATTATTTTGAACGTTAACGCAAGCATGTTTTCGTATTAGCTCTACAGGTGTTGGTATGTACTGGGATCCGGATAATGGTGATGCTTTGTTAATATTAATTTCTAGACATTTAATTTGGATAAGCGTCCAACCAGAATCTCTGAAACTCAGACATCTTCGCCTTAATCTTTTCAAATTGAAGTGTGAGAGCTGAGCCAATATTGTCTGCCCTTGATAAGCGTATCATTTCCGTATTGTGGTACATATCAGTTTCTGGTTTAAGAGGGTGTGCTGGTAGCTTATATCGAGCTGTCAATTCTAAATTAAATTTCACAATTATGTGCTCAGCCAGACAATTATTTAATAATTTCTGAACATACATTTCAAATATTCATTAACATTCAAATTCAAATCTCCTTTCGGGAAACGGTACGTCAAAAGTCGAGATTTAAATGAATTTTTTATCAATTGAATCCGGTTTCCAATTCTCTCCTGTACATTTTTCTTGTGTCCGGGTTGGGAGCAATGAATAAACCACTGTTGTGGTTGAATTTTAACATTACAATCCTCACACATAATAAAAGCTTCTGGACATGACTCAGGCTTTTGTTGTTTAAATGGTATATTTGATTGTAACATCGATAGACGCTTCCTAGATGCATCCGATGTTGAAGGATGTTCATCCATTTCTTCTACTTGTTGTTGTTGTTGCTCTTGTTGGTGTTGTTGTTGTTGTTGCTGTTGAAGGAAATCTAGATGGATTTCCATATGTTTTTTCCTCTCCATTGATGTCAGGGATATATGATTACAAACATCATGAATTTGAATATGTTTTTTTAAATTTTCTTTCTTTTTATACTGGTTTTGGCAAATTTCACAAATTAGTACACTAGCCATTATTATTATTTAAAATATTAATTTCTTTTTTTTATTTTTACAAAAAAACCACAAACTTTCTTAAACAAGTCTACTTTAGAAACTAATGAATAGAATATATTTAAAAACTTATATATACTTTCAAATATCTATACAATCGTAAATTTAATTATCAACAAATAAAATGCCAGTCTGTCTGTATATCTGACTGTCTGACTAACTTTCCTTTTCCCCCTTTTTTCTTCTCTTTTCTTTTAAAAATCAAAAACAAATACTTTGAATTTTTCTTCCACCCAAATAAAAATTTAAAAACCATTTGCTTTTACAAAACCGGTCTGTCTGTATGTCTGTCTATCTACCCACAACAAATATTTTCCAATTGCTTCTACAAGTTGTTTCGAATACACTCGATCATTACAACAAGCAAAACAACAACAACCACAGCATCCCTACATCTGGCTCTGCATAATCACACATAAAAATTAAAAATAAAAAATGCGAGTAGTATAAATATGGGGATTCTGTATATGATTTTTGCTCCCTACGTGATTCCCATAAGGAGGAATTTTTAAATTTCAAATTGCTCCCAACGTGTTTTCCCATAAGGAGGAATTTTTTTCTCCCATAGGGAGGAATTTTTAAATTGAAATGTTACTTTAAAGTTGGTTTTAGTTAATTTTAAATTTTTTGCTCCCAATGTATTTTTCCATAAGGAGGAATTTTGAATATAAACAAAATAAAAAAATTTTTGAGTAATTTTAAATAAAAAAGAGAATTATATAAAGTTGATTATATTTTCTTCAATGAAGAGAAATTTAAAAATGTGTACAAAAAAATTGTTTGAGTATTTTAAAATAAGATAGAGTAATGTATAATATATTTAGAATATGCAGCACATGTAAGTATAGAGATTAACTCAATTTGAAAGTTTGCCATTAATATAAAAAGGCTTAGGGAGTATATTCCACATCATTATTCTAATTGCCACTTTAAAGGAAACTTAATAAAAATGGTAAGCATTTCGTACATAATAAAGGTATATTTAATTATTTATTATTTTTTTCTTGTTTGTTTTCAGATGTATAAAAAAATTGTGAATATTGCCCAAGGTATTAAGCCTGAGTATATTAGAATAGATGATATACCTTTAAACCAATCTATGAAAATTGTGAATTTTGAATGGAAAGAAACACAATATGGTCTTAAAGTCATTGCCAATTTAGATGACAATAAATGGTTTTATCTACCCAATAGAATGATGAAATTTTTAAACAAGGAGGATCCATACTTAACTCAAATGAATGATAAAGTTTGGACAATTATTTACAAGGGGCGTCAATTACCAAATGGACCTGCAATATTCGATTTAAATTATATCTAAACTCTGAAAAAGAAATCCTTACAATAAAGATAATTATAATAAAACAAAAACAAGATATTTTTTAAAATTTTTTATAAATTTTTATTTAAAAATAATTTTAGTTTTTTTTTTTTTACATTCTTTTATTAAAATTGTATATTCAATAACCAAGAATCATCCTCCTCCATAAATTGTTTTACAATCAATTCAACAGCAGGAATCTCCTTGATAATATCTGCGGGATGTTGTTGCTCCCGCTTTTCCTTGATCGCTGGGGGACTTTTATAAAATTTAGATTTTTGTGCACTAAAATTATGCACCCGCATAAAGTGCCTTTTTTTATTAAATTTGTTGGCAAAAGTTATATCTTTACAAAATTCGCAACTGAGTTTAACACGGTCCATTTTTTAATTAAATAAAATAATTAAAAAATCTTTTAAAAATACATCGTAAAACATATATCTATTTACTTTGCACTTATTTTTTATTTTGGTATATATATTTAATATGAATTTTAATATGAAAGCATATTTTGAAAAATAAATATAAATCTATTATTGTGGAAATTAAAAGTCAATAAACTTTTCGTTATGCTAAAAAGTGCAATTGTATGCATTTTTAAAGTTTAAACATTAACCTTGAATGTTTGCTTCATATTAAATTATGAGTTAATAAACTTTTTCATAAGTGAAAAAATGCAATCGTAGCATTTTTTAAGTTTAAGAATTAACCTTGAATGTTGGCTTCAAATTAAACTATGAATTAATGAACTTTTCGTTAGAGTAAAAAATGCAATCATATGCAATTTTAAAGTTAAATTAACCTTGAATATTTGCTACACATTTTTTATTGGTACAGCTTTTTTAAGTCTAATAATGTAGTTACAAATAGATTTGACTACATATATATATAGTGATGTTTAAGTTCTTCTGATATATCACACCTGTATCTAAAAAATTTTAAATGAGGAACATTAAACAAAAGGAATCCAAACAAACAAGACCAAAAATGTCTTATTATAAACAATATCTTCAAACGTTCCTAAAAGACTACGAAAATGTGCTCATGTTTGAGCACAGGCAGTGCATAGATCATTATTTAACAATGATAGAGGAAAATGAGGACTACGGTGTAGATGACGTCGATGAGGGACTAAACGTGCCTCATTTTGATTGCTGCCCATGGCATAATACAAATTGTAAGGAGGGTCCTATTCCGTGCAGGTGCACGGTATACTACTTAAGAAAAATGAATGTAATAAATTTGATTAATAATTATAAGTTTATATTTAATATGGAGCAAATATAAAAACAAAAATTTGTATATTTTTTTTTTATCTTTTATTATATTCTTAAAAATTCTTAAATATATATTTAAATAAACTTACAACTAAAATATCATTGTAATATAAATTAAAATAATTAAATAATTTTAAAATTAGTTTGAAACTTATGTTTTTACATCTTAAATAAATAAATACACAACAATAAACACCACATAAAATTGAAGTTTCACTCTGAATTCGAAGACTATTATAAGTAAAAGTTTTACAATTTTTATTTAAAAATAATCTAAAGTATTTATTTGGATATTGGCCAGCAGAACAAAAGTACTCGGCAGGTTTGTTTTTAGGAAAATAAAAAGCAACCCAATGCTGTCCAGGCTTATGTGATGGATCAGTGTTGGCAACGTAAAATGATGGTTTTAAAACTGGTTGTGTTGGTAATTTATTACATGCAAATACACCTTTAAATTTATATTTTGTTATATTATTGGACTTCAAAGTATTTTTAATATTTATTGAATTCATAGTGTTTGAATAATATTACGCGTTTTATCAATTTCTATAACACTGTCAAATTCACAGTATACTAAGCACGTTATTGCTTCAATAATTGGTTTGCCAAAACGCCCTTCAATACGAATAGTTCCTTGGTTTATTAAATTACCGCAATTAGAATTATTATTATGATCTGGTGTCAAGTCGAAAGCAAGTAAAAAATATCCGTTATCAAAAAGTTCTTTAGTTATTTGATGACCTTTATCGAAATGATGAATTCCAGTTCCTTTAAATAGTGTTTGATAACCACGAGTACTTATTATTCCTCCGTTATTGTAGTTAAGTTCAATTGGTTGTGCAGGAAATTGTACTCCATTTACAACCAAATTAAATCTTTGTAAATTAAAATGTTGAAAGTTAAATGGATTTTCTTTTTTCTCTCCAGTATATGCTTTATTAGACACCATTCCAAAAATTAAAAAATTTGGTAATTGTCCTAGTATCACGTTATCTAAACTTAATGAGTGATTTCCAGGGTGTATTGTAAACGTTTTTATTTCCACTCTTTTATAGGGATAAATTGCATTTCTTGATTGTAATACATTATGATGAGCCATTAGAATATTATGATTAATAGTAAGATGGTTTATATATAAATTAGCTTCATGTAATTTAATATAAGATTCATTTTTATCGCCACCTTCTAAAATGTAAAATTCTGGTTTTTCCATATTTAATGTTACCTTCAGATCAACATTATTAAGCAAATATTTTTGTTGGTTAAATACATCAACATGAAGTTTTCCAAAAAGCTCTACTTTTTTTCCATCCTTAAATAGTTTTTTTCTCTTGTCTAAACCAGGATTTTCTTTTTCAACTAATGAATTTATTTTATTTATATCAATAGCCCAGCCACATGATTCAAGATGCGTTGATCTAGCATCATTTCCATAATTTAACAATTTTTCTATATAAGCTCTATAGTGATAGTTATTGTCAGGTTGTGATACATTTTTATTGTTAAGGTGTACAATACAATTTCTAAACAAGGAGTGCAGTAAGTTATTAACAACTCCTCCGTTTCCTTTTATTTCAGTAACCAGTCGAAGATAAATACTATTAAGATCACGATATGTTTCACCATTACCTAGCGATACAAATTCAATTGTGCTAGAATTATCTAGTGATGCAATTGGATTGTAGCAAATTTCTTCGGTTTTAACAACGCTAGTTTGAATTGGAGGAGATTCAAATATATCCAACTCACTCTTCATACATTCTATAAATCCTGACATTTCCAATTCCCAAAAATATCCCTTAAGTTCTTTCCTCTACAACGTTTTGATTTAATATGTTGCTTTTGCTTTAAACGTTTGAGTTTTATACGTCGACCTTTACCTTTCTGCATTGTTTTCATTTTATCAATAGTAGCTTCTTTTATATTTTGTATGACCTTTTTTCCTTTGTTTAGTAAGATTTCTTTTATTGGCTTAGTTCCAATTTCTTCTAAAATTTCCTTTCCAATATCTAATGATTTATTCTTTAATATATTCATCCCCGTTTTAAATAAGGGTTTGAGATGTGAAAATACAGCCGAAAATATGGATCCAATACCACGACCGTATTGTAAAATTCTTGGGGCGTGATATATTTCACCAATATTTTGTATATTTTCTCCAGACTGATTATTATAATAACTTGTATAAATCGCATCCATGGTTGTAATAAAAATGATTAATTTTGTTTTGTTACGCAACTATTTTATATACATTTTTTTTTTAAAGTGTAGAGTACAATAAACGGGAACTAATTTATTAAAGTTTATCTCTTCTCCTTCATCATTTCGAATCATTATGGAAATATCATTTATATTATAGGCTTCAAGAGGAAAATATTCAATTCTATTGAAATGTATATAGTTTTTCAATGTTGTTACTGAAAAAATTTTTAAACATTTAATTTTTTTACTACCAACATGTCGAGGTTTTATAATATCAGTATAAATAAATATGTTTTCATTTATTTCAGAAGATTCAATTTTATTGATAAACTGATTTATGTTGTCAGAGAATTTGTTCAAAGATTTTTCGAATATATAATTTGTTGACGATAATATGGGATCTTTTTCATAAGTTGTTGTAGATTCTGGACTAGTAATTTGAACATTTTGTTCTATGTTTGAACTTTTTATATTTACATTACGAGTATCTTTTTCTTTTGTAGATATATTAGATTGGGGTTTAACAATGTTTAATGTATTTAAAAGTTTTGAAGTTTTATTAATATTTTTTAGTTTCAGCTCGTCAGATGTTTCCATTAGATCTTTAAATTTTGTTTTAATTTCATCATATTCGTTTTTAGATTCAATTTGCATGTTTGATGTATTTAAAAGTTTTGAAGTTTTATTAATATTTTTTAGTTTTAGCTCGTCGGATGCTTTCATTAGTTCTTTAAATTTTGTTTTAATTTCATCATATTCATTATTAGAGTCAATTTTCAATGTTTTTACAGATTGATTATTAAAATTTGAAATGTTGCGTTTTTTACGTTTAAGTATATTTTGATTCATATTTAGTTGTTTATTCGTTATCGAAAAAGATATATCTGATAATCCGACTTCCCACTGGTCACTCATGGTAAGAGATTGCTTTAATAAATTTGTGAAAGTACTTGAAGTGTTTTTATATAAATTTACTGAATCGTTACTTAATAAAGTAACATAAATACTATTATCCTCTGTACTTGATGCCATATTTATTAGAAATGTTAAATATTATAAGTTGTGTGTTATACATATATGAAAAATTTAGTTTATCAGCTAAAATCTGTTTGATTAATCCATGAATAATATTCTTTTCCGAAACCCAACCATTTTACAAATAGTTTTTCACCTCTACGTTTTAAGACTTTTTCAACTAAAAAGATGTTAGGAACTTTAGTTTGTAATAACTCCTCTTGATAAAATCCGCCTTTAATTATATTTCCATTAAAATCTTTTAGCTGGTAGGTAACAGGGTTTGTTGCATTAATTTTATTTACTTTAAAAACTTCTGTAGACCAATTTGGTGTATATCCCTTTTCAAAAACATTTTTATATTTGCTTATGCGAACAAAATCGTTAATATTAAATTTTCCATTTTTAAAAACTTTTAAGTTATTATATACAGTTTTTAAAAGTTTTTTTTCATTTCGCTTGTTAACTAAATTAGGTTTCATCTTTATACTTCGATGATAAGATGAATTATATTCTATCAACAGCTTTTCTAATACATCTATCCAGTTATAATTTCCTTGCATACTAAATTGTTTCCAAATTTTATTTTTTAAAGTTCTATTAAATCGTTCAACTATTGACGCTTTTAAGTTTGAATATGTATGATAATGATTAATATTTAGCTCTTTCATAAGAGTTTTGAAATATGTGTTGTAAAATTCTTTTCCTTGATCTGAATGTAGGTTTTTAGGAGCTTTATTACTGTTTAACTTTATAATGCTTTTAAATGATCTTGAAACCTCAAATCCTGTTTTAGTTTTTAATGGCAGAGCGTAGGCATATTTTGAGAAAACATCTATTACAGTAAGCATATACTTGAAACCTTTATTAAATTTTGCATATGGTATCATCTCCACCAAGTCTATTTGCCAAGTATCTAATATTCCCTTTTGAATAAACCTACGTCGCTTAAAGTTTTTTCTAGCTTGACTATGAATTTCGTCAATAAGATTTTTTTTTTTACTCATATTAATTAAAATATTCTTCCTTTTTTATTCATTAACAAATGGTTTTTAAGAGCGCAAACATGTTTCATCAGTTTATATACCCATTTACAATGATGGTTTGTGGTCCCTCAGGCTGTGGAAAATCTACTTTTATTAAAAATTTAATTAAAAATCAAAACTTAATATCTAAAGATATAGACCGAATCATATGGTGTTATTCTGAAATAAATGCACTTCCAAATATAGAAAATGTAGAGTTTGTTAAAGGAATTCCAGAGTCTTTTAATACGAATGACGAAGAATCTACTTTAATAATATTGGATGATTTAATGCTTGAATCATCAAATAAGAAAGTTTGTGAACTATTTACAAAAGGATCTCATCATAGAAACTTAAGCGTAATTTTAGTTACACAAAATATTTTTCATAAAGGGACTTATTCGCGAGATATATCATTAAACTCCAAATATATAGTTATGTTTAAAAATCCAAGAGATAAGACACAATTCCAACATTTAGCTCGTCAAGTATATCCAGAAAACTCAAAATCTTTAGTAGATGTATATAATCATTGTACAGAACAGGCTCATGGTTATTTAATAGTTGATCTTACTCAAGAAATACCAAACGCTTTAAGATTTAGATCAAATATTTTTAATACAGATTACTATATATATGCGAATATAAACAATGACTTCAAATCTGAAGTTACTGAAGGAGAACAAACATATTCTTTATGTTCTTGAAAAAGCGGATCACAAACTACGAAATGCAATTTTGAAAAATGTTGACAATGTTGTTATCAAAACTTTAAATGAAATTATTTTAAATATTATAAACAGAAATCATAAAATAAACAAAAATGTGTTTGAAAAACTTAAACCATATAAAAATACTTTGAGGAAAGTTTGCTCATCACAAACCTCTATGCGTCAAAAGAGGAAACATCTTATACAAAAGGGAGGATTTTTACCCATTATTATTACATCAATATTAAGTGGAGTCATTGGAAAAATTTTAGAAAATGTCAAATAAATTATCAAAACTTATAGTTCTTCATCCATCAACTTACGAAAAATTTAAAGTTAAACATTCTGATTCAGATTTTTTACATCGGAAACTCTTGCCAATATATGGTTCACATACACTGAAGGATATAAACAAATGGTATTATATTAAGCAATAACTTGCTAAATACTTAATTGGATCCCAACGATCATCTAATCAGAATAAAATATCAACAATGCATAATTTGCGCGATAATGAAACTCAAACGAAAAAGGTCTATAAAAAGCATATTGAAACGCAAACAATTACACCTCAGTCGAGTAGTATAGCACTGCAAACGGATTTGAATTTGCCTGAAGATATTTACACAAATAATGATGACCAGAACGATATGGATACAACAATACAAAAATTTAATCCTTCTTCTGCATCTTCCGTAGCTAAGCGTCTTAAAAGCTTTTCGGAAAAAGGAACTCCAAAAATTAGAATATTATCCAAAACTGATCATTATTCAAATATGAAACAATCAACTTTACCTTATCAATATTCTCCTCGTGTTACAAGAAATCGAAAGAAATTAGATTACGGTACTGAAAATGTATTATGGCAAAATATTTAAAAAAATAAAACTCTTTTTTTTGTTTAGAAAATATGTATATAAAATGTTTTATTATTAATTAAAAATAATATTTACATGTAAAAATGTTTCTTTAGTATTCAATTTCCATTAAATATTCATCATCATCATTATCTTTTTGAAACTGATCTTTATAATTAATTAAATCTACGTTTACTTTCATTAAGTAGTCATCATCTTCATCAAATTTTAAAAATTGTTGCTTGTAGTGACCCCAAGCAAGAGTATTGACATTATTATCACAAATATATCTCTTATTATCTAAATAACTTAATGATATTTTATTAATTAGGGAAGTATATAACACATGTAGTTTTGACTTAAAAATAAACATATTTCCATAATAAATTTGTTTGTTAAATAAACAATTTTTATAATCAGATAGACTTAAACTGTTACATATGCTACTCTTGACACCCTTAGCCTTTTTAATTTCCTGCATATCTGCTGTTTTAAAAGCATACATTTTTGCTCTCAATCCTACAAATTCTTTCATAATAATTCCATTATTTTCGTCTTTCATCATCCCTATGACTTTTTTATTTTTTTTTGGTATTCCAAATTTATTATTTGTTTCATACTCTGATGTATCAAACTTTAAATCAATGTCGTTAATTATATCTTTATAGAAGTCATCCGTTTCAAATGTATAAATAAATGAATCTGTGTCCATATAATTTAATTCTACTTTAGTTTTATATTTTGGTAATATGTAATCGTAATGAAAATCATACATTTTCCATTTCGAAAGTTCTAAGATTGTAAAACCTAAGTAAATAGGCTTATTGTAAAATGAAAAAGATTTATTTAGTTCAACTGCTACCATGTTTTCTTCAAATATACTTAAAGAATGAAATTCTGGCTTAGCAATAAGAGAACGAGCTCCAAGTCTCTTACCAACATTTTCCCAATTATTAACTATTTTAATATTTTTACGTTTGTCAACGTTTTCCATTGTTTTTCCATAAACTGCATTATTTAATAATTTGAAGAAATTTTTCTCAAAAGTATTTTTTGCGTTAGTTCTATGAAAATTATTTAGTGAAATATATTTTTTTAACCAATAAGACTGTTTAAATTTTAAAATTCTATGAATTTTAGTTAGCTTCAAACCATGTTTTAAACATTGCTGTAAATTTTTATAATAAATTACATACTCCGATTTGTTATTTAAATCAACAAGTAACTTTTTTTCTTTGGAATCTGGTGGAGTTTTGTTTTCACTACAAAAAGGTAAATTATTGTGAGTATCATGGATTTCTGTTGGATATACCAAATCAACTTCTAAAATATATCCAATATCTGAATCATTTGGTACTGAGTCTAAAGAAAAATTATCAATGTTTCTTACCCACTCAAAATTACCTTCTGGTAGAGCTTCAGACATTGCCCAACCATATAAATTATTTGCGTCTAAATACATTAAGTATTTCGAAGGTAGGCTTTGATCATAATCTGGCAAATATTTATTGTTAGCAATAGAATGCCTTTGAGAGCATTGAACTATTCCTCCTCTAATACCCTTTTGAAGAAAGGAAATCATTTCTAGATCAGTAAGCAAATCTAATTTAATATTTGTTAATTTAAGCATAGCATCCCATGACAATCCTGGAGCTGTGAAATAATGGCATGGGTCTAAATTATAAATATCTTTACAAACAATTCTAAAATTCTCAAATACATCTGCTAACAATAAAACATCAGTTTTAAGGTATAACATTAAATAGTCTTCCAAAGTTTCACATTGAAATGTACTCCAAACCATTTTAGCATGAATGTAGTCTTCTTCAAAACAATGTGTATTATTTAACTTATTAAAGAAATCTTCTTTGCTTGGCAAATGTTTTTCTGTAAGTTTCGCAACAGAATTCAAATAATTATACGGAAAAACTCCTTTTCTTACAAGTAAATTGAACTTAGTTTCATCATCTACACAAAATGATTTCACTATTTTCAATTCATGTTTAGTTAAATTCTTAACGAGATTGTCTAAGCTTGAGGGCATAAATCTATAGGAGTCTAAAAATCGTATTTCAATATAATCAGTGCTATCGCCTTTTATAGACTTAGACAGTGATATATATAGCTCCTTATTAAGTGGAATAATATTTATAGGACCATCATCAATATTGTTTAGCTCTTTAATAAATAAATGACAGTCATAGGCCGAAAAATTATGAAAAATAACAGGGAAAAATTTTGGTATTTTATAATTGATATTGCAATAGTTATGAGCTGGTCCTCTATACTTTCCACTTAAATGACAATGATCTTTTACTTTTATGTCATTTGTAATAGCTTGAGAGCAAATATGACAAACATTATTGTTTTCAAAATTTAAATTTTCCTGTTCGGTTAAGGGTGTCATTGGAACAATTTTAGTGAGAAAATTATCATTTAAATATTTTATATCTAGTACTAAATTTTCTATAAAGAGCTTTGCGGAATCAAGCCCCTTAAATATTCTTAATCTATTTAAATTATCATTGAAATTACACTTAATGAAATATGAAAATGCATAGGGGATATGCTTATCAATCAAAGTTGTTGATGAAGTATCCCCTTTCGGAATGCACGTTTGAATGTTTTCAAAAATGCATTCCGAATCAGCATATATCACAAATGGAACTTCAATGGAGTTACTGAAATTCTTAAATTCTAATACTGACTCACTTTCCTTTGGAGCATAGGCGATTTTTCGGTTGCAGTGTTTTTGGTGAATATTTAATTTATCATTTTGGTAAAAATGCTGCAGGCAGTCATCGCATACAAAAATTTTGCCTTTATGCTTCGTTGTTTGCAATCTGATTAATCTGCAAGAAGAAAAAATAAAGATGACCTTTTAATAACACAAAATTATAACGGTTGTCAATTATAAACTTACCTTGAAATATTTTTTATCCACATAAAGTGGGAATTATGTCCGTTTTTCTCCTGTAGAAACATAAGGGAAATGTGTTTGGATTTTTTCCCTTTAGTTTTGTAATAGGGTCCAACAACTAAATCTTTTTCGTCATCATATCCAAAAACATTGATACTGATCAGAGGGTTGTTTTCTTCAAAAATGGCTATGTCTTTTATTTTTACAGGGAAGCTTAATCCCTTAAAATTTAAGGTATAACCATTTATGGCAATTATTTTTTCCTCAATCTTAACATTGTACATAAATGTGAGATTGGCGTTATTTTGTTTTAAGTCAGCTATTGCTGATATAACAGCCCATTTAAAACAAAACTCATCTCTGTTTTTAATATTGAGGCAGGCTTTTTTTATCATTAGTTTTCTAGGAAGTGGTATGAACGTTGACCCCTTCATTGGTTGATACTTATTTATATTTATATCTACTTTTATTATTTCAATGAGGGTCCAACCACTATCCCTTTCTTGAAACTCCTCCATTTTTTGTAACACTTTTTCAATTTTTTTTTTGCAAATGACATCAAAATCCTCAATAAAATATATCTCTTCCATTTTTGTTTGGAAGGTTTTTATTTCTTTTGATATATTTTCTTTAGTTTTCATGTTTGGTTTTATATAAAACCCCGAAAGTTCCATATTGAGTTTCAATATTACATGGAGTCTTAGAAACTTCTCCACTTCCGACTTTATTTCCGCGGCAGCTTCTTTTAAAAATATTTCCGGAATAATATTTTTTTTATTCATATTTTCATATGAAAGAATTATTATTCTATTTTTAAAGGCACTTGTCACTTGTTTAACTTTTCCTATTTGATTTTTTGAAGATGAAGATGCATGCGTTTTTTCATGCAATTTTAATTCCATTTCTTTTTCAAAAACTTTTTTGCACTCACTACATTTAATTATACCGGCCATGTTTATAGTTTCAAAAATACTTGATAACTGTTTAATAAAATATGTTATAATTATTATAAATAATTAAATAAAATACGTTTGAAAAGTTCATTAATTCATAGTTTAATTTGAAGCCAACATTCAAGGTTAATTCTTAAACTTAAAAAATGCTACGATTGCATTTTTTCACTTATGAAAAAGTTTATTAACTCATAATTTAATATGAAGCAAACATTCAAGGTTAATGTTTAAACTTTAAAAATGCATACAATTGCACTTTTTAGCATAACGAAAAGTTTATTGACTTTTAATTTCCACAATAATAGATTTATATTTATTTTTCAAAATATGCTTTCATATTAAAATTCATATTAAATATATATACCAAAATAAAAAATAAGTGCAAAGTAAATAGATATATGTTTTACGATGTATTTTTAAAAGATTTTTTAATTATTTTATTTAATTAAAAAATGGACCGTGTTAAACTCAGTTGCGAATTTTGTAAAGATATAACTTTTGCCAACAAATTTAATAAAAAAAGGCACTTTATGCGGGTGCATAATTTTAGTGCACAAAAATCTAAATTTTATAAAAGTCCCCCAGCGATCAAGGAAAAGCGGGAGCAACAACATCCCGCAGATATTATCAAGGAGATTCCTGCTGTTGAATTGATTGTAAAACAATTTATGGAGGAGGATGATTCTTGGTTATTGAATATACAATTTTAATAAAAGAATGTAAAAAAAAATAAACTAAAATTATTTTTAAATAAAAATTTATAAAAAATTTTAAAAAATATCTTGTTTTTGTTTTATTATAATTATCTTTATTGTAAGGATTTCTTTTTCAGAGTTTAGATATAATTTAAATCGAATATTGCAGGTTCATTTGGTAATTGACGCCCCTTGTAAATAATTGTCCAAACTTTATCATTCATTTGAGTTAAGTATGGATCCTCCTTGTTTAAAAATTTCATCATTCTATTGGGTAGATAAAACCATTTATTGTCATCTAAATTGGCAATGACTTTAAGACCATATTGTGTTTCTTTCCATTCAAAATTCACAATTTTCATAGATTGGTTTAAAGGTATATCATCTATTCTAATATACTCAGGCTTAATACCTTGGGCAATATTCACAATTTTTTTATACATCTGAAAACAAACAAGAAAAAAATAATAAATAATTAAATATACCTTTATTATGTACGAAATGCTTACCATTTTTATTAAGTTTCCTTTAAAGTGGCAATTAGAATAATGATGTGGAATATACTCCCTAAGCCTTTTTATATTAATGGCAAACTTTCAAATTGAGTTAATCTCTATACTTACATGTGCTGCATATTCTAAATATATTATACATTACTCTATCTTATTTTAAAATACTCAAACAATTTTTTTGTACACATTTTTAAATTTCTCTTCATTGAAGAAAATATAATCAACTTTATATAATTCTCTTTTTTATTTAAAATTACTCAAAAATTTTTTTATTTTGTTTATATTCAAAATTCCTCCTTATGGAAAAATACATTGGGAGCAAAAAATTTAAAATTAACTAAAACCAACTTTAAAGTAACATTTCAATTTAAAAATTCCTCCCTATGGGAGAAAAAAATTCCTCCTTATGGGAAAACACGTTGGGAGCAATTTGAAATTTAAAAATTCCTCCTTATGGCAATCACGTAGGGAGCAAAAATCATATACAGAATCCCCATATTTATACTACTAATGCGCTTATCAGCTTTGTGTGTTTTCCCAACAAAAATTTTTTCTTCACATAATTCAAAATAAAAAGATAGAATTATCAACAATGGTTTCATATTTCCCTATCCACTACAAAATAAAATTGAAACACCAATTGCATCTATGCAATTATTAATAACTAAATAAATTCATAATTTATAGATAGAAAAAAAAGCCTTATCAACAATATTTTCCAATTGCTTCCACAAGGTCTGTATGTCTATCTATCTATCTACCCACAACTAATATTTTTTTGTTTCGAATACACTCGATCATTACAACAAGCAAAACAACCACAACATCCCTTGTTTTTCATCACCTAGTTCAAAACAAAAAAAAAAGAAAGGCTTTCAACAATATTTTCCAATTGCTTCTACAAGGTCTGTATGTATATCTATCTATCTCTATAAACACTTGTGCATTACTCCCCCAACATTTTTTCTAAATCTCAGCTTTATTGCTATCCTATAAAATTTAACGACTTTTTTATTACTTTGTTTTTGAAATTTTTTTTAAAAAATTTGACCTACTTTAACACGTGTTCATTTGACCTACTTTAACACGTGTTCATTTTAATGGCTTTTGAGGGATTTTAATGGCTTTTGAGAAATTTTAATGGCTTTTTAGGCATTTTAATGGCTTTTACACCACATTGGCGGTAAACTCTCATTACACATATACTCTATTGCTTGTAACACATTAAAATATTGGTGATTGGCTCACCTTTAAGTATACCGATCGACTTAGAATCGATTTTTGAATCGATCTAACGATGACCGTTCGTCCGGCTTGTACTTTGGCTGTCCATGAAAAATTTGTGTGCAAAGTACAGATCGCAATTTTGGAGATCATTGGATGCCATTTGGTAAGTATGTTCTAATTGTCACAAAAACCAAGCCTATTGAAAAGGGTGATAATCGACCCCTTATTCCAAATACCCCTCATACAAACTTCCTTCCGGAATGGAGTCTTTGCGACCATAAGCCATCTTATTATGTTGATATTTTGATCAAATTTGGTCCGAAATTATTTTAATGCAACTAAAATCATCTTACAAAATTGTTTTTAAAAACGGTTCATATTTGATCAAAGCTCGCAGAGAAATACCACTTCCAAACATATCTTTAAATGCTAAAACTCCCTTATTAATAACCATATCGACATAAAATTTGGTACTTGTAGGTCTAAAATTTCCCATATCCTATATAAACCCCCGCCCATGCTATCACAGTAACTAGAAATATACTGGTTGGTTTGACTTTTAACTCGCTGCTTTTTTAATTTTTTCATATATCAAAATATATCGTACTTAACGTGGGGTTGTCATAGAAGCTTTGCTAGTTAATTTTTTTTTTGCATTTTTATAATACTTAAAACGAGTTGCGTTTTTTACACTATAAGAACTAATAAAAGCCCAACCAAATTTCATAATTCCCCTCAATATTTTTTTTCATACTTAATTATCCCTGGAAGCAGAGAGAGATAATATTAAATTTTTTATTTTCCTCTTACACCCACTGTTGCCAAAGGTGCACTTATCTGCATTTAGCAGATTTTATGCCCTTAAATTATAAAAATGCAGATTTTAAGATTATTGACTGAAAATTGCCGATTTGTAAAATAAAAATTAAATAATCTAAACGATATAAATAAAATGTATTTATCTTTTTTTAAGTTCATTTTTGGTATAGTTAAGAAAATAAATATAATGTTTTAAAGCGAACCACTGACATCCACAATCTATATATGCAAATAAAAAAATTATTTAAAATAGTAATGAGCAACTTTTTGAATATCTTAAATAATTAAGATTAGGAATGTACTGATATTGCCACATTCATCGGAAAACGTCTAGAGAATATTAGTCAGGTGAATCTTAATAAAAAATATACTTTGACATAAATATCCACATATATGAATATAGAATAGAATATTTTTTCCACAAAAAATCAAACAAAACAAAACAAAATTCCAAACTCGTCTGGAAAATGAAACCTTAGTCGATTATTTAAAACTTAAAAAGTTACACTGTTTTAACACCTCAATATCTCCAGATATGCTTAAATCGATTTACACTGATATACATATGAAAACAAATAAATATTTATTTAAAAATATATACATATCGCATACTAAACCATAAGCAGGCACAACTCAAAATTTATCAAAATCGGCTTTTTTTCGTCAACCAGTTCACAAGTCAAATATATAACGGCCACGAAATTTTCGTTTGCGTCCACTGTCTTAATTAAAATTTCTTCTTCAAAGTTTTTGAAACTCAATTAAAAAAATTGTACACAGAAAAAATTAAAAATTGTCTCTAATCACAAAATTTATACCAAATTCATAATATCAAGCAAACAATTTGTTGATTTTGCACCGATTACCAAAATGATTATATTGATTACAAAAAATTTTAAAATTGTGAATATTTTTTTTTCAATAAATGATATTTTTAAATTTAATTAAAAAAAATTATCAAAAAACTTTGCCATTTCAAACAATGTGTTAATTTATTTAATTAAATATTGACAATTCCCAACAACAATTGTACAAGTTTAAATTATTTTATTCTAAATGAAAAAAGTCAATTAAGATTTTTTGTTATTTAATTAATATTTATTAAAAGATTTTGTTTGTTGTGCTTAATTCCCTTTTTTAATAATTGATAAAAATACTGAAATTTATTGTTGGAGGATAAGCTGTTCCTATGCGCATTTCACTGGTTGCTTAGGCCAGATCGTCAGGAAACGTTCTCCTAAATAATTTTAGAAAAGCCAAAGCTATCAGCAAACAAAACTACAGAAGGAATGAGAATTACCTACAATACCCTCAAAAAGTTTTATTTGCAACGATATCAAAGCTTAAACAAAATACCAAACAATAAAACAGTGATGAGTTTTTATCTTTTCTTACATTTCCCACTACAATTAGTTAGAATTCTCCCAACATTAATTGTAGCTGTAAGTGGGTAAAGAAAAAACATATTAAAAACAAAAACAAAGTACTTTTATTGTTTTCGTAAGAAAACAAAATGAAAACAATTTGTCCGTTCAGTTTTTTATGCACGTGCACTTGCAAAAATTTATTATCAAAGTTGTTTTTGGGAATACAAATATTTATTAAAAGATTTTGTTTGTTGTCCTTAATTCCCTTTTTTAATAATTGATAAAAATACTGAAATTTATTGTTGGAGGATAAGCTGTTCCTATGCGCATTTCACTGGTTGCTTAGGCCAGATCGTCAGGAAACGTTCTCCTAAATAATTTTAGAAAAGCCAAAGCTATCAGCAAACAAAACTACAGAAGGAATGAGAATTACCTACAATACCCTCAAAAAGTTTTATTTGCAACGATATCAAAGCTTAAACAAAATACCAAACAATAAAACAGTGATGAGTTTTTATCTTTTCTTACATTTCCCACTACAATTAGTTAGAATTCTCCCAACATTAATTGTAGCTGTAAGTGGGTAAAGAAAAAACATATTAAAAACAAAAACAAAGTACTTTTATTGTTTTCGTAAGAAAACAAAATGAAAACAATTTGTCCGTTCAGTTTTTTATGCACGTGCACTTGCAAAAATTTATTATCAAAGTTGTTTTTGGGAATACAAATATTTATTAAAAGATTTTGTTTGTTGTGCTTAATTCCCTTTTTTAATAATTGATAAAAATACTGAAATTTATTGTTGGAGGCAGCGTTACCGTTGGATATTTTCAAAAAGTACCAAAAAAAGGGGATTTTTACAAAAAAAGTGGCACCAAAAAGGTGATTTAAGAAAAAAAGTACACAAAATAATGTTTTTGCACGTGTTTTGTTTAAGTTATTTAAAATTTCCAATAAAATTTTTATATGGTTACAAAAAAATCCAGAAAAGATTATATCAGATGTAAGCAAAAACTTTTTTATGCGATTTTAATTGATCTTAGCTTGCTGAATCCAAATCTGTTCAATGATTGGTTCTATCAGGTTTTTTTAAAGCCTTTGAGTCATCCACATAAATTTTTTTATATTTTCAACTGTTGTTCAGAAATTAGTGGCAATATATTTTTTGCAAAATTAGAACTATTTTGCTTTTCAAAAACTCATACAAAATTATAAGTACAAACATTTGACATTTTAATCATTGATCTAAAAGCAACGAGTATGAATAAAATACGGCATATTTCATGAAAATAGTAGAACACATGTTAATTTTATCTATTATTCATTGTTGGGGGCATGATGCTAATATGTATGTATATCTCATCATGACTTGGGAGCGATATGTCAGATTTGAATGCTATTACTAGCGAATGATTTGGAATTAAATTCCCTTTTAGGCATCTTTTAGGCCAATAGTTTTTTTTTAATTTTCAACAGTTTCGGAGATATTAAAGAAAATAATAAAAGCAAGTATCAAATATTGCGATTTTTCATAACAAAAATCTTTAGAAAATTTAATTTTTCGAATTTGGGCGATTTTCGGTGTATAATTGGTCACGAAGGTGAAACAAATCTCATAACCCTGATTTGTACAGGCATAAGTATACGCCATGGTATAAGTATTATTTCATCATGGTATACTGCATACGCACAAAAGCTAGTGGTACTTCCCAAGAGCACTTACTTCCGAATAATTCATATGTTCACCTGTTACATATTATATTCGCAATAAATGCATAAGCTTATTACGATAGACAAAAAATTATTTCAGATAGGCTTGCTTACATATATATTAAAACAACTACAGTTTATATTAGAGCTGGGAGTTGTAGTAAAACAGAAAGTTCAAAAGGAATATCATCATTTAGTAAAAAGTACCAAAAAAGTGGCAAGAATTACAAAAAGTATCACATTTGGGTGCATTTTGTAAAAGTAGCAAAATAGTATCCAAGCAGTAGAAAAAGTGGCAAATTGCTACTTTAGTAGCACCAACGGTAACGCTGGTTGGAGGATAAGCTGTTCCTATGCGCATTTCACTGGTTGCTTAGGACAGATCGTCAGGATACGTTCTCCTAAATAATTTTAGAAAAGCCAAAGCTATCAGCAAACAAAACTACAGAAGGAATGAGAATTACCTACAATACCCTCAAAAAGTTTTATTTGCAACGATATCAAAACTTAAACAAAATACCAAACAATAAAACAGTGATGAGTTTTTATCTTTTCTTACATTTCCCACTACAATTAGTTAGAATTCTCCCAACATTAATTGTAGCTGTAAGTGGGTACTTTGTTTTTGTTTTTAATATGTTTTTTCTTTACCCACTTACAGCTACAATTAATGTTGGGAGAATTCTAACTAATTGTAGTGGGAAATGTAAGAAAAGATAAAAACTCATCACTGTTTTATTGTTTGGTATTTTGTTTAAGCTTTGATATCGTTGCAAATAAAACTTTTTGAGGGTATTGTAGGTAATTCTCATTCCTTCTGTAGTTTTGTTTGCTGATAGCTTTGGCTTTTCTAAAATTATTTAGGAGAACGTTTCCTGACGATCTGGCCTAAGCAACCAGTGAAATGCGCATAGGAACAGCTTATCCTCCAAAAATAAATTTCAGTATTTTTATCAATTATTAAAAAAGGGAATTAAGCACAACAAACAAAATCTTTTAATAAATATTTGTATTCCCAAAAACAACTTTGATAATAAATTTAATTAATATTTTAATTAAAAATGTATTTCAAAACAACTAATATGTTAATTAAATCAAAATTAAATTTTTAATTTTCTTTTTACTTAAATAATAATTGATTCAAGTATCACCTTAATTAAATTTAAATACTTTTTGAACCATTTTTTTTATTGATAAAAAAATTTTTTCTGTGTAACCATATTTTTGAAGCCAATTTTTTGTCTCCTAATCATTTTCGAATTTTGAGTTGTGCCTGTTTATGATTAAGTGTGCGATATGTACATATTTATATTTGTAGATCAAAATCTTTTTGATCCCTCGATTTCTTGAAGTTACGAAAATTTTGTTATTAATTTTATATATAAATATGTACAGAGGTGTTCTGAAAATCGAAAACGCATAACGCAAGAATTTAAAATTCGATTTTTTAAAAAGACTTTTGTAATAAAAGAAATTCAAATACAATACAAATATTTGTCTATGAAACAGAATTCTATAAGAAATACATAAAAAATTAAAAAGAACTTCAAAATTCTTGCGTTTTCGATTTCCAGAACACCCCTGGTAATTTATACTTATCTTTAAATTAATAATATTAGTTCTTTTATATTCTGTTAAATTGAGGCAACTTTGGTCAACCAAACTTTTTTAATTTTCAAATAAAATAATATAACTGAATTCATTTGTCTTAAATAAGTCTTCATTTTGGCTATATGAGAAATGTCTACTACGTAAAAGTGTGAATTTCTGTTGGAACATTTTGTTTTATAATAATTAGTATTGTGGTTATTTTGTTGAACTATTCATGGTTTTTAATCCAAATTTTTACTATTTTAATTAGGCTTAAGTTCATTAAATTTAATTTTCATTAAATTATTTTTATGAAGAAAGGAATTTTTACAACATGGAAAATCAATTAAAATTGTTATTGATAATTTTCATTCTTGACTGACCTGGGATTCGAAGCCAGGCTGGCTGGTGTGTGATTCGAACCCAGGCGGCTGGTTACCCTGACCTCAACCACTAGGTCTCCTCAGAGGGATTTGCCGTCTTACGCTCCTTCCTTCCTTTCTTCATAAAAATAATTTAATGAAAATTAAATTTAATGAACTTAAGCCTAATTAAAATAGTAAAAATTTGGATTAAAAACCATGAATAGTTCAACAAAATAACCACAATACTAATTATTGTTAAAAGCTAAGGCACAAGCTCTATGTGTTCATTTGTCCTTCAAGTTGTGCTGTAAAATGTCAACAAGAAAAAAAGAAAGACAAAAACATGATAAACAAAAAATGTACTTTGGACTTCAAGAAGAATTCTTGACAAAAGTACGAAAAAACAGAAGTAAGGAAAAACATGTGAGATCAATTAAAAATGGATAATCATTCAAAAAGCAAATTTCGATCTACCAAAGGTTAAAATACAATTTGGTTTAAGGATTGATGTTTGACTACTGACGTCAGCAGCCATCGATGGCTGCGAGTGTAAGACGGCAAATCCCTCTGAGGAGACCTAGTGGTTGAGGTCGAAACATGTCAGGGTAACCAGCCGCCTGGGTTCGAATCACACACCAGCCAGCCTGGCTTCGAATCCCAGGTCAGTCAAGAATGAAAATTATCAATAACAATTTTAATTGATTTTCCATGTTGTAAAAATTCCTTTCTTCATAAAAATAATTTAATGAAAATTAAATTTAATGAACTTAAGCCTAATTAAAATAGTAAAAATTTTGTTTTATCTTAATTTTTTTTAACGAAATGCAAGAGAAAAAATTAAAAATTGTTTTGACAATTTTTTAAAATGGAATGCAGATTTTGAATATTTTTCAATAAAAAATCATCCAATTTTGATGATTTTGTCTCTAAAGGTCTGAAAACATTGTTAACACCATGTTTCATCTTTGTTGAATTGCTCTTTGCTTGCAGAAGAAACTCTCATTTTTAAGAAACCAGTAGAATGTCTTGATATGGTTTTAGTCATCCCTCTACATTGTAAATTTAATGTATTATATAAAATATTTTTAAAAAGTAGAATTCGGGAATTTTCCATTTTTTTTAACTTATTTTTTAAATATAAAAAAATTTGTCAACTCTAAATAAATTTACGTTTTTCTTCTTGTAGTTTTCTCTGCAACAAATAAGTAACTTTTTTTATCTACTTTTGTAGTGTTACTGTTGCTCCTACAACTTACAATTAGTATATCGTTTTTACCAGCTTTTGTAGTGCTGTTTTGCTTCAACAACAAACGTCGTCACGTATAAAGCTGTGCATTCGAAATTTTATCAGCTTTCTTAATTTTCGGCGACTAGCAAATAGTAATACAGTAGTCCAAAACCTCACTAGTAACGATTTTAGCTGCAGGATCTCTACATCTAGATAATATTCGGCACAAAGGACACTTATGTGAATATTAACCCCACAGCCAATATAATTTTGTTTTGCCGTCCATCATTGCCAATGGGTCCCAGATAGGTTACACTCTCGAAAATAAAGTGGCGTAGGGTATCAAAACTATACTTTCTTACTTGTTTTTGTATGAGTGTGTGTGTGTGCGTGTGTAAGTTTTGTTCTATTGATAAAACAAAAAAGTAACTGTTAAATAAAATATAACAAGTAAATGACTGTGATTTTCTTTTGTTATAACTATTGTTTAATGTTTGGTGTTTAACGTGACTATTAGGGATGCCAATCGGGACTGATTTTCCGGGATTTCGGGATTTTTCGGGATCAATGTGTTCCTTTAAGATGCGACTTTTTTTAATAAACAACACTTTTTGAATATTCAAAAGGTTTTATATATGTACGTAACATAAATTGTTAAAAATTAAAACAACAAAATAACTTATTTTATACATATGTTTATAACACTGGCATCACTAATGATCAAACTGATCAGATTCTGAAAAAAGCTTAAAAAATATACATATCTCTTAGTTTTTCTAGATCAATTCATTTTGGTTTTTTGACAGCAATTACATTTTTAATGCGAATTAAGTTGTGACGACATTAATACACTGCAAAGTGTAGTCCCTCAACGATCTCGATAGCTGAGTTAAAAACTGTAACACTATGTCGACTGCAGTGCAGTACACCTCCAGGTTGAGGGCGAGATTCGTAATCAATATTTTAAGTACGTTTGAAATTTATTTTAAAACAAAATGTTTATACAAATGTTTCTTAAAACAGATTTCAAGTTTAAATAATTTTTTTATGAATACGTCAGAAAGTGTTTATATGTAAAAAAAATATTTTATTTACCGTATGTCTTCTAAGCTAATTTTTTATTATTATTGGACCGGAAGTAATATGAGCTATTTCATCAATATCACGACTTAATTGTTATAATTATATCAACTTTTATTCTTTAGTTTCTGAATAATACATTAATTGGATCGTGAATAATTTCTATGTTTTGCTTGATATATTACAATTATTTCTTGATTCCTATATTTTGCATAAAAATAATCATTTTTATTTTGGTATTATGTCTTAACCTTTATGTCAACAGATGAATAATTATACTTACGTCAACAGGAAGCATACCCGGGTATGCAAGAACATTTTATATGGGAATTCACATGTTTTGTTGTTTTTTTGTTTTATTTGTATTTTTTTTTTGTGTTTCTCCCACTTTGATTTGTTTTAGTGCAGGAATGCTAAAAATAGCGGTAGTTTTAGCAGACTTATAAAACCCTATATATTATGAAATAAACTTGCAATATTACTTTATTTTAATTTTTTCATATACATACCCGGGTATGGTAGGGATGAAAAAAAGCCGATGTACATGGTCTGGTTTGTCCAATTTTGTTCAAACCTTAGAATTAGTTAGAAAACACTTCTAGTGGGTATATCATGAAATTTAAAAGCGATATGAAAGCCACTTTCAGAGATACAGCGTTATTAATATTCAAAACATACCCGGGTATGCAGTTGTTGACGTAAGGGATAGGAATTAAAAAATGACCACATCCATGGTCTGCTTAGTCCAATTTTATTCAAACATCAGAATATGTTAGAAAACACTGCAAGTGAGGATATCATGAAATTTCAGAGCGATATAAAAGTCACTTTCAGACATACAGCGTTTTTAAAATTCAAAACATACCCAGGTATGTAGCTGTTGACATAAAGGTTAAGCCAAAGCTGAACTTGTTAAACGTAATTGTAAAAAAGGCTTGAGATGTGAATTTTCAAATTTCGTTTCTACTTAAAATAATGGTTTTTATTAAGCAAAATAAAAAAATCCAGAAATAGTCGCCATATATCAACCAAAAATTAAAAATTTTAAATACTCGCTGTGTGCCAAAAACAAAAATTAAACTCAAAAATAAGAATTATTTGCAATAAAAAATATAACTCAAATATAATTTTTAATAATTTTTTTGCATATAGTAAAAAAATTCAATAAAAACGAACATTTTTGTACATAAAAGTTGATATGTTAAAATTCCCGGGACTCATTAAAATAAATCCCGGGATTCGGGATTTCCCGTTTGGCATCCATAGTGACTACTTAAGTTAGAAATTGGTTAAATGTTCATTCACCCTTCTTTAGTATATGGAGCGTATAAGTAATTAAGTGTTTTGTAAAGGAAAATAGAACGTATACGTTTATAATTGTAGCGACCAAATAATAAAGGGTATTTCTTTAAGCCCGATTTAACTTGACATTTTAAAAAATAGCAAACAAGCGAGCATTAATAGCCGTGTATCACAATAAACACGAACAATATTGCAGTCCCAAGAGTCAATTGTTGCTAATACATAATATGTATTAATTAAAAAACGTGTATTACTTATTTATGAATTACTTTTTTGTTTGTTCGTTTTAGTTCAAGAATTGTTACAATAATAATATTAACAGATTAATTAATCGAGCGATTAACTGATTTAAGCAAAAGCTCGATTAAATGAATACCCTATTGGTCACACAAGGAAAATTATAATTAAAGAATAAATTTAAAACGAGGATTTTTTTAATATAAATATACATATATATCGTCACTTAAAATCCAAAAAACCGTAACTGCACTTTTCATTTTTTTACAAAAGAAGCAAAAAACTTATTAATTTAAAACAATTTATTTTTTTAAATCAAATTATAGAATCAAGAATATCAAACCAATGCGGGTGTGATCCAATAAAAAAACTGTAGAAACATTATTAGTCTTTTTCTCATGTTAGTTACGGCCTTTTCGGACCGCTTTTTCTAAGACCAAAAAGCCAAAAGTGCACTGATTTTTTTTTTTATAAAAATTAAAAGATACACATTTATTTTATCAAACAAGGAATGTTTCTTACTTCTTTTCCCATTTGTTCTAAATATCCTATAAATAACTCATTAATATCACATTTTTTATATAAACAAAAATTTGAGAAAATTTATTATATTATAAAAAAAAACATTATGAAAAATATGCATTTAATTAAACAAGGGTGTCGTAGAAACTGTGGCAATCAGCAGGAAGTACAAATGTAAGTTCCTGAAGTTGTTTCCATCCCTTTTCCACTTTTCGCTTTTTATCAAATCAAAAACGAAAAGGAAGTAAATACGCAAAATTTGTAAAACGAACGCTGTAAATATTAGAAACATTGAATTTTATAAAAAAAAAACACAAAAAAGCTTATGTTAATAAAAATAATGCGCCAGAGAATATTTTTAAGAATGGAAAAGGGTAAAATGCTCCATTCATTAAAAATTATAGCGCTATTTATTGTGGTTTTAGGCGTACTAAACTGTTTTCCGCTAGAAGGGTTTATATGGGGCCTAGTGTAAATTATGGACCGATCATCAAACAATTTTACAGTGTGATTTCTGGTTCTATAAAACTGTGACATACCAAATTTTAGTATGATAGCGTTATTTATTACGGTTTTAGGCGCAATAAACTATTTTCCCGGAGTAGGGTTTATACGGGGCATAGTGTAAATAATGGACCGATCTTCAAAAAATTTTACAGTGTGATTTGCGGTATTATTGAACTGTGACGTACCAAATTTAAGTATGCTAGCGTTATTTATTGCGGTTTTAGGCGTACTAAATTAATTTCCGGGAGAAGGGTTTATATGGTCAATTATGGACCGATCTTCACGAAATTTACCAGTGTGATTTGCAGTCGTATAAAGCGAATTCGTCAAAATTTTATGTCATGCCGTGCATTATTCCACCATTTATGTTAGTTTTTGTATCAAAATTATCATTTTTTTTTTGGGTAGTGGTTTCACATTTTGATTGATAGTTCTAATCCTACTAAGCCGATGTTGCTGGATTTCAATCCCAAACTGCTTAGGATAACTAAAAGCAATTTGAGACCAAGTTTTTTCTGTTCTTTTGCGTTTTTCGAAAGTGAGCGTATTTTCAACAGACGGATAGACAGATGGACATGGCTAAGTCGACTTAGAATTACTAAAGGAGCCAGAATATATATACTTTATGGGGTCTTAGATGTATTATAAAAAAGTTTTACACGGAATGACAAACTTAGTATACCCTCATTCACCACAGTGGTGTTGGAGGGTATATAAACAATTGATTTAAAATGTGTTAAAGTTATAAAATTAACTACATAGAGGAACAAAAAAGTAAAAAATATTATACATACATACATAAAAAAGAAGCAAAAATCAATCAGCTGTAAGTGGAAACCTATTTTATTCAATTGTCAAGCCTTGCCGGATCCTGAATTTAAGTTAATTTTAAACAATGTAATGTTAAAATTTCACATAAAAACGTTAAAAATTAAAAGCTTTTAGTATACATATATTGTTACGTTTTTACTTAATAAAACGCGTTAAGGTGTATTCCCTTTCTAATAAACCTTTGAGTTATTTAAATTGAAAATCAAAATTGGTAGACAAACGAATTCAACTTAACAATCTCTATTGAAAATAATGTTCACAAAATTTAACCACTATTGTATCGATATGAACCGTTTAATGTCTCCAATCAAACTAAACTTTTATGAGTTAGCCTTTATTTATAGTTCAAAACTATAGTTGACTCAAGAACCGTCTAGTAGTTTCTAGAAAATTTTGTTCGAATTATTTTAAAATAATAAAGTCTACAATTACAATTGCTAGAAAATTTAGTTACAGTGGCGTTCGTAAAAAAGGTAACTAATATGACATAAAACTATAATTTACAAGATAACTTATAACTAAAATCATAAATAATTCTTAGACAAATCTAATTTCGTAACACTGCCCTCCACTTAAGCCTGTTCGTCCCGAATAAGCTCAGATTCTCCGTTTCCATTGGGCTCTTATATTTCTGAATTCGATACACCACGTCATTCAGTTTCTTTAACACCTTATATGGTCCAATGATTCTGCAGCTTGGGAGATAATCCTTTCTTGCGTTGTGGATTAAAAAGTAAAACCAATTGGCCTTCTGTAAAGCCCTCCAAATTTGCACCTCGATCGTATCTGGCTTTCATCTTGTTATTTGGTGAATTGGCACGGCTCCGTCTTAACTCGTTTTCCTGTTCTTGGAAAGAGCTCTTACTATCTACTCGTACGGATTTTTCACCAAAGTTGTACTGCTGTAGCGATGTTATACTCTCTCTAATTGGACCCCTGACCGCAACACACTGTGGGCATTTTATTATGCAATCAATCACGGCTTGCTTGCAACCGACCCAATAGTAGCTTTCTTTTAACTTCTTTATAGTTTTCGTTACGCTTAGATGTTCACCACTAGTACCGTTGTGGAATCTCTTCACGACTTCGCATACTTTAGAAGACGGTACTACAATAAGGTTTTTAGCCGATTTGCCATCAGAACTTTCCCATGTACGGTATAGGCAATCATTTGCCACCCTCAGACTATTCCATTGCGCCCAATACGCTTCCATCAGTGGACCCTCCAATGTGATTTCTTTATGAGTCGGTATTTTACCTTCTTTCTTAGCCTTCATAATTCCCACCAATATGGGATAATTTTTCTGCGCCGTTGACCTATGCTATGTACCACATGCAATAAGTGAATCGCATTGGTGCAGTTCTTGCTGTCAGCCTCCAAACAGTGATTTCTCATATATTTACCTGGCCGTCTTAAGTGTGTGCTCGGCTCACTACGTTTTCCATCGCCTTCCTGGGATGACAATTTCTTACGATTACAAGTGACTAGCTGTCTTATAAGGGCATCACCTCTGTTCCCAACGTTAAGGGGTACTTCTAGACCATACCAATTCATTATTTGTCGTCCCATATCTAGACTTATGTTTTGACGAATCATAAAATCTGCCCCAATTATCACCTCGTCTAGAATTTCAGCAACAATAAATTCATCAAAAACGATCATATCGGCCATTCTTATTTCCACTCTTGCTTTGCCATATACAATGACAGGCTCTCCCGTGGCTGTTCTCAAGCTTACCCCGATTAGTGGTTCGACATATCCCTTTTTCAAATTAGCCCTTATAATGGAATGCCCTGCACCAGTGTCGATAGTCAAAATGCGGATTTCACCATTGATATACCCACAGGTCGTAATATTCTTGTTGCTCGTTTTCACTACTAAATCGTGGAACCTTCAGATGCTTCCTCCGCTATTCTAGCTCTTTGGTTATCTCTTTGCGGCGAAGCAGATCGGGATCGTTTTCTTGGTGACTTGCAGTTTCGTTGAATATGACCAGTCTTACCACAGTTATAGCATTTTACTTTGCTTTTGGTTTTATTTTGCTCGTCGCCCAACGCTTGCAAAACTGCCTCCTTCATGCTTCTTATTTCCTTTAAAATATCTCCTTCGTCCTCAGCAGAGAAATTAAGCTTTCCTGGCGGTTTCTTGGGCTAAGGCAAATGATACCGTTTCTGCAAACGATGATTTCTGTGATGCACATACCGCGAGTTTTACATCAGCATCTCGTATACCATTTACAAATGCTTCGGTCTTAATCTAACAATGGATGACTTTCACCTGGATAAGTAAGCTGCACCAAACGCTCGATCTCTAGTGCGAAATCCTGTAGCGTCTCGTTTGCCTTTTTTACTCTGCCCCGTAAATCCATTCTGAATATTTCTTTTCTGTGTTCACCACCATACTTACGTTGCAGTGCTACCATAATGTCATTTTCCATAACCATTTTCTCCATGCTTCTTGAATTTTCAGCCGAATTTTCTTTTACCATTCTCTCCATGTTTTCCTCCATTTTTCTAGAATTTTCTTCCATTTTCAGCACCATAGCAGCAAACTTTGTGCTAAGATCCATGTTGCTTGTTACTGCACGGGTAGCAACTTCTATTTCCTCTTTTCCATTAAATTCATAAGCTGCGACGTCAATGTTGCGTCGCTTAAATTCATCGATTAATCTTCCCTGCAGCTCAGCTTTATTTCCTGCTGCTCAACTTTAAGCTTATCGAATTTCATTGTTTATCAATTTTTTTTTTTTATTGCAATTTCACTTCTGACACCAATTGTTACGTTTTTACTTAATAAAACGCGTTAAGGATTATTCCATTTCTAATAAACCTTTGAGTTCTTTTAATTGCAAATCAAAATTGATACACACACGAATTCAACTTAACAAACTTTATTGAAAATAATGTTCACAAAATTTAACCACTATTGTAAGTATCGATATGAACCGTTTAATCTCTCCAATCAAACTAAACTAAACTTTTATAAGTTAGTCTGTATTTATAGTTCAAAACTATTCATAGTTGATTCAAGAACCGTCTAGTAGTTTCTAGAAAATTTTGTTCGAATTATTTTAAAATAATAAAGTCTACAATTACAATTGCTAGAAAATTTAGTTACAGTGGCGTTCGTAAAAAAGGTAACTAATATGACATAAAACTATAATTTACAAGATAACTTATAACTAAAATCATAAATAATTCTTAGACAAATCTAATTTCGTAACACTGCCCTCCACTTAAGCCTGTTCGTCCCGAATAAGCTCAGATTCTCCGTTTCCATTGGGCTCTTATATTTCTGAATTCGATACACCACGTCATTCAGTTTCTTTAACACCTTATATGGTCCAATGATTCTGCAGCTTGGGAGATAATCCTTTCTTGCGTTGTGGATTAAAAAGTAAAACCAATTGGCCTTCTGTAAAGCCCTCCAAATTTGCACCTCGATCGTATCTGGCTTTCATCTTGTTATTTGGTGAATTGGCACGGCTCCGTCTTAACTCGTTTTCCTGTTCTTGGAAAGAGCTCTTACTATCTACTCGTACGGATTTTTCACCAAAGTTGTACTGCTGTAGCGATGTTATACTCTCTCTAATTGGACCCCTGACCGCAACACACTGTGGGCATTTTATTATGCAATCAATCACGGCTTGCTTGCAACCGACCCAATAGTAGCTTTCTTTTAACTTCTTTATAGTTTTCGTTACGCTTAGATGTTCACCACTAGTACCGTTGTGGAATCTCTTCACGACTTCGCATACTTTAGAAGACGGTACTACAATAAGGTTTTTAGCCGATTTGCCATCAGAACTTTCCCATGTACGGTATAGGCAATCATTTGCCACCCTCAGACTATTCCATTGCGCCCAATACGCTTCCATCAGTGGACCCTCCAATGTGATTTCTTTATGAGTCGGTATTTTACCTTCTTTCTTAGCCTTCATAATTCCCACCAATATGGGATAATTTTTCTGCGCCGTTGACCTATGCTATGTACCACATGCAATAAGTGAATCGCATTGGTGCAGTTCTTGCTGTCAGCCTCCAAACAGTGATTTCTCATATATTTACCTGGCCGTCTTAAGTGTGTGCTCGGCTCACTACGTTTTCCATCGCCTTCCTGGGATGACAATTTCTTACGATTACAAGTGACTAGCTGTCTTATAAGGGCATCACCTCTGTTCCCAACGTTAAGGGGTACTTCTAGACCATACCAATTCATTATTTGTCGTCCCATATCTAGACTTATGTTTTGACGAATCATAAAATCTGCCCCAATTATCACCTCGTCTAGAATTTCAGCAACAATAAATTCATCAAAAACGATCATATCGGCCATTCTTATTTCCACTCTTGCTTTGCCATATACAATGACAGGCTCTCCCGTGGCTGTTCTCAAGCTTACCCCGATTAGTGGTTCGACATATCCCTTTTTCAAATTAGCCCTTATAATGGAATGCCCTGCACCAGTGTCGATAGTCAAAATGCGGATTTCACCATTGATATACCCACAGGTCGTAATATTCTTGTTGCTCGTTTTCACTACTAAATCGTGGAACCTTCAGATGCTTCCTCCGCTATTCTAGCTCTTTGGTTATCTCTTTGCGGCGAAGCAGATCGGGATCGTTTTCTTGGTGACTTGCAGTTTCGTTGAATATGACCAGTCTTACCACAGTTATAGCATTTTACTTTGCTTTTGGTTTTATTTTGCTCGTCGCCCAACGCTTGCAAAACTGCCTCCTTCATGCTTCTTATTTCCTTTAAAATATCTCCTTCGTCCTCAGCAGAGAAATTAAGCTTTCCTGGCGGTTTCTTGGGCTAAGGCAAATGATACCGTTTCTGCAAACGATGATTTCTGTGATGCACATACCGCGAGTTTTACATCAGCATCTCGTATACCATTTACAAATGCTTCGGTCTTAATCTAACAATGGATGACTTTCACCTGGATAAGTAAGCTGCACCAAACGCTCGATCTCTAGTGCGAAATCCTGTAGCGTCTCGTTTGCCTTTTTTACTCTGCCCCGTAAATCCATTCTGAATATTTCTTTTCTGTGTTCACCACCATACTTACGTTGCAGTGCTACCATAATGTCATTTTCCATAACCATTTTCTCCATGCTTCTTGAATTTTCAGCCGAATTTTCTTTTACCATTCTCTCCATGTTTTCCTCCATTTTTCTAGAATTTTCTTCCATTTTCAGCACCATAGCAGCAAACTTTGTGCTAAGATCCATGTTGCTTGTTACTGCACGGGTAGCAACTTCTATTTCCTCTTTTCCATTAAATTCATAAGCTGCGACGTCAATGTTGCGTCGCTTAAATTCATCGATTAATCTTCCCTGCAGCTCAGCTTTATTTCCTGCTGCTCAACTTTAAGCTTATCGAATTTCATTGTTTATCAATTTTTTTTTTTTTATTGCAATTTCACTTCTGACACCAATTGTTACGTTTTTACTTAATAAAACGCGTTAAGGATTATTCCATTTCTAATAAACCTTTGAGTTCTTTTAATTGCAAATCAAAATTGATACACACACGAATTCAACTTAACAAACTTTATTGAAAATAATGTTCACAAAATTTAACCACTATTGTAAGTATCGATATGAACCGTTTAATCTCTCCAATCAAACTAAACTAAACTTTTATAAGTTAGTCTGTATTTATAGTTCAAAACTATTCATAGTTGATTCAAGAACCGTCTAGTAGTTTCTAGAAAATTTTGTTCGAATTATTTTAAAATAATAAAGTCTACAATTACAATTGCTAGAAAATTTAGTTACAGTGGCGTTCGTAAAAAAGGTAACTAATATGACATAAAACTATAATTTACAAGATAACTTATAACTAAAATCATAAATAATTCTTAGACAAATCTAATTTCGTAACAATATAAACTGACCTCTAAAGTAGACACCACTCTTTTTTCATTTTCCTTTCTTATGCATTTTTGTTTCTGGGTTATGACTCTGCTATCTATTGCCCTGCTCAAATAAGTTATAAGCCCAAAGACCTTCACTGAAATATTGTCCCAATATGGCAGATACACCCTCGGCCAAACGTAAAATTAGAAATATGTCACCACATATGTCACACGTATGACGGAGTCGAAACTCTCAAAAAAATATTTGGAGATACTTTAAACTCTCTTTAAACTAAGTATAATGCAATTTTAACTAATTTAAACTGGAAAAAATGTTCTTAAAGTAAAATTGTAAAACCTACACAGAAAAAAGTTTTTTCAACCATTTAAAATTGGTTTAAAAATTATTTAAATTTAATAAATGTGATAACTGAATCAATTATTTTTTTTAGTTGAAAGAAAATTAAAAATATAATTTTGCTTTAATTAACATTTTAGTTGTTTTGAAATAAATTTTTAATTAAAATATTAATTAAATATCAAAAAATATTAATTGATTTGTTTCGTTTAAAATAAAATAATTCGAACTTGTAGAATTGGTGTTGGGAATTGTCTATATTTAATTAATTAAATTAACTCATTGTTTCAAATGGCAAAGTTTTTTGATCATTTTTTTAATTAAAATTAAAAATATCATTTATTGAAAAAAAAAATTTTAAAATTTAAAAATTTTTAGTAATCAATATAATCATTTTGGTAATAGGTGCAAAATCAACCACTTGTTTGCTTAATATTATGAATTTGGTATAAATTTGGTGTTTAGAGAAAATGTTATATTTTTTCTGTGTAAATGCATAATAATGAAAATATTTCAATGTCTTTAAATGTTTTTTTATATAACTGTCATGGTTTAGAAAATAAAGTTTTTCACAATGAGTTTTTCCAATTTATTAAAACTAGCGATATATATTTTTTTTATTAGAAAGTCATATTACGGAAGATAAGGTAGTCGGATTTAATAAATTTTTCAGTGGTTATAATACATATTAGAAAGCAGCGTTCACAAATAGTAGATTTGGAAGAGCAATTGCAGGATGCGTATATGGCGTTAAAAAGAACTTAAAAAGCACAATATTTCAAATGAGTTTAGTGTTAAAGAAAATATTGAGCTTATTATCCTTAAAACCTCAGTGAAGACAATAAATATAATGCCATTATATCTAAGAGCAGCTACTTGGTATGAAAGTTTTGATTTAGTAAAAAATTTCTTAATAAATGAAGATGTAGAAAATCTCGTACTAATTGGAGACTTAAATATACGAATGGGAAACGATTAACAGTATCTAGATGAGTTTATAAAATCCACTTTCAAAGCTGGTCTTGACATAAGAAAATTTAGAGTTACACAAGTTGAGCAAGGGTAGAGCATTTCTTGAACTGTGTCAAGATTTTGGTTAACATATTATGAATGGATGTACAAGAGGTGATGAAAATGGAAATTTTACTTTTATGAGTGGTGTTGTCGTATCGGTTAATAGTATTTGTGGTTTGGCTCATGATAATCTAGATTTAGTTGAGTCTTTTGTGGTAGAAAATCAGCGTTGGTCTGACCACATGCCTATAAAGTTAACCCTAAATGTTAAAGTGAGAACTGTCGATAATTCGATGAATTTACTTCCAAAACTTAGATGAGATGAAAGAAAAACAGAGAAATATAAAGAAAATATCCCTCGAGAATTATGCACTATAAAACAGCTTAAAAATAACTTGGACTTAAAAGATATGGTACAAATAATAAGCTCGGCAAATCCTAACAGCAGCAACCAAATAGGAAAAACGCAATTAAATAAGGAAATTAAATGGTTTAATTACAGATGCCACAACTTAGGAGAAATCCCACAAATGATAACAAAAAAAAGTATCTTGAAAAAAACAAGAAGTACAAAGAAATATGTGAATATATAAAATCGAATATTACAAAGGTATAGAATATAAAATAAATCTTGTAAAAAATAAAAAATACTGGTGGAATCTAGTAAAGGAAATCAAGAATGTAGAAAGACAAACAAAGCCTGGAAAACATGCAAATGAATTCAAGCAATACTTCTACGAGTTGTTAAATCCACCACAAACGTCAAACAATATTATGTATGCAGTAATTTTTTACTCTAATTATGATCTTGATCGACCAATAAACACCATCGAAATTAAAAATGTACTTGCAAAAGCAAAAAATAATAAAGCTCCGGAAGAAAATCGCGTAAGTTATGAATTTCCCAAAAATGCCTCTGATAGATTTTTAGAAGAATTAGCGATCTCCTATAACATTATATACGAAACGTCAAAATTAGCTGAAACATTTACAAACAGTATAATTTTTCCAATTTTTAAAAAGGGAGAAAGGGAGAATACAAACAATTATCGTGGAATAGCGTTTATGAATACAGTAGCAAAAACATTTATGAGTATTTTGAATACTAGGCTTAACCAATGGCTTCACGAACACAATAAAATAACAGAATTTCAAGCTGGTTTTCGGGAAGGGTACTCAACTTCAGATAATCTGTACAATTTAGCAGCGATTGCTCATCTTAAATTTAATGGAAAACATAAATTATATGCTTTTTTTGTGGACTTTCGAGCAGCATTTGACAAAGTATTGAGAAAGTCTCTTTTATATAAACTACAAAGCATTGGCGTATCAACAAAATTTTCTCAAATGATAGAAAGTATATACAGCCATACAAAATTTACAGTTTGGAACGGAGAGGAACTGTCGGAGGAGTTTGAAACTGGGGCTGGCGTGAAGCAAGGATATCTGTTATCTCCAACCCTTTTTTCGGTGTATCTCAATGATTTACATGATTATATAGAAGGAAGTGTTACTGTAGGCACTCAAAATATAAGACTTTTATTGTATGCTGATGATATTGTGATTTTGGCAGATAATATCAACAAAATGCAATCTATGATTAAGAAGCTAGATACGTTTTGTGAAATTTGGAATCTAGAACTATATTTGAACAAATCTGAAATGATGGTATTGAGCAGACTTTCTGCCCGTGAACAATTGATATTTAAGGGGGGACCTATTACAGTGACAGACGAATATACTTATCTCGGAGTAACAATATCACCTAAAATGTCGTTTACAAAGCACATAGAAAAAAGGAATAAATCGTCAAAAAGCAATATTTACGCCACTTGGAAAGAATTTTTAGCAAAAAAAGATATCGGTTTAAAGGAAAAATGGAATCTTTTCCTATCAGTGAGTCGTGCAATCCAGTCGTATGGTGCCCAAGTATGGGGGTATTCGTTATTTAAAGAAGTAGATAAACTTCAACGTTTTTTTTTTTAAAAATATACTTAAACTGCCCTCATTTACTCCAACATAAGCATTAATGTTGGAAACTGGTATAGAAAATAATTACATATACACACTAGATTTGCATCTGATAAATATATATTTTATTAACTAATATATATAAAACGAACGTCAGCATTAAAATTTGTTGCGGTTTAGACCTTAATTAAATTATTGACCGACAATAAGAAAGTTTTATGCTTTTCTTGTTAGATCTTTGAACTGGCTTGAGTAAAATATCATGATTCGTAAAATTTTTAGGAGGGTAATTTGTATTGTACCTATGGTAAATTATGGACCAATCATCCCAAAATTCTGGTATTACAAAAAATAAATTTCAATACAGCAGTGTAATACATTTTAGCGTTAACAGTAAATTTCACATATTTGCATGATATTTTTTCTGGCCATATGAATCTAGATTGGAAAAAATTTTACCGCAATATCTATATCTGTGATGGTTTTAGGCGAATTTAATTATTTTCACAAAGTAGGCTTTATATGGTTTTAGGCGAAATAAACTGTTTTCCGAGAGTAGGGTTTATATGGGGCCTGTGGTCAATTATGGACTGATCTCCACGAAATTTGGCAGAATGATTTCTCGTCCTATAAAACTGTGACGTACCGAATTTCAATTTGATAGCATTATTTATTACGGTTTTAGGCGTACTAAACGGTTTTCCGGGAGAAGGCTTTATATGGGGCCTATGGTCAAATATTGACCGATCTTTACGAAATTTAACAGTGCATTATTCCACGATTTATGTTAGTTTTTGTATCGAAATTATCAATTATTTTAGGGTGGTGGTTTCACATTTTGATTCATAGTTCTGATTCTACTGAACCGATGTTGCTGTAAAAGTGTGTGAAAGTAAATTTTTAACAATATTTTACATGTTATTTTTTTCATTATTTATTTATTATTTTATGTCCTGCCAGTGCCGGACGACAAAGTTTCCATTCACGGTTTCTGTTCACCTTTATAGGTGGTTAGCGCTCTTCTAATCGGATAAGTACTGTAGTATCTCTTCTCCTTAAGAGATTGTGGCCGCCATTATTTGAAATATTTTCGAGCTAGTGGATTCGAATGCAATTCGAGCTTTTTGAAATATTTTACTGCATATTTCGTAAACTTAGTTTTAATCTATGGCATATTGAGATTCTTGTGAATATCTGAGTTTTTACATACCAAGAGGCAGATATCATTATTCGAAGAAATTTTATATAAAAAGCAAATTTTTGTCAGAATTTTTTACATGGAAGCAAATTTTGCAAAATTTCTTGTAAAAAAACTACAAAATTCTGAAAATGTAATGTATCGTTAAAATAGCAATATTAGGAAATATTTAATTGAAAGCTCTACCCTCATTACCACTTAAGGTGTAAGTTTCACGTATATCATATCTGCTACTGCAACCAAAAATCCTCATCACATTCGACGGCATACTTGTTTATATACTAACACTTAAATTCGCACACAAACCTACTTTCATATTTATAATTTTGTTAATGCCTAACGGCCATCGTTAAAAAAAACGATAATTTGGAAATTGAGGATAAAAATAAGCCGTGGATTTCTCAAATGGATTGTTAAATGTGCTGTGGACATTTAAGACAGTGTATGAGTGGTAAAAAACGTCGAATGAAATTCGGAGTGCCTATGCAGTGGAAAGAACAAAAAAAATCACTTAGATGACTGCTACTTTTGCTGTATTAAATTATCTGAAAAAAAATTATTTATCCAGTCGTAGAATCAGCCAGAAGACCTCTACCACATTCCTTTGAACTACCTGTTCCAAGCTTATGGTCTAAATATGAATTCTTGCTTGAAGAAATTCTTGACGAAATGAGTAACGATAGTGGTTTTGAAGAAATACCGTCTACAAACCCAAACCATTTAAACTAGAAAAAATTAATGATATGGTAAGAGATCTTGAATTACCTAAACAATCTGCAGAGGTATTGCCTTCTAGATTAAAAGATAGAAACTTGTTAGCATCACATACAAAAGTGACATACTATCGCAAAAGAGAGCAAGTCTTACTACAATTTTCATTCATTCGGAAGATGATATTGTATTTTGTTCTGATGTGCAAGGCCTTATTCTGGCAATGGGTCTTTCCGAATACCACCCAAATGAAGGGCGCCTCTTTATAGATAGCTGCAAACGAAGACTGAAGTGCGTAGTTTTACAAAATGGCAATACATATGGTTTGGTTCCAATTGCCCATTCTACAAGACTAAAAGAAGAATACCTAAATATCGCAGTTGTGCTAAGCAAAATCAAATATAGCGAGCACCAATGGATTATTTTTGTTGATCTTAAGATGACTAATTTCTTATTAGGACAGGAAAGTGGATTCACCAAATATCCATGTTTTTATTGTCTATGGGACAGCCGGGCCAAGCACCCACACTGGGAAAAACGAAATTGGCCAGTACGTGAGACGTTGGAGGTTGGAAATCATAACATCATAAATCCACCTTTAGTTTCAAAAGAAAAATTATATTGCATCCCTTGCACATTAAACAAGGTCTTATGAAGCAGTTTGTCAAAGCACTGGATAAAAATGCCCAATGTTTCTCTTATATAACGACAAAATTTCCAGGACTAAGCTTAGAGAAGATAAAAGCGGGGAGTTTTTGATGATCCACAAATAAAAATATTAATTAAAGATTCCAGTTTCCTAAATTCAATGAATGATTTAGAACGGTCTGCTTGGACTTCTTTTGTTGACGTTATTAAAAACTTTCTTGGAAATTACAAGTCAAGCAACTACCGCGAAAATGTTAACGATATGCTAGATAAATTTAGAAACTTGGGATGCAACATGTCTATCAAATTGCACTACCTTCAAAGTCATATCGACCGATTCCCAGAACGGTTTCATCAGGATCTGAAAACTATGGAAGAGTGATACCAAGGCCGATGGGATCGGCATATGATGGCTGGCTACTGTTGGGGAAGACAACTGCACATCATTCACGAAAGTCACGAAAAAGAAAGTTTTTATGTAAAATAATAATGCAAAAAATTACTTTTTTCATATATATGCACAAAAGCGAAATACTAGAAAACTACACGTAAGAATTCCAACTTTTTGTTATTTTTGTAATCAGTATGAAGTCCAAGTTGAAAATATATATACACTTCCTTGGCACCAAAACTAGTGTTGACTTGTGTTATCAAATATGGATAAAAATAAAATTTTTATTTTTTTTACGATTTTTAATAAATGATCTTTATAAATTGTGATAGATTAAAAATTAAAGTTTGTTTTTATTGTATTTTTTACCAATAAATAATAAAAAGGGTGATCCAACCAAAACGCACTATGTTAACTCTAAGTAAAACAAAAAGTTTTCTTTATATTTTATATTATGCTAAAAGGATCTACGACAATTATGTGTGCAAAAATTATCGGCCAAATGCTCGCTACGGCTTCAGTCCATATTTTCAATAACTCTGAGACATAATTGATGTTCAATGTCGTTAATGATCCGAATTATCTCATCCTTAAGCTTTTGAATGGTTCTTGGCTTATTGGCGTATTCTTTTTCTTTTAGATATCCCCAAAGAAAGAAGTCAAACGGTGTTAAATCACATGATCGTGGCGGCCAATTAACATCGCCATGACGTGAGATAACACGGCCAGTGAATTTCTCGCGCAAAAGAGCCATTGTTTCGTTGGCTGTGTGGCAATTGGCAGCATCCTGTTGGAACCAGGATGTCCGGGTCAATATCCTCAATTTCTCGCCACAATTGCCTAATTATATTACAAATTTTTAAATTTTAAATCTTTGTCGTGAACTTTTTCAGTTTTAATGTTTTTTCTACTTTGTTGAAATTTTCTTAAGAGTTGTGTAAAATTTTTTGAATTTAACGATATTTTGTTTTGTTAACTTCAAATTGCTAATTTTTTGTTTAATTTATGGGCACTTTTTTATTTTTTATTCTCACGTTTTATTTCATGTTTTTCCTCGTTTTTAAAAATGTTTACCGATTTTCTTTTCTATAAAAATTGTTCAGGGTTCTAAATATTTTGTGAAAATCTCTGAATTCCAACAATATTTAATGAACTCCAAAATATTAGGCGTACACTTTTTTAATATCTGAAAATAAAAACGCGGTTTTGGCTATTTTAGCGATTATTTTAAAAGTTGTGTTAAATTATTAGATTTATTGCCTGTTTTTAGAAAATAAAAACAAAATTTCGTACAAAAAATTATATTGAAAACAACAATCAAATACGAAAATCTGTTTTTGTTTTCAATAAAATTTTGTTTTCATTTGCTAAAAAAAGGCAGTTAAGTAGAAATGTACTGATTTTAAACCTTTTTTTTTCTAGTTTTTAACATTATTTTTATAACTTGGCATTTTTTAAATTTTTTTTTAGGATTTTAGATTTAAGCCTTTTTCGTTTTTATAACTTGTTTCTTATTTTTATATTTTACATATTTTATAAAAAACTTTTTATGGATTTTAATTCAAATTTTTATGGATTTTATTTAAAAAGTGTCTTAAACTCATGTTCTGCATTTTTGATTTGTCAAGTACTTTAAAATTTTTTTTTGGTAAAATTTTTATATATGATAAATTTAGAGATATAAGACGGGGATTTTTTTTAATCATTTAAAATGTTTACTATTTTGGTATTTATATCTGATAAAGGTAGCGTTTTGAATATAAAAAAAAATTCAACATATTTTTTATTTTTCGAATGAACTCCATGAGGTAAATTTTAATTTTATGAAGCTTTTTGTAATAGTGAAATTTCTTCAATAAAATTCGAAAAAAAAAAATGTTGAATATAAAAATTAACTTATAAAAAGAACTAATTTCCACATTCTATTAAATTTTTTTTTTGTAATTTTAGTGGGTTTTTAAGCCACACACCATTTTATGCGTTTGCTGTGATGTGTGCAACACATACAATTATTGTTTCTAGACCAACCTTTTAGTAAAGCGATTGACCTTCTGCCTGTTATTAGAACGCGAGCTCAAAAGTGACTCGTTTAACTATCATTTAAAACCAAATTTCAAAATATGTTTTTGTTTTAAATGTTAGATAAACGAGCCACTTTTAAGCTCGCGTTCTAGAAACAGGCAATTAGAATCACTTTCCGAGTCGATATAACAATGTCCATTCGGTTAAGTTAGTCCTATATGCAAAGTAAAGGTTCCAATTTTGAAATAAATGGATAAAAGTTAGCACTACATTAAAATCGACATGGGAAGGAAGCCTTTTGAGATAACTCCCATACAAACTTATTTCCGGAATAGAGCATTTGTGCCCATAATCCATCTTCTATGTTGCTATTTAGATTGAATTTGGCTTAAAAATATTTAATTGTAACCTAAATCTCCTTACCAAAAGACAAATTTTCGTTGGTTGCTTGAGTACCTCAAATGGCTCCAGTGTCGCCTATATTTCCCCTCGTAGAAATAAAAGATAAGTTTTCCGAAAATGTTATAATACATATACTTTCCAGCAAAAACCACAATTAATCACATACATAAAAATTAACGTAAGGTTAGGACTTAGGTGGATGCGACTGTCGGAGCTAGAATTCAGTACTTGGCAGATCTAATAAGCGCACTTACAACTATCGACTAATTTCTGGCAAATTGTTTAAATAAATTTTTTTAAATCTTGGTTAAATTGAATTTGAAATTAATTTTTAACGCTGAGATATACTTACTAACTTTTTTTAAAAATCTTAACTAAGCGTTATTTGACAAACATGATTCCCTGAATTAATTATTGTTTGAATATTTTTAAAAAAACAATAATAACTAATCATGACATCGTTCCATTTTCCTCAAATTACGTAAGACTTGTATGATAATGTAAACTAGCCATTAGCTGGCAATCATTTTGCTGACAGTTGCTTACAACGGGAATGAACCAAATGACACACAGCGCACGCTAGAATTAATAAACTCAACGAAACTTTTTGTTAACGAAAAATTTTAAGTAATTGTTTGGTTCTGCAACTCTAACAAAAATATCCTGTACTACTTCCTTTTGCTGAGAGAGTGACAAATTAATAGTTTCCACTTTTGTTGCCATGCACATAATAAATAAAAAATAAGTGGGAAATTAATGTAAAATGTAAATTAATTAAAAAAATTCAAATTTATTTCCTTAATTGCTCTTGATATTAGCAGGCATAACGTAATATTTTCTATCTTCATTTAAAGATTTTGATTGTTGTGCTTAATTCCCTATTTTTATTTACACTGAAAATTCAGCACAACAAACAAAATATTTTAATAAGTAATTATGTATTCCCAAAAACAACTTTGTTACTAAATTTGCAAGGGCACGTGCATAAAAAACTGAACTGGCAAATTGTTTTAATTTTGATTTCTTGCGAAAACAATAAAAGCAATTAATATTAGCAATTAATAAATAATTATGTATTATCAAAAACAACTTTGATAATAAATTTTCTATATATTATTTATCTTTTCTATCTAAAAAAAAACTTCAATAGTGTTGATTTTCCATGTGTAAAAAGATGACAAAAAAACCATTAAGCACATCTTTCTTTATTCATAAATATATTTTAAATTTAATAAAGGGGTACATAACAACTTTTCATGTAAATTTTCCATAATAAAGGTTATTTTAATTTTATAACCGTTTATATATACGGGTAAGAATTAATAGGAATTTTTCAGGATAAATATAATATATATAATTTAAATGCATTAACTTCATTTTGTTGTATTTCAAATATCAGCCGTTTCCTTTTATATTGAGAAAAACATTATACCTATTATCGCAACAATTATTCGGTGGTTTTCTTTCTTCGCATATGAAACCGTTTGGTCTAAAACAGCTTAAGGTAGTTAACAACGGACTGGCAAAAACTGTAATACACATATACCTTAAATCGTTATCAAGCATGGATCTTATAATAGGTTTTCCGGTTTTAGTCCATATAAAGGACCTAGTTCTTGGATCCCCAACACCTCCAAGCCAATAATTGAAATTAATTCTAATAATGAAAAAAACACAATTAATTTATTAAATTGCCATTAAATCGTAGAGGATAATCTTACTTACTTAGTTAAAACTTGATTATAAAAGTCATTCCATTCTTCTATACTCTCAAACGTGGCCAGATACATGTCTCGTTTATTGCATTCAATTATAGCTTTATTCCATGAGTACTAAAATAAAGTTAACACTAACTGTTAGATTTTTCTTTATAAAAATTATCTAATTTTTTGTTCTTTAGATTATATCACAACTTATAAATCGAATTTTCTTACCGATTGTTCCGTTTCAAGATAATAATTTTTTTTGTTTACTGTATACATTTCTCCTTGTAACCCAAATTCGGGAAGCACAGCGAATATAATTGTGAATAATATTAATGAATACATTTCGATGTCTAAGAAGAAACTGTGCAAATCCGAATTCCTATGGTTATTTTTATACTGTAAAGTTGGAGATAAAAAATCAAAGTAAAATGTGTATCATAAATGTATGTCAAAAGAATAAGTTCTAAGAAATATTTGTTATCTTTGAAAAACATTATTTTGATAAATAAGTTTTTATGGAGCCTGAATTTTATTTGGAAATGCAAACACTTAATTTCAGTGGTAGTTGAGATTATTATCGTTAATTAAACAAAAACATGTTAAAGTTTTTGTGATTTTAATATAAAAAAAAACCATTTTATCTTTAAATGCTTTATCACAGACAAAGTACGTATGTGGAGTTCCATATGAAAAACGCGTTTAATGGTATTTGTTTTATTTTTTACAACTGAATACAATTTTACATATGAAATTCTGTACATACATTCATTGTTATAAAACTGACCGATGCTCAATAATTCAAGCAAAGCCGCGAATAACGTTGTAAAAGCCACTTTTTGCAATAATTGTTTTTTGCAGATTACCGTTAAGAGAACTCTCTTACACTGTTTAAACGTCAAATTACCCAAAATTATGCAGCTTAACCCGATTTATTGTAACAGAACTTTTTTTGTAAATAAATTTTATTTGGTGGAGCCTCAGGGTTCAATATTAGGGCCACTATTGTATTCAATATACGCCAATGATCTGCCTTTACAAGTAAAACATTGTAATATTCAAATGTATGCTGACGACGTACAACTCCATATAAGCTGCAAAATATCAGATGCCGCAAATTGCATACAACGGATTAACGAAGATCTGTATCATATTTATCTTTGGGCATCTGCAAATGGCCTTGGCTTAAACCCAAAAAAATCAGTTGCTATGGTAATTGGACCATCAAAATGTATAACAACGTGTCTGCCACCAATAAAGATTTATGACACGACAATTAATTATGTCACTACTGCAAAAAATCTTGGTATAGTTATAAACAATCAACTTAATTGGTCAGATCATGTGAAAATAAGCTGTGGAAAAACATTTTCTATGCTAAGGAATCTATGGATGTCACAATATTATACACCGATTCACATCCGAATGCTACTAGCTAAGACGTATTTATTGCCTACACTCATGTATGGATGCGAGCTTTTTTCAAGTTGCGATTCTGTTAGTAGGCGAAGGCTAAACGTAACATACAAGAATATTGCAATATATGTATTTGGAATAAAAAGGAACCAGAGCATCTCACAATATGCGAAACAAATGTATAACTTAACATTTGATAATTTATTGATTTGCCGAACTCTAATATTTTTGCATAAGATTATATATAGTCAACAGCCTTCCTACCTATATGATAGAATCATATTCTCTAGATCGACCAGAGGTAACAAGATTAATAGGATCAGGTATAACAAATCAATTTCTGATCAACACTTCTTTATTAACTCGATTCGTCTCTGGAGCCAACTACCCCCTCAAATTCAAATCATAAGCAATGCAAGTCATTTCAAATCTGCCATATTTAAGTACTTCAGTTAAAATAGTCTTTTTTATTTACAAATGCTTATTTGTTATTTTTATTTGTGAACAAAGCATTTAGTCACTTTATTTTTCGACTTTTTTTGTTCTTCTTTTTTCTCTTAATTGTATTTTTATTTAATAAAATACAATATTGGATATAATATGAATATTTGTCAAATTACAACCCAATACTGTAATATAAGATTTTTTTCTTGTTGTATTGTATTGATAAGATAAATAAAAAAAATAAATAATGTTATAAGGTTCTGATTGTTGTAAAAAAAAACTTTTTCACAACAGTCTGATATGCAAAGTGGAGAAAACTGGTGCGTCCATATGACTAGAGGGGTACAAACATGGACGATTTTTTGTATAAAAACTTTGTATTTAAATTATTATTTATTTTGCATTTGAATGAATTTTTAGGTATATTTTAATATTTTTGAAGAATAAATCGCATTTTTAAGGTGATGTGCGGTTCATATAAGACATTTAACGCATTTGATAGATAATGTTCGGCCATTAGATTGGCAGAATTCCCAAGCCAACTTTTTTTTTGTTCAATTAGTGCAACAAAGTGACCACAGCCATCAAAACATAATGTCTCTTTTACTGTGATAGGTTGTTGCTTCATGGGCGTTGTGGCTTTTCTCTAAATTTGACAATATAATAGATATATTTTTCTTTTCCACCCAATTTGAGTTTTTTTTGGGGGGTCTTTTTGAGACATCTGCCAACCGTTTTGAACGGTAAAATTAATTACCACCCTTTTATTGATCTGTATGATGTTCTATTAACGGATACATTTTGACCCATTAGAATTATGCAGAAAATTTTTTATTATCATTATTTTTGATAATAAAAAAAAAACTAAATAAAAAAATAAATAATCCTGTCTGTTAAAAACGTTTTTTTTTTTTTGGCTGTCCTGAAATATAATTATTTTGTAACTTACAACGTTATTGGCAGCTGCGCTTCAATTATATTCCCAATAAACAAAAATCAAGAAAATCGCTTTATTCAACACAACTAAAAATTGGTTTGTTGCAGTTTTTCTGTAATATTCTCCCTTAAACCCTTTGTACCACTGATGGGATTTGTGGTACAATTGTACCAAATTTGGTACAATCGAAACTTAATTGGGATACTGGTATAATTCATCCTTTTTTTGTACAATTAAAAAAAAAATACACAAGAAGTTTTATCATTTGTTTGAGGTTGATTTACTCACTTTTCTTTGCAAAAAAAAATTTTTTTTATAACATATATCTAGCCCTGGCCAGAACTAAATAAAATTACATTATTGTTAATTTGTGTTCATGATATTATACTAACATATTAAGTACATGCATAAATAGGTATATCCCTGTAGGAAGCCTGGGATCATGTGTCTATAAATCGCCACTTTTGTCGACTGTTTTGGTGACACAGTCTACACTTTTGTCTGCCTTTGAAAAAAAATTTCAGGTCGAAATTTTGAAGGAAATTTGATGAAATCGTGTACATTGGTTGCAATTTATAATCACGAAGCCTACTGGAAATGATAAGAATCGATTCACAATTTCCCATAGTCCCCATACAAACTTCTTTCCGGAATAGTGTTTGTGCCTATAAACCATCTTATTATGTTAATATTTAGATTAAACTTGGGCCAAACTTATTTTATTGCAATTTAAAATATTCTTATTAAACTTTATTGCAATCGGTCCATAATTAGAGATGGCTTCCATACAAATGCTACTCCGGGAAATAGCTTTTAATGCAATCATTTTCTTTTAAATGTTGGTATTGACATAAATATTGTCTACAATAATTTTATGGACAATAGCTGTCATCAAAAATGTTTTACTGCTAGGTCCGCAATTAACCATATATCGCATATAAGCGCATTTCCTAAACTCACTTAAAGGCAAACAAGTCTCATATGGATGAAGATATCTAAAAAATATTCGCCACAAAGAACTTCCACATAATCTTAACCTCCTAACATAATTTTGATCTGGATGGTCCATTATTGCCCATGGGTCCCAAATAGTTAGAATGCACTCTTTGTCTTTTTATTCTGTGGTTTTGGATATCAAACTATATAGACTATACTTTTTACTTGTTTTGTTTTTAATTTTATTGAATTAAAATGTGATGAATTACTATGCTTTTTTATTTTATAGCGAAATTTGGTACAATTTATGTAAATTGGGTACAATTTTGCCATTGAGACAGTACAATTTAAGAACTGTCAGATCCCAACAGTGCTTTGTACACTTTTATAAATCTCGGAGGAACGCAAGGAAGATGTTGAAAATGTTAAACATGCATTCATACTTCAAATATCTAACATCATTGTCATTAAAAACTAGGTAACTCCATTTTTTTAAAACACGAGAAAAACACACTTAAAGTTTTAACCATATATATTAATTTTAAATAATGTTAAAGATTTCTGGTTACATTGAACTCATTTTTGGACATTAAAACCGAAAAACAATGTCAGTTACCTTGTTTTTTTTTTTTCGAAAAATGGAGTTACATAGTTTTTTCTAAAAAAAACTTTTTCCTTCAACATTTAACGGAATTAAGGCAACTTTATTAATCATTTGTGGAAAAAAAAATATTTCACTCAGCACGTTAATTTACCCATATTTTACGATTCGTTTACGTACTGCCGCAATTCAACAGAAAAGGCAAAACATCCGGCCTAGGAAGTACGATATCGGGCGCTTAAAAAACATCAATGTCCGAAACAACTTTAGCGCTCAGCTACGCAATGCTGTGGCACAAAACAATGATGCTTTTTCGTATGCGTCTGTCAACTCTAAATGGGACCACGTTAAAAACACCATCAGATCCTGCGCAGATCACACCATAGGCCCAGCTCCCAAAGGAAGACAAGTGTGGATGTCTGAGAACACTTGGAACTTAATTTCCGAACGTAAAGCTTTAAAAGAGAAAATGAATGCTTCCGAGGACTGTGATGAAAAAAGTAGTTTAGAAGCCAAATATCGTAAATATCACAAGACGGTACAGCGAGCAGTGCGACGAGATAAAAGAAAGCACATAGACAGCCTTGCAGAAGAGGCCGAAAATGCAGCAAACTCTGGCGATACGCGAACTGTTTTTGAGATTACGAAAAAACTTGCAGAGCAAAGAATGCGTACCGAACACCCAGTACGTGACATAAGTGGAAATCTGCTCATCACTGACCAGGAACAACTCCAAAGATGGAAAGAACATTTTTCTACGGTATTAAACAACATGATTGATCCTGCAGCTCAACCACCTATTTTCGCAAGTTCTATCACTGCAACAAACCCTAGGATTCGAATCTCGCCCCCAAGCCTTGCAGAAACCATAGCAGCTATAAAACAGCTTCCAAATGGCAAAGCTGCGGGTACCGATGGTATCCCAGCTGAAATATATAAATGCGATCCAAACCTTACGGCTGAACTACTACACCCCCTTATATGTGAATCGTGGGAAATTGAGTCCTTTCCAGACGAATGGAAGGATGGTATAATAGTCAAGATTGCAAAGAAAGGAGACCTGAAGAACTGCAGCAATTGGCGAGGCATATGTGTGTTACCAACCATAGCAAAGATAATTGCAAAAATAATCCTTAATCGCGTTAAAGAGCACCTAGAAAATACCATCAGCTCATGCCAAGCCGGTTTTCGCAGTGGATATTCCTGTGCGGATCATATCAACACCTTACGAATAATCACAGAGCAGTGTGTGGAATTCAACTCCAAGCTCCATCTTCTTTTTATTGATTTTGAAAAAGCTTTCGATAGTATTAACCGGGAGTTCATATGGTTAGCTTTGCAAAGAAGAGGTATACCGGAAAAACTTATATCGCTGATCAAGGAAAGTTATAACCAAGCCAGATGTTTCGTTCTTCACAAGGGGAAGCTATCTGACCCATTTATGGTGCAAAGTGGAGTTCGCCAGGGATGTATATTGTCTCCTTTGTTATTCCTTGTCGTGATAGAAGATGTTCTAAGTTCCATAGAAAATAGCAGCCATGGTATCCAGTGGCAAATCAACAACAAATACCTGAACTACTTGGCATACGCAGATGACATATGCTTACTTTCGCACAGACTTTGTGATCTAAAACAGACAACACTCAATTTGCAAGACAAACTGCGCTGTACAGGTCTTAAAATAAATACGGGAAAAACAAAGGCACTGAGTGTAGGAGTTGACTCTCCATCAACACTAAATATAGGCGACCAAATTTACGACTACACGCCCAACTTTTGCTACCTGGGTTGTGAGATTGACGAAAATGGAGGTGCCGACTTAGATGTAGAGAGTAGAATAAGCAAGGCAAGATCATCCTTTGGCATATTAGCCCCAATATGGCAAAACAACAAAATAAGTCTTCGCACTAAGCTTAGAATTTTTGAAGCAAATGTCAAATCGGTACTTCTCTACGGATGCACAACCTGGAAAGTTACAAATATTATTACCCACCGCCTACAAACATTTGTCAACCGCAGTCTCAGAAGAATTCTTCGCATTTTCTGGCCTCGGACAGTCTCTAATGCCGACCTGTTAGTGCAGTCAAGACAGATTCCGATAGAAATTGAAATGCGGAAGCGCAAGTGGCAATGGATTGGTCATACACTACGACGAAACGACGACAACGTGGCCAAACAGGCACTTCGATGGAACCCATTTCAACAATCTGGCCGACAACCTGGCAGACCACGTACAACGTGGCGACGTTCCACCGAAACTGAGATGAACAGTCTTGGCCTATCTTGGAACGAGTTAAGATCAACGGCACAAAATCGGGTCCGCTGGCGATCAGCTGTTATTGGTGCCCTATGCTCCAATGGGAGTTAGAGGAACACATATATATTTTACGAAATAAAGGAGTTAACCAGTTTTTCTAAAATATGCTTTTTTCCTTTTATTCTTATATATACATATATATATATATATATATATATATATATATATATACATATATCAAAAATAAGCCGAGTTTTTGTCCGTTATGCATAAACTTTATTAAAAGGTTTACCCTTTATTTACAAGCTTTAAACTAAATTTCTTAATTTTATGAAATTCATAGGCCAGTTTTTGGGATGGGGATTAACGTAATACTCGGTTTAGCATAGTAAACTTGGTGTAAAATTGCTTGTACACTCACAATATTTTGTACGTAAAATTAACTGAAATTGTAATATAAAATAAGTGATTATTCAATTAAAAACTGGTCTACATATTTTCCATTTATTTTTAACGAAAAGTTGATTTAACTTTTACTGTTAAAAATTCAACGTCGAATTCCGTAAAAACAAATGAATTTTCAGTTATTTTATAACAATTAACTACAAGGGTAACTATAGTTACCCTAAGTAGTTTGGGACTGAAGCCCAGCAAAATCGGTTCAGTAGGACCAGACCTATGAATCAAAATGTGGAAACACCACCTTAAAAAAATTAATAATTTTGTTACAAAAACAAATATAAATGGTGGAATAATGCACAGAATGATGTAAAATTTTCCATAAATTCGTTCCATATGACTGGAAATCATAGTGTTAAATTTAATGAAGATCGGTCCCTGGGCCATAGATAAGCCCTACTCCCGGATAAGAGTTTAGTATGCCTAATACCGTAATAAATACCGCTTTCATACTAAAACTTAATACTTCACAGTTTAAAATTTCATGTAATTTCATGAAATTTATCATAGGCCCCACACAAAGCCTACACTCGGGAAACCATTTAGTACGCCTAAAACCGTAATATATAATGTTATCATATTAAACTTAAATACGTCACGGTTTTATAGGACTAGAAATCATACTAATAAACTTCGTAATGATCGCTCCATAATTTACCATAGGCCCCATATAAGGCCCACTCTAGGAAATTAACTAAATACGCCTAAAACCGTAGCAGATATTGCGGTACATTTTGTCATATGAAGCTAAATTAGAACCATTCATTTTTGCGATATACGTTCCATAATTTACCTTAAATCCCATATTTGGCAGCCTTCTGAAATTCACTGTAAACGCAAAAACTAATTTCACTGGTGCATTGAAATTTATTATAATTTATGTTTTTTAATACCAGAAATCTCTCTACAGAATTTTTTGATGATTGATCCATAATTTATCGTGGGTCCAATATAAATTCAGCTCCTAAAATCATTTTGGTTCGGCTAGAACTGTCATGATATTTTACTCAAGCTCGTTCAAATTTCTAAAAAAGAAGAGCATAAAACTTTTCGATTGTCGGTTAACAATTTAATATAGGTCTTAACCGCAACCGTACGATTTTAGAAAGATTAAATAATAATATATATATATCATATAGAGCCCACGCCTGAAATATTCTAAATGTTGGTGGAGGGTATCAAAGAATCGGCACAGCCGAAAAGAGCACTCTAACTTGTTTTTTTATAACATATTTTCCATGATTTTAATTATTCGTTACGTCTCATATACAAAAGGTATGAATTAAGAAAATATTTTTTCATACAAACAAAGAAGGTGATCTTAATATTAAATAAGTTTTTGCAGTCAACAGCTTTTTTTCACGTACTCCTTATATGTATGTGTATAGTTAATTGTTTCTTCTCATATTAATCTTTTTAACAGAATTAACTGAAACAATTTGAAGTGTTAAAATTTTTAAAAAATTAAAAGAGGACTCTAATGTCACAAGGGAAGATTTTATATGTTGAGAGAAATCCAGGAAAGAAACTGAGAAATTAGATATTTTCTATTATGGGTCGCTTTTGATTTCTAAAAGAATATAAATACGTTATGGGATCCACCCATGATGCTAATAAATGTATGAATTTTCATAAGAAGAATACATATTATTCAGAAGTTATAGAATAAAAAATTTTAATTATTGCGTTTTGTTATGGAACCCCCCATTTGTACTTTGATATATTATAAAGTATTTTTTTTGAAGATAAAATTGTATTTATTTTTTCATTTAAATCAGAACAACTTTATTACGTTTTTGTTTAATTTTAGATAATATCTCCAGTACGCTGTTATGAAGTATTTTCATTACCAAACTTAAACCAGACACCATAAAAGTTTATTTATCAGCACAGCGGAATTAGTATTCTTACTTGTTTTTAACAAAATGAACTACTTTTTAGGAAAAAAGCGAAATTAGTAATACTCAAAATCTCAGAAATTCAAACTAAATTGAGGAGATACATAACAAAACGCAATAATTAAAAGTTTTTTTGCTATAACTTCTGAATAATATGTATAACAATTTTCTGGATAAATCACCGATGTCTTAATATTATAGTTTTCCAGTATTATTTAAAGTTAACAGTATGATTTCTAGTCATATAGGACGAATTTGAGCAAATCTTATATAGACCCGTGCATTATAACATCATTAATGTTAGTTTTTGTAACAAAGTTATAAATTTTTTAGGTTGTTGGCTCCACATTTAGATTCAGAGCTCTGATCCTACTGAACCAATTTTGCATAATTTCCGTGTCAAACTGCTTAGGATAACAAGAAGCAATTGGAAACCAATAGAGTTCTCTTCTTTTGCGTTGTTCGAAGGTGAGCGTGTTTCACCAGACGGACAGATGGACTGACAGACGGATAGTGCTTAATTGACTTAGAATAACTCAGGGACCCAGAATTTACAGTGAGCGTCAAAATCAGAGTTCCGAAAAATTCATATATGATCGCTCATATTTAACCATTCATGAATTTTTTCATGAATGAGGAATTTAAAACGTGTAATTTTTTTCACAACCATGAATGAATTGTGAATTTTTTTGCCAATTCATTCATGAGCGTGAGGAAAAATAAAATTTTGCCTTTCTTCAGTCATGAAAAATGAGGAAACGTAACGTTCCTCACCAGTAATGTTGTTGTTGCACGACAGTTTGCATGACCACAGCACGAAATGCCTTTGTGTGTGTATTTTGTTGTTGTTAAAGGCAAAGAGCCAAAGTGTGTGTTGAATATTTTGTAGGCAAATATTATTTAAAAAAAAAAAACTAAAAGAACTGCACATATCGTCATCTTAAATGCAGAATAATATAACATCACAGTTTTCATGAGAAGCAAAAAACCGTTGTAAAATGGAAATTAATTGAGATATAAAAGCAATTTTAAATATTTAGAATAAAAATGCGATAACCGATTTTTTTTATGAAAAAATATTATTTTTATTGTTATTTATTTAGTTATGTGTGTTACGTTATTTTAATTTGTAATTCTCTGAAACAAAACAACGAATCATCAACGAAAGTATGATAGTATTAAGTTAAAAAAACATTTAAAATATTAAATAATGAAATGTTTTTGTTAAATTACAGGTATAATAGAATATAAAGATGATGCACATATAAAAAAAATAATCACACAATTAATATGTAGCATCATTAGGTTTGCGTTGAAATGGTGAAACAAGTTTGATTTTCTGATCCAGCGCCAGCAGTCTGCATTTCAGAACGTAGAGATGTTATATTATTAGAGATAATGTTATGACATATTATTTATAGTTTTTTATTTCTAATTATAAGTGAATTAAACTAAAAAATGTTAAATTTAACTATAAATTGATTTTAAAAAGCCAACTTTTCCATTATAAATAACGAGTATATTGATCTCCTTATAATGAATTTTCGCAATTGAATTTTTCTTTACAATAAACAAATTTTGCAAACAAAAATTTGTCTAATATACATATATGTATATTTGTCTCCATATAAGGAATTATTTCAAAAAAAAAAACTTCTGTAGCCCATACTTATAACGCTATATACGGAGCAAAAAGTAAATTTTAATTAGTTAATTTCTGAAAAATTGAAATAAAGAGAATGAAAGAGTTTTTCAATTAAGAGTAGTATTGATAGCAGCCCCCGTATTCTGTGAACGAAAATGTACAAAGAAGCACTTATCCTAAAAAAAAATTCTATTAGTATTTAATAAAGCCGTAAAAGGATTAACACAAAATATAGCTAAACAATTTATATTCCAATACTTTATAAAAAATGCTTTTATTCTTAAGATGTAGAAGACAAGTAATTTATTATTTAACACTAAAGGCTTTATAACAGTCTTTTTGAGGATATTGATGAAGGACCACTTGGAAGAATGAAATCCTAACAAAAATGCCAGATCTATAAACATTCTATATTAATAATGAAGAAATATTCTGGTCCAATAGTAACATATTCATTATAGGAAACTCGACTGTATTAAAATCACAGATTACAGATTAATCTGTGATTAAAATTTATTAAAAAGTATATATGTATGTACATGCGAGTATATTAACTCATAAGATTAGCAAATGATGAAAAAACCATATCATACCAATAATGGCAGTCTGCTGTAAGCAAAAAACTAAGGACCTACAGATGGTACTATTTATTCTTGGAATTTCTTAGCGTATGGGCGTGCAATGGGTTAAGCAGTGAAATTCCTAACAGTCCAATGTAGAAGAAGCTGATAGTCATACTTAATATAGGGTTTGCAATACATATATATATATATATATATATATATGGATTCGGCTTATATTAATTTTACAGCACTGTTTTTCTTTTAGCTTATACAATAATTTGCAGTTTGATCACTTATTCCACTAATACGTTCAGAGTATGAAACAGAATACCCATTTTTGACGTAAAAAAAATTAATGTGTTCGTAAAAATATATCAAATACTCCGCTAATTTTTTTTAATTAGGATTATTCATTATGTTGGTTAAGGAAATTATATACTTAATGATAAGCCATTTTTGATTTTGTTAGCTTGGATATTTTTTAAGGTGGAAGTTTAAATTTTTTTTAAAATATTTAACGTGAATCGTAATCAATAAAAAAGTATGATTCAAAATTTTCAATGATACATTGCTTTGCATTTTATCAAACGATATGTATACTGTTGCAAAAAATTCTTTGATGCTTTAAAAAGGGTCAGACATAAAGGCAAAACTCATTAAAAAAAAACTCCAAGTAGATACTCAATATGTGTTGTTATTGTAATACAGTTTTGGTTTTACCAACCAAAACGTTTGGTTTTTTCGTTGATAAAATTTTTCTTAAGTAGGTAACAAATATTTGAAATTAAAGTAAAAAGGCTTGTTTTGCTAAAATTATGTGTAAAAAAAACCTTTATTCGTAAAAGAAAATGTGACAGTAGGTATAATAATTATACCTTTTCTGAAGATCGTAAGCCCAAGGCTGTGGTAAAAATATACTTATAGAGCATACTTTCAACTAAATAAGTATTTTCATTTCAAAATGCATCTTTAATTATTTTCTGAACATTTTTTAATTAGTTTATTGGAAACTGTGCGATACATAGATACTAGAGGTCTGCATTTGTGCGATTAAACGACACATGAATTCACATACCAGACTAGCCAGTAGTGTGTTGTGTGTGATATTAGAATCATACACAATTTATTGTGTGTAAGAAATAACCTATATGTGGAAAGCGTTCAATTATTTATGTGAGTGTTGTGAGAAAAATATTTGATACAGGTATAAATAACAAATATGCTCTTTTATACGAGTAAATACACTTTTCGAAATTTTTTTTATCGTATCGAAAACAAAATATTAGTAAAAAGATATTGCATTAAAAGTGATACCAACTTTTTAGAAGCAAAAAGTAGTTTTAAACATATTTTTAAACAAATGAATTTTTTGCTAATTTTTTTGTTTTAATTATGTCATACAGTTGAAAATATATTTGAATATATATATATATATATATATATATGTCATTTGCTATGATACTATCAACATCGAAATTAGAAAAATTTAGGAGGTTATAATTAAGCTTTGTTATGAGTAAATTGGAAAGAGACTTTTTCGAAAGTTTAGACCTTAGTTTTGTTAATATAGTAGATAAGGCACTAAAACAACGCTCTACTGAAACTTGAGTGGCTGGAACAGCTAGAACAGTCTCCACAAGTTGTGTCACCTCCTTATCCGTACCATAAGATATGCGCCAATAATCAAGTACAATGGTACCTAAAGGCACTCTCTCTCCATCACATAGTCTGTTTAGCTTCTGCTTAATGGTTAAAGTATGGTTTTGTACAGATGAGTTGTACGTGCTCATTTGGATATGAAGATCTAGCTTATCGTAAGCATTCGCCGTTGTGGTACCGTCGTCTTGAAAGCTGCAGTTCATTAAATTTGAATTGGATGAAACTTCCTGATCATTTATATTATCTCCAATTTTTTGCATGGCTTCATATGTTTTGAGCAAATGATCCTTTACAATAAAAAAATATTATATGTTTAGAATTTGAAGCATATAATGTGTAACATAGGTAAGTATCGCACAGTTTCAATTAAACTAATTAAAAAATGTTCAGAAAATAATTGCAACTGCATTTTGAAAGGAAAATACTCATTTATTTGAAAGTATGCTGTATAACTATATTCTTACCACAGCCTTTTGCTTACGATCCTCAGAAAGAAAAATGTTTTATTACAACTTTGCTTAATACCCACATACAAATTGTAGGCACATTATTGAATTTACAAAAACTGCCATTACCCAATAACTATACCTATTGCCACATTTGTTTTTACGAATAAAGGTTGTTTACACATAATTTTTAGCAAAACAATCCTTTTTTACTTTAATTTCAAATATTTGTTACCTACTTAAGTAAAATTTTATTACCAAAAAAACCCACTGTTTTGGTTGGTAAAACCAAAACTGTATTACAATAACAAAACGTATTGAGTACTTGGAGTTTTTTTTTCCAATGAGTTTTGCCTTTATGTCTGCTTAAGAAAAAAACTGAACCTTTTTAAAACATCAAAGAATTTTTTGCAACAGGGGAATGTAAGAATGAAAAAATTCACTATTTATTGTTGTGTCTTTGTTGAAGCTTTGATATTGTTACAAGTAAGAGCTGAGTGTTTAAAATTCTTATTCACTTTATGGTCTTACTTGTATAATATTTTTAGCTTTTCTAAAGTATTTGGAAAAAGTTTCCTGACGAGCTGGCCTAAGCAACCAGCGAAATGCGCATAGAAACTAGCTTTCCCACAACAATAAATTTCAGTGTTTTTTATCATAAATTGGGATTATTAGCACATCATTAATAAATGAATTAATTAATAAATATTTCATTCCCGAAATTAATTTTTGAGTATACATGTCGTTTGCTAAAATGCAAAGCAATGTGTGATTGAAAATTTTGAAATATACTTTTTTATTGATTACGATTCACGTAAAATATTTTAAAAAAATTTTAAACTTCCACCTTAAAAAAATATCCAAGTTATTAACAAAATCAAAAATGGCTTATCATTAAGTATATAATTTCCTTAACCAACATAATGAATAATCCTAATTAAAAAAAATTAGCGGAGTATTTGATATATTTTTACGAACACATTAATTTTTTTACGTATTAAGTATGACTATAAGCTTCTTCTACATTGGACGTTAGAAATTTCACAGCTTAACCCATTGCACTCCCATACGCTAAGAATTTCCAAGAATAAATAGTAACATCAGCAGGTCCTTAGTTTTTTGCTTCCAGCAGACTGCCATTATTTTTATGATATGATATTTCCGTCATTTTTTTCGTTTCCAACCTTATGAGTTAATATATGTATGTACATACATATATACTTTTTAATAAATTTTAATACAGTCGAATTTCGCAATAATAAATCTGTTACTATTGGACCAGAATATTTCTTCATTATTGATATAGAATGTTTATAATACCATAGGAATATTTTTTTCACGTTTATTTAAAATAAGCTGGTATTTTTGTTAGGATTTCATTCATCCAAGTGGTCCTTCATCAATATCCTCAAAAAGACTGTTATAAAGCCTTTTGTGTTAAATAATAAATTACTTGTCTTCTACATCTTAAGAATAATAGCATTTTTTATAAAGTGCTGGAATATAAATTGTTTAGCTATATTTTGTGTTAATCCTTTAACAGATTTATTAAATAATAATAGTATTTTTTTTAGGATAATTGCTTCTTTGTACAACATTTTCGTTCACAGAATACGGGGGCTGCTATCAATACTACTCTTAAACGAAAAGTTCTTTCATTCCTCTTATTTAAATTTTTCAGAAATCAACTAATTAAAATTTACTTCTTGCTCCCCTATAGCGTTGTAAATATGGGCTTCAGAAGTTTTTTTTTTTAAAATAATTCCTTATATGGAAACAAATATGCATATATGTATATTAGTCAAATTTTTGTTTGCAAAATTTGTTTATTGTAAAGAAAAATTCAATTGAGAAAATTAATTATAAGGAGATCAAAATACACGTTATTTATAATGGAAAAGTTGGCTTTTTAAAATCAATTTATAGTTAAATTTATTGAAGTACATTTTTTAGTTTAATCCACTTCTTATTAGAAATAAAAACTATAAATAATATGTCATAATAATATCTCTAATAATATAACATCTCTACGTTCTCAAATGCAGTACTGCCTGCGCTGAATCAGAAAATCAAACTTGTTTCACCATTTCAACGCAAACCTAATTATGCTACATATTAATTGTGTGATTATTTGTTTTATATGTGCATTAACCATATTTAAATTTATTGTTTAAACGCAGTATTGCATTTATAACCAAGTGCATTATCTTTATATTCTATTATACCTGATTTTTAACAGAAATATTAAATTATTTAATGTTTTAAATGATTGTTTAACTTAATACTATCATACTTTCGTTGATGATTCGTCGTTTTGCTTCAGAGAATTACAAATTAAAATAACGTAACACACATAACTAAATAAATAACAGTAAAAATAATATTTTTTTATCAAAAAAAAAAAAAAAACGGTTATCGCATTTTTATTCTAAATATTTAAAATTGCTTTTAGATCTCAATTAATTTCCATTTTACAACGTTTTTTGCTTCTCATGTAAACTTATGAAATTTGATGTTACAATATTCTGCATTTAAGATGACGATATTTGCAGTTCTCTTAGTTTTTTTTGTATTTAAATAATATATGCCTACAAAAAAAAAAAACCACACACATTTTGGTTCGCCAGTCAAGAAATATGTAATTTTACAAAAAAAAAAAAATACACACGGACTAAACGTGCTGCCCGGCGGGGAAAATTGCAAGCGAATCACTTGTTATGCCTTTAAGAAAGTTTACAATTGAGTTTTTAGTAAACTTTTACTTATTCCACTCTGCCTTCTTTGAAAAGGTCTTTTAGAAAGGTTTTTATTTAATATTTTACAAATTCAAATTTTCTATTCTAAGATAAGGCCTGTCGTAATCGGGTTATTAGTAGTTATGTTGGAACGTGTTGCAAGCTTAGTTATTTATTTACTCAATTCGTATTATTAGCCACAACAATTAAACTTGGATAAAGCTTTATTCTTAAATCTTTTTAGAAGCCCTTCCAGAAGTGTTTAAAAAAGATGCAAAAGTGCAAGGTGTTGGTCTCCAATGACACACCTTGTTAATTGGTAATAAAGTTGGAATGAGGCTGGGAGACCTTATGTCTGAAAAAAGGCCTTTTATAAGGCCTCTTTACTACTTGATTTTCCCGCTGGAAATGGTTGGGCAAATCGCATTTTTTTCCTTGTGAAGAATTTTAACGTGAATTTTTTAAAATTTTTCATATCTGAAAAATCACATATGAATTTTTTGTTTTTGCTCACTCCTCATGAGCGAGGAAATCCAAAATATTTTTTTTCCTCACCCTCATGAGGATGAATTTCTCATGAATGAGCGAGCGTTTCGGTACTCTGGTCAAAATACAATGTTCAGCTTGTTTTGCAGTACATAAAAAGTGTTTTGTTAGTTATAAAAAATTTAAATTTCTACTCTGCCAAATTTGACTTCATGATTGCTGTCATCTGTAAAAAATACTTTGCTCCAAAACTTGATGAAAGCAAGTTGTACAATAAAGTATCTATAGTAAAGCGTGGTAGGGTTGGTTGTTGAAATACATCCTACAACAGCAGGATCAGCCCGTAGTTAATCCAACTAAAAAACATAAGCAGCAGGCACTCTCTGAAGAAAATTATGCAGCAAGAGTGGTCAAAAATTTCTACTGACCAAGAGACTAGAAGCCGTCCAAAAAGCGAAAAGAAATCAAGCAAAGTCTTAGCCATTAAACTATTCTTAGTAGATATTTTAAAGCTGTAAATAATTTTTTTTTGACGCGTTAATAACGGAGTATATTTATTTTTTATTGTACTGTTTTTATTGTTTCTGAAGTACGCAAAATTTTTTATTTTAAATTGTTTTGTAAATGACAATAAACTTCTAAAAATGTAAGTTCTTTTTTATTAAAATAACAATTTTTATCAGGGCTGTGGAGTCGGGGTTGAAGAGTCGGCGTTGAGGTTTTTGTCCCGGAGTCGGAGTCGTAGTCGTAGTACCCACAAAAACTCGCGACTCCGACTCCAAAATTTTTCGGCATAAAAAATTTAAAAAATGTTTTAGTTTCTTCCAAAATAAAAATTCTTCGAAATTGGCGATTTATTTCAAATATCGATTTGAAATATTTACAGAATCATTTTCTTGCTAGTTAACCATTTAAAAGATACTGCGTTAAAAACAAGTTAGAGTGCCATATTCGGCTGTGCCAAATCAATGATACCCTCCACCGACACACAGTGGCTGAAAATCGTCTTTCATTGGCCAAAATTCTGTTACTTTTGAACCGAAGGAGATATTTTAGTGAAATTTTTTTTAATCGACAGATAGATTCTAAACTTTTCGCCACTTTCAATTTCATTAAAATCGGTTGAATAGTTATTGGGAAATTTAAGGGCAAAGTGGAACTTTATATTTTTTTAACTTTAGCGTGAAATATGGTTTTTTTTATTTTGTTTTAATTATTTAAAAATGTTATATTTGGATTTAAATAATAATCATTAACATTTTTTGTAATAATGGGACACTCAAAAAAATTTAATGTTTACACTAAAAAAAAATTTTAACATTAAAAAAAAAATAGTAAAATCAACTGCAAATTTTGCTATTATTACTGAAAAATTAACAATTTTTTGCTTTCAAATTTGTTTACACTTAAAAAAACTTTAGAAATATTATCTAAAATCTTGATATAACTAGAGAGGAATCTATTATTTTTTGCTGTAAAATTTGTTAATATGAGTAAAATAAATCCGCTGAATTCTGATTTTTTTTTTAAATTTTGATACGAAAATATACGTATTTGTTTTTTGAATATTTCTTATTTATTAAAACATTTCATACATATGTGGATAAAAAAAACCTTTTAAAATAAAAAAGCAGCAATAGATTTTAATAGCTTTTGTAACAATGTGAGGTTCTGTTTATTATTATTTTTACTGATACAATGTCTGTCTTAGATCTAATAAATTATAATTATTGTTCTTTTAATTGAAAGATTGATTGCAAATATTCCATATTTTGTTCCGTGTTATTTCTGTTCTTTATCTATTTCTTCATCTAAATCCCGATGTTCCGCTTTCCATTGATTTCGAATACTGGATATGAACGGATCTGACGTTGCCAATAAAAAATTAAATAGATCTTCATTTGTGGAATTTCGTGATAGTATTGTGCTCTCTATAAAATCTGTAATCCTTTTTCCTGAGCTTCCTCTGATAAATCTTCAAGTGGCACCAACTGATATTTAATGACATCTTATCCATGATAAAGGATTTTGTGAACTGTAGCAGACATATTTCTCCATGGGTAGTTGGTTGTATATATTTTTGCAGTTTCCTTAGCAAAATCTCCAAATTTTCTAGAGTCAATTTCTTCATTGCACGCAAGTACTTCTAGGATTATTTTAAATCTAAAAATGAGGTTAAAATCAAAACCTGTTTTTTCACATGCTGTTTCTGGATCTGAAAAGAATCTTCTTGCGGTATTGCCATAATTTGTATTGCCTGACCCTTGTTTTGATGATCTATAATCAACCCAAATTTGCGATATTCATCTTGAACATGTTTCCTTTTTGAACTTCTTAACTCCTAGTTGGTTTCGTTGTTTCTTATTGATCCTGAAGATCCGGAATCCAAATCATAACTGATTTTTAGTATGTGTTCCACAAGTCGCATTCTTGCATGTAGTGGTGATAATCCAAATTCATATGCATCAGTGTTATCGAATGATTTTGTCGGGACTTGGTTTAATTGGCTTGATGTTGCATGGCATATGATGCATCTGGATGTAGCTTTCGTGTTAGTTAAAGCTTGGCCTATTTTTCCATCTATCATTGTTAGCACTAATTGGTAGCTAACTTCAATTTGCTGTCCATCTAAATCTAATTGTAATGGCTGTAGTGTTGCAATTTGGGCATTGATATCACTAACTTTTTTGTTATGGCATCATGAGTTTCTTTTTTGAATTCAAATTTGATAGACCTGCAGTATTTCGTAGAAGATGGTGTCTTATTTTTCCAAATATCCTTTGTTTGCGTTGTACTAGTCGAAGGCTCTTATTCTTCCAAAATCTTTTTTAATCGCAATGGTACAAATGATACCATGAACATAACTGAGTCCGAAATATTTTCACATACTATTTGTTTGTATTGTTTTTTTTTTGTCCAGAAGAACCATCACATCCCCATTTACAAAAAAGAATTAACTTTGTGTTTCCATATTTCTTTAACTCATTTCCTTTTATTGATTGTAGCAAGCGTTCGGCTGTGTGATCAAGTAGAGATTGTAGTTGTACCTCTGCCAAAATTGGTGTGATTATAATAGTGTCCTTAATTGGCAAACAGTCCATTTTAGCAGCTGTTATGTGATGAAATGCTGGATACAGATTTGAGCCTTTTTCAATCGCACGCAATCTGAGCTGAATATATTGCTGTTTTGTTAATTTCAAATCTAGAAATAATGCTAATGTCTCCTCATTTGTGAATTGTTTTGCATCGCTCGGAGTTGGTATACTTTTAAGAATCCGTTTTGTTCTCAATGGACTAGCTTCAAGAACTTTTTCAATTATATCCACTTTTGTCAATTGTTTCTGTGATCGTAATTGATGTAGGAAAGTATCTTGAATATTTTCATATCTGAGTTCTTCATTGATATCCTTAAGCTTCCGCCTCTTACATCTATCGCTACAGTTGCCCAGCGATTTTTGTGGTCTCCCACGATTGTTTTGATTTGAAGTTTCTATCTATCTCTGCTGTAATCAACTTTCCTGTATCGCTGTTTTAAATTTTTGATAAAGAATGATAATTTATTTTCTAAGTCCAATTATATTTCAGTGATATAGGAATTTAAGTTTCCTTTTTTTCGAATGTAATTTTTAACATCTTCCTCGTTTTTTGTTTCTAAAATACTCTCCGGCCAATTCTTTATATCTGAAGCTCTCCATGGTTTTATGAAAAACATTGTTATTGCTCAGATATATTGTATCCACTGAGTTTGCATCCGAATGTTACTTGCTTTTAAACCTTTTCATACTTTTTTTCATACCAAATTCAGGTAGAATAAAAAGGATTCAAAAAACTTAAAATCCTTTTATTTATATGCTATAAAATACCTGACACAAATTTAACAACGCATTGCATAGTTATAGGGTCATAGAATATTATTAGAGTTATAAAAACAGATAAAATAAAAAGACCAAAAAAAAAAATTTAAAAATCCCTTCTAAGGTGGGATTCACAATATACCTGTTTAGCGTAAACGCGTGTTTAGGCTCTTCATTTAAGGATGAATCAGTGCAGCTATACGTTTTTCTGATTGTGCAACAATAATAAAATTGTTTATATGTACTACTTGTATTCTGTTCGATCACGATCAATATTCCCTATATCATAAAATTTTTTTGAAGGCAATAGCACATGATTTCTGTTACTTCTGCAAACATTTCTGCGGAATAAAAAAAAAATTTCAAACAATTTTTTTGGATTAATTTCATTAAAATTAAAAAAGTGTTATGCAGACGGGTCCAAACCGGTGCAAGAGTATATACAGGATTAAAGAAAACACTTTCACCTTTCCCTCAGTGGTTTTACCTTCTTAATCCCTTTTGATCCGCAAAAGTTCTATTCTACAAAAGTTTAAATTTGACAAAAATATAGTAGTTTAGAAAATGTGCCTTAACATCTCAAATATAAATAACACATATTACTTTCTTAAAGATAACAAGACTACCAACCTAGCAAAAAAGCTAGCAGGTCCCTGCGGGAAAGGGAACTAACACCAAACTTATCACGTGGCAGTTCTAAAGTGGTAGGGACCGGTTCTAGTTCTAACACTTTATATGAAGGGGACTTGTCACTTTAACATGGCGATGTCCTAGGAGGGGGTTAATTGGCACTTTTTTGACACTTTGTAACAGGTCACTGAAATAGTCTAAATGAACACATTCAATTTCGGTTAATATAGTACCTATCGCAGATATTGTCTACACTGAACAGGTCACTAAACCAACAAAGTGCACTAGTTCAATGTCGGTTGAAAAAATACCGGTCACAGGTATTATCCCAAGCGAACTGTCGCAGTATTGATATTTAAGACCTATCCATGAATAGTGCCAAATGAGCTGACTAAAGATTAACCTAAATAATTAATGTGTACGAACAATTTTTTTTTTTGTATTGAAATATTCAATTTTATTGTCATTTAAAATAATTAGAACATACAAAGTTATAAAATAATAAAATATGGGCAGAAAATTAAATTTGTTTTTGTTTGCAATTCATGTTTACATTTCAATTATATTCCTAGAAGTAGGTTATGTAAAAACAAGTTAAAATTAAAGGAACATTAATATTTGAATTCTAATAGATATCAGTGAGAGATATATATTAATACATTTTCATAGTACGAATAGTTTTATACAATATCAAAATGATTGACGTTAAGTTAAAATTAAAAAAATATTCATTAATATTTTTTAATACAAAAGAACAAGATATTACTATTTTTCTATACACTTATCTTTTAATATTTTCTTTAAATGACGTTTTTTAATGAGACTAATGGCCTTTCTAATGTTTCCCTCTATGTCATCTATTTCTGAGTTAGCTTTTACTGCTTCTGAAAATTATAAAAGAAATAAGTAACTTAATTTAAATTCATTTATAAAATAATTCAAATAATAATTATTTAAAAATTATATTAAGTAATTTTTAAATAATCATTATAAATATGAAAAAAAAAACAAAAAATCATAAATATAAACAGATAAGTTTATATGTCACTAAATAGTTAAGTTCAATAATTTATATACATATTTTAAATAGTTATTGAAAATTACCTTTAATTGAGTCGTGTAAGTTTATAAAATCCTTCAATCTTTTTTTCCCGTGAGTTCCATCTATATTGAATGCATATAAGAGCTTATCAGAAAATATTAAGCCAATATTTTTTACAATATTGTTTCTTATAAGGTTCTTAATTGTTTTCACCTGAAAAAATAGAAAATTTTATTAAAAATAGTGAAAAAATATTTTATAAAATTTCCATTAGATATTTTAAATTGTAACTTACATATAAATGTTTATTGTCTTCATTGATTTGGTTTTCTATTTCATTTAAATTTTCCACCGAATTTATTGGAAATAATTTTGTTAACATATTTGATGTTTCTTCTTGCTTTATCAATAATTTTGTAAGGACATTTTGGCCTGCTAATGCTTCCATAATTTGTTTGTTTTGATCTTTCAATATTTCTGATATACAAGATATTAGATTAAAATAATAATTAGTTTTAAAATATATATAAATCTTAAAATACAAATTTGTATTACCTGTTTGTTGTTTGAACATGTCATTGATATGTGTTTTTAATTCCATGCAATCTTGGCAGGGTTTTTTCACAGAATCTTCGGATTCGCTGGGTATTTGCCGACTTCGTTTCATCATCTGAATTTAAAAATAAAATCAATTAAAATGAACCATGTAATATTGGAATTAACAAAAATTTATTTTGGTAGGGAAAAGACAGCATTTTATTTTCTATTTCTTCGAGGAGAAATTCTTCTTCTTGCGATGAAATGCCCTCTACCAAAAAAATGTCTAAATCCATAGAATCTATTGGTTTCTTGAAAAAACTGAATTTATTTAAAAATCTGTTTCCAAATACAACATTCTTTTCACTGTTGAAACCTTTTATTTTAAAAGGAATGTTCGATTTCAAATAACATATATTATTAGGACTTTTAGGATTTAACACATAATCGTTTTTAAAATAATTTAGAAATTTATTTTTTTTTAAGCCCTTATCTATTTTTTCCGCTATTCTTTTCTCATTCTTGACTTTATTTAATATTTGCTGTAGTATTTTATTAGGTTGCTTAACATATTTCTTTAAAACTTGTAAATAATTTTCGAAGTCATATGCAGAAAAATTTGTTAGAATACCAAACTCTTTTACACTATCACTTAAATGTAGTATATTGTGAACGTTATGGGAAATTGAATTATCTCCAAATACAAATGAAAATTTTTTAACAAATTCATTTAACAGTTTTTGAGCCACTTTAATATTATGTTGCAAATTTTTTTGGGAAGACAACAACCTACAAGCACAATGTAGCAAGAGATACTCATAATAAACCTCATTAGGTATTTTTTCTTTAAAAATAAGTACTCCAGTGTACAATAATATTTGACGGAATTCTGTTGCTTTGAAGTTTAAAACTTCGTCCAAACTCCTAGGGTAACGAACGAATTCCTTCGGAATAAATGAATGAAGTGATTCTAAATGGATCGATATATTATCAATTTGATTTTTTGAAATTTTAAAATTCAGTTTATTATGAATCATTCTCAATATCATTTTTCTCATTATACCTAAGTCCACAAGGTGCATACTATCTAATGGCACTTGACTTATCATGTTAACTCCTATATTTTCTAATGGGGTTTTTTGAGAAAGAAATATTTTTTTATGATGGGTGGGATATTTTCTTTCATCAAAATATTTATCGGATATTAATGCACTGGACTCAGTGGAATAAGTGAGTGACTTGTTAATTTTCCTTGCCACTTGAATGCATTTAGTGCATCCATGGGAAGATGTATGACCATAAATTCCACAAATAAAGGCTTTGGCCGGCGAGTCACAAACTATGGCCCGTATTTTAAGTTTTATTAACTTTTTTCCAAACATCATGCCGTTTTCAATTATATTATTCATTTCGAAAATAAATTCAGATAAAAACTCTGTTATATCGTTTGGTTTATTTTTGCCAACATAAATACCAATCGGAATTATTGAAATGTTTTTAATATTAACAACACGGAACAATATAGGCCATAATTGTGTTCTCGAGCTTTTGAAAAGAGGCAAACCGTCTATATTCATATCGACTATTATTTCTTTATAATCTGAAAGTGCACTAGCAATTGATTCTAATTGTTTCCGAATACCGAAATGTGAATAAACACCAGGAAAGACCTGTTTTATCAAAGCCTTTTCCTTGTTTGGTAAAAGGGTTGTCATGCTAAAAGGTACATCTAAATGTTCTTCTTTAAGTATGGCCAATAGTTCTTCAACTGCCTTCCTACTTGGTCTATTTCTAATAATCCATTCTTTCAATTTTTCTCTTAGAGGCTTTCTAAATTCTATTTCTACACTTTCAAATGGTGTCGCATATGCTCCAGAATCTGATGCAATATTACAATTATTTTCCGCATTAATCTCTATAGTTTGTTTTTCTACATTAATTAAATTGTTGACAAATTCACTTTTTTTCTGAGCAATTAATCTTCTTATATGTCTTTTACTTATACCTCTTTGACTCATTTTACTTACCTTTTACAAACTATGAATGTTTTTTCAACGGGATTTTATTTAAAATTTACACACTTGTTTTCACTAATAGAACATAAAACAGACTGCGAAAATATATATGATCCTACATATGTTTTTGCGTGTGTAAAAAAGGGTGACTTTGCAACGTACACTAGTCCCTTCTTCTTTTTTACAAAATATTGGCAAATACACATTAATACTGCAAATAAACACAACATAAAAATTTGCTTTTATTACGCACACAAAGTAGCAAGTGTAATTTTGTGTTTACAGTTTCTAATGCTCTCATTATAATGAGAACAAGAGAGTAATTTGCAAATAAAAAGACTTTTTTTTATATTTCCAAAATAAAAAAAACCAGTTTGGGAAAAACAATACACTTGTGTTGTTTCTATTTGAAGAAAAATAACGGCACTTATGATATTTGAGTGCATAAAGAAAAATATTATTTTATTAGTAATCTTAACAGTATTTTGACAATAATTTAATCAGAGTCATTTATAATTTATATTGACGAATAATGAAATGAAACCATTTAGATTTACAAAAATAAACATGCGTGAAAAAATAAACTAAAACAAACCTTTGGGACAGGTCCTGTGATATATGAAAAGAGAATATGTATAAAACTAGTTAAAATATGACACAAATTTTAAATTTTTTTAATCATTTCAATAAAAATCATTTTGATTATATTCGGTGACCAGTCTTTTAATATCCAAAACAGAATAGGTTCATTTGACTTCACTATGTGACGCATCATAAGGAGCCAAAAATATGTCAGTTAACCAGCTTATAGGCTAACACCATGTTAATATGATCCCCTTCATAAACTATATATACGAGTAATATAATAAGATATAACCAGCCATTACCCGCACAAAATCCAGTACATGACTAGTTTTGTGTCAACTACCTTTCCTCTAGAGTAACTACACTTTAAATACATTATCACCAGTTAAGTGATGTGTCTTGTTTTCACCTATCACAATTCGTTCCTTTTTAGTAAAATATTGTGTTAACTGGTCACCGGATAAGTACTTTAAGAACAATTGACACAAATTTCCCGCAGGGGTCATTATCGAAGATAGCTTTTGAGCAATGATAATTTCTTTCGGATTAAATATAAAAAAATCACTTTTTTCTGAATTAAAAAAAAAAGTTGTGTTTAACCACAATGACACAACCTCAATTACCAATATTTTGACCTAATTTTTTGGCTGCCTTAGTTTTAATATGTTAACTATTAAATAAAATTAAAATTTTGGAAGTCGGTGACACACAAAAATTGGAGTTTTAGCCAATGAAATAAAATTTTCAGCCACTGTGCGACAGTTAGAATATATGAGAGCTACTTATATAAATTATTAATTAATCTTTATAAAAACGGACGTCAGTATAAAAATTGGTTCCGGTTTAAACAAATTTGACTACAATCAGACTGTGCTATGCTTTTGTTTCTAGCAATTTGAACTAACTTGAATAAAATATCATGAATCGTAACATTTTATGCCGCATTAAAATGATGTTCAGGAAGGGAATTTATATTAGACCCATAGTAAATTATGGACTAATCGTCACGAAATCCTGTAGAGTGATTTCTGTTTTTAAAAATCTATATGGAATAAAGTTCAATACAGTAGTGAATAAATAAAATAAAATTGAATAAAATAAATTTGAATAAAATAAAATATGCCTAAAAGTAAAGCTCGTCGTAGTTTAGCAATTAAAAAAATAATGCTTTCTAATCATTGTAAGATGAGATCAAAGAGGAATCCGATGATTTTATGGAGTGCGATAAGTGTGGGAAAAATTTTCATTTCCAATGCACTAAATTCAGTTGAGAGTTTATTGGAAAATGAAAAAGAAACGTTTAACTGTCATTTTTGTAATGAAGCAGATGGAGAAATAAGAAAAGAACTAAATACAATTAAAACTGAACTGAGAAAACTAGAGAAGTTAGAAAAGTTGGATCAGCTGACTGAATCGATAAACTTCATGTCAGCAAAGTTGTTGAAGTATTTAACGATGTTGCAGAAAATAAGAAGAAGATAGCTGAAGTACAAAAAGAAAATAAAAAATTGAAAACAGAAATAAAAACATTAAAAACATCTGTGAAAATTCTTAATGACTATCGAATTCAAAATGATTGTGTCATAAGAGGATTAAAAATTGATGCGAAAGAGAATGCTATGGATGCTGTAGTTAATATGTCAAAAAATGTTGGTGTTGTTTTGGAACCAAATGCTGTTAATGCTGCGTATTTTCTTAGAACTAAGAAAGAATCTGAGGATGGGAAAAAACTATTGTGGTTAAATTTGCATCCAAGTTTCATAAGGAACGACTGATGGCTTCCAAATCTAAATTGAAGGGAAATGAAAGCACAATTGAGGTGTTTGTGAATGATTTTCATAGCAAGGAAACTATGAACCTATTTTATTATGCTAAATCATTAAAAATAATTGGGTATCAACATATTTATGTAAGGAATGGTAGAGTCTATTGTAGAAAAAGTGATATTGCAAAACAACAGCTTATCAGAGATGAAGATGATGTTTATAATATGTTATAAGAAGCAACAACAAATAAACACTGGGAGAGAAGGTCGTTGATTAATAGGAGAAGAATTGATGATGCAAATTCAAGTGATGATGGTGCTGCTTACGTGTCCCCCTAAAAAAGGAATATATATATTTTTAAATTGTTTAATTTTTTATAATTTGCTATTTTTTTCATGATTAATAATCAATATTTTCAACAATTTGCAAATTTTAAAATTTATATTAACAATTTGAGTTCGAGTTTTCTTAATTTTATAAGTATAAATATCAGAAGCGTTTCATCTGTTGATAAATATAATAAATTTAAATCGTTGATAGCAGGTTTTCCTAAGTTATCGGATATAATTGCAGTCCAGGAAACTTGGTTTCAAAAGGATATTACGCAAATTTACAAACTTCCAGGATTTAATAATATACATTTAATTTAATAACACGACCTGTTAGTAAAACATGTATTGATCTTGTTTTTAGCAATTTTTCTGAGGAAATATATGTTGATTAAGTTGAATGTAATTTATCAGACCACAATAAAATTTTCTGTAAATTTAAGAAAGAAATAATTAAAAATGAATATGTAGAAAGCAAAAAGAAACACTCCGACTATGCAAAGGCTAAAGAATACTTACAAAATAATTTACCAGCTGACTACTCTTTATTTAATGCATCGGAATTAACTAATGTTTTAATACATTGTATGAAAGTTGCTATAAAAAATTCAACTGTAGTAACAAAGTGTAAAAAACAGTTACGATTTGACCTAACTCCACGGGTGAATAAAAATCTTCAGGATTTAATTTTATTTAAAGAAAGATTTTTAAAAAAAAAGACGTAAATCGAATTGGAGGATATTTTAAAGCGAATCAGTAAAGTTATAAAAATTTCTACGAACAAGTGTAGAGATGATTATTACACTGGAAGTTTAATAAAGGCAGGAAATGATCCGAAGAAATCGTGGAAATTTATTAATGAAAATCTTGGTCGTTCAAAAACTAACGATATTAACCTTAATGATTCTCAAGGGCGATCAAGAAAAAGTTAACTGCTTGAATGATTATTTTATTACGAGCGTGGCAAATCTTAAGAGGGAAATTGAAATTTATCCTGGCGAAATGTTTAATTCGTTAAGGACCCTTTCTCAGTCACCCCATCGTTTTGAACTTCTAAATGTAAATGATAATGATATTGCTGAAATAATATTAAATTTGAAGGTTAATAAAAGTCCAGGCTTTGACGGTATTTCGCCCAAATTTGTAAAAGAGTGTAGAATGAAATAATTCCAATCTTAACAGATATTTTTAATAAAATGGTGGATAATTCAGTGTACCCCGACATTTTAAAAGTGCACAAAATAATACCAGTTCCAAAAAAGGCAATTGCTACAAATTTAGATAAATATAGACCTATTGCCGTTCTTTCTACGATTGATAAAATTTTTGAGAAGATACTTTATGATAAGCTTTTGTTATATTTACCTTGAAGAAAATAATTTATTATACAATCATCAATTTGGATTTCGTAAGGGATGTAGTACTGAAGATGCTGTGCTTAATGTTGTAAAGTTTATTTGTAGTGGGCTTGATGAAGGTTTTAGCTGTGTTGCTGGAATATTTTTTGATTTTACCAAAGCTTTTGATTTTTTAGTAGATCATGAAATAATGTTACAAAAATTGATGAAATACGGTATTAAAGGACGTGAAGTTTTATTGTTTAAAAACTATTTCTTAAATGGGAAAGAATATGTGAATATAAATAACACCGACAGTTTTATTTCTTCTGTTGATTATGGTATGATTCAGGGTAGTGGTTTGGGTCCTTTATTGTTTTTACTGTATTTGAATGATCTAAAAAATCTGAATTTAGATGGGCAATTATTTATGTTTGCGGATGATGTGTGCTTGTTTTACCCATACAAGTATGATTTATCACTTAAAACAAAAATTGAAAGAGATGCATCGTTAATAACTGAATTTGCACGATTAAATCGTTTAGTTCTTAACCATAACAAGACCAAATTGTTACGTTTTCGACCACATGCTTTAAGTATAAATAGTAACTTTAACGTGTTTATTGATGGGAAAGCTGTTTATGAAAACCATATTGTAAAGTGTTTCGGAATTACGTTGCAAAGTAACTTGTCATGGGATTTACATATGCATGATTTGAAAAAGAAAATAAGCAAAACAATTTTACCAATCTATGGAATGCATGAGTATCAAGTTTTAATATTTGTTTTTAAGTGCATTAAACATATTGGTCACCAAAGCTTAACATTTTCTCAACAACAATTTATTTTAACACCCGAAATAGAACAAATTTAATGATTCCTAGATGTAGATTAGAAACAACGAAGCAACGTATTGATTACGTAGGTGCTATAAAATTTAATAATTTACCTGTGGATTTGAAATAGATTAATCGAGTTTCGTTATTTAAATCATCTTGCAAACAACATTTATACAACAACTTTGAAGCGCTTTTGTAGAAAATGTTCTTTAAAATGTTCAGAAAATGTTATAATTATTAAAATTTCATTATCGTTAACTTAAGGTAGATATTTTATTTGTACTTTTAACAATTAATTATTATGCCAACTTGCCTCAATAATGCCTTTAGGGCGCTGTGGCCGAAATTAAAATGTATCAATATCTCTTGTAAAAATAAAGTTTTTCTATATATTTATAAAAAAAAAAAAATTTGTTTCAACGTTAAACGTGCTTTTCAGAAGGCTGCTTAATATAGAACCTAAGATAAATATGGGCCGATAATCAGAAAATTGCATGATATTATTTCTGGCGATATGAACCAAAACTGGACAAAGTTTTACCACAATATCTTTGTCTGCTATGGCTTTAGGCATATTTAAATAATTTCCCAGAGTGAGCATAATACTCGTATTGGACATTATATGGTAAATTATGGACCGAATTTCACGAAATTTTATAGTCTGATTTATTGTCCTTTAAATCTTTGACGTTCCAAATTGTATTACAATAGCATTATCTTTGGAAAAAGTTTCCTGACGAGCTGGCCTAAGCAACCAGCGAAATTTTTTTTTTTTTTTTTTTTCTCAGTATTTATTTATTGAATCTTCATATACTAAATATGAACTAACAATAATTAATCAAATCTTAACCTAATATTTGATTTATGTCCTGCCAGTGCCAGACAAAAAAGATTTCGTCATCACGGTTTCTGTTCACATATGTAGGTGTTTACCGCTCATCTGATTGGGTGAGTGCTGCAGTGTCTCTTCTTCTTAATCGAGTGTGGCCGCCATAATTTAAAATATTTCGTGCTAATGGGTTTGGGTGCAGTTCCAGCCTTTTTAAATATTTTACTGCATATTTCGTTATCATAGTTTTTACTAATGGCACATTGAGATCCTTGTGGATATTTGAGTTTTTGACGTACCAGGGGGCGGCTGTGATTATTCGAAGAAGTTTATTTTGGCGCCTTTGAATTTTTTCGATGTTAGAAGCCGAGGCAGTGCCCCATAACTGAATACCGTAGCCCCAAATTGGCTTTAAGATAGAGTTGTAAAGTAGAAGTTTGCAATCGAGGCTGAGAACAGAATTTCTTCCAATAAGCCAATTTATTTGAATTGCTTTTAGTTTCATTTGAGTTAATTTAGCTTCTATATGCCATTTCCACGTTAAACGCCGATCTAGATGTATACCGAGGTATTTTACATGCGAGTGTTGGGGTATTATTTGATTATTGATTTTAATAGGGGGGCATGTTTCCCGACGCAATGTGAATGTTATATGTGCGCATTTTTGCTCATTGATCTTTATTCTCCATTGTTTTAACCACCTTTCCAGTTCAAATATGTGATCCTGTAAGTAACGAGATGCTTCTTGACAATTTGCGTGTACGCTTAGAAAAGCTGTATCGTCCGCAAATGTTGAGGTATGGGTGTAGCTGTTTGTTGGCAAGTCCGATGTATAAATTAAGTATAATAGAGGGCCCAGGATGCTGCCTTGTGGAACTCCGGCGTTAATTGGCTGAGGAGAACTTAAAAAATCGCCTTCTTTAATAATAAAATGACGCCCGACTAAGTAGCTTTCTAACAGCTTGTGTATGTTTGCTGGTAAGTTTTGCTGCAACTTCAGTAGTAACCCTTTATGCCAGACTTTATCAAAAGCTTGAGACACATCGATGAAGAGTGCAGAGCAATATTTTTTTTCTTCAAATGCTTTTCTTATGACATTTACTATTCGATGAGTTTGTTCAATTGTGCTGTGTTTTCTTCTAAAACCGAATTGATGATTGGGAATACATCTGTTTTCATTTAAAATCGGCGTTAATTTTGACACTAGTAGTTTCTCAAATAGCTTTGATATATTAGACAATAGGCTTATAGGTCTATATGACTCAACTTTTGTGGGATCCTTTCCTGGTTTAGGTATCATGGTAACTAAAGATACTTTCCACTCTTGTGGGTAGTATTCGAGGCGTAAAATAGCATTAAAAATTAGTAGAATAATTTTCTTTGCTATGCGGGGTAGCTCCAAAAGCATTTTGTTACTGATGTTATCAAAACCAGGGGCTTTCTTGGGGTTTAAATCATGAATAGCCTTTTCGATTTCTCTTATCTCAAATCTTAGTGGAACAGCTGATCTAACAACAACAGGTGGTAACTCGACCGCAGTATCGAAAGATGTATGAGGGGTAAATACGGTTTTCAAATGATTAACAAAAATATTTCCTTTTTCTATATCATTATCGTGCCCAACTTCCATTTAAGTTTCTTAATGGCGGTTTAGTGATAACTGGTCTTTTTAGATTTCTAGCTGCACGCCATAATGAGTAGTCAGATTGAGGAGTTGCATCAAGTTCCTTAAGATATTTTTCCAGAGAAGCCGTTTTTTGAGACTGCAGTAAGATTCTTAGCCTTTTTGTGCACTCTTTTAGTAAATTTTTAAGTTGAGGGGATCTGTGCAATTGCCACTCCCTTCGAGCTCTCCTTTTTTCAGTCAAGAGACGCTCGACATCTGTAGAATATATTTTACTATTTTTGATGTTTTTGCGGGCTATGCTAGAATGTTGAACAGCTAGTTTGAGATAATTGTCAAAATTTACAATAGAAAGATTCACATTCTCCGGTGTTCTAAGCGGAATATTTTCAGTGCAGTGGGTACTGAGATATTTTTTATATTTTAACCAATTTATTTGTGTTGCTGACGTCACTAAGTATCCACCAGCGAAATGCGCATAGAAACTAGCTTTCCCACAACAATAAATTTCAGTGTTTTAATCATAAATAAAGAATGGGAGTTTAGCACGTCATTAATAAATGAATTAATTAAGCATTATTTATTAGTTTTTCAACTTACTAAACTGTTGGGGCATATGGCAAATTAGGAACGAATATTAACAGTATGATTTTTAGTCCTATAAAACTGTCACCTACCAAAGTTTGTTATGATAGCATTATGTGTTACGGTTTTAGGCCGATCTTCACCAAATTTTGCAGTTTGATTTCTAGTCCTTTATTTTTTCAGTTACAAGAAAATTCAATATATAATTTTGATTTAATTAATATTTTAGTTGTATTGAAATAAATTTTTAATTAAAACATTATTTAAATAACAAAAAATCTTAATTCATTTTTTCGTTTAATATAAAATAATTTAAACTTGTAGAATTGTTGTTGAGAATTGTCAAAACCTGAGCTATATTTAATTAAAACAATTAACACATTGTTTGAAACGACAAAGTTTTTTAATAATTGTTATACCCCTCACCGAAGGTAAAAGGGTATATATAACTTTGTTATGCCGTTTGTAATTTCTACAATATTAATCTTAGACCCTATAAAGTATATATATATGCTGGCTCCTTATTAGAAGGGAAGTTCAAATCCGGTTGTCCGTCCGTCTGTTGAAATGAGTTTTCCGAAGAGCCAAGATATGATGGGGACTTGGTTGGTATATATTTATGTCAGATATTCTCTTACAATTTTGCTATTGAATTTCAGCTAGATCGGTCTATATATTGCTAACAAATAATCAAAAAAACCACAACTACCTCTAATTTTTCTCATATATCCCATGTTTTGCTGTTGTTATTGTCTTTCTTTTTATTGTATATCTGGAGAACGGCAAAAGGCATGGGTTTCAAATTTGGTACAAACATCTTGGTTATCATTACACCAACTCGCTAAAAAATGGGTGTGGCACTTCACATACCAAGACATTATACATTTCTGTATAACTGGAGAACGAAACGAGCTATAAGGTACAAACACATCGGTTATCAATACAAAGCATCCCACAAAATATGGGCGGGATTGGAAAAGTGGGCGTGGTAACTCCCGCACAAAGACATTATTGAAAATACTCAAAAAATGGTTAAGAAAGCATCCAAATTTTAAATTTTAGGGCTATAGTATGACCTATGGGCACGTTTTATATATCAATATCGGAAATTAGCAGAATATCAGCCATGGCTGTGGGAAAAATCGCCAAAAGAAAAATGGCCCAAAAAAAGATATGAAAAATCGCCCAAAAAAATTCCATGTAAAATTGGGCCTAAATTCATATGAAAAGTGACGTAAAATTTTTGGGCTATTTTTCGTTATTTTTGGGTGATTTTTGGTTTTTTAAATTTGTTTTCAAAAATGTTGTATGAAAAATGGCCCATTTTTTGATTTTCTCCTCTATGGTATATCAAACACCGGCTTCGCTTACTAAAGCTTCTCTACACAGCCGGCCTTCGGCCGGGCGCAAGGATTTTCTCCTCTATGGTATAACAAATACCGGCTTCGCTAACTAAAGCTTCTCTGCACAGCCGGCCTTTGGCCGGGCGCAAGGATTTTCTCCTCTATGGTATAACAAACACCGGCTTCACGTTATAACATGCCACCGGGAAAAAATTCGTTTTTGCTTTTTGGGTCATTTTTCATTTTTTTTTGGGCCCTTTTTCGTTTCTTTTGGGCAAAATTTCATATATAACTTTTTGGGTCATTTTTCATGTTCTGTTGGGCGATTCTTCATTTGGGCGATTTTTCATTTCTTTTTTTGGGCCATTTTTCTTTGGGCGATTTTTCCCACAGCCATCAGCCATGTCACAGAGTACAATTCCGTTTGGAATCGGAATTCATTCCGTATGTTGGTGCTTCAGAAAATTACGAAAAAAAACTTTTTGGAATGAAACCATTTTTGTTTTCATGAACGGAATGGGAGTTTTCTGTATCCTAAAGGCCAAAAAACTATCAAAATATCTACAGTGACTTTCTGAGGTATCGCGGGTGAGACTCGGCAATTTGGTGAAATATCTCAACGCATTGAGCTGGCTTTATCCACCTTAGTATTGTCCTCGATCACGCTTGATCCGGGATTCCTATTCTTGACGAGTTGTGTGGTGTCAAAAGGAGTCACTGTCGACAGTACTTGCTGCACGCCTAAGTGTGGGCGTGCTGCCACGTTAACCAACCAACATGATAAATAATGTTTGTTACATCATTAATCGCAGAAAAACGTCAAAAATTAAAAAAAAAATGCAAAAGTTTTGAAAAAGCAAAATGTGAAACCTCCAAAAATTCTTCAAAACTATTTCACAGTGGCAACCTGCTAGCAAATCCTATTAAAAGCAAGCACGAATCCTGAAAATTGGTTTATTTATTATGGAGTAGGTCAAACATAAATTTTTTATACAGACAAATTGTCCGTCTGATTTCCAAAATTTTTTGTAAGTACAATCTGTTGACACGCCCTGTTAAAAGGCAAAAACAAATCGGTTCAGAAATACAACCGAATTGAAATCCTCCTTCTTTTTTGAAGTATAATAATAACAAATACATATATTTAAAATAATAACAAATTGTAATAGATAATTTTTTCATTTTGAATAACTAATTCTTTTGTCAGGTGATCCACTACCGGCTCCTTTTTGCTGAACCGCCGCCGCACAGTGGCGCCTTTAGACTTTTTCGTTGCAAAAATCATAACTGTTGAAATAATTAAGATATTTTTAAGAATTAATAAGATATTGAAAGAGGCTTCAAAATACTGCTAGAAGTACAGGGAGCTCCAAAAATTGCAGTCAAAGTATGATAATATTTCCGGTATAAATTTAACATTTTGATTTTATATAAATTTGTTACTTGTATCGCTAATACACATTTTTTTATACTTTTAATACTTAAATCAAAGTGAATTTATATTATACAACTGGTTTAACCTGGTGTGCTTTGCAATACATATTATTTAAATCCAAAAGTCTAGAAAATAATACCACTCTAATATAACATGTTAAACTAACATAAAATTTTTTATTTATATTGGGAATTATTTCTTTTCATAAGCAACTTTATTATATTCAACATTTTTTATTTTTTCTTCGAATGTATTCTATGAGTTTAATTTATGTATGTATTATTTTGTTTAATTTAGTTATGTATTTTATAAAGCTTTTTGTAATAGTTTTATTCCTTAAATTTTTAGGAATGACATTATACACTACCAGACTATTAACTTGTATCTTCTTGTTACATCTTACATTTTAACGTAAAGCTAAGGTCGAGCTCGAGAAAACTTTTTATTTTTGAATATTTAATAAAAAAAAAAAGGACGAAGAAATAATTTTTAATTTAATTTTTTATTTATATTATACAAACATATTTGGAAATATTTTTATTATAAATATGTTAATTCTATAGATATTAAGTTATTTGTATATTTTTTTTTAAATTAGATTAATTTTTTTTATTAGTCAGTTCTCTTTAAACTGGTCATTAACATTGGGAGCGTTATCTAATAGACTTAATATATCGGAGCTATAATTATGCTCTTCCAAGTCCATTTGAGATCTTACATGGTTTCGTGATGAAATTAGTGGGTTTTAAGAGGCCGCCAACATATTGAAAAGGTCCTCATTCTGTATAATCCTTGAAATCTTGCAAGTATTCGTGTTTCTAACTTTTTTTGCGGGGGCTTCTTCTGACAACTCTTCAATTGGTAAGCATTGCTATTCAATTAAATTTTTACCATGAGCGAAAATCTTATGAACCTCTTTCGGTTTCTTCTCGGGGTATATTTGAGCCAAGAGTTGGGCAGTTTTTGATGTATAATCAGCAAACTTTGGGCCATTTTCAGTTCTCTAGAGTTTATAATATTTAGAATAACTGCCAACCTTTTCTTAATATTATTGTCGACCGCAGTAATTCGGGCTGTTACTTCATAATTTTCAAAAAATGCTCTGGACATATTACCATCGTTAGTATTTCAATATCCCTGCTTTGGGCAGTCTAACTTCAGTTCGAGTTTCTTAATAAATTAATTTTGTATAATTTTTTTGGAACAGATAGTTTGTTTTTTGGTATTGCGTTCTTATCATAATATTCTCCTTCTCGCGGGATTGTATACGCTAGTAACTCCATGCACATAATTCTGGCATGTGATGGAGAAACTCCATTTTCATAGTTTTGCTCATCACTTGAATCAACAACATTTTGAAAGTCTTTCTGTGACTTTTTACAAATTGCACACTTTAAAGTTGACGAGGTATCTGTTATTATATTAAAGACTTTACCATCGATCAATGTAAGAAAAATTCATAATCAATCGAAACAGTTTTTCCATTCTTCATTTCAAGAACAAAAGGGTTTTAGTTCAGAAATTTGCTTTTTTATATCGTGTTCTGTAGATTTTATTATTTCTGAAGACTCCTTTGCATATTGAAAAAATATCGGACGGCAAAAATGAACTGATGATGATCGAGGCTTCTTCCAATGCTCTGAGATTTTCCTTCTCAGTCGTAAAGGAACTACAGAAGCCATAAACTTATTTGCATCAGTAATAGTTGTGTCATTTGTCGATATTGTTTGTTTGTAAGCACTTTGACCGGATGATCCATCACATCCCCACTTAGTTATCAATGTTAGCCTATTTTGAAATGATACTGCTTGATCTGTATGATTCATCAAGTCTAGCCTTTTTAACCTCTACTGATACTTCAGTAACCTTTACATTAGACGCACTGCTTCTTTTTTGGCAGATGTAACCTTTTTGTATCCAGGAAGAATATTCACATTATGATTCCTTAAAGAGCTACGTAAAATAGAACATATTTCCTTTGATAATCCCAAATCCATAAGCAACGCAAGGCTTCTTCTATGCTATACTTTGTGGGTAAAGCATTTAGAGGAGTTGGAATACTCTGTTCGATCCTCTGCATTCGAACTGGGCTTGCAAACACCACAGCTTTTATAATGTCGAACCTTGACTTATCTTTATCTTTTACATACTTAAGACATAATATTTCTGAAATATGCGATTTAGATATATGAATCTTTCGTGGCATTTTGAAGTTTACACTTTCTTACCTACTCAGAACACTCGATTATAATTTTTGCAGGGGTTCCTCTTTTGCTATCAGAGGATGTATGCGGTTCTTCGATGTTTTCAAAAGTTGTTACTGCATTTAGCCATTTTTTGTTAATTGTTAAGTAAACGAAGTGAATTCTGCTTTGAACATTCAGTTCGTGGTATCCTGGTAAATCGTGTAGTTTTCCCAAAATAGCCGATTTAAATACATATTCATTATCTGCGTTTCTGTATAAGGCAAACAACTCCGAATTTTTAAATGACATTATCGCACTTTTAAAAAAAATTCTATAAGTTATGCTACCGATCACCACGTTTACAAAGTAAAAACTTAACTGGCTGCTGCATAACTCAATTGCGGTTCAATTTAAACTACCTAATTTGAGCAAAAAAAAGTAACTAGCAGTTTATACTTAACTCAGTATAAAATAAGTTTCAAAATTACCTGCCTATTTTTATAATAGGTGTTTTTAAATTTAAATAGATTAAAAAAATTACAATAGTTATACCTACCTGTTTAGAAGAGCAAAATATTGTTTATTATTTAACGAAAAAAGATTGCTGCAGTAAAAAAATTTTGGAGAGCCTTTTTTGTTTCTTTTTACATTTTGAACACATCTTTGCTACACACTTTAAAACTGAGAAAAAAATTATTCTTCTTTTCGCTATGAGACTGTAACAGTCTTCTTCTTATTTCACCTAAAGCTACAACTTGTTGTGGCCAAACTAAGTAAAATTATTTGAAGTATTGTGTAGCAAATATGCTCCGAAAATATGGGCGAGACCATTTTTGGCCATTTTTAGATATGCTCTATTTTATTTGTAAAAATTACCTAAATATAGTGTATCTGAAAAACGGCTACTGCCGAAACAGTTCTGATGAACATTTTGTTACTTATTTTAATAAAAAATAAACACACCTTTACCAACAAAAAGTAGTGACACTTCAATTTTAAAGTGAATTTTTTTTTTGCAAAATCACCTTTTTTCTAAAATAAATGTTCGCCTTTGAGCAGCTCCACCACCTATAATTTTTATCGAATTATGGAAAACGTTTTTGAATTGTGATCAATAAGTAGCTCTTCATTCGATGTATTCATTCGTTTCATAAAATTTTGACACAACGAATGCTGACGAAGGCCGTAGCGGGCCAGAAAATGCATTACATTCTGCTGGTGTCTTCATTGCTATCCAACGGAAAGCTAAGGTAAAATGTAACAAGAAGATACAAGATAATAGTCTGGTAGTGTATAAAGTTATTCCTAAAAAAATAAATAAAAAAAAAAAAAAAAATTTAAGGAATAGAACTTTTACAAAAAGCTTTATAAAATACATAACTGAAATTTAACTCATAGAATAAATTCGAAAAAATAAAAAATGTGGAATATAATAAAGTTGCTTATGAAAAGAAATAATTCCCAATATCTATTTGTTACAATAGTTGAGTTAAATACATTCAATTTATAAAGTATCACTATCCAGTGTGACACAAAGATGCTGACGAAGGCCGTAACGGGCCAGAAAATACATTACATTCTGTTGGTGTCTAATAATTGTAAAAATTTTTCTTTACATACAATATACTTCATTGCTATCCAACGGAAAGCTAAGGTAAAATGTAACAAGAAGATACAAGATAATAGTCTGGTAGTGTATAAAGTTATTCCTAAAAAAAAAAAAAAAAATTTTAAGGAATAGAACTTTTACAAAAAGCTTTATAAAATACATAACTGAAATTTAACTCATAGAATAAATTCGAAAAAATAAAAAATGTTGTCAACCAATTTTGTATTTTTGTCACGGGTTTTAGGAAAAGGCGCTACTTTGCGCCGCCCAAAAATTTGCCTTCTGTTAAGACATGTCAGAAACAAAACACACAAACATGAAATATTTCTACCACAGGCAAATTTTATTTCACCACTATCTCAACCCAATTCGCTTCGCTACCCTCAATAAAATAAAATAAGCAATTTTTTCTAAAACAGAGATATCGTGCATTGTTTACCAAGCTATTAGTAAAAAATTTTGAATACTCTTACCGTAAACATGCACCAGTTACACAGAAATCTGTATAATATATATATTGGAGGTTCCCGACTATATCTACAATAAGAACCACTTTATTACAGATACATATTGTTCATTTATAACCAAGCTATTCGTACCAAATTTGTAAACTACCTACTAAGTGCCCGCTAGTATGGCTTTCGTAGAGGCCGTTCTACTGGAGACCTACTGGCCTTGTTATCGGAAAAATGGTGTCGTTCCATTCACCATTTTGGCGAAAGTAAGGTAATTTCTTTAGTTATTTCCAAGGCGTTTGACGGAGTCTGGCATGGTGCACTGTTGTCAAAACTTTTTGCATTTGGTGTCGGTGATCATTTCTATCGATTCTCAGAGATCGCACTATACGAGCTGTTGTAGATAGGGTTTCTTCAAACGAGTTCAAGATTCATTTGGGGGTGCCGCACGGCTCCGTTCTTTCTCCTACTCTATTTCTTATTTTTCTAAATGACCCTATCTTTTCTTTTGCAGATGACAGCAACCTTTGCCATTCGTATTCATTTAATTATAGACCAAGCGTATCCGATGTTGGTGCTATGAGGCAGAACATGTATTAGCCGAGACCTAGACAAAATCTCAGAATGGGGTAATGCGAATAGGGTCGAGTTTAATGCCCAAAAAAACCAATGTTGTGTGCTGACGCATAAACGCGCGACAGATCAAGGTGCCTCATCTGTATATTTGTTGGTATAATTATTGAATAATCAGAATCTCTTGATTTTCTGGCCATGAGGATACAATGTGACGTTTGAAACCGTGTAAGATATACTTCACTCCACCTGATCTCCTTACTATTTATACCACCTATATCCGATCGCGAATGAAATACAACTCTCACCGCGTGCAGGAGAGGGCGAAGGTTCTCATTGGTGACAATAGGGTATCCAATTCTATTGAGTCCCTTGAGCACCTTTGCAGTGTGGGTTGTATTTGCCTGTTTTATCGTTACTAAAATGTGATGTGTTCTGATGAAATTAGGGATCTGGTTCCCAAAACCCATACGTTTGTTCGTAATTTACGTTTTTCTCCCATCCTTTTGTGCATAACGCATTACAGGGAAAATTCGTTTTTGGGCCGGACTGCTCGTATGTGGAATAACCTTCCTGCTGAAGTCTTCCCTCTCACTTTCAACCTGAATAAATTCAAGTTGAATGTTCACAAACACGACTACCTCTTTCCTCCTTCCCATAACCTATTTTCCTAGTTCCAACACAATGCAATGCATGAATAGGGGTCATCCCCTGAGTGCTGGTCCTATAAAAAAAATAGCTTCTGCCGTTCTCTAGATAAAACGAAATCCAGTTTGCACCACGCCCACTTCTCCAATCCTGCACATGTTTTACAGATGCTGACTGTATATATATTAATAACCATTCTATTTGTACCAAATTAGGACAACATTACACTTACCTTTCTTCAGATATACGGAATTCTATTTTGTGCCACGCCAACTTTTCTAACTTTAGAAACTTTAGCTGTTACTATTCTCTAGATCTACAGAAATCTCTTTTGCCTTTGTATGTTAGGGCGATGTTGGGGTTGCCAGTCGTACTGTTTTTTTTCAGTACATGTATTGTTTTTTGTCTAAAGTACTGGTTTACGCATAACAAGGAAACCAGTACGCAAAAGTACTGATTTCTTCATTAATGTACTGTTTTTGTTCTGCTTTTTTAAAATAATTTTGTTCAACATATAAAATAGTTTGTCATATTGTCAAATTGTTTGCGATACAAATATTAATATGGATGTTCTTTTCGCTGTTACTATTCTCTAGATCTACAGAAATCTCTTTTGCCTTTGTATGTTAGGGCGATGTTGGGGTTGCCAGTCGTACTGTTTTTTTTCAGTACATGTATTGTTTTTTGTCTAAAGTACTGGTTTACGCATAACAAGGAAACCAGTACGCAAAAGTACTGATTTCTTCATTAATGTACTGTTTTTGTTCTGCTTTTTTAAAATAATTTTGTTCAACATATAAAATAGTTTGTCATATTGTCAAATTGTTTGCGATACAAATATTAATATGGATGTTCTTTTCGAAGAGAGAGTTCTTTACAACAAAGGTTTTTGCCTAGTCAGTACGAAAAGTGAAAATAGTAGAAGAAAAATGGCAAGAGTTTCTAAATGGTGGTGCGTTTACGGTTTTTAGAAAATGTGTAATATTATTTCTAATTCCACATTCAAGCGCTTTTACAAAATGAATCTTAAGTTGTTTTTAAAGTGGAGAAAATAAAGAGAAAAAAATCTCTTAATGTAAAATCTAGAAAGTGATTTGCTGATAAATGCAAACTTTGGTTATAATCGTAGTGAGTTCTTAGTGAAATTGGCTAGCAAAATCTTATAAAGGGTTTCTCGGATAAATTAGGCATTGGCGGCAAAACTAAAGACAAAGACAACAAAACACCTATTGCAACAATTAACTCAAAATAGCAAAATATTAACATTGGCCCTTTTAGTACGAAGCCCCAGTCATAATTAACTCAAATTTTGCTTTTCATAATATTAAGGTTTCTTTGTAAAATACTTAACCAAGTAGCTTACAAGAAATTAAAAATCGATGTTTAAACAAATTGTTGTGCTTAAGATTTTTGTTGTTCACTTTGTATTCTCGCTATAAATATATCCGGCATTAAATTATTGTTTGAAAAGTTTCAGTCTTTTTAATTAAATTTTTTAATACAATTGTATATCGGTACAAATTATAGAATGAACTCAAGTTGTTTTTAAAGATTTAAGCTTTTTATGTTATTAAAATGTAATTTTATATTTAAAAATTATATGTACTGATTTTTTTTCTCTTATATACTGATTTCTCTGATTTCAAAACTGGCAACCCTATACAATGATCACTTATCCACTCCTACCTTCGTTTTGACAGATGTCGTGTATTGATAACCCAGCTTTGTGTACAAAATTTGAACAATTTCTTTCTTACTGTTCTTTAGATATAAATAAATCTGTTTCATGCCACGCCCCCTTTTTCAATCCCGCCCAGATTTTGTCGGATGTTGTGTATTGCAAACCAAGATGTTTGTACCTAATTTGGAAGCTTTGGCTTGACGTTTTACAAATAAACTCTAACTATAATAGTTTCCCAGATATTCGAATTTTAATATTAAATTTATATGGGAGGTGCCACGCCCACTATTTTTAATGCACACGTTTCTTATCCAAAGTTCATAGAGATGTCAAGGTTGCTCTTGCTAAATTTTAGTGCTCTAATGGCCAATTTTCAGGAATGATATTAAAACACATTTATTTTTAAAATCGTTTTAAATACAAAATTCTTTTCTTCACTAAACACTTAAATGAAACTTAATTCACTGATGTGGTGGTATATTTAAATTCAACTTAAGTTTCCATTGTAATAACTTAGCAAGGTGACGTCAATATCACAACATCAACAGGCAAAGCAATAACAGTCAGCTGTTTTTTGAGTCCACCTTGTAAATAACTATTTTTTTATGATATTTTTTTGTATTTAGTAGTGAGTGCTACTATACTTTTGTCTAAATTAAATATCACTCTTCAAATAAAACTTAAAAAATCAATGTTTATTTAAATACGAATATTATATGAAAATTAATTTAATATAGATTTAAATAATAACCCGAAAATTTGACATAACTATTATCGTTTCCCAGATATACGAATTCAAGTATGTAATTCATATGGGGGGTGCCATGTCCACTATTACTATTGCATCCATTTCTTATTCAAATAATCATAAAGTTGTCAAAGTTGCTCTTGCAAAATTTGCAAAAATTGTTGTCGTTTCCCAGATATACGAATTTTAGTATTTCATTTATGTGGGAGATGCCACGCGTATTTTTTATCCAAATGTTCGTGTAGATGTTAAAGTTGACCGTACTAAATTTTAAGACTCTAGCTGTATAAGTTTTCGAGATAAACAGTTTGTAATACTTATTTTTTAATTGGAAGTGACACCTCGCTCGCTTCCACTTTCAAAACAATATACAGCCTATGTTTCCTTCCAGACATACAGCAAGACGCTTTGAAAATGTCAAGAAAATCGATCCACACGTTAGCAGTCTATAGATTTCAACCAGACATACAAACATACATTCATTTTTATATACATATATAGATATAAGATAGAACTTTGCTACCGTTTCACATACACCCTTATTCTGGAATATCGATTGAAATTAAAAAAAAAAATTTTAAAAAACCAGCCAATTGTAGGGGAATGTAAGAAAGATAAATTCACTGTTTATTGTTGTGGCTTTGTTGTACCTTTGATATTGTAACAAGTAAGACCTAAGTGTTTAAAATTCTTATTCACTTTATGGCGTTATTTTTATAATATTTTTAGCTTTTCTAAAGTCTTTGGAAAAGTTTCCTGACGAGCTGGCCTAAGCAACCAGCGAAATGCGCATAGAAACCAGCTTTCCCACAACAATAAATTTCAGTGTTTTTATCATAATTAAAAATTGAGAGTTTAGCACGTCATTCATAAATGAATTAATTAATAAGAAATTATTTTCTATTTGTGAATTTGCATGTGATGCTTGGAGCGAAATCTGGTTCTTTTATCATGCTTTCAACAAAAATAACTTCGCCACACTACAAAAATCATTGTCCGACTTTACAAAAGGAAATGAATGCTTTCTCAGACATTGGGTCAAAAAACCATCAGCTATTTAGGAAGTTCAGCGAAGCAATATCTGCGCAGAACGTGCAATTCAAATTGTTCAAAACATTTTGCTATTATGTAGTGCACTAATTTTGCAGTTTCAACTTACAGTTAGTGATAGTGCAAAATTATTGCAATCATTTTGTTGATGTTGGGTGATGAATTGAAAATTAGCAGCCTCACTAAACATGAGTGATAGTGGTGTTTAAAAAATTTTGCACTCAAAAAAATGTAGTTTGATTTAAAACAAGCAATCCGCAGCTTATTGCAACTTTTTGTTCTTCACTCATTTGAGTGCAAATAAAAATGTTGCACTAAATTTAAAATCAAAAACTTGTTCTTGTTCCTAGAAATATTTTGTTATTGACAAAATTTAGTTTTGTTTAATTGCTTTACTTATGCATATTATCACAAAAAACAAACATGCACAAACAAAATTAAATTTTTTTAAATTATGGTGAGAGTCTCTTTATATGCAGCTTTTTTGATTGTAAGTACAAATTTTAGCACTATTTGAATTAAGTGCAGATTTTATCCATTCAATCACCGTAAGTGATAGTGAAAAAATTTGCAATACCACTCAATTTTTTTAGTGCTAGTGAAAATAATTCCAATCATCACTAAAGCTGGTTAAAAATAGTGCAAACTAATTTTTTTGCAGTTTTATTTAGTGATAGTGCAATGCTGACTTAAATCAATATTTAGTGCAGTACCCCCACCTATGCCTTCGTGAAATTTAAAACTTATTTCATATATTAATTGAGTTTGATTTTTTTTAAATAAAAATATTTAAAAAAACTCTGTCCTTTTTTAGAAATCACGTTTGGTGCGAAACATTTTTGAGCCCAAATCGCCGCAAAAAGAGTTCGTCATTACTTGTTCAATATTTGCCACTATGTAGTGATATGAAAAAATTTTCGTAAAATTTATTTATATACCTAATGGGAACTGGTACTGGTGTCGGTGTTTATATTGCTGATATTGACGTAAAGAGGTCATTCAGACTGCCGGACGAGTGCAGTGTCTTCCAGGCTGAGGTCCGAGCGATCTGAAGGGCGACGCTGCGATAAATTGAATAAAATATATCATCTATCGGCATTAAATTGCAAAATATAACTGAAATTCATGAGTTTTTTAAAAAACTAGGAGAAATCTTTTGGTTATGCTTATTTTACAATAATTAAAGCTATATTTACATTATGTGTATTTGTCAAGTGGAATGATACTTTTCAACACACATGTAATTTCATGTGTGTGTCAAAATTTTAGTAAGAAGGTTTATAATTTTCATGTTTAAATGTTGGTATGTAAAGTACATTTGACATAACCTATCAAGAAAAACAATCTGCAAACAGCTGAGTAGTTATATGTACAAAAATTAATAATTATTTGTGTATTTTTTATTTTTTTATTATTTATTTACTATTATTACTTATATTTGATAAAATTTCAATTAATTTTTGCCGCCACAAACAATTTTGTTAATACCAACCAGCTGATGTCAGATGCTTTGTAACTTGAAAATAGAACTCGTTCTAAATCCAAAATGTCATATGTACTGTACAAAAAGAAATAACACACGATATTGTTTGGACGTGTTCAGACGATATGTACAAATTTAACATATGAAAAAGTGACAATCCACATGACAAGTACACATAATGTGAACATAGCTTAAAGGTGGAGAGCTACACAACACAGTTTAATCCATTATTAAACGCTGTGAAAAATAAAGTTAAGCAAAATTATATTATGATAAATAAATTTTGCAACTTAATTTAGCATTAAAATTTTAATTTATTATTCGGCAATTTATTTAGCACTTTTCTAAATTATTTTAACTTTTATTTTAAAAGTTTGGAGAAAGGGTTATGTTATTAACTGATTTTTTTTTTATAAATTATTATAAATTTTGACAACAAATAGTTGCACTCAAAAATAAATTTCGTATGAAAATTGATAATTTTTATCTTAACAAACGTCTTACCAGTTTTGTAAAAAAATTTAACATTTACGGCAGTCAAGAATGAAAAATTATCAATAAAATTTTAATTAATTTCATGTTGTAAAATTCCTGTCTTCATAAAAATAATTTAATGAAAATTAAATTCAATGAACTTAAGCGTAATTAAAATATCTAAATTTGGATTAAAAACCATTAACAGCTCAATAAAATAAACACAATACTAATATTTACGGCCAATTTCACCAAGTTCAGTTATAATTAACTATCAGTTATAATTGTCCGTAAGGAATTCTTTGAAATTTCCCAATTTATTTTATTTATTGATGATTTCCTGCACAGCAGAAAAAAGTCTTATAATAACAGTGCAGTTATAATAACAGTGCAGGATTTTGTATCTGTAGATATTAGGGAGATCGAACGGTTATTATTCGACCGGTTTTAACTGGTTATTTTAGTTTTTAAATGTCCATTTTTCGAATATCAAATAAACCGGTTATTTTAATAATGTGTGATATATAAATATACCCGTAATTTAAGCATTTTTTTGATTGAATATCGGGCAAACTTAAACTTTTATGCAGAATGTCAAACAAAATGTAAAAAGACCTTAGGACAACAAGGTCCTATTTGCGCCGACTAACTAAAAAACAGTTCTTGAATAATTTCAATTTAATACTGAACTATTATTATCCTTTTAAAAATATTAAAGCTAATTTATTAGTTTTTGCACATATTGAGTCGCAAAAAACCGATAGAACTCTGTTGCTCAACGATAAGGCACATGCATTTGGGACAACATGGTTCTAAGTACCAAATAGAACTTTGTGTTACTGTAAGAAATAATTTTTGTAGATAGAACCATAAAAAGTAATAAGCATAGGGAAAATGCAATAAGAGTGACAATTTTTTTAATAAACATATTTAATGATTTTATTTTGTATTGTTCAAAGTTTGTTTTTTAAATAAATTGTTTTTCTTTTTAATACGACGAATTTCTGGAATAGCAATAATATGACTTAAAGGCTTAACCAGAGTAACAAGCTGAAGCCACTGTCAAAAATTAACGATATGCATTTAAAAAACAAAAAAACATTGATTCCGTACGGAATGTGCGATCAGTTTTGCACTTTGCTTTAGCAAATGAGAGTTTCTCAAAACATAATAAAAAGTTTCCTTAAGTTCAATATGGCTTTAGACATTCAATTCAACGTATTCGCACAGTTGCTTAAGCCACGTTATGCACATTTCGGTTAGCCCCATATTCCTGGAAATTTTGTAATATATGTTTTTAATTCAGGAACCTCGTCTTCAGAAATTCATTTTACGAATTCCAACCCCTTATTACATCTTTTAGCTACACCAGTTACATTATTTTATCAAAAATACAAATTGGGAATTTAGCACGTCATTAATAAATAAATTAATAATAAATTTTGTATTCCCGAAAATAAATTTTGATACATTATTTTTGTTTTCGTGTGCGGTTTAAACTAATTTTTGGAAAATCGCCAAAGTTCCAACAGAAGTGGCTTATAAATGCAAAATCATATTTCTAGACAATTCTGCAAAGAAAAAATGTAATGTAGTCGCGAATTTCTAGATTTATTTCTTTTCGAACACTTTAAAATCTCTTAGTTGATTTCATAACATAATTTGACTTTTCTTCTTGATCTAACAAGTAAAAATCCCTTAAGAATTCCTAACGTTCCTTTTTTTTGTGTAACAACTTTTTAATACTCATATTTACAGCTCGTAACATGTAACATGTTTGGTTTACGCGTTCTTTCAGAGGTCAATGCAACATTTGGTTCATCCTCAACCACATAGCTTTCATTGGTTACCAAATTACTTAAGCCTATAGTACACGGCATGTAAAAAGACACATGCGCATGTGGTTCTGACGTAATTTTGACGTCATCACACAACACGCAATGTTTATTGTGGCTTTGCATTGACGTCAAAATTACGTCAGAACCACATGCGCATGTGTCTTTTTACATGCCGTGTACTATAGGCTTTACATTTATTTAAAATTTTCAATAACAAATCTGACCTCCATCCCAATAAAAAATTTTCTTATTTCGCAAAGTACTTACGGTACCATTTAAAATGTTAACGCACATTTACACGCCACGGTATAAGACAAAGAAACTTAACTGAACGAATACTTAGCAAATTTTATCAACAGGGCCACAGCATTATCTTACTACAAAGCAGGTTTGTAAGGGAATATATCAAAGAATTATAGTAACAACAAAAAATTCAGCGTCTAAACCTGATCGTGACCCTCACCAGTTTTTGTGAGGTACACTCCTTATAAAATGTATGTCTTCCTTGAGCGATATGGTAAGCGAAACTTTTACATTCCTCCCTTACAAACCTGATACGTTTGAAGCTCCATTTTTTTGGGATGGTTCTTTTGGCAATAAAAATCGTGCTAAAACTATTTAACAAGATACAAGTTGATAAGTTAATTAAATCTATTTTTTATACTCAAAGAAGATTTCCTTAAAGTAATAGTTGAGTAATTAGATACTTATGTAAGTGTTTGAAAGAACGTACAATATTAACCAATACTATAAATATCACTAGATAAGGCAACCGTTTTTGCAAAAGTTTCAAGACAGTTGGTTCTATTTGTGCAATACGAAATTTTGAAACTGAGCAACATGGTTCTATTTGCAATTAAAGTTTCCACATATAGGCTATCAGCCAGTCAGAACCTTGGTAACTGAATCTCAAACTAAAAACGTTATAAAAAATATATCAGAGGCTGTACGAGATAGACAACAACTGATAACGCTAATCGAAAGACCGTAGTCGATTACTAGCGATGTAATATATAGCTCTTTTTTGGAAAAAATGTCAGATAGAGCCTTGTTGCTCTAAGGTCGCGAAGAGTCAATGTAGATAAAAGCCTGCGTTCTTGTAAAAAAAAAAACGAAAAACAGTTCAAATGACTACAAAACAGTGTTCACTTAAAAAGTAAATAGTTATTTGTGCGAGAGTATTCGAAGTATCAAATATATTTTTGTATAGATGTTATCTCTGGAGATATTTCGTACGGGATAAAAAACACAAAGTAAGTTGCCTGAAATGCCCTAAAATGCTAAGTTGCAAAAGTTCTTCACCTTTAATTAGTCCACATGCTTGATATTAATGTACCCCAAATATAACTTAACTCGGTTCGAAGTAGTTCCAAAGAGATGACAAATAATACTTTACAAAAATACAATATTCCGTCGGAATCAACTATATGGAAAAATTCATCGGCTTTATTTATTAAGAACCAAGAACTAAAACATTTTAGAGTGCTATATTCGGCTGTTCTGAATGTTGCACCCTCCACTGACAGTATTGGGCTCATGTATACATTTATATTATTAACTAACCTTCACAAAAACGAACGTTGCGGTTTAAACCTATATTTAATTATTATGCGTTTCTTGTTAAAACTTTGATCTGGCTTGAGTAAAATATCATGATTCGTATCAGTTTTAGCCGAACTAAAATGATTTTTAGGAGGGTTATTTGTATTGGACCTATGGTAAATTATGGACCAATCATCCCAAAATGCTGAAGACTGATTTCTGGTATTACAAAAAATAAATTAGAATAAATTTCAATACAGCAGTGTAATTAGTTTTATCGTTAACAGTGAATTTCACAAAATTGCTTGAAAATTTTTTAGGCCATATGAACCTAAGTTGGAAGAAATTTTACCGCAATATCTATATCTGTTATGGTTTATGCGAAATTAATTATTTTCCCAAAGTGAGCTTAGGCGTGCAAAACTCTTTTCCGCGAGTTGGGTTTATATGGGGCCTAGGGTAAATTCTGGACCGATCTTCACGAAATGGCAGTGTGATTTCTCGTCCTATGAAACTGTGACGTACTGAATTTCATTATGATAGCGTTATTAATTACGGTTTTAGGCATACTAAAATATTTTCCGGGAGTAGGGTTTATATGGGGTCTAGGGTTAATTATGGACCGATCTTCAAAAAATTATATAGCGTGATTTCGGGTCCTATAAAACTGTGACATACCGAATTTAATTATGATAGCATTATTGATTACGGTTTAAGGCGTACTAAACTCTTTTCCGGGATTAGGGTTTATAGGAGACCTAGTGTAACTTATGGACCGATCTTCAGTGTGATTTCTGGTCATATAAAACTGTGACGTACCAAATTTTAGCATGATAGCGTTATTTATTGCGGTTTTAGGCGTACTAAGCTGTTTTCGGGGAGTAGGGTTTTTACGCGAGAAGGGTTTATATGGGGCCTAGTGTAAATTATGGACCGATCTGCACGAAATTTAACAGGATGATTTCTGTACTTACAAAACTGTGACGTACCAAATTTAAGTATGCTGGCGACATTTGTTGCGGTTTTAGGCCTACTAAACTGTTTTCCGCGAGAAGCGAGACGAAATTTAACAGTGATTGATGATTTGCAGTCGTATAAAGCGAATTCGTGCAAAATTTTAGGTCATTCCGTGCATTATTCCAACATTTATGTTAGTTTTTGTATCAAAATTATCAATTTTTTTAGGGTGGTGGTTCCACATTTTGATTCATAGTTCTGATCCTACTCAACCGATGTTGCTGGATTTCAATCCCAAACTGCTTAGGATAACTACAAGCAATTTGAGACCAAGTTTGTTCTTTTCTTTTGCGTTTTTCGAAAGTGAGCGTGTTTTCAACAGAGGGTATAAAAATATTTTTAATTAAATTAAATAAACTTAAAAAAAAAACACGACTTTCTGCAATACCCTGCTATGAAAACAAAAACTTAATCGACATTTTTAATAATATATGTTAGTCGATTAAAATTCAAACACCCAACCTAGATAATATTTATAGACTGAAGAAAATTTATAAGAACAATAAACCGTATTCTCCGAGAGATGAAGTAATAATTGCTAAGCTCAAATCACCATTTGATAAAAATTTCCTTCTAAATTCTATATCAAACTTTAAACGCAATAATAATACAATGTTACGCCTTAAACATGCCGGATTCGACAGCAATGACCCTATTTACGTCAACCAGAATTTAACGCCTCATAACCACGAAATATTATAAGCCGCCTTAAACTTGAGGAAGAACAACAGATTAAAACCAACTTTTACACTTCGAGGACTTGTATACGTAAGAAAAATGGAATCTGATGAATCTCTTCTTATAGAATTTATCGAGCAATTAACTCAACTTTTTCGTGATGATTAATATCAGACATTCAATATTTAAAATTTTTACATTTATTAATGACCCTATTGATTATATACTCACTTCTAACTATCACCTTCTTGAATATACTTTAATTTTACTTTTAACTTCATTATAAAATTTTTATATATGTTTAATTATTTTTTTTAATGCTTAATTTGACTACAAATTGTTTTGATCTTTCATTGTCTAATCTCTTAAATGATACTAACAAATATATAATTGGTTGCGTTGCGTATCAGTATGACAAATAATATGTATGAACAATTTGGTTCTAGGGATGGTAATTTTAACATGATCCGAATATTAGCTAAACAAAACCAAGATTTCAATATCTGTCATATCAATGCTCAAAGCTTAGGAAATAAACTGGAAGAATTTCGTTTTCTGTTTAAAAACGCTGGTATTGACGCAGAATGTGTTTCAGAAACATGATTCTCTAGTGAGATAAGTGACAGTATATATGGACTAAGTGGATACCGTCTTTTTCGACCTGATAGACGCAAGCATGCATTTGTTGATGTTTATCATAATGGCTCTAAGTTATTGCTCGGATGTGGTTATAGACCAGATAAATATATAAAGTTTGACAAATTACGTACCCAGTTAGAGCTTTTATCGGTTTCTTATGAGGAAATAATTATTGCTGGATACTTCAATTGCAACCTGCTAACTGATAGTAGTCTAACATCTACCATGCTTTCTTTTCACTTATTTCCTACAAACAAATCAAGACCAACACATTTCATAAGCAACAACAGCACGTCACTTGACGTATTTTTTGTAAATAATATAAGGAAAATTCTCCTCTATGATCAACTGGCTGCTCCGGCTTTCTCAAAACATGACTTAATTTATGCATCATATCACCTTGGTAAAAATAACACGTACAACGTACAACTTTCATGATATTAGAAATATAAACTTAATGGCTTTAGAAGCAGACATTTTAAATACTCCATGGAATCAAATTTACTACCTACCATCAACTAATGACCAAATAATATTTCTTAATTTACTAATTACGATTAAATTTGATAAACATGTTCCTATGAGAACTAGAACAACAAAAAATAGAATACATCCATGGTTTACAACTGAAATCGAAATTTGTATTAAACACTGCGATGATTTATACAACTTGTGGAAACGTCACAAAACTGCAGAATACCGAGAGCTATTTCGATTGGCGAGAAAAGCTGTTGTTACTAAAATAAGGTTAGAAAAATCTAGATATTATTCAAGTAAATTTAATAACGCAGCTAATACCAAAAAAAAGTTGGCAAATAATACGTAGTATTGGCATTAATAATACAATTAACCATGCATCTGATGTTGATGTAAACATACTTAATCAATCTTTCATTAACATACCTATGCCCTTAGCTGATTCCGCTTTTTATGATAATCTACCACCACTGAATACGTCTGCTGGAGAGTTTAATTTTCAATGTTTTACACCCTTAGATGTTGCTGAAGGATTTGGAAAGGTGAAATCTAACGCTGTTGGCTTGGACAACATCAATCCTAGGTTTATTAAACTTATTCTTCCCTGGATAATACAATATATTACACATTTGTTTAATACAATTATCACCACAAGCATTTTCCCAAATGAATGGAAAATAGCCAAAATTATCCCAGTGCCTAAGACAGATAAAGAATATCGCCCTATTTCAATTCTGCCTTATCTTTCCAAAGTTTTTGAACATTTAGTACAGAAACAAGTATTTAAATATTTGAATTCAAACAACTTATTGACAAAACGCCAGTCGGGCTTTTGACCTATGCACAGTTGTACAACTGCACTCACTGATGTAGTTGAGGAAATAAGGGGTAATTTGTATAATGGAGATATATCGTTTTTAGTCTTACTGGATCATTCTAAAGCGTTTGATACTGTTGACCATGATATACTTTCCCTAAAACTGGCTAAAATGTTTACATTTTCTTCATTGGCTGTGAAATTGATGCATACATATTTAACTGATAGGTGGCAATGCGCATCAAATTTAGGGACGATTTCGAAACCCCTGCGAGTTATCAGAGGTGTCCCTCAAGGCTCAATACTTGGACCATTATTATATTCAATATATTCCAATGATATACCAAATCAAATTAAATTCTCAAGTCTTCAAATGTATGCGGATGATATTTAAATGTACCTTAAAAGTTCTAAGTATTGTATTAACTCCAAAGTAAATGAACTAAATTATGATCTAAACCAAATTTTTCTTTGGGCATCGGCTAATGGATTACGCCTTAATCCAAAAAAATCAAAGTGTGTTCTTATCAGCAAAAAATCTGTTAAAGTTGATGTTGAAATTAACGTTATTTTGGGAGATGCTAAAATTGAAGTAGTAGGCTCGGTCAGAAATCTTGGAGTTGTCTTTAACAGCACACTTACCTGGTCTGACCACATTAGCCAAGCCAAGTAATAGAGTGTACAGTATGCTGCGGAATTTGTGGACGGTGCAATATTCTACACCACCCAAAGTAAGACTGTTGCTGGCAAAAACTTATCTTCTACCTACTCTTCTTTATGCATCGGAGATATTTTCTGGATGTAACTTAAACAACTTTATGAGGCTTAAAACGACATTGAATAACATTGTGCGCTATATTTATAGTCTAAAAGAATTTGATCACGTATCCCGATACTACTGTCGTGTGATCAACGTAAGCTGCGAAGACTATTTAAAATTAAAAAATCTTGTGTTCTTACACAAAATTATAACGACAACGCAACCAAAATACCTGTATGACCGTCTTCAGTTCATGGCGTCTTCGAGAGTAAACAGTCTAGTCCAACTTCGACATCGTGATGCAGCATCTGAGAAACAATTTTTTATATATTCAATCCGTCTCTGGAACCAACTTCCTGTATCTTTACAAAATTCAACCAACGCAACTAAATTTAAAACTACTTTCAATAAGATCTATAGCATTAAAAATAATTAACTTTACTTTAACATTTTAAAAACTAAATATTTCCGTAATTAGTTTACTTATTGAAATATTTCCGTAATTTGAATTAAGTTTTTTGTTAATTGTAATAATTAATCTATTTATCTATTATTATTACTATATTTGCAGATTAATTCTATTTTAAATAATATGACACATACATATGTTTAAACTAACTTTTCTCATTCTAATAGTTTAATTATCTTCACGAAATTTGGCAGTGTGATTTCAGGTCCTATAAAACTGTGACGTACCAAATTGTAGTACGATAGCGTTATTAGCAGGGCAAGTTTTTTATGGCATATGCCATTTTTTGCCATTTTTGCCATTTCTTCAATTTTTTTGAAAAAAAGCCATTTTTGGTCCAGCTTGCCAAAAAATACCTTTTTTGCAACCTAAGAGAAATTTTTATACCTCGAAATTTTTTCTTTTACTAGAATCACCCTGTTGAAATTTTTAAAATTTTTTAAATTTTTAGTCAATCTGTTGTACTAACAATATATGTATGCGTCTGTTCGATAATAGTTTTTACCGAATATGCAAAAAAACAATAAAGTTAAGAGGGCAACCAACAACAAAAAAAAAATTAATTTCTACGTCTTTATGCGCTTAACAAACCAGTGCGACTGCACAGGTTGATGGTTTTATTGAGTATATGTATCTCTTGCACATTTAAACATATTATAAAATAAGATGCGCTTGATTTTTTACAATATGTACTCTCTTATAAAATAATACTCAAAAATTAACGAAAGGGAATACACTGAGCGACAAATTTACTTTAACAATTAATTCATTCAATTCAGTTTAACACTTCTTACTTCAATTTACTTGCCCAGTGTATTCTACTATTATTAATATTTAAGAATGTAAATTTAAAAAATTGTCTTAATGAACTAGGATTTATTCAGACCAAACATCCCGGCCGCGTTGAAGGCCTATGATAGGCTTCAAATTTCTTTTGGTAACACCGCCAATTTATGAATTGGTCGCTTTAATAAGCCTGACTTAGTCTGCACGTCAGCAACTCTCACCTTTCCATCAGCACCAGCGTTGACATTCACGATACGACCGAGCATCCATCTTAGAGGAGGGAGGTTAATATCGTGCACCAAACCCAAATCGCCAACTTTAAAATTATGTTGAGGTTTCGACCATTTAACGCGTTCTTGTTGTCCAAGCACATAATCGCGTTGAAATATACGCCAAAATTGTGCCTTTAGATGAGAAATTAACTGGTACCGTTTTGTATACGTCACAGAAGGGTTTTCTGTAATCTTTTCAGGAATTGTATTTAGTGTTGCTCCCAATGAGAAGGTGAGCCGGTGTAAGGGCCTCGCCATCATTAGGATCCTCAGATAACGGGGCAATTGGCCGCGAGTTCAGTATGGCCTCTATCTCAATAAGTACAGTTGACAGTTCTTCGAATGTCAGATTCGAGTTTGCAACAGTGCGTACAATCAGGTTTTTTGTAGACTTGACAGCAGCCTCCCAGAGGCCACCAAAATGTGGGGCCCGTGGCGGAATGAAGACAAACTCTATGCCACGTTCTGCAACGAAATTCAGCAACTCTGCACGATTTTGATCATTAAAAAATTTTCTTTTTAATTCTTGCAACTCGGAGTTGGCACCAACAAAATTAGTTGCATTGTCACAATACAATTTCTCTGGTAAGCCGCGTCTGCCCATAAACCTTTTTAAACAAGAAATAAATGCACTTGTAGATAAATCTGAAACCGCTTCTATATGAACTGCTTTCGATGAAAAGCACACAAATATAGCAATATACGTTTTGTATGGCAATTTTCCACGTATACGATAGGTAGTGTAGACGGGACCGCAAAAATCCACACCAGCTATAAGAAAAGGACGCATTATTTTTAGTCGGTCGGCAGGCAAATTTCCCATTATCTGGGTTGCCAATTTGGGCTTATACTTGAAGCAATGCAAGCAGCTTCTCACTGTTTTTCGGGCTATTTCACGAGCGTTGATGACCCATATTAGTTGCCTCATTATACCGATTAGAATTTTTGGCCCACAATGATAATTGGTTAAGTGCAAGTGCTTCATGTACAGGTACGCAAATCTTGTATGCGTTGGCAACAGTAAGGGAAATTTTGCATCATATGGCATATCTGCATTAAAAAGTCGACCGCCAACGCGTAACAAGCTAATTTTCCGACCATTTTGCTCAATATCTTGTACAAATGGTGCTAGCTTCTGATACTTTGAACTCAATAGTTGTAAGTTTTTTATACATTTTATTTCCGCTTCAAATTCTTGTTGTTGTATTGTCGCTATGATTTTATGAAAAGACCATTCCATTTCTATGGCAGTCAACTGTTTCGGTTTATTTTTATTTCCAGGCGTGATGAATCTATAAACATATGCGATAGTTCTTAAGACTTTTAAATACGATGAGTATCGACTTATTATTTCGAAAATTAAGTGGTTTTGCAATTGAGAAACAACGCACACAGATCTCAACTTTCTGACATCTGGTAAATTAGCTACCGCATTTGTTTTAAAGTGTGGGTTGTCTGGCCAGTATTCTCTACCTTGCTGCATGAAGTCTGATCCTTCGAACCAAAAAGATGACCATAACTCGGTAACAGTACAGCCCCTTGACACAATATCTGCCGGATTTTTATTGGTTGGAACATGACGCCATTCTGCTTTATTGCTCCATTCTTGTATTTGAGATACACGGTTACCAACAAAAGTGTTGAGGGAAGAAGGTTGCATTTTTAACCAGTGTAATACGATCTCTGAGTCGGTCCAGAATGTCAATTCTGCAGAATATGGTGAAAGAAGCGCTTCGATTTGCTTCCACAAATTTGCCAGTAAGTGCGCCGCACACAATTCGAGCCGTGGCAGTGTTATAGTTTTAGTAGGAGCAACTTTAGATTTCGCTGTTAATAGCCGTGTATATGTTTTTTGATTTTTGGTGGCAGCAACATAAAAACAACAACCATATGCACGGATTGAGGCGTCTGAGAACCCGTGAATTGTAATTTTGTTTTTGATTGATGTATGAACATAACGGGGAATATAAACTTTTGAAATCCTTTCGATATCTGCTTTGAAATAACGCCATTGTGTATCTAGATTTTGGGGTATACACTCATCCCAACCTAACTTGTTCATCCACAACTCCTGGAGTAATATCTTCGACTTAGTGATTATTGGACACACCAGCCCTAATGGATCGAACAGCCTCGCAATTGTCGACAATATGTTACGCTTCGCTGATTTTAAGTTTTCTAAATCTTTCGGCATTTGAAATTTTAATACATCAGTACTTGGAGACCATTTGGGACCCAGGGTTTTAGTAGTTTCGTCACTATTAAAATCTAAAAGTTTTTCCTCCAGATAATCTTTGCTGTACAATTTGTGGTTTGAAAACCATTTTGCTAGTTTGAACCCAGCCGAATCCAAAATGTGTGTTGTTTGTGTACGAATATTTTCCAATTCTTCTATGCTGTCACCACCTGATAGTAAATCGTCGACGTAAAACTCTTCTTTAATCACCCTTGCTCCTTCTGGAAATGTATTCCTATATTTTTCTGCTATCTCATGCAAACAACGTATTGCTAAAAAGGGGCGGGTGATGTTCCATACGTCACCATGTTTAATTGGAAGATCTGTATAGGCATGTTTGAGTTTTTTCTCCACAGAATCAGCAGGTACTTTCTATCTTCTTCATGAACTAAAACTTGCCGGTACATTTTAGTGATATCCGCGGTTATCGCATATTTTCTGAGACGAAACTTTAGCAGTATAGTATACAAATCTGGCTGAATAGTAGGCCCAACTAATAATGTGTCATTCAACGACAATTGAGACGACGTTTTAGCTGACGCATCAAAAACTACACGTAGTTTTGTAGTCACACTATCAGGTTTTAAAATAACTTGGTGTGGAATTAAGTAGTGTGTATTGAGTGGAATTATATCATCAGTGGGCGTCATATGATTAAGATGCAAGTAATCTGCCATAAATTCATTATACATTTGCTGGATTTCTGGAGTTTTTGAAAGTCTTCTTTCAAGGGCTAAAAAACGGCGCCTTGCAACATCAAACGAAGAGCCTAGATGAGAAGGATCGGTCTTAAAAAGTAGGCGCACTTGAAAACGACCTTCTGGCAATAATTCAATATTTTCTTTAAAATGATCTTCACAAGCTTGATGATCTTTAGAAAGTTTTTGATTACAATTTGGTAAATCATCAATTTGCCAAAACCTTTTTAACGTACAATCAATGTTGTGCAATACGTCCTCCCCTTGAACCAAATGGCACGTTTTTTGCGAATGTTGAATTAATGGCGCAAATCGACCAGAGACCACCCATCCAAGAAGAGTCTTTTGCAATACTGGCATGGATTCGCCCAATTATTTGGCAGCTCAATTCAACTTTTATGAACAAATAGAAAAAAATTGACATCGCAGTTCATTTTGTTCTGAACAAGAATTAAAATTAAACCATTACTTTTTCAATTAAAGCCAATAAACATAGAAATAAAAACTGTTTTTCATTCGTAACTTATCCAAAAAATACAAATTTGTTTCTTTTTCGAAATTCAAACATTTAAGGGGTGAAAATTGTACCTATTTTTGGTACTTTCTTAACAAAACATTTATCTCATTTCTTTGCAATATACGTTCTAAATTATGGGCTTTCACTACAATAATTATTTTTTTATAAAATATTTCAATGGGGAGAAAAAATATAAAAAATAGTGAAATGCAGGAAATTAAATTTCTTTGTTTTACTTTTTCGTTCTAGAAGTGGTACCTTTTTAATTTGCTATAATAGATATTGGAAACATAAAATTATATATACATAGGTGCAGGGTCCTGAGTGAATGAGAACCTATAACGTTGGTAATTTTGTTTTTAAACTTAGAAACATAAGCTTTGGCATTCAAATATGACCACGAAAGAAAGGTAACAAGGTAGCGGGTTAAATTATTGTTAATTATAAAATAATTTTAGATATTCTCATTATCTACTTTATGGCCGTTTTATTTGGTCCAAATTCGTTTCTTTGGCGCTTGTTTCATAATAAACAAGACGGTCATAAAGTAAATAATGACAATATCTCAAATTATTTTATAATTAATAAGAATCTTTTATTTTGTAAATATTTTAATTTGCAAACAAATTTTTTAACTAATTGGGTATTATACTGCAATAGTGTTAAGTATCGGGTATCTAGTTCGTTATTTTATTTAGCAATAAAAATATCGAAATATCTGTCCTAAGTTAAACAAAAGTATGATTTTGTATCGCATAAATATTTTTAATAATTTTAAAAATCAACATTAACTTATACATTTTGTAAAATATCCTTATTTAAAACTTCTTTTGGAAAAGTTTGTTTTGTAAACAAAAACATGGAACAGCTGTTTCAAAAATTCTTGCAAGTTTTTTGGGTTAATGAACACTTTCCAGTAACAATTGTTACAAATTCGTAGCAATTTTTAGAAAATGAACACAGCTTATGTGTTTTCTTAACATAAGTTCGGCGCAGCTGAATATTTTTTTTAGTCGTCAAAAAACTCGGAGCAAAGCAGCACAGCCGGCGCCGCCGAAAATTTTTAATCGGCTTGCTTCACTGCACTCGCCCGATTCTACCCATCCAATTTGGTGTAGTCTCGCCTGTAGTTTTGCATGACCAGTCAGAATAGGCACCATCATGCTATCTTCGGACTTACTCCCGTTGAGGAGTCTTCTTGTCCTCCTCTCGTCTGGGTAACCCCATAAATTCTTATAACTAAGCTTTTGTTTGAAGATGCATTGCACGACACAAATTTTGCTATGTTGAACTGTTTTTTTTTTGGCATTGTTAAACTTTCGAGCTTAGACACTCACTCCACGTCAATCACCTATTAAGAACTGCTTTCAGCAAAAACTATTTCCATCTATATATGTAAATATGATGCAAATTTTTTGCAGATATTGCCTGGTACGATGATAAGCAGGTAACCACAATACTAAGCCTAATGTACAATAAGAAAAAGTAACAGGACAATAAATTCACACATCTGTGCATAAATTTGAATTCTACTTAATGATAGGACATCATATTTTTTAAAAAATACCAAATGCGCACTGCGTATGCCTGCATAAATGTATTAAGTCATTATAACAGGTCAAAATTATGTTAAATAGTTACCATAAAATGGATTGGTTATCCTTTGGGCTCGGTTATATAATAGAAACAGAAACAAAAGTAACCAATTAAATTTGTTTTATTACAACTTTGCTTAATACCCACATACAAATTGTAGGTACATGTTTGAATTTACATAAACTGACATTACCCAATAATTATACCTACTGTCACATTTGCTTTAACGTATAAAGGTTGTTTACACATAATTTTTAGCACAACACGCCTTTATTTTACTTTAATCGCAAATATTTGTTGCCTACTTAAGAAAAATTTTATCAACGAGAAAACCAAACGTTTTGGTTGGTAAAACCAAAACTGTTTTACAATAACAAAATACACGTATTGAGTACTTGGAGTTTTTTTCAATAAGTTTTGCCTTTATGTCAGCTTAACAAAAAAACGTACCCTTTTAAAAGCATTCAAGAATTTTTTACAAAAACAATATTCATATCGTTTGCTAAAATGCAAAGAAATGTATCATTGAAAATTATGAAATTGACTTTTTTATTTATTACGATTCACGTTAAATATTTAAAAAAAAAATTAAGCTTCCACCTTAAAAATTATCCAAGCTAACAAAATCCAAAATGGCGCATCATTAAGTATATAATTTCCTTAAACAACATAATAATTAATCTTAATCAAAAAATTAGCAGAGTATTTGATATATTTTTACGACCACATTAATTTTTTTAACGTCAAAAATGGGTATTCTGTTTCATACTCTGAACGTGTTAGTGGAATAAGTGATCAAACTGCAAATTATTGCATAAGCAAAAAGAAAAACAATGCTGTAAAATTAATATAAACCGAATCTATATATATATGTATATGTATTGCAAAACCTATGTATATTAAGTATGACTACCAGCTTCTTCTTCATTGGACTGTTAGAAATTTCACAGCTTAACTTATTGCACTCCCATACGCTAAGAATTTCCAACAATAAATAGTAACATCTGCAGGTCTTTAGTTTTTTGCTTGCAGCAAACATTATTTTTATGATATGATTTTTCCATCATTTGTTTTGTTTCCAACCATATGAGTTAATATATGTACATACATAATTTTTAAAAAATTGTAATACAGTCGAATTTCCCTATAATGAATCTGTACTATTGGACCAAAATATTTCTTCATTATTAATATAGAATGTTTATAATACAATAGAAGTATTTTTTCCACGTTTATTTAAAATAATCTGGTATTTTTGTTAGGATTGCATTCTTCCAAGTGGTCCTTTATCAATATCATCAATTAGACTGTTATAAAGCCTTTTGTGTTAAATAATAAATTACTTGTCTTCTACATCTTTAGAATAATAGCATTTTTTATAAAGTGCTGGAATATAAATTGTTTAGCTATATTTTGTGTTAATCCTTTTACGGCTTTATTAAATACTAATAGTATTTTTTTTAGAATAATTGCTTCTTTGGACAACATTTTCGTTCACTGAATACGGGGGCTGCTATTAATACTATTCTTAATTGAAAAACTCTTTCATTCTTTATATAAATTTTTCAGAAATTAACTAATTAAAATTTACTTCTTGCTCCGTGTATAGCGTTGTAAGTAGTTGATTCCTTAAAAGGGGAAAAATATGCATGTATGTTTATGAGTCAAATTTTTGTTTATAAAATTTGTTTATTGTAAAGAACAATTCAATTGAGAAAATTCATTATAAGGAGATCAAAATACACTTTTTAATGGAAAAGTTGGCTTTTTAAAATCAATTGATAGTTAAATTCAATGAAGTACATTTTTTCTTCTAATTAGAAATTAAAATATGTCATAATAATATCTCTAATAAGTACTGCCTGCGCTGCATCAGAAAAGCAAAATTGTTTCACCATGTCAACTCAAACCTAATGATACCTACATATTAATTATGCGATTATTATCTTAATATTCTATTATATATATAATTTAACAAAATATTTTAAATGATTGTTTTACTTAATAATATCATACTTTCGTTGATGATTCGTCGTTTTGTTTCAACGTGACACATTTAACTAAATTAATAACAATAAAAATAATATTTTTTCCTATAAAATATATCGGTTCTCGCATTTTTATTCTAAATATTTAATATAACTCGAACATCTCATATAATTTCCACGTTACAAATTTTTTTGCTTCTCATGTAAACTTATGAAATTTGATGTTATAATATTCTGCATTTAAGACGACGATATGTTCAGTTCTCTTAGTTTTTTTTATTTCAATAAAATTTGCCTACAAAAAAACAACACATACATTTTTGTTCACCAGTCAAGAAATAATTTTACATAAACAAAATACACACAGGCTAATCGTGCTGCCCAGCGGGGAAAATTGCAAGCGATTCACTTTTTAGGCGTTTAAACAGGTTAACAATTGAATTTTTAGTAAACTTTTACTTATTCCACTCTGCCTTCTTTTAAAAGGTCTTTTAGAAAGGTTTTTATTAAATATTTTACAAATTCAAGTTTTTCTATTCTAAGATAAGGCCTGCCGCAATGGTTTTATTAGTAGTTATGTTGGAACGTGTTGCAAGTTTAGTTATTAATTTACTCACTTCGTATTATTAGCCACATCAATTAATCTTGGATAAAGCTTTATTCTTTAATCTGTTTAGAAGCCCTTCCAGAAGTGTTTAAAGTAGATCCAAAAGTGCAAGGTTTTGGTCTGCAATGACACACCTTGTTAATTGGTAATAAAGTTGGAATGCGGCTGGGAGATTTTATGTCTGAAAAAAGGCCTTCTATAAGCCCTCTTTACTACTTGATTTTCCCGCTGGAAATGGTTGGGCAAATCACATTTTTTTTCTTGTGAAGAATTTTAATGTGAATTTTTTCAAATTTTTCATTTCTTAAAAGATTTTGTTTGTTGTGCCTAATTCCCGGGAAATGTAAGAAAAGATAAAAACTCATCACTGATTTATTGTTTGGTATTTTGTTTAAGCTTTGATATCGTTGCAAAAAAGACTTTTTGAGTGTTTGTAGGTAATTCTCATTCTCTCTGTAGTCTTGATTGCTGATAGCTTTGGCTTTTCTAAAATTATTTAGGAGAACGTTTCCTGATGATCTGGCCTAAGCAACCAGTGAAATGCGCATAGGAACAGCTTATCCTCCAACAATAAATTTCAGTATTTTTTTTATCAATTATTTAAAAAGGGAATTAAGCACAACAAACAAAATCTTTTAATAAATAATAGTATTCCCAAAAACAACTTTGATAATAAAATTTTTCATATCTAAAAAATTCACATATGAATTTATTTTTTTTTTTTGCTCACTCCTCATAAGTGAGGAAATTCAAAATATTTTTTTCCTCACCCTCATGAGGATGAATTTGCAGAAAAAATTTTACATTTTCACGCTCGCTCATGACTGAAGAATGAGCGCGCGTTTCGGTACTCTGCTTTTAACAAAAATAATTTCGCCACACTACAAAAATCGTTGTCCGACTTTACAAAAGCAAATGAATGTTTTCTCAGACCTTGGGTCAAAAAACCAACTCTGTCTTTTTTAGAAATCACGTTTAGTGCGGACCATTTTTGAATCCAAATCGCCGCAAAAGTGTTACTTGTCCAATATTTGACACTATGCAGTAGTATGCCAAAATTTTCGTAAAATTAAGTTATATACCTAATGGACACTGGCACCGGTGTTTATGTTGCTGATATTGACAAATTTCCGAAATATGATTCTTTTACCCCTTGGTGCTGTAGCAAATCTTATTTTTTCAAAGAGGTATTTCGGCTTTTCGGTGTAAATTACTTAATGCAAAAACAAAAGAACCCTTGTCTTAAAAAGACTCCGCACAGAGGTTTCAAGTATGCTGAGACTTGTTCACGCTTTTCAAGTCTATAAATATATCTTATGGTGTTGTTATATAATATTTTAGGTTTTTTTTTTGTACTGGTGGAATCGCAATGAGAGAACAACTCGCATTCGTATGTAAGGCTTGGAACCGGCTTTTGTAAATAGGATTATTACATTCAGCGTTGTAGTTTAACATAAATTTGTCCCACCAGTGTATTTATATGGCAAGTTAAGTGGCTGTTGAACATTAATCCCAGATTTTTTTCCGCTTCCATTTCAATGATGTCAACTTTCACATTGATTACACAAGTGAACAAATTAAAAAAAGTTAACTGGTGCCGAGAAACCGTTAGTGGTTCTGTAACATGCCGACACTGGTAATACGAGTACTAAAAATGTGAAAAAAAATTTCCAACGTGTAGTTTTGGATATAATATAAATATTTAATAGTAGCTGTCCAACGTGCTTTTTTCGGCCCGGCTTGAAACCCTATCGGTAATAATTTTGTTAAATAAATTCATTTTAATAACATGTCGTCGTCGCGAAGAAGTTGTCTCAATGATCCAAACGTGTTTTGTTACATTTGTGGTGACTACACCGTTAAAAAGTTTAGAAAACCTATAACGGATTTTACAAAAAGTGCGAAAGTGATTTTGAAGAAATACCGTCTACAAACCCCAAACCATTTAAACAAGAAGAATTAAATGATATGGTAAGATATCTTGAATTACCTACAGAATCTGCAGAGGTATTGGATTCTAGACTTAAAGACAGAAATTTGTCGGAATCACATACAAAAGTGATATACTATCGCAAAAGAGAGCAAGACTTACTACAATTTTTTCATTTGGAAAATGATATTGTATTTTGTTCTGATGTGCAAGGCCTTATTCTGGCAATGGCGGCTCTTTAGGGAAAGCTGCAAACGTAGCCTGAAGTGTGTACTTTCACACAATGGCAAAACATATGGTTCAGTTCCAATAGTCCATTCTACAAGACTAAAAAAAGAATACCTTAATATCGCATTTGTGCTAGACGAAATCAAATATATCGAGCACCCATGGATTATTTGTGTTGATCTTAAGGTGACTAATTTCTTATTAGGACAGCAAAGTGGATTCACCAAATATCGATGTTTTTATTGCCTGAGGGACAGTCGGGCCAAACACCTACACGGGGAAAAACGAAATTGGCCAGTACGTGAGGCGTTGGAGGTTGGAAATCATAACATCATAAATCCACCTTCAGTTCCAAAAGAAAAAATTATATTGCCTCCCTTGCACATTAAACAAGGTCTTATGAAGCAGTTTGTCCTAGCCCTGGATAGAAATGGCCAGTGTTTCTCTTATATAACGACAAAATTTCCAGGACTAAGCTTGGAGAAGATATTAAAAACTTTCTTGGAAATTACAGGTCAAGCAACTACTGCGAAAATGTTAACGACATGCTAGTTGAATTTAGAAGCTTGGGATGCAACATGTCTATCAAATTGCACTACCTTCAAAGTCATATCGACCGATTCCCAGAGCGGTTTCATCAGGATCTGAAAACTATGGAAGAGAGGTGCCAAGGCCGATGGAATCGGCATATGATGGCTGACTACTGTTGGGGAATTCAACGAGACCTTCCCACTGCACATCATTCACGAAAAAGAAAGTTTTTATGTAAATAATAAATCACTTTTTTCATATATATGCACAAAAACAAAATACTAGAAAACTACACGTAAGAATTCCAACTTTTTGTATTTTTTGTTATCAGTATGAAGTCCTAGTTTAAAAAATATGTACAGTTCCTTGGCAATAAAACTAGTCTTGACTTGTATTATAAGTCTATAACTTTCGATTCAAGGTGGGACTGGTAGTGATTATGAATACGACTTGCAGAACATTTCAGCTTAAAGGTTTACGGTCCGATTGTAGAGGACATATTTTCACATTTTAGAAAAACAGATTTTTTGGAACCTTAAGCAAAAGAAGAATAAAAAAAGATTTTTTGAAAAACTATTGGAACGCAGTTGGCGACTTTTATTGTACTTCTAAGCAAATATTTACACAGTCGAATTAAAACAGTTAACAAGTGAACAATCTTACAAAAACAATATTGTAAAATAAATAAACAAAATCATAGTCATAGCAAAAAAAAAAAAAAATGAAAAAGATTGTTAATTAAATTAAATAAACTAAAAAAAAAAATTTGGCATTACATATAGAACAAAACCAAGTAATAAAACAAATGAATGTGCTCACATAAATGATAAGAAAAAATTAAAATAAATAAAATTAAGTTAAATTATTAAATAAAGTGCGTAGTTTTTTGTTTATTTAAGCTAAAAACTCTGAAATTATCATAAATGTCTTAGTAAAAGTCCATAACGATATTTGCTAATTGTTATCTTTGAAAAACATTATCTTGATAAATAAAATTTTATGAAATCTTGATAAAGTTTAGAAATAAAAAATCACATGACACCAGTGTAGCTACTCGAGAAGTTTATCTAAGATAAAAAAAATATTTAAACTTGATTTAACTTAAATGAAAAAACAACTGTTTTATCACTTTTATAACTACGAGCGAATTACAAAAATTACTTTGAACTATAAATAAATATTATAACTATAACAAGTTAAAAAGTATAGTCGGTCAAGCCCGACCTTATGATACCCTACGCCACAGTATATGAAAATAATTTTTGTTGATCAACCCTATTTGGGACTTATGGCAGTCATGAACAAAATTATGTCATGAGGTTAATATTCATGTAAAAGTTTTTTTTGCCGAATAATATTGAGATGTCGTCATTTATATGAGTTTTTAGGATAGGGGCTTATATGGGACCTATGATAAATTTTGGACCTACAAGGACAATATTTTGTCATGACAAACTAGCTATCGTAAAACTTTTTATCACCAATTTTTATGTTAATATGTACCACCCTTTATAAGGAAGTTATGGCATTAAAAACTATTTTCAGGAGCACTGTTTGTATGGGACCTATGGTAAATATCCTTTGCCTGGATAACAATCCTGTCGAAATGCGAGGACTTTAGTGCACTCTACGGTTCTGATCGCCTGTGCTGATGTATACTCTTGATACATTCTTGCAGGAAGCCATAATTAATGAAAGAGTGTGCGACCAGAGAAGCAAGCCGTAACGGCGTGGCTCACGTCTAGCCGCTTAGCCGATTATTTTCAACAAGCCGGGCCGCCGCCGAAGTACTCGGCTGATCGGCGGCTGAAATTCAAGTCGATTCTTATTTTTTATACCCCCCACCACCACTGTGGTGAATGAGGGTATACTAAGTTTGTCATTCCGTGTGAAACTTTTTTATAATACATCTAAGACCCTATAAAGTATATATATTCTGGTTCCTTGAGTAATTCTAAGTCGATTTAGCCATGTCCGTCTGTCTGTCCGTCTGTCCCTCTGTCCGTCTGTCCGTCTATTGAAAACACGCTCACTTTCGAAAAACGCAATAGAAAAGAACAAACTTGGTCTCAAATTGCTTGTAATTATCCTAAGCAGTTTGGGATTGAAATCCAGCAACATCGGTTTAGTAGGATCAGAACTATGAATCAAAATGTGGAACCACTACCCAAAAAAAAATTGATAATTTTGATACAAAAACTATCATAAATGGTGGAATAATGAACGGAATGACATAAAATTTTTCACGAATTCGCTTTATACGACTGCAAATCATACTATTAAAGTTCGTGAAGATCGGTCCATAATTTACCATAGGCCGCATATAAACCCTTCTCGCGGAAAACAGTTTATTACGCCTAAAACCGCAATAAATAACGCTAGCATACTTAAATTTGGTACGTCATAGTTTTATAATACCGCAAATCACACTGTAAATTTTATTGAAGATCGGTCCATAATTTACACTAGGTCCCATATAAACCCTACTCCCGGAAAACAGTTTAGCACGCCTAAAACTGTAATAAATAACGCTAGCATACTAAAATTTGGTACGTCACAGGTTTATAGGACCAGAAATCACAGTGTAAAATTTTTGGAAGATCGGTCCATAATTTTCACTAGGCCCAATATAAACCCTACTCCCGGAAAACAGTTTATTGCGCCTAAAACCGCAATAAATAACGCTAGCATACTTAAATTTGGTACGTCACAGTTTCATAGGACCAGAAATCACACTGTAAGATTTTTTGAAGATCGTTCCACAATTTACACTAGGCCCCATATAAGCCCTACTCCCGGAAAACCGTTTAGTACGCCTAAAACCGTATTAAATAATGCTATCAAATTGAAATTTGGTAGGTCACAGTTTTATAGGACGAGAAATCACACTGCCAAATTTCGTGAAGAGTGGTCCATAATTTACCCTAGGCCCCATATAAACCCTACTCCCGGAAAACCGTTTAGTACGCCTAAAACCATAATAAATGATACTATCGAATTGAAGTTCGGTACGTCACAGTTTTATAGGACGAGAAATCACACTGCCAAATTTCGTGAAGAGTGGTCCATAATTTACCCTAGGCCCCATATAAACCCTACTCCCGGAAACCCGTTTAGTACGCCTAAGACCATTATAAATGATGCTATCGAATTGAAGTTCGGTACGTCACAGTTTTACAGGACGAGAAATCACACTGCCAAATTTCGTGAAGAGTGGTCCATAATTTACCCTAGGCCCCATATAAACCCTACTCCCGGAAAACCGTTAAGTACGCCTAAAACCATAATAAATGATGCTATCGAATTGAAGTTCGGTACGTCACAGTTTTAAAGGACGAGAAATCACACTGCCAAATTTCGTGAAGAGTGGTCCATAATTTACCCAGGGCCCCATATAAACCCTACTCCCGGAAAACCGTTTAGTACGCCTAAAACCATAATAAATGATGCTATCGAATTGAAGTTCGGTACGTCACAGTTTTATAGGACGAGAAATCACACTGCCAAATTTCGTGAAGAGTGGTCCTTAATTTACCCTAGGCCCCATATAAACCCTACTCTCGGAAAACAGCTTAAAACCAAATAAAGCCCACTTTGGGAAAATAATTAAATTCGCCTAAAACCATCACATATATAGATATTGCGGTGAAATTTTTTACCTTAATTCATATGGCAAGAACAAATATCATGCAAATTTGTGAAATTTACTGTTAACGCTAAAACTAATTACATTGCTGTATTGAAATTTATTCTAATTTATTTTTTGTAATACCAGAAATCAGTCTTCAGAATTTTGGGATGATTGGTCCATAATTTACCATAGGTCCAATACAAATAACGCTCCTAAAAATTATTTTAGTTCGGCTAAAACTTTTACGAATCATGATATTTTACTCAAGTCAGTTCAAAGTTCTAACAAAAAACGCATAAAATTTTCTTATTGTCGGTCAATAATTTAATTCAGGTCTAAACCGCAACTAATTTTAATGCTAACGCTCGTTTTTGTGAAGAGTAGTTTATAATATATATGTATGTATTTATCATATAGAGCCCACTTCTGTCGGTGGAGGGTATCAAAGATTCGGCACAGCCGAATATAGCACTCTAACTTGTTTTTTTAAGAATTATTGCTTCTTTGGACAACATTTTCGTTCACTGAATACGGGGGCTGCTATTAATACTATTCTTAATTGAAAAACTCTTTCATTCTTTATATAAATTTTTCAGAAATTAACTAATTAAAATTTACTTCTTGCTCCGTGTATAGCGTTGTAAGTAGTTGATTCCTTAAAAGGGGAAAAATATGCATGTATGTTTATGAGTCAAATTTTTGTTTACAAAATTTGTTTATTGTAAAGAACAATTCAATTGAGAAAATTCATTATAAGGAGATCAAAATACACTTTATTTATAATGGAAAAGTTGGCTTTTTAAAATCAATTGATAGTTAAATTCAATGAAGTACATTTTTTCTTCTAATTAGAAATTAAAATATGTCATAATAATATCTCTAATAAGTACTGCCTGCGCTGCATCAGAAAAGCAAAATTGTTTCACCATGTCAACGCAAACCTAATGATACCTACATATTAATTATGCGATTATTATCTTATTATTCTATTATAATATCTTAATACTCAATTATACCTGTAATTTAACCACATATTTAATTATTTAATATTTTAAATGATTGTTTTACTTAATACTATCATACTTTCGTTGATGATTTTTCGTTTTATTTCAGAGAATTACAAATTAAAATAACGTAACACATTTAACTAAATAAATAACAATAAAAATAATATTTTTTCCTAAAAACTATATCGGTTCTCGCATTTTTATTCTAAATATTTAATATAACTCTAACATCTCATATAATTTCCACGTTACAACGTTTTTTGCTTCTCATGTAAGCTTATGAAATTTGATGTTACAATATTCTGCATTTGCCTACAAAAAACAACACATACATTTTGGTTCACCAGTAATGAAATAATTTTACATAAACAAAATACACACAGGCTAATCGTGCTGCCCAGCGGGGAAAATTGCAACCGATTCACTTTTTAGGCGTTTAAACAGGTTAACAATTGAATTTTTAGTAAACTTTTACTTTACTCTGCCTTCTTTTAAAAGGTCTTTTAGAAAGGTTTTTATTAAATATTTTACAAATTCAAATTTTTCTATTCTAAGATAAGGCCTGTCGCAATGGTTTTATTAGTAGTTATTTTGGAACGTGTTGCAAGTTTAGTTATTAATTTACTCACTTCGTATTATTAGCCCCATCAATTAATCTTGGATAAAGCTTTATTCTTTAATCTCTTTAGAAGCCCTTCCAGAAGTGTTTAAAGTAGATCCAAAAGTGCAAGGGTGGTGTTGGTCTCCAATGACACACCTTGTTAATTGGTAATAAAGTTGGAATGCGGCCGGGAGATTTTATGTCTGAAAAAAGGCCTTCTATAAGGCCTGTTTACTACTTGATTTTCCCGCTGGAAATGATTGGGCAAATCGCATTTTTTTCTTGTGAAGAATTTTAATGTGAATTTTTTCAAATTTTTCATATCTGAAAAATTCACATATAAATTTTTTTTTGCTCACTCCTCATGAGTGAGGAAAGTCAAAATATTTTTTTCCTCACCCTCATGAGGATGAATTTGCAGAAAAAATTTTACATTTTCACGATCGCTCATGACTGAAGAATGAGCGTACCTTTCGGTACTCTGCTTTTAACAAAAATAATTTCGCCACACTAAAAAAATCGTTGTCCGACTTTACAAAAGCAAATTAATGTTTTCAGAAATTGGGTCAAAAAACCACCTCTGTCTTTTTTTGAAATCACGTTTAGTGCGGAAAATTTTTGAATCAAAATCGCCGCAAAAGTGTTACTTGTCCAATATTTGACACTATGCAGTAGTATGCCAAAATTTTCATAAAATTAAGTTATATACCTAATGGACACTGGCACCGGTGTTTATGTTGCTGCTATTGACGTGAAGAGGTCATTCAGACAACCGGGCGAGTGCAGTGCCTTTCAGGCTGAGGTCCGAGCGATCTGAAGGGCGACGGCTTTGATACTGGATCACATCGTCATGGTGCCAGTTTATTATGCGTCTTTCGCTGCGATGAATTGAATAAAGTATATCATGTATCGGCATTAAATTGCAAAATAGAACTGAAATGGATGAGATTTTTAAAGCAACTAGCAGAAATCTTTCGGTTATGCTTTTTATACAATAATTAAGGGTGGAAGGCTACACAACACAGTTTAATCAATTTTTAAATGCTGTGAAAAATAAAGTTAAGCAAAATAATATTATAATAAATAAAGAAAAAAACAAAATTAAATTTGTGAAAAACCACCGACATAGTTGGATGCGGCATCTGCTAAAATATTTTCGCCCAATCAACACTGAATTTTCTAAAAAAAAGAAAGAGTGAGAAAAACGAAAATACTACAGTGTGACCATTTTAGCAGTTTTGCGACTTTATTTAGCATTAAAATATTCATTTAACACTCGGTGTTTTATTTAGCAATTTTCTAAATTATTTTAACCTTTATTTTAAAAGTTTGAAGAAAGTGTTGTGTTGATGAACGGATTTTTTTTATAAATTATTATAAATTTTGACAACAAATAGTTGCACTGAAAAATAAATTTCGTATGAAAATGGATACTTTTTATCTTAATAAGCGTCTTACCTGTTTTGTAAAAAAAAATTAACATTAAGGAAATCTTTGAAATTCCTCAATTTATTTTATTTATTAATGATTTCATGCACAACAGAACTAAGTCTTATAATTACAGTGCAGGATTTTGTATGTGTACAAATTAATTTCCAAATTTAATAAGGTTAATACTTATTTAAGGTTAATAAAAAATATGCGTATGTATATATATAAATATTTTATAACAAAAATTAAAACATAAAAAATTCAAGAAAATTTATTTAAAAAAGTTTAACATAAAAAATTTTAGCAAAATAAATCAAGCAAAAGATTTAAAACGAAATTTCCTTACAAACATTGTGTTGCTGTTTATTTGTTGGTTATAAGGAAGAGCATTCCAAAGACGATTAGCGTTGATCAAAATTTGCCATTCCAAAACTAGGCATCGAAATTTCCGAAATATGATTCTTTTACCCCTTGGTGCTGTAGCAAATCTTATTTTTTCAAAGAGGTATTTCGGCTCTTCGGTGTAAATTACTTTATGCAAAAACTAAAGAACCCTTGTCTTAAGAAGACTCCGCACAGAGGTTTCAAGTATGCTGAGACTTTTTCACGCTTTTCAAGTCTATAAATATATCTTATGGTGTTGTTATATAATATTTTAGGTTTTTTTGTATTGGTGGAATCGCAATGAGAGAACAACTCGCATTCGTATGTAAGGCTTGGAACCGGCTTTTGTAAATAGGATTATTACATTCAGCGTTGTAGTTTAACATAAATTTGTCCCACCAGTGTATTTATATGGCAAGTTAAGTGGCTGTTGAACGTTAATCACATTTTTTTCCGCTCCCATGTCAATGATGTCAACTTTCACATTGATTACACAAGTCAACAAATTTAAAAAAGTTAACTGGTGCCGAGAAACAGTTAGTGGTTCTGTGAGATGCCGACACTGGTAATTCGAGTACTAAAAAGGTGAAAAAAAATTTTCCTACAAGTAGTTTTGGATAAAATGTAAATTTTTAATAGTAGCTGTCCAACGTACTTTTTTCGGCTCGGCTTGAAACCCTATCGGTAATTTTGTTAAATAAATTCATTTTAATAACATGTCGTCGTCGCGAAGAAGTTGTCTCAATGATCCAAACGTGTTTTGTTACATTTGTGGTGACTACACCGTTAAAAAGTTTAGAAAACCTATAACGGATTTTACAAAAAGTGCGATAGTGATTTTGAAGAAATACCGTCTACAAACCCCAAACCATTTAAACAAGAAGAATTAAATGATATGGTAAGATATCTTGAATTACCTACAGAATCTGCAGAGGTATTGGATTCTAGACTAAGAGACAGAAATTTGTCGGAATCACATACAAAAGTGACATACTATCGCAAAAGAGAGCAAGACTTACTACAATTTTTTTTATTTGGAAAACGATATTGTATTTTTTTCTGATGTGCAAGGCCTTATTCTGGCAATGGCGGCTCTTTATGGAAAGCTGCAAACAAAGCCTGAAGTGTGTACTTTTACACAATGGCAAAACATATGGTTCAGTCCCAATTGCCCATTCTACAAGACTAAAAAAAGAATACTTTAATATCGCATTTGTGCTAGACAAAATCAAATATATCGAGCACCAATGGATTATTTGTGTTGATATTACGGTGACTAATTTCTTATTAGGACAGCAAAGTGGATTCACCAAATATCCATGTTTTTATTGTCTGAGGGACAGTCGGGCCAAACACCTACACGGGGAAAAACGAAATTGGCCAGTACGTGAGGCGTTGGAGGTTGGAAATCATAACATCATAAATCCACCTTCAGTTCCAAAAGAAAAAATTATATTGCCTCCCTTGCACATTAAACAAGGTCTTATGAAGCAGTTTGTCCTAGCCCTGGATAGAAATGGCCAGTGTTTCTCTTATATAACGACAAAATTTCCAGGACTAAGCTTGGAGAAGATATTAAAAACTTTCTTGGAAATTACAGGTCAAGCAACTACTGCGAAAATGTTAACGACATGCTAGTTGAATTTAGAAGCTTGGGATGCAACATGTCTATCAAATTGCACTACCTTCAAAGTCATATCAACCGATTCCCAGAGCGGTTTCATCAGGATCTGAAAACTATGGAAGAGAGGTGCCAAGGCCGATGGAATCGGCATATGATGGCTGACTACTGTTGGGGAATTCAACGAGACCTTCCCACTGCACATCATTCACGAAAAAGAAAGTTTTTATGTAAATAATAAATCACTTTTTTCATATATATGCACAAAAACAAAATACTAGAAAACTACACGTAAGAATTCCAACTTTTTGTATTTTTTGTTATCAGTATGAAGTCCTAGTTTAAAAAATATGTACAGTTCCTTGGCAATAAAACTAGTCTTGACTTGTATTATAAGTCTATAACTTTCGATTCAAGGTGGGACTGGTAGTGATTATGAATACGACTTGCAGAACATTTCAGCTTAAAGGTTTACGGTCCGATTGTAGAGGACATATTTTCACATTTTAGAAAAACAGATTTTTTGGAACCTTAAGCAAAAGAAGAATAAAAAAAGATTTTTTGAAAAACTATTGGAACGCAGTTGGCGACTTTTATTGTACTTCTAAGCAAATATTTACACAGTCGAATTAAAACAGTTAACAAGTGAACAATCTTACAAAAACAATATTGTAAAATAAATAAACAAAATCATAGTCATAGCAAAAAAAAAAAAAAATGAAAAAGATTGTTAATTAAATTAAATAAACTAAAAAAAAAAATTTGGCATTACATATAGAACAAAACCAAGTAATAAAACAAATGAATGTGCTCACATAAATGATAAGAAAAAATTAAAATAAATAAAATTAAGTTAAATTATTAAATAAAGTGCGCAGTTTTTTGTTTATTTAAGCTAAAAACTCTGAAATTATCATAAATGTCTTAGTAAAAGTCCATAACGATATTTGCTAATTGTTATCTTTGAAAAACATTATCTTGATAAATAAAATTTTATGAAATCTTGATAAAGTTTAGAAATAAAAAATCACATGACACCAGTGTAGCTACTCGAGAAGTTTATCTAAGATAAAAAAAATATTTAAACTTGATTTAACTTAAATGAAAAAACAACTGTTTTATCACTTTTATAACTACGAGCGAATTACAAAAATTACTTTGAACTATAAATAAATATTATAACTATAACAAGTTAAAAAGTATAGTCGGTCAAGCCCGACCTTATGATACCCTACGCCACAGTATATGAAAATAATTTTTGTTGATCAACCCTATTTGGGACTTATGGCAGTCATGAACAAAATTATGTCATGAGGTTAATATTCATGTAAAAGTTTTTTTTGCCGAATAATATTGAGATGTCGTCATTTATATGAGTTTTTAGGATAGGGGCTTATATGGGACCTATGATAAATTTTGGACCTACAAGGACAATATTTTGTCATGACAAACTAGCTATCGTAAAACTTTTTATCACCAATTTTTATGTTAATATGTACCACCCTTTATAAGGAAGTTATGGCATTAAAAACTATTTTCAGGAGCACTGTTTGTATGGGACCTATGGTAAATATCCTTTGCCTGGGTAACAATCCTGTCGAAATGCGAGGACTTTAGTGCACTCTACGGTTCTGATCGCCTGTGCTGATGTATACTCTTGATACATTCTTGCAGGAAGCCATAATTAATGAAAGAGTGTGCGACCAGAGAAGCAAGCCGTAACGGCGTGGCTCACGTCTAGCCGCTTAGCCGATTATTTTCAACAAGCCGGGCCGCCGCCGAAGTACTCGGCTGATCGGCGGCTGAAATTCAAGTCGATTCTTATTTTTTATACCCCCCACCACCACTGTGGTGAATGAGGGTATACTAAGTTTGTCATTCCGTGTGAAACTTTTTTATAATACATCTAAGACCCTATAAAGTATATATATTCTGGTTCCTTGAGTAATTCTAAGTCGATTTAGCCATGTCCGTCTGTCTGTCCGTCTGTCCCTCTGTCCGTCTGTCCGTCTATTGAAAACACGCTCACTTTCGAAAAACGCAATAGAAAAGAACAAACTTGGTCTCAAATTGCTTGTAATTATCCTAAGCAGTTTGGGATTGAAATCCAGCAACATCGGTTTAGTAGGATCAGAACTATGAATCAAAATGTGGAACCACTACCCAAAAAAAAATTGATAATTTTGATACAAAAACTATCATAAATGGTGGAATAATGAACGGAATGACATAAAATTTTTCACGAATTCGCTTTATACGTCTGCAAATCATACTATTAAAGTTCGTGAAGATCGGTCCATAATTTACCATAGGCCGCATATAAACCCTTCTCGCGGAAAACAGTTTATTACGCCTAAAACCGCAATAAATAACGCTAGCATACTTAAATTTGGTACGTCATAGTTTTATAATACCGCAAATCACACTGTAAATTTTATTGAAGATCGGTCCATAATTTACACTAGGTCTCATATAAACCCTACTCCCGGAAAACAGTTTAGCACGCCTAAAACTGTAATAAATAACGCTAGCATACTAAAATTTGGTACGTCACAGGTTTATAGGACCAGAAATCACAGTGTAAAATTTTTGGAAGATCGGTCCATAATTTACACTAGGCCCAATATAAACCCTACTCCCGGAAAACAGTTTATTGCGCCTAAAACCGCAATAAATAACGCTAGCATACTTAAATTTGGTACGTCACAGTTTCATAGGACCAGAAATCACACTGTAAGATTTTTTGAAGATCGTTCCACAATTTACACTAGGCCCCATATAAGCCCTACTCCCGGAAAACCGTTTAGTACGCCTAAAACCGTATTAAATAATGCTATCAAATTGAAATTTGGTAGGTCACAGTTTTATAGGACGAGAAATCACACTGCCAAATTTCGTGAAGAGTGGTCCATAATTTACCCTAGGCCCCATATAAACCCTACTCCCGGAAAACCGTTTAGTACGCCTAAAACCATAATAAATGATACTATCGAATTGAAGTTCGGTACGTCACAGTTTTATAGGACGAGAAATCACACTGCCAAATTTCGTGAAGAGTGGTCCATAATTTACCCTAGGCCCCATATAAACCCTACTCCCGGAAAACCGTTTAGTACGCCTAAAACCATAATAAATGATACTATCGAATTGAAGTTCGGTACGTCACAGTTTTATAGGACGAGAAATCACACTGCCAAATTTCGTGAAGAGTGGTCCATAATTTACCCTAGGCCCCATATAAACCCTACTCCCGGAAAACCGTTAAGTACGCCTAAAACCATAATAAATGATGCTATCGAATTGAAGTTCGGTACGTCACAGTTTTAAAGGACGAGAAATCACACTGCCAAATTTCGTGAAGAGTGGTCCATAATTTACCCAGGGCCCCATATAAACCCTACTCCCGGAAAACCGTTTAGTACGCCTAAAACCATAATAAATGATGCTATCGAATTGAAGTTCGGTACGTCACAGTTTTATAGGACGAGAAATCACACTGCCAAATTTCGTGAAGAGTGGTCCATAATTTACCCTAGGCCCCATATAAACCCTACTCCCGGAAAACCGTTTAGTACGCCTAAAACCATAATAAATGATACTATCGAATTGAAGTTCGGTACGTCACAGTGTTATAGGACGAGAAATCACACTGCCAAATTTCGTGAAGAGTGGTCCATAATTTACCCTAGGCCCCATATAAACCCTACTCCCGGAAAACCGTTTAGTACGCCTAAAACCATAATAAATGATACTATCGAATTGAAGTTCGGTACGTCACAGTTTTATAGGACGAGAAATCACACTGCCAAATTTCGTGAAGAGTGGTCCATAATTTACCCTAGGCCCCATATAAACCCTACTCCCGGAAACCCGTTTAGTACGCCTAAGACCATTATAAATGATGCTATCGAATTAAAGTTCGGTACGTCACAGTTTTACAGGACGAGAAATCACACTGCCAAATTTCGTGAAGAGTGGTCCATAATTTACCCTAGGCCCCATATAAACCCTACTCCCGGAAAACCGTTAAGTACGCCTAAAACCATAATAAATGATGCTATCGAATTGAAGTTCGGTACGTCACAGTTTTATAGGACGAGAAATCACACTGCCAAATTTCGTGAAGAGTGGTCCATAATTTACCCAGGGCCCCATATAAACCCTACTCCCGGAAAACCGTTTAGTACGCCTAAAACCATAATAAATGATGCTATCGAATTGAAGTTCGGTACGTCACAGTTTTATAGGACGAGAAATCACACTGCCAAATTTCGTGAAGAGTGGTCCTTAATTTACCCTAGGCCCCATATAAACCCTACTCTCGGAAAACAGCTTAAAACCAAATAAAGCCCACTTTGGGAAAATAATTAAATTCGCCTAAAACCATCACATATATAGATATTGCGGTGAAATTTTTTACCTTAATTCATATGGCAAGAACAAATATCATGCAAATTTGTGAAATTTACTGTTAACGCTAAAACTAATTACATTGCTGTATTGAAATTTATTCTAATTTATTTTTTGTAATACCAGAAATCAGTCTTCAGAATTTTGGGATGATTGGTCCATAATTTACCATAGGTCCAATACAAATAACGCTCCTAAAAATTATTTTAGTTCGGCTAAAACTTTTACGAATCATGATATTTTACTCAAGCCAGTTCAAAGTTCTAACAAAAAACGCATAAAATTTTCTTATTGTCGGTCAATAATTTAATTCAGGTCTAAACCGCAACTAATTTTAATGCTAACGCTCGTTTTTGTGAAGAGTAGTTTATAATATATATGTATGTATTTATCATATAGAGCCCACTTCTGTCGGTGGAGGGTATCAAAGATTCGGCACAGCCGAATATAGCACTCTAACTTGTTTTTTTAAGAATTATTGCTTCTTTGGACAACATTTTCGTTCACTGAATACGGGGGCTGCTATTAATACTATTCTTAATTGAAAAACTCTTTCATTCTTTATATAAATTTTTCAGAAATTAACTAATTAAAATTTACTTCTTGCTCCGTGTATAGCGTTGTAAGTAGTTGATTCCTTAAAAGGGGAAAAATATGCATGTATGTTTATGAGTCAAATTTTTGTTTACAAAATTTGTTTATTGTAAAGAACAATTCAATTGAGAAAATTCATTATAAGGAGATCAAAATACACTTTATTTATAATGGAAAAGTTGGCTTTTTAAAATCAATTGATAGTTAAATTCAATGAAGTACATTTTTTCTTCTAATTAGAAATTAAAATATGTCATAATAATATCTCTAATAAGTACTGCCTGCGCTGCATCAGAAAAGCAAAATTGTTTCACCATGTCAACGCAAACCTAATGATACCTACATATTAATTATGCGATTATTATCTTATTATTCTATTATAATATCTTAATACTCAATTATACCTGTAATTTAACCACATATTTAATTATTTAATATTTTAAATGATTGTTTTACTTAATACTATCATACTTTCGTTGATGATTTTTCGTTTTATTTCAGAGAATTACAAATTAAAATAACGTAACACATTTAACTAAATAAATAACAATAAAAATAATATTTTTTCCTAAAAACTATATCGGTTCTCGCATTTTTATTCTAAATATTTAATATAACTCTAACATCTCATATAATTTCCACGTTACAACGTTTTTTGCTTCTCATGTAAGCTTATGAAATTTGATGTTACAATATTCTGCATTTGCCTACAAAAAACAACACATACATTTTGGTTCACCAGTAATGAAATAATTTTACATAAACAAAATACACACAGGCTAATCGTGCTGCCCAGCGGGGAAAATTGCAACCGATTCACTTTTGAGCGTTTAAACAGGTTAACAATTGAATTTTTAGTAAACTTTTACTTTACTCTGCCTTCTTTTAAAAGGTCTTTTAGAAAGGTTTTTATTAAATATTTTACAAATTCAAATTTTTCTATTCTAAGATAAGGCCTGTCGCAATGGTTTTATTAGTAGTTATTTTGGAACGTGTTGCAAGTTTAGTTATTAATTTACTCACTTCGTATTATTAGCCCCATCAATTAATCTTGGATAAAGCTTTATTCTTTAATCTCTTTAGAAGCCCTTCCAGAAGTGTTTAAAGTAGATCCAAAAGTGCAAGGTGTTGGTCTCCAATGACACACCTTGTTAATTGGTAATAAAGTTGGAATGCGGCCGGGAGATTTTATGTCTGAAAAAAGGCCTTCTATAAGGCCTGTTTACTACTTGATTTTCCCGCTGGAAATGATTGGGCAAATCGCATTTTTTTCTTGTGAAGAATTTTAATGTGAATTTTTTCAAATTTTTCATATCTGAAAAATTCACATATAAATTTTTTTTTGCTCACTCCTCATGAGTGAGGAAAGTCAAAATATTTTTTTCCTCACCCTCATGAGGATGAATTTGCAGAAAAAATTTTACATTTTCACGATCGCTCATGACTGAAGAATGAGCGTACCTTTCGGTACTCTGCTTTTAACAAAAATAATTTCGCCACACTAAAAAAATCGTTGTCCGACTTTACAAAAGCAAATTAATGTTTTCAGAAATTGGGTCAAAAAACCACCTCTGTCTTTTTTTGAAATCACGTTTAGTGCGGAAAATTTTTGAATCAAAATCGCCGCAAAAGTGTTACTTGTCCAATATTTGACACTATGCAGTAGTATGCCAAAATTTTCATAAAATTAAGTTATATACCTAATGGACACTGGCACCGGTGTTTATGTTGCTGCTATTGACGTGAAGAGGTCATTCAGACAACCGGGCGAGTGCAGTGCCTTTCAGGCTGAGGTCCGAGCGATCTGAAGGGCGACGGCTTTGATACTGGATCACATCGTCATGGTGCCAGTTTATTATGCGTCTTTCGCTGCGATGAATTGAATAAAGTATATCATGTATCGGCATTAAATTGCAAAATAGAACTGAAATGGATGAGATTTTTAAAGCAACTAGCAGAAATCTTTCGGTTATGCTTTTTATACAATAATTAAGGGTGGAAGGCTACACAACACAGTTTAATCAATTTTTAAATGCTGTGAAAAATAAAGTTAAGCAAAATAATATTATAATAAATAAAGAAAAAAACAAAATTAAATTTGTGAAAAACCACCGACATAGTTGGATGCGGCATCTGCTAAAATATTTTCGCCCAATCAACACTGAATTTTCTAAAAAAAAGAAAGAGTGAGAAAAACGAAAATACTACAGTGTGACCATTTTAGCAGTTTTGCGACTTTATTTAGCATTAAAATATTCATTTAACACTCGGTGTTTTATTTAGCAATTTTCTAAATTATTTTAACCTTTATTTTAAAAGTTTGAAGAAAGTGTTGTGTTGATGAACGGATTTTTTTTATAAATTATTATAAATTTTGACAACAAATAGTTGCACTGAAAAATAAATTTCGTATGAAAATGGATACTTTTTATCTTAATAAACGTCTTACCTGTTTTGTAAAAAAAAATTAACATTAAGGAAATCTTTGAAATTCCTCAATTTATTTTATTTATTAATGATTTCATGCACAACAGAACTAAGTCTTATAATTACAGTGCAGGATTTTGTATGTGTACAAATTAATTTCCAAATTTAATAAGGTTAATACTTATTTAAGGTTAATAAAAAATATGCGTATGTATATATATAAATATTTTATAACAAAAATTAAAACATAAAAAATTCAAGAAAATTTATTTAAAAAAGTTTAACATAAAAAATTTTAGCAAAATAAATCAAGCAAAAGATTTAAAACGAAATTTCCTTACAAACATTGTGTTGCTGTTTATTTGTTGGTTATAAGGAAGAGCATTCCAAAGACGATTAGCGTTGATCAAAATTTGCCATTCCAAAACTAGGCATCGAAATTTCCGAAATATGATTCTTTTACCCCTTGGTGCTGTAGCAAATCTTATTTTTTCAAAGAGGTATTTCGGCTCTTCGGTGTAAATTACTTTATGCAAAAACTAAAGAACCCTTGTCTTAAGAAGACTCCGCACAGAGGTTTCAAGTATGCTGAGACTTTTTCACGCTTTTCAAGTCTATAAATATATCTTATGGTGTTGTTATATAATATTTTAGGTTTTTTTGTATTGGTGGAATCGCAATGAGAGAACAACTCGCATTCGTATGTAAGGCTTGGAACCGGCTTTTGTAAATAGGATTATTACATTCAGCGTTGTAGCTTAACATAAATTTGTCCCACCAGTGTATTTATATGGTAAGTTAAGTGGCTGTTGAACGTTAATCACATTTTTTTCCGCTCCCATGTCAATGATGTCAACTTTCACATTGATTACACAAGTCAACAAATTTAAAAAAGTTAACTGGTGCCGAGAAACAGTTAGTGGTTCTGTGAGATGCCGACACTGGTAATTCGAGTACTAAAAAGGTGAAAAAAAATTTTCCTACGAGTAGTTTTGGATAAAATGTAAATTTTTAATAGTAGCTGTCCAACGTACTTTTTTCGGCTCGGCTTGAAACCCTATCGGTAATTTTGTTAAATAAATTCATTTTAATAACATGTCGTCGTCGCGAAGAAGTTGTCTCAATGATCCAAACGTGTTTTGTTACATTTGTGGTGACTACACCGTTAAAAAGTTTAGAAAACCTATAACGGATTTTACAAAAAGTGCGATAGTGATTTTGAAGAAATACCGTCTACAAACCCCAAACCATTTAAACAAGAAGAATTAAATGATATGGTAAGATATCTTGAATTACCTACAGAATCTGCAGAGGTATTGGATTCTAGACTAAGAGACAGAAATTTGTCGGAATCACATACAAAAGTGACATACTATCGCAAAAGAGAGCAAGACTTACTACAATTTTTTTTATTTGGAAAACGATATTGTATTTTTTTCTGATGTGCAAGGCCTTATTCTGGCAATGGCGGCTCTTTATGGAAAGCTGCAAACAAAGCCTGAAGTGTGTACTTTTACACAATGGCAAAACATATGGTTCAGTCCCAATTGCCCATTCTACAAGACTAAAAAAAGAATACTTTAATATCGCATTTGTGCTAGACAAAATCAAATATATCGAGCACCAATGGATTATTTGTGTTGATATTACGGTGACTAATTTCTTATTAGGACAGCAAAGTGGATTCACCAAATATCCATGTTTTTATTGTCTGAGGGACAGTCGGGCCAAACACCTACACGGGGAAAAACGAAATTGGCCAGTACGTGAGGCGTTGGAGGTTGGAAATCATAACATCATAAATCCACCTTCAGTTCCAAAAGAAAAAATTATATTGCCTCCCTTGCACATTAAACAAGGTCTTATGAAGCAGTTTGTCCTAGCCCTGGATAGAAATGGCCAGTGTTTCTCTTATATAACGACAAAATTTCCAGGACTAAGCTTGGAGAAGATATTAAAAACTTTCTTGGAAATTACAGGTCAAGCAACTACTGCGAAAATGTTAACGACATGCTAGTTGAATTTAGAAGCTTGGGATGCAACATGTCTATCAAATTGCACTACCTTCAAAGTCATATCGACCGATTCCCAGAGCGGTTTCATCAGGATCTGAAAACTATGGAAGAGAGGTGCCAAGGCCGATGGAATCGGCATATGATGGCTGACTACTGTTGGGGAATTCAACGAGACCTTCCCACTGCACATCATTCACGAAAAAGAAAGTTTTTATGTAAATAATAAATCACTTTTTTCATATATATGCACAAAAACAAAATACTAGAAAACTACACGTAAGAATTCCAACTTTTTGTATTTTTTGTTATCAGTATGAAGTCCTAGTTTAAAAAATATGTACAGTTCCTTGGCAATAAAACTAGTCTTGACTTGTATTATAAGTCTATAACTTTCGATTCAAGGTGGGACTGGTAGTGATTATGAATACGACTTGCAGAACATTTCAGCTTAAAGGTTTACGGTCCGATTGTAGAGGACATATTTTCACATTTTAGAAAAACAGATTTTTTGGAACCTTAAGCAAAAGAAGAATAAAAAAAGATTTTTTGAAAAACTATTGGAACGCAGTTGGCGACTTTTATTGTACTTCTAAGCAAATATTTACACAGTCGAATTAAAACAGTTAACAAGTGAACAATCTTACAGAAACAATATTGTAAAATAAATAAACAAAATCATAGTCATAGCAAAAAAAAAAAAGAAAAAGATGGTTATTTAAATTAAATAAACTAAAAAAAAAAATTTGGCATTACATATAGAACAAAACCAAGTAATAAAACAAATGAATGTGCTCACATAAATGATAAGAAAAAATTAAAATAAATAAAATTAAGTTAAATTATTAAATAAAGTGCGCAGTTTTTTGTTTATTTAAGCTAAAAACTCTGAAATTATCATAAATGTCTTAGTAAAATTCCATAACGATATTTGCTAATTGTTATCTTTGAAACACATTATCTTGATAAATAAAATTTTATGAAATCTTGATAAAGTTTAGAAATAAAAAATCACATGACACCAGTGTAGCTACTCGAGAAGTTTATCTTAGATAAATGGCAGTCATGAACACAATTATGTCATGAGGTTAATATTCATGTAAAAGTTTTTTTTGCCGAATAATATTGAGATGTCGTCATTTATATGAGTTTTTAGGATAGGGGCTTATATAGGACCTATGATAAATTTTGGACCTACAAGGACAATATTTTGTCATGACAAACTAACTATCGTAAAACTTTTTATCACCAATTTTTATGTTAATATGTACCAGCCTTTATAAGGAAGTTATGGCATTAAAAACTATTTTCAGGAGTACCGTTTGTATAGGAGCCATGGTAAAAATCCTTTGCCATGGTAAATATCCTTTGCCTGTCGAGATGCGAGGACTTTAGTGCACTCTACGGTTCTGATCGCCTGTGCTGATGTATATTCTTGATACATTCTTGCAGGAAGCCATGATTACTGAAAGAGTGTGCCACCAGAGAAGCAAGCCGTAACGGCGTGGCTCACGTCTAGCCGCTTAGCCGATTATTTTCAACAAGCCCTGCCGCTGCCGAAGTACTCGGCTGATCGGCGGCTGAAATTCAAGTCGATTCTTATTTTTTCTATCTTTTTTAATAGTTATCCAAAATTGGTTATTCAATTATTTTTGTTTATTTTTGAATACTAAATTTTGAATACTTAATTTTGAATACTAAATCGGTCTTTAATTGAATTAGTGCCAGTGTTACCATATACAAATATTTATCTTTTTTTTTAAGATTGGGCTTGCTTTCTATGTCGACCAGAAAAAAATTTTGAACGAAATCAAAAACGGATGTTTTAAGTATTTTAAATATTTTTAAATATTCGTAAAAATACCAGTTGTATAATAAAAGTAATGAATGAGGCAGGCGCGGATTCAGGGGGGGGGGAAGGATATTTCCCCCCGAAAAATAAACGTTTGGGTTGAATATGCGAGCGGTTGAATTATTATTAAGCCCTAGTATATGCAATATTTGTATTTGTGTTATGATAATTATTTATTATATAAATTTGAATATAACCGTTTTTCGTATCATATTTTCATCATAGTAGGATTTGAATTGGAATTTTATATGCATTGCCATTCTACCTTCCCATATATACATATGAATATATGTATTAGTCTAGTAAAAGTTCACCAAAGAAGAATTATATAACTGTCAAGTTTCAATTGCATTAATAAGAAAAGTTCTTTGATATACAAAAATTACATAAAAATTTTTTAATATAATGTACCTATATAAGTATATATCATTACCTTCAGTCGAAAAGGATATAGTCCAATGTATAAATTTTATAGAAGAGAGAAAAAATTTTCTAAGGTCTTTAGTTCTGAATATATTTGAAGTCTGTAAATCCAGTTTTGCTTCATTGATGACCCTTTATTGGCTTGCAAACCAACTAAAAATAATACATTTATGTTTTACATAGCTTTTTATGACTTATCACCTTTTCTATTATATATTTTATACCTTTAATGTACATTTTAGCATGTCAATTTGCAAAAATTAAAAATACCATAAAATTATTTTATTTATTTCAATGTTGACTATTAACAAATATTAACAATTTTTTTTTTGAAATTTTCACATTTTAATGGACTTTTGGACTTAGAACTTTTACATATCGTTGCAAAACAAGAACTAGAAAAAAATATTTGTATTTTTTCTGCAAACGATGTATTTTTGTTTACTCTATTGAACTGCATCAAAAACTTAATACTGAAATTTAACTCATAGAATAAATTCGAAAAAATTAAAAATGTTGAATATAATAAAGTTGCTTATGAAAAAGAAATAATTCCCAATATCTATTTGTTAAAATAGTTGAGTTAAATACATTCAATTTATAAAGTATCACTATCCAGTGTGACACAAAGAATGCTGACGAAGGCCGTAGCGGGCCAGAAAATGCATTACATTCTGCTGGTGTCTAATAATTGTAAATTTTTCTGTACATAAATATACTTCATTGCTTTCCAACGGAAAGCTAAGGTAAAATGTAACAAGAAAATACAATATAATAGTCTGGTAGTGTATAAAGTCATTTATAAAATAATTTAAGGAATAGAGCTATTACAAAAAGCTTTATAAAATACATAACTGAAATTTAACTCATAGAATAAATTCGAAAAAATGAAAAATGTTGAATATAATAAAGTTGCTTATGAAAAAGAAATAATTCCCAATAAAAATAATTTAAATAAAAAAATTAGCTGTAATCAACTTAAACCAGAATAATTATATATGTATCTTAAGATTAAAACCCAAACAGTTCGACTTATATTCATTACTTAATTTTAAAATTAGTGAAGAATATTCTTTCTTCCAAAATATTGTTAACAATTGCATTTGTTTTTTTTTTGTTGAAAAATTGGTCAAACAATTTAGTATGATGAAGTCAAATTAATTGTTTCAAATACAAAAAAAAAACATTATATATAAATAAAATTATTTTTATAGCCAAAACGTTATTTAAAAAGATTAATTTATTTTAATTTATATAGGGGGCTTGAGCCCCCTAAGGCTCAAGCTGGATCCGCGCCTGGAATGAGGTGAAAAATAGAAAACTATTTTATGTCAAGCAACAATAGTTCTACAAGACTCAGTAGGGAACCTATCAATGATAAAACTAGAAGAACCAGTACAGAACCAGTCTGTACTGTGGGGTGCGGAGAAATCTTAGATAGCGATTTCGACAAATCGAATGAGTGAAATGATGCTGCGATAAATAACATGAACGGAAGTTAAAAATATTTTAACCTGTAAAAGATTAACTCCCTGGCCCACAATGTCGACAAGAACATTTCTTTCGTACATTTAAACTGAAAACAAAAACAAATTTTAGTTTTTTATTATTGTTTTCGCGAAAGAAATGTTCTTGTCGATATTGTGGGCCTGCCAGTAAGTTTTTTTTTTTGTATAACTGTTAAAAATTGTTGTTTGGTTTGAAAATTTGCTTTTTGTTTAAAAATTTGTTTGCCAGCTTGAAATTTGTTTTCCATAATTATTTAAGAAATTTTAAATTGTTAATTTTCCCTGAACAAGTCACAAAATGCCGTGACGAATTATTGGATAAATTGAAACAAATGTTTTTATAAAAAATATTAGACCTCACACTTTATGGATAAATACAAATTTTAAAAATTAATTAATTTTCTATTTCAAAATGCCTGATATTTTCAAATTTTTAGAAAATCTTAATGATCTCAATTTACTCAGTTACTAACCGTAGTAAAACTAAGAAGGTATTTGCTGTAAATAGTATTTTTCTTCTTAAAAATTTGATTTATCTTTTATAAAATTTTTAGTTTTGAAATGAAAAAATCATTATTTGTCTCTTTGTTTTGTTTAACGTGTTTGTTTATAGGTGTGTTCATTTACTTAACTAGCAGAAACTTGCAAAGAGAGAGTAAGTAGGAATTTAAAGAAATTGCTCTCAAAAATACTAAAAAGTAAATGAACACTTTGCCAGCCAAGATTTGTAAGTTAAAATAGTGACGAATATACAGGAATATTTGAGTACCCAATTACGGTAAAAATAATGTGATTTTATTAGTTTTTATTTGTTTATGTTGAATAAATTGAACCATTAATTCGGGTTTTCATCAATAATAAATTAAATATTTAATTTAACAATCTATATATAACCTTTGTATATAGGTATATAAAATTTCAACGTTACGGACTGACTGACAGATTGTAAATTATTACAAATTATTCATATTGCGTTTATAAAAAAAAATTAACTATTTTGAGTGTAGGTAATTTTAAATATGGTGGAACAAACAAAAACAAACTTACATTTATTCCAACGATGTCAGCAGGCGCCAGTTGACCGTTGTTGGTTGCGTATTGATATTATTTAATTAATAAAATAATGTTTCATGTTTGAATTGCATCAAGTCAGCTAATTTTCTAGTTTTCCAACGTTTCGTCAATTATTTGTTGATTTCATCAGGGTTACGTCTATTTAATTAAAAATTATAATACATTAATAAAACATAAATACACCAAATATTTTTCTTTAAACTTACAAATTTAACATTAATTTTCACATTAAATTAAATATAAATAAATTTTAAAAAAAACAAAGAACATTTAACATAAAAAATAAATTAAAACCACAGCTTAAAAATTAATATCACAGTTTGAAGTTATATTGCAACTCTATAGCTTGTATTTATATTGTCAGTATCCTCCTTTTTGTTCATTGTTCTTTCTATTTTTTGTTGTATTCGTAAGCTTTCTATTGTGTACCTTTTTCTTTCTCCACCCTCTATGTCTAAAATTTGAACGTCATCAAAGTTAATTTTATGTCCAGATGACAGAATATGTGTTGCCAACCCTGTTGATTCTCTAAGTTTTGTTATGTCGTTTTTGTGTTCAATCATTCTTGTTTGCAATGATCGTTTTGTCGTTCCTATATATATTTGATCGCATTTCTGTTCGTCATTTCCCATACATTCAAGTTCGTACACAACATTGCATTGTTGTTGTTTTTCTATCGGTGCTTTTACATTTGAAAAAATTGTACTGAGTGTGGAGTTAGGAGTACATATAAGCAAAACATATGTTTTGTGATTCTATTGTTGTTTTCATATTTTTGTTGTCCGTTAAACCAGGAATAAATCGTACACTGAAAAAAATATTTTCCTTTTTGTCAGTATTTTGTGTAGTGATATTATTTTTTAATTTAAGCTGTGTTTGTTCAATTAATGAATAAATGAGTTTAATTGGAAAACTATTGTCAATTAATAAAAGTTTTATATTTTTAATATTTTTGGCATGAAATTGTTGGTCACTAATATTTAAAACTCTGAAAATAAAATTTTTTACCGTATTAATAATTTGGTGTTTAGGCTGTGAAGCATTGAAGTTCATTAGTCTTCCTGATGATGATTCTTTAGCATACCAATCAAATGTGATCCTGTTATTGTCCCTGTGTATCTTAGTATCTAGATAGGCAATCTGTTATTTTCTTCCAATTCTGTGGTAAATTGAATTTTGTCGTGGTAAGTATTTAAAACATTCAATATTTCATCTTTATCTTTAATTTTGATTATCGCTAATATGTCGTCTACATATTTAACTATGTACTTGAAATGGATATTCTTCTTCTTTAGTTCATTTATCGCTTCGTCAAGTAGGCTATCAAGTATTATATCGGCTATTGTAGGAGAAAGAGGGTTGCCCATAGGCATTCCAAATATCTGGCTATAAATTTTCTTATTAAACACAAAATAGTTATTATCGGAGAGACAAAAATTAAGTATTTTTAGAAACTTCGAGCTTGGAATTTTTGTGAAGTTCTTTATCGTTTCCCATTTTCCCATTATATTTTTTATTGCCGTATGTACCGGGATATTCGTGAACAGAGAAACGACATCAAATGATATTAAAATCTCGTCTTCTTCTATTTTAATATTTCTCATCTGATTTTTTAGTTCATTTGAATTTTTAATGTTATATTCATCTGAAATAATATGTTTTAGTATTTGTCCCACATGTTTTGAGAGTCTATAACAGGGAACTTGCATAGAGGAAACAATTGGCCGAAGTGGAGTATCTCTTTTATGAATTTTTGGCAAGCCGTAAATTCTGGGAGCGATGGCAGATGAACACAATAAGTTTCTTTTCTGCCATAGATCAATATATTCACTTTTGTGCAACTCGGAAACAATATTATTATTTTCTCTTTGAAGTTTCGCTGTCGGATCGATTCTAATAGTTCTGTAAGTTGTTTTTTCATCTAATAATTCTTCCATTTAGAGGTTATATTCATCTTTATACATAATTACAGTTTTGTTCCCCTTATCAGCTTGTATTATTACAACTTCAAGATGCCTTTTCAAAAACTTTTTTGTTTTCTCGTAAACTGTTAAAATAAATTTTTCTTTTGGTGAATTTTTTAATTTTCTTTTGAAGGTCGTGATATTATTTGCAAATTTTGTCCTAACTATATCTTTTTCCTGATCCCCGTTTTTATCCATTGCTTGTATACACTGTTCAACATCGGCAATTATGTGTAGTGACGAAAAATTATTTTTGTCTATCGGTAGAGCAAATTTCTTACCTGATGGTAATAACCATTTACTTTCCATTGGAATCTCCACATTGGTTTTGTTCTCAAACCAATTTTCATTAAAATTCAGACCATGCAATTTAAACATTTTTTCTTTCAGTGTATCAAGTTTGTGTATTTGTGTCTCTTTTGTATTTTTTGTTATTTGTTTTGACATGTCTTTTTGTTTGTGAATAAAACTTCTGTAGTCATCCTCATCTAACATATTTTTAATACCAATGTTAATATGGTGAATTTTGCGTTTTAGTAATTTAATATTAGTATTAGTTTGTGATATTTCTAAATTCAAAATTTTCTTATGAAAATTATTTTCAATTTTTCCCAATTTCCCTTTCACAGTGTTACATTTAAATAAATTGTGTACCTTAGTTGTTGTGTGACTTGGAATAATACCATAGATCCTACATGACAGTATAAATTTAAGCCTTTGTTGTTGGTGGACAAGTTTTTTTGTTTCATTGCAATATTCTTTCATTGTTGTACGTGTTTCGTTGTTATATTTAAGTTCTATGTGTTTAAAGTATCCCTTCATGTTTATTCTTTGCTTTGGTGTATTTTTTGTTGTCAATGGTGTTATAAAAGAAATTAAGAAGATTTGTTTCGGCAAGCTATCCGATAATAATCTATACTAATGTGTTATTTGGCCAAATTTTAATAAATATTTCATGTTTGAATTGCATCAAGTCAGCTAATTAGGCCTATATTATTAAATGTAAATAAAAAACTTTTCTTTACATGTTTTCCAACGTTTCGTCAATTATTTGTTGACTTCATCAGGGTTACGTCTATTTAATTAAAAATTATAATACATTAATAAAACATAAATACACCAAATATTTTTCTTTAAACTTACAAATTTAACATTAATTTTCACATTAAATTATATATAAATAAATTTTACAAAAAACAAAGAACATTTAACATAAAAAATAAATTAAAACCACAGCTTAAAAATTAATATCACAGTTTGAAGTTATATTGCAACTCTATAGCTTGTATTTATATTGTCAGTATCCTCCTTTTTGTTCATTGTTCTTTCTATTTTTTGTTGTATTTGTAAGCTTTCTATTGTGTACCTTTTTCTTTCTCCACCCTCTATGTCTAAAATTTTAACGTCATCAAAGTTAATTTTATGTCCAGATGACAGAATATGTGTTGCCAACCCTGTTGATTCTCTAAGTTTTGTTATGTCGTTTTTGTGTTCAATCATTCTTGTTTGCAATGATCGTTTTGTCGTTCCTATATATATTTGATCGCATTTCTGTTCGTCATTTCCCATACATTCAAGTTCGTACACAACATTGCATTGTTGTTGTTTTTCTATCGGTGCTTTTACATTTGAAAAAATTGTACTGAGTGTGGAGTTAGGAGTACATATAAGCAAAACATATGTTTTGTGATTCTATTGTTGTTTTCATATTTTTGTTGTCCGTTAAACCAGGAATAAATCGTACACTGAAAAAAATATTTTCCTTTTTGTCAGTATTTTGTGTAGTGATATTATTTTTTAATTTAAGCTGTGTTTGTTCAATTAATGAATAAATGAGTTTAATTGGAAAACTATTGTCAATTAATAAAAGTTTTATATTTTTAATATTTTTGGCATGAAATTGTTGGTCACTAATATTTAAAACTCTGAAAATAAAATTTTTTACCGTATTAATAATTTGGTGTTTAGGCTGTGAAGCATTGAAGTTCATTAGTCTTCCTGATGATGATTCTTTAGCATACCAATCAAATGTGATCCTGTTATTGTCCCTGTGTATCTTAGTATCTAGATAGGCAATCTGTTATTTTCTTCCAATTCTGTGGTAAATTGAATTTTGTCGTGGTAAGTATTTAAAACATTCAATATTTCATCTTTATCTTTAATTTTGATTATCGCTAATATGTCGTCTACATATTTAACTATGTACTTGAAATGGATATTCTTCTTCTTTAGTTCATTTATCGCTTCGTCAAGTAGGCTATCAAGTATTATATCGGCTATTGTAGGAGAAAGAGGGTTGCCCATAGGCATTCCAAATATCTGGCTATAAATTTTCTTATTAAACACAAAATAGTTATTATCGGAGAGACAAAAATTAAGTATTTTTAGAAACTTCGAGCTTGGAATTTTTGTGAAGTTCTTTATCGTTTCCCATTTTCCCATTATATTTTTTATTGCCGTATGTACCGGGATATTCGTGAACAGAGAAACGACATCAAATGATATTAAAATCTCGTCTTCTTCTATTTTAATATTTCTCATCTGATTTTTTAGTTCATTTGAATTTTTAATGTTATATTCATCTGAAATAATATGTTTTAGTATTTGTCCCACATGTTTTGAGAGTCTATAACAGGGAACTTGCATAGAGGAAACAATTGGCCGAAGTGGAGTATCTCTTTTATGAATTTTTGGCAAGCCGTAAATTCTGGGAGCGATGGCAGATGAACACAATAAGTTTCTTTTCTGCCATAGATCAATATATTCACTTTTGTGCAACTCGGAAACAATATTATTATTTTCTCTTTGAAGTTTCGCTGTCGGATCGATTCTAATAGTTCTGTAAGTTGTTTTTTCATCTAATAATTCTTCCATTTAGAGGTTATATTCATCTTTATACATAATTACAGTTTTGTTCCCCTTATCAGCTTGTATTATTACAACTTCAAGATGCCTTTTCAAAAACTTTTTTGTTTTCTCGTAAACTGTTAAAATAAATTTTTCTTTTGGTGAATTTTTTAATTTTCTTTTGAAGGTCGTGATATTATTTGCAAATTTTGTCCTAACTATATCTTTTTCCTGATCCCCGTTTTTATCCATTGCTTGTATACACTGTTCAACATCGGCAATTATGTGTAGTGACGAAAAATTATTTTTGTCTATCGGTAGAGCAAATTTCTTACCTGATGGTAATAACCATTTACTTTCCATTGGAATCTCCACATTGGTTTTGTTCTCAAACCAATTTTCATTAAAATTCAGACCATGCAATTTAAACATTTTTTCTTTCAGTGTATCAAGTTTGTGTATTTGTGTCTCTTTTGTATTTTTTGTTATTTGTTTTGACATGTCTTTTTGTTTGTGAATAAAACTTCTGTAGTCATCCTCATCTAACATATTTTTAATACCAATGTTAATATGGTGAATTTTGCGTTTTAGTAATTTAATATTAGTATTAGTTTGTGATATTTCTAAATTCAAAATTTTCTTATGAAAATTATTTTCAATTTTTCCCAATTTCCCTTTCACAGTGTTACATTTAAATAAATTGTGTACCTTAGTTGTTGTGTGACTTGGAATAATACCATAGATCCTACATGACAGTATAAATTTAAGCCTTTGTTGTTGGTGGACAAGTTTTTTTGTTTCATTGCAATATTCTTTCATTGTTGTACGTGTTTCGTTGTTATATTTAAGTTCTATGTGTTTAAAGTATCCCTTCATGTTTATTCTTTGCTTTGGTGTATTTTTTGTTGTCAATGGTGTTATAAAAGAAATTAAGAAGATTTGTTTCGGCAAGCTATCCGATAATAATCTATACTAATGTGTTATTTGGCCAAATTTTAATAAATATTTCATGTTTGAATTGCATCAAGTCAGCTAATTAGGCCTATATTATTAAATGTAAATAAAAAACTTTTCTTTACATGTTTTCCAACGTTTCGTCAATTATTTGTTGACTTCATCAGGGTTACGTCTATTTAATTAAAAATTATAATACATTAATAAAACATAAATACACCAAATATTTTTCTTTAAACTTACAAATTTAACATTAATTTTCACATTAAATTATATATAAATAAATTTTACAAAAAACAAAGAACATTTAACATAAAAAATAAATTAAAACCACAGCTTAAAAATTAATATCACAGTTTGAAGTTATATTGCAACTCTATAGCTTGTATTTATATTGTCAGTATCCTCCTTTTTGTTCATTGTTCTTTCTATTTTTTGTTGTATTTGTAAGCTTTCTATTGTGTACCTTTTTCTTTCTCCACCCTCTATGTCTAAAATTTTAACGTCATCAAAGTTAATTTTATGTCCAGATGACAGAATATGTGTTGCCAACCCTGTTGATTCTCTAAGTTTTGTTATGTCGTTTTTGTGTTCAATCATTCTTGTTTGCAATGATCGTTTTGTCGTTCCTATATATATTTGATCGCATTTCTGTTCGTCATTTCCCATACATTCAAGTTCGTACACAACATTGCATTGTTGTTGTTTTTCTATCGGTGCTTTTACATTTGAAAAAATTGTACTGAGTGTGGAGTTAGGAGTACATATAAGCAAAACATATGTTTTGTGATTCTATTGTTGTTTTCATATTTTTGTTGTCCGTTAAACCAGGAATAAATCGTACACTGAAAAAAATATTTTCCTTTTTGTCAGTATTTTGTGTAGTGATATTATTTTTTAATTTAAGCTGTGTTTGTTCAATTAATGAATAAATGAGTTTAATTGGAAAACTATTGTCAATTAATAAAAGTTTTATATTTTTAATATTTTTGGCATGAAATTGTTGGTCACTAATATTTAAAACTCTGAAAATAAAATTTTTTACCGTATTAATAATTTGGTGTTTAGGCTGTGAAGCATTGAAGTTCATTAGTCTTCCTGTTTATTTTCTTCCAATTCTATGGTAAATTGAATTTTGTCGTGGTAAGTATTTAAAACATTCAATATTTCATCTTTATCTTTAATTTTGATTATCGCTAATATGTCGTCTACATATTTAACTATGTACTTGAAATGGATATTCTTCTTCTTTAGTTCATTTATCGCTTCGTCAAGTAGGCTATCAAGTATTATATCGGCTATTGTAGGAGAAAGAGGGTTGCTTATAGGCATTCCAAATAGCTGGCTATAAATTTTCTTATTAAACACAAAATAGTTATTATCGGAGAGACAAAAATTAAGTATTTTTAGAAACTTCGAGCTTGGAATTTTTGTGAATATAATGATTGGAATAATAAATGATAATGATTGGAAAATAAAAAATAAAAAAAAAATTGTGTAGAGAGTAGGTCTGACGTTCGTGAGAAGTCTGTTACTTTAAAAAATTTGAATTTCCTTGATAACAAAACCCTCTCATCTCAGGAACGTTTATGTACGCATGCGTCTTGGAATAGTGTTTATTGTTAATGTTTTAGTATTTTGTTTAGTGACACAGTGGTAAATGTTAAAGTAGTTTAATATCAAAAGAAAATTTAATATTAAATAAGGTGACCATTAAACTTTTTAGAACAAAAAAAAAAAAAAAAAAAAAATGGATATTTAATAAAGTTAAACAAAATGGACTTTAAAGAAAAAAATACTAACAACAATAATAATGAATTTAACGGTGATAAGGTTACAATTTATCGGAGAGAAAATTTAAAGACATACAAGAGCTATTATATTAGTAACTCAAGGTACTCTTTTTAAAAAAAATTATTAATAGAAGTTTTTTAAATGTTACTGCATCTGGGCACTACAGTTGTCCAGTAAGCAGGTAACTAACTAACTTATGAAAACTATTTTCATATAAAACACACACCCGAATCAATGCAAATGATGATGGTCACCTTATTTAGGGAATAAAAAAAAATTCTATGTTTCTATTATTTAGACACCAATATAGTCTTTCCTTTAAAATAGTTTTGCAACCAGTGTTTGTAATTTCTTCTTTTAGGGTTGTTCATAAATTTGCTAGGTAAGCTGAAAATTTCAGAATATCCTCGGGTTTTCTTACGTTTCGAAATTTTAAGTAGTTTCTTTGAAACACCCCAAATGTTTAGAACTAAAAAAAAATCCGGTGATTAAAATCCCAGCAAGACGAATCAGTTCCTATAATTTTCTTTCTATGATTTTGTTTTCCCCCTTTTGAAACACTTATTATGAAAGTTTAATTTTAATTTCCGACAATGTAAGATACAAATAAATACACAAATTTTATGTGAAGAAAATTTTCATTGATTTATATATGTATATAAAATTCAAAGCCAACTATCGTATAAAACTTCCGATTGAAATATATTTTTTTTCCCCTTTTCATTAAAAAGTGTATGATTTTAAGCCGAAACCAAAATATTAGTAAAACCAAAAACTAAAAAAAATTTCCCATTTGACAAATCAGTTTGTTACCATCATAAGATTCACCTTCGCACAGCCTTAACGCCGTGAGTTATAAGGTTGAAATTTGAACCGTATGCTGGTCTCTCGCAAATCGATCAACTAAAAATCGAAGAAATTGCCTAATGGTATGAAAATTGTGTGCCAAGGCTTTTAAAACAACATATAACATACTCTAATGGAGATACTTATAACCGTCTCCGTACGCTTAGATTTTTTGCAAATAATTTTAATCTTACCAACACGACACTTGAGGAAATTTCACCAATTATTTCAGATCTTGTAGTTAATAAACGCCCTGGGCACGATAACTTATCCCCAAAAGTATTTATTGAATGCAATAGTGAGATATCACCACATTTATTAAAAATATTTAACAATATCATCCAAACGTCCGAATATCCAAATGTATTAAAAATCTCAAAAATTAATCCTATACCGAAAGAATCAAGTGCTTTTGTTGAAAATATATATAGACCAATATGGCTTTAGAACTGGCAGTGGAACATAAAATGCAGTTATAAATGTTATTAATAATATATGCCAAGGCTTAGATGAAGGATTTAAGGGTTTGGCAGGTAGAGAATTAGAAATTTTTAAAAGCTATCTCAGTAATAGAAAGCAATTTGTTGAGTTAAATGGCAGTAAAAGTTTTCTTGGTGATGTTAGAGATGGTGTACCACAGGGAAGTGTTTTAGGTGCGTTACTTTTTTCAATATCTATTAATGGCATAGTTAATCTTGGATTAAATGGTAAAATATGCATGTATGCAGATGACATTTGTGTGCTTTATCGGTATAAAGACATAAAGGCACTTAAAGTCCACATGGAAAGAAATGCAGCTTTAATTTTTGAATTTTCAAGGCTAAATTGATTAGTTATAAACTCAAGTAAGACTAAACTTGTAAGGTTTCGACCTTATTTAAGAAATGGTCAAGATAATTTTAGTATTTTTATAAATGACAATGACGTTTTTGAAACCCAATCGGTAACATATTTGGGAGTCATTTTACAATGTAATTTGTCATGGAATTTACACATTTATACACTGAAATCGAAGATATCAAGTGCTATCGGTATTCTGTATAAGTTTAAAAACAAATTCAATGTAGAAACCAAGCTAATGCTTTAGCAAGCTCTAGTACAAAGTCGTTTGAACTATTTAATTTGTGTTTATGGATGTAGAAATACATTGTTGTTAAAATCATTACAACGTGTACAAAATAAGGCGTTTAAAACAGTTTTTAATTTACCAATACAATACTCAACGATTCATTTGTTCAAAGATATAGCGAAAGATATATTACCTATCAGGGGTTTGTATAAACTACAAACATTAGTTTTTGTATTCAAGTTATTAAAAAATATTGGTCATAATGCAATAATTTTCCAAATAAATCAAACTAGGTTTAATACAAGAAATAATTCGAATTTGCGTATCTTAAGGTGCCGATTAGAAGCAACTAAGCAAAAAATAATGTATGTTGGTGGTTTTGAATATAATAAATTACCGCAAAATTTAAAAGATATAGAAAGAATATCAATTTTTAAAACAAATTTTAAACATTACCTTTTACAAAATCTTGAAATGCTTTTAAGTTAAGTACGTTCAAATTACTTTTGCATTACTTGCGTGTAATTATTTAATAATAATTGTTATTCTTATTATTTTTATCCTAATTTCTCTACATTTTATTGATTTATTGTTAAAAAATTTTATGCCAACTCGCCTCAAAAATGTCTTTATGACGCTGTGGCTATAACATAAATTATTGAATAAATGTAATAATTAGTATAAGATTCAATAATAAAAAAAAAAAAAAAAAAAATTCACACATCTGTAAATAAATTTTAATTCTACTTAATGATAGGACATCATATTTTTTTAAAAAATACCAAATGCGCACTGCGTATGCCTGCATAAATGTATTAAGTTATTATAACAGGTCAAAATTACGTTAAATAGTTACCATAAAATGGATTGGTAATCCTTTGGGCTCGGTTATACAATAGAAACAGAAACAATAGTAACCAATTAAATTTGTTTTATTACAACTTTGCTTAATACCCACATACAAATTGTAGGTACATGTTTGAATTTACATAAACTGACATTACCCAATAATAGGTGTGTTACACAAGATCTCGGGCAAGTTCGGACAAATGAGATTAAAATGAAAATTACTCTCTGAATTTGCCAAAACTACCCAAAATTGCTGGAACGCAAAAAACCATTTTTGCACTTCTTCAAATACTAATGTTGCTAACTTTTCAAATTAAGATCTATTGTAATGATTTAAGACACTTAAAAGTCATAACATTATAAAACCAAAACATTTGCATCATTGTCATGTTTTATATTTTCTTTTCTTTTATGTTAAAGATTAAGGGAAATATGTATGCAATAATGCATTTACCACTTTAATTTTTTCATTAAAATTTTACAATTTGCTTTCTAATATATTTTTTTATATAAACTAAACTTTTTCTTTTGCTTGTACATTTCCTGATTAATTTTTCAGTTTCAAATTAAAAAAAAAACAGCTGATTGTTTATTCTTGTCCGAACTTACCCAAATAAAAAGTTCGTGCAAATTTGTACAGGAAATTAAAAAAAATACCCAATTACTCTCATAATTGCACAAAAATTGTTATGTGGAACGCTTTTGGGTAACTTTGTGCAAGTTCGGACTGTTTCGTTATGCATCTGGAACAGAGCTAATTATACCTACTGTCACATTTGCTTTTACGTATAAAGGTTGTTTACACATAATTTTTAGCAAAACACGCCTTTATTTTACTTTAATCTCAAATATTTGTTGCCTACTTAATAAAAATTTTAACAACGAGAAAACCAAACGTTTTGGTTGGTAAAACCAAAATTGTTTTACAATAACAAAATAAACGTATTGAGTACTTGGAGTTTTTTCAATAAGTTTTGCCTTTATGTCTGCTTAACAAAACAACGTACCCTTTTAACAGCATTCAAGAATTTTTTACAAAAACAATATTCATATCGTTTGCTAAAATGCAAAGAAATGTATCATTGAAAATTATGAAATTGCCTTTTTATTTTTTACGATTCACGTTAAATATTTAAAAAAATTTTTAAACTTCCACCTTAAAAAATATCCAAGCTATTAACAAAATCAAAAATGGCGCATCATTAAGCATATAATTTCCTTAAACAACATAATAAATTATCTTAATCAAAAAAATTAGCAGAGTATTTGATATATTTTTACGAACACATTAATTTTTTTGACGTCAAAAATGGGTATTCTGTTTCATACTCTGAACTTGTTAGTGGAATAAGTGATCAAACAGCAAATTATTGCATAAGCAAAAAGAAAAACAGTGCTGTAAAATTAATATAAACCGAATCTATATATGTATATGTATTGCAAAACCTATATTAAGTATGACTACCAGCTTCTTCTTCATTGGACTGTTAGAAATTTCACAGCTTAACCCATTGCACTCCCATACGCTAAGAATTTCCAAGAATAAATAGTAACAACTGCAGGTCTTTAGTTTTTTGCTTGCAGCAGACTGCCATTATTTTTATGATATGATTTTTCCATCATTTGTTTCGTTTCCAACCATATGAGTTAACACATGTACATATATACAGCCGTATTCATAACAAAAAATTAGCCACAGTTTGTACACTACGTACAACGAGCTGCTAACTAGAATGCCGATTAAGCTTAGCAGCTTGTTAGCATAGAGTTTATTAATAACAAATTTTATCCGTCTGCTTACTTTTAATAAATCAACTCTGAATATTAATGATGCCACATTATAATACTCAAAAATGCAACACGTTTTGTATTAATCATCGCTGGTTTTGTCATTTCATTTCATTTTTTTTTTTTATATAAAAATTTGAAATGTTTTTAAATTAAAATATATTTAAAAAAGGACTATAAACTAAAAAAAAACAGTGTATTAAAAAAAAACAAACAAAATTATTCAACATAAAAAGGCTGTTTATCACAAATTGGCAAACGTTTGGCAGCTTGTTGACAAGAGGTTAGCAAATCGTTAGCCAGAGTTTGGTAAGTGTATTATGAATAAACTTTGTCCCACTTCATGCCAAATTTTCGTTATGAATACGGCTGATAATTTTTAATAAATTTTAATACAGTCGAATTTCCCTATAATGAATCTGTTACTATTGGACCAGAATATTTCTTCATTATTGATATAGAATGTTTATAATACAATAGAAATATTTTTTGCACGTTTATTTAAAATAATCTGGTATTTTTGTTAGGATTGCATTCTTCCAAGTCGTCCTTTATCAATATCCTCAAATAGACTGTTATAAAGCCTTTTGTGTTAAATAATAAGTTACTTGTCTTCTACATCTATAGAATAATAGCATTTTTTTATAAAGTGCTGGAATATAAATTGTTTAGCTATATTTTGTGTTAATCCTTTTACGGCTTTATTAAATACTAATAGTATTTTTTTTTTTTGAATAATTGTCTCTTTAGACAACATTTTGGTTCACTGAATACGGGGGCTGCTATCAATACTATTCTTAATTGAAAAACTCTTTCATCTATCTATCTATCTATCTATATATATAAACATGAATTATGTTTGTATGTTTGTATGTTTGTATGTTTGTTTGTCGCTTTATAGACTCCGAAACTACTGAACCGATTATCCTGAAATTTTTACAGTAACATCACGTGAGCCCTAAAAATAAAATAGGCTACTTATTTTTTCGATAGGGGCAGGGGAATTGGTACCCCCCATAGGATGCCAATATTAATTATCGCATATCTTAAGGGCCGCTGCACGCATTTTGCTGAACTTTTTGTAGTAGGATCTTCTGAGCCCCGGAATTGAAATAAAATAGCAGCGGCGGTATAGGAATACCCCATAGGACGCCAATGTTTAACATCGCATATCTTAAGAACTGTAATAGTGAGAATGTTCAAACTTTCTAAAAGTCACTCTTATGGTATACTACACTTTTGAAAATAAAAATTAATTATTTAATATTTTAAATGATTGTTTTACTTAATACTATCATACTTTCGTTGATGATTCCTTGTTTTGTTTCAGAGAATTACAAATTAAAATAACGTAACACATTTAACTAAATAAATAACAATAAAAATAATATTTTTTCCTAAAAAATATATCGGTTCTCGCATTTTTATTCTAAATATTTAATATAACTCTAACATCTCATATAATTTCTACGTTACAACGTTTTTTGCTTCTCATGTAAACTTATGAAATTTGATGTTACAATATTCTGCATTTAAGACGACGATATGTTCAGTTCTCTTAGTTTTTTTTATTTCAATAAAATTTGCCTACAAAAAAACAACACATACATTTTTGTTCACCAGTCAAGAAATAATTTTACATAAACAAAATACACACAGGCTAATCGTGCTGCCCAGCGGGGAAAATTGCAACCGATTCACTTTTTAGGCGTTTAAACAGGTTAACAATTGAATTTTTAGTAAACTTTTACTTATTCCACTCTGCCTTCTTTTAAAAGGTCTTTTAGAAAGGTTTTTATTAAATATTTTACAAATTCAAGTTTTTCTATTCTAAGATAAGGCCTGCCGCAATGGTTTTATTAGTAGTTATGTTGGAACGTGTTGCAAGTTTAGTTATTAATTTACTCACTTCGTATTATTAGCCACATCAATTAATCTTGGATAAAGCTTTATTCTTTAATCTGTTTAGAAGCCCTTCCAGAAGTGTTTAAAGTAGATCCAAAAGTGCAAGGTGTTGGTCTCCAATGACACACCTTGTTAATTGGTAATAAAGTTGGAATGCGGCCGGGAGATTTTATGTCTGAAAAAGGCCTTCTATTAGGCCTGTTTACTACTTGATTTTCCCGCTGGAAATGATTGGGCAAATCGCATTTTTTTCTTGTGAAGAATTCTAATGTGAATTTTTTCAAATTTTTCATATCTGAAAAATTCACATATGAATTTTTTTTTGCTCACTCCTCATGAGTGAGGAAAGTCAAAATATTTTTTTCCTCACCCTCATGAGGATGAATTTGCAGAAAAAATTTTACATTTTCACGATCGCTCATGACTGAAGAATGAGCGTACCTTTCGGTACTCTGCTTTTAACAAAAATAATTTCGCCACACTAAAAAAATCGTTGTCCGACTTTACAAAAGCAAATTAATGTTTTCAGACATTGGGTCAAAAAACCACCTCTGTCTTTTTTTGAAATCACGTTTAGTGCGGAAAATTTTTGAATCCAAATCGCCGCAAAAGTGTTACTTGTCCAATATTTGACACTTTGCAGTAGTATGCCAAAATTTTCATAAAATTAAGTTATATACCTAATGGACACTGGCACTTGTGGCAGTGTTTATGTTGCTGATATTGACGTGAAGAGGTCATTCAGACTCCCGGGCGAGTGCAGTGCTTTTCAGGCTGAGGTCCGAGCGATCTGAAGGGCGACGGCGTTGATACTTGTAATATAACAAAATTCTGTTTTTTTATTTAGTTCTTTTAATTTTAAAATGTCCTTAATAATGGTATTCAATAATTATTCATAATTATTATTATTGCAACAACCATTGCATCTTCGTATAAATTTCCTTATTTTTTTATAAGTGGGGATCCCCATTTATTAGTTATGTTCAAAAAAAAAAAATATATATAATAATAATAATAATAATAATAATAACAGAAAAAGGCCTTTGTAAATGAGTTAGTACTTTACAGAAAGGGAAAAATCTGCGTTCAATTCCCTATAGCTTCATTTTTAGTACAACGCTGTGACACCGAATATATTAACAATAAATTCTTTTTTTTTTGTGGCTAATTTTTCGATACTCGTTCTTCTTTTGGGGAAAAAAATCACTCAACATGTATGTATCTTGTATATGCATATACATGATACGAGAGCAAGATACATGTGTTTGGCTAGTTAGTTGTAAACGTTTCGAAAAAAAAAGAAAAAAAAAAGTTTTTTTTGTACGTAGGTACATACATACATATTTGAGTTAATTAAAGAAAAGAGTGAAAAAAGGCAAATATCAAGTTAAAGCGCGAGTTAGTAATATTACATTTGTCTTTTTAAAATCTGAATTTGGATGGAACGGATACTTAAACGGAGAAATTGATTATTTTAAATAAAATTAAGTGAAAAATATTACATCTTAAAGGAACTTTACACTTACATAATATATAAGGTCTTAATACCTTAAGAAATATACGGATTTTATTTTTTTTCTACAAGCTGATTGGCCTACCAAATCAGGGGCGGGGTACTGAACACGTGTTTCGGAACTTCGGTGACTATTTAACGGTTCTACATACGCTGGAATTCCAAACCAGTTTGGTTGTGGTTTCCCTAACACGGGACTTACCACACTTAAAATCCATTGGGCACCGATCGGCTAGCATCTATGAAGAATTGCTCACCACTCGGCTAAATAAAAGTTATCAAAAATCTCAACAATCTGAGTAATACCAATATCGATTTTTTTGTATTACCAAGCCTCAGCCGCATTTCACGACTTAGCTCGACCAAAGACTTTAAATCCAGAAGAAAATATTCAGTTTCGGAGCCGAATCACGCCGATTTTAATAACCTCAACATGAAGATGGCTTTTCGCCATTCAACGTTTCCAATATTGAAGACTTAAATTAAAACTATCATAAAGTTTCTAAAAGTGCTTATCATAAAATTTTCCTAGGCTAAAACACTCTCTAATAACATATACCTTAATATACCAACTATTAAACTAACCACAGATTATTACCTATTCTAATTTATAATGTTAATGTTACCTTAATCCACTACACTTGTATCTGTTGAATCATCACCTAAGCCCATCTTTTATTGATAAATTCTCCCGACCTTAGTTCCTATACAAAAACCAATTTTCTTAAGTTAAACCCTACATTTTTTTTTACTAATATTTCTGAAGTAATGAGCATATATTGTAAAACTAGGAATTGAGAGTACCCCAAATTATTGAAAAAAAAAAACAAAATTAAGAGAAAAAAAAACTACGAGAACATCGATTCATCAACTTGCTGGAGGTCTTCATGCAGCGATGGAAAAAAAATTTGTAAGTTCTCATTTCTTTAATATTTCTTAATTATTATATAGATCTTGAATATGGTTCTCTTAATTCTAAAACTTCCTATTCTCAGGGGTATTTTTCTTTTCTTTCTTTTTTTTCTTGTTATCAACTTGCAATGTACCAAAACTAAATTTAGAAATAATTAAAGCTTAAATAAAAAAAAAAAAAAAAAAAAGAAAGAAAAATTAAATATATGTAAGTGACTTTTATAATTTATATGACTTAACTTTTAATTTAATTTAAAACGTAGTGGTCTGAACAAATAGATCTAGTGGAAGGGATTTCTTTGATATCAGGGAGGCCAACAAGAAATTTAAGGTAGGGCAGGGTATTGAGGCCAGGAACCACAACACCGCGGTTCTAGTAGGATGGTAGGGGTGAAGAGAAGGTTGAACTAAAGTTTCGGTTAATTTAAGGGCAATTTTGAATCGCACGTGAATTTTTGTTTTGTGTATGTAAGGCTAATCTTGGAGCAAGAGTCCCGCCCAATTCTCACCAGACGAGCTAGCAAGCATAGCACGTGCGTAACGCTTACCAAGAGTGTCTTATGGTGATGTGTGTCGAAAGACCATCCCAAGTTCATAGCCCCTAAATTGGGGCTGGATCACATCGTCATGGTGCCAATTTATTATGCGGCGTTCGCTGAGATGAATTTAATAAAGTATATCATGTATCGGCATTAAATTGCAAAATAGAACTGAAATTGATGAGATTTTTAAAGCAACTAGGAGAAATCTTTCGGTTATGCTTTTTATACAATAATTAAAGGTGGAAGGCTACACAACACAGTTTAATCAATTTTTAAATGCTGTGAAAAATAAAGTTAAGCAAAATTATATTATAATAAATAATGAAAAAAACAAAATTAAATTTGTGAAAAACCACCGACATAGTTGGATGCGGCATCTGCTAAAATATTTACGCCCAATCAACACAGAATTTTCTAAAATAAGAGAGAGTGAGAAAACAGAAAATACTACATTGTGACCATTTTAGCAGCTTTGAAACTTAATTTAGCATTAAAAAATTCATTTAACACTCGGTGTTTTATTTAGCAATTTTCTAAATTATTTTAACCTTTATTTTAAAAGTTTGAAGAAAGTGTTGTGTTGATGAACTGATTTTTTTTAATAAATTATTATAAATTTTGACAACAAATAGTTGCACTGAAATATAAATTTCGTATGAAAATGGATACTTTTTATCTTAATAAACGTCTTACCTGTTTTGTAAAAAAAATTTAACATTAAGGAAATCTTTGAAATTCCTCAATTTATTTTATTTATTAATGATTTGATGCACAACAGAACTAAGTCTTATAATTACAGTGCAGGATTTTGTATGTGTACAAATTAATTTCCAAATTTAATAAGGTTAATACTTATTTAAGGTTAATAAAAAATATGCGTATGTATATATATAAATATTTTATAACAAAAATTAACACATAAAAAATTCAAGAAAATTAATATAAAAAATTTATTCTTGTGTATAGTTGACCTGTTGTTTATGTTGTTTTATTATTTTGGCTTGAGGTCCTATATAAATAATAAATAAAATTCAAAAAAGTTTTTATTTTATTTTTATTTATTTTTATATTTTTCCAATATTTCGGTCAAAATCTCTGACCATCATCAGGGGAATATTTTAAATAAATAAACAATAAAATTTTAAAAAACTCGGACAAATTTAACTCTTCTCTGATAAAGCTTTCTTTGATTTTCTTTTAAACTTTTATTGTTTATTTATTTAAAATATTCCCCTGATAATGGTCAGAGATTTTGACCGAAATATTGGAAAAATATAAAAATAAATAAAAATAAAATAAAATGTTTTTTGAATTTTATTTATTATTTATATAGGACATCAAGCCAAAATAATAAAACAACAATATAAAAAATTTTAACATTTAAGCAAAATAAATCAGGCAAAAGATTTAAAACGGAATTTCTTTACAAACATTGTGTTACTGTTTATTTGTTGGTTATAATGAAGAGCATTCCAAATACGATTAGCGTTGATCAAAAATTGCCATTCCAAAACTAGGCATCGAAATTTCCGAAATATGATTCTTTTACTCCTTGGTGCTGTAGCAAATCTTATTTTTTCAAAGAGGTATTTCGGCTCTTCGGTGTAAATTACTTTATGCAAAAACTAAAGAACCCTTGTCTTAAGAAGACTCCGCACAGAGGTTTCAAGTATGCTGAGACTTGTTCACGCTTTTCAAGTCTATAAATATATCTTATGGTGTTGTTATATAATATTTTAGGTTTTTTTGTATTGGTGGAATCGCAATGAGAGAACAACTCGCATTCGTATGTAAGGCTTGGAACCGGCTTTTGTAAATAGGATTATTACATTCAGCGTTGTAGTTTAACATAAATTTGTCCCACCAGTGTATTTATATGGCAAGTTAAGTTGCTGTTGAGCATTAATCACATTTTTTTTCCGCTCCCATGTCAATGATGTCAACTTTCACATTGATTACACAAGTCAACAAATTAAAAAAAGTTAACTGGTGCCGAGAAACCGTTAGTGGTTCTGTAACATGCCGACACTGGTAATACGAGTAAATTTTCCTACGAGTAGTTTTGAATATAACGTAAATTTTTAATAGTAGCTGACCAACGTACTTTTTCGGCCCGGCTAGAAACCCTATCGGTAATTTTGTTAAATAAATTCATTTTAATAACATGTCGTCGTCGCGAAGAAGTTGTCTCAATGATCCAAACGTGTTTTGTTACATTTGTGGTGACTACACCGTTAAAAAATTTAGAAAACCTATAACGGATTTTACAAAAAGTGCGATAGTGATTTTGAAGAAATACCGTCTACAAACCCCAAACCATTTAAACAAAAAGAATTAAATGATATGGTAAGATATCTTGAATTACCTACAGAATCTGCAGAGGTATTGGATTCTAGACTAAAAGACAGAAATTTGTCGGAATCACATACAAAAGTGACATACTATCGCAAAAGAGAGCAAGACTTACTACAATTTTTTTTATTTGGAAAACGATATTGTATTTTTTTCTGATGTGCAAGGCCTTATTCTGGCAATGGCGGCTCTTTATGGAAAGCTGCAAACGTAGCCTGAAGTGTGTACTTTTACACAATGGCAAAACATATGGTTCAGTCCCAATTGCCCATTCTACAAGACTAAATAAAGAATACTTTAATATCGCATTTGTGCTAGACAAAATCAAATATATCGAGCACCAATGGATTATTTGTGTTGATATTACGGTGACTAATTTCTTATTAGGACAGCAAAGTGGATTCACCAAATATCCATGTTTTTATTGTCTGAGGGACAGTCAGGCCAAACACCTACACGGGGAAAAACGAAATTGGCCAGTACGTGAGGCGTTGGAGGTTGGAAATCATAACATCATAAATCCACCTTCAGTTCCAAAAGAAAAAATTATATTGCCTCCCTTGCACATTAAACAAGGTCTTATGAAGCAGTTTGTCCTAGCCCTGGATAGAAATGGCCAGTGTTTCTCTTATATAACGACAAAATTTCCAGGACTAAGCTTGAAGAAGATATTAAAAACTTTCTTGGAAATTACAGGTCAAGCAACTACCGCGAAAATGTTAACGACATGCTAGTTAAATTTAAAAGCTTGGGATGCAACATGTCTATCAAATTGCACTACCTTCAAAGTCATATCGACCGATTCCCAGAGCGGTTTCATCAGGATCTGAAAACTATGGAAGAGAGGTGCCAAGGCCGATGGAATCGGCATATGATGGCTGACTACTGTTGGGGAATTCAACGAGACCTTCCCACTGCACATCATTCACGAAAAAGAAAGTTTTTATGTAAATAATAAATCACTTTTTTCATATATATGCACAAAAACAAAATACTAGAAAACTACACGTAAGAATTCCAACTTTTTGTATTTTTTGTTATCAGTATGAAGTCCTAGTTTAAAAAATATGTACAGTTCCTTGGCAACAAAACTAGTCTTGACTTGTATTATAACCCCCATATTCATAAAAAATATTTTTGATTAATAATTAAATTCTATGAAAATTCGTTTCATAAACCTGCTATAAACCTACAATATTTTTTATGAATATGGGAGTAAGTCTATAACTTTCGATTCAAGGTGGGACTGGTAGTGATTATGAATACGACTTGCAGAACATTTCAGCTTAAAGGTTTACGGTCCGATTGTAGAGGACATATTTTCACATTTTAAAAAACAGATTTTTTGGAACCTTAAGCAAAAGAAGAATAAAAAAAGATTTTTTGAAAAACTATTGGAACGCAGTTGGCGACTTTTATTGTACTTCTAAGCAAATATTTACACAGTCGAATTAAAACAGTTAACAAGTGAACAATCTTACAAAAACAATATTGTAAAATAAATAAACAAAATCATAGTCATAGCAAAAAAAAAAAAAAGAAAAAGATGGTTATTTAAATTAAATAAACTAAAAAAAAAAATTTGGCATTACATATAGAACAAAACCAAGTAATAAAACAAATGAATGTGCTCACATAAATGATAAGAAAAAATTAAAATAAATAAAATTAAGTTAAATTATTAAATAAAGTGCGCAGTTTTTTGTTTATTTAAGCTAAAAACTCTGAAATTATCATAAATGTCTTAGTAAAATTCCATAACGATATTTGCTAGTTGTTATCTTTGAAACACATTATCTTGATAAATAAAATTTTATGAAATCTTGATAAAGTTTAGAAATAAAAAATCATATGACACCAGTGTAGCTACTCGAGAAGTTTATCTTAGATAAATGGCAGTCATGAACAAAATTATGTCATGAGGTTAATATTCATGTAAAAGTTTTTTTTTGCCGAATAATATTGAGATGTCGTCATTTATATGAGTTTTTAGGATAGGGGCTTATATAGGACCTATGATAAATTTTGGACCTACAAGGACAATATTTTGTCATGACAAACTAACTATCGTAAAACTTTTTATCACCAATTTTTATGTTAATATGTACCAGCCTTTATAAGGAAGTTATGGCATTAAAAACTATTTTCAGGAGTACCGTTTGTATAGGAGCCATGGTAAATATCCTTTGCCATGGTAAATATCCTTTGCCTGTCGAGATGCGAGGACTTTAGTGCACTCTACGGTTCTGATCGCCTGTGCTGATGTATATTCTTGATACATTCTTGCAGGAAGCCATGATTACTGAAAGAGTGTGCCACCAGAGAAGCAAGCCGTAACGGCGTGGCTCACGTCTAGCCGCTTAGCCGATTATTTTCAACAAGCCCTGCCGCCGCCGAAGTACTCGGCTGATCGGCGGCTGAAATTCAAGTCGATTCTTATTTTTTATACCCCCCACCACCACTGTGGTGAATGAGTGTATACTAAGTTTGTCATTCCGTGTGAAACTTTTTTATAATACATCTAAGACCCCATAAAGTATATATATTCTGGCTCCTTGAGTAATTCTAAGTCGATTTAGCCATGTCCGTCTGTCTGTCCGTCTGTCCGTCTATTGAAAACACGCTCACTTTCGAAAAACGCAATAGAAAAGAACAAACTTGGTCTCAAATTGCTTGTAGTTATCCTAAGCAGTTTGGGATTGAAATCCAGCAACATCGGTTTAGTAGGATCAGAACTATGAATCAAAATGTGGAACCACTACCCAAAAAAAAAATTGATAATTTTGATACAAAAACTATCATAAATGGTGGAATAATGAACGGAATGACATAAAATTCGCTTTATACGACTGCAAATCATACTATTAAAGTTCGTGAAGATCGGTCCATAATTTACACTAGGCCGCATATAAACCCTTCTCGCGGAAAACAGTTTATTACGCCTAAAACCGCAATAAATAACGCTAGCATACTTAAATTTGGTACGTCATAGTTTTATAATACCGCAAATTACACTGTAAATTTTATTGAAGATCGGTCCATAATTTACACTAGGTCTCATATAAACCCTACTCCCGGAAAACAGTTTAGCACGCCTAAAACTGTAATAAATAACGCTAGCATACTAAAATTTGGTACGTCACAGGTTTATAGGACCAGAAATCACAGTGTAAAATTTTTGGAAGATCGGTCCATAATTTACACTAGGCCCAATATAAACCCTACTCCCGGAAAACAGTTTATTGCGCCTAAAACCGCAATAAATAACGCTAGCATACTTAAATTTGGTACGTCACAGTTTCATAGGACCAGAAATCACACTGTAAGATTTTTTGAAGATCGTTCCACAATTTACACTAGGCCCCATATAAGCCCTACTCCCGGAAAACCGTTTAGTACGCCTAAAACCGTATTAAATAATGCTATCAAATTGAAATTTGGTAGGTCACAGTTTTATAGGACGAGAAATCACACTGCCAAATTTCGTGAAGAGTGGTCCATAATTTACCCTAGGCCCCATATAAACCCTACTCCCGGAAAACCGTTTAGTACGCCTAAAACCATAATAAATGATACTATCGAATTGAAGTTCGGTACGTCACAGTTTTATAGGACGAGAAATCACACTGCCAAATTTCGTGAAGAGTGGTCCATAATTTACCCTAGGCCCCATATAAACCCTACTCCCGGAAAACCGTTTAGTACGCCTAAAACCATAATAAATGATGCTATCGAATTGAAGTTCGGTACGTCACAGTTTTATAGGACGAGAAATCACACTGCCAAATTTCGTGAAGAGTGGTCCATAATTTACCCAGGGCCCCATATAAACCCTACTCCCGGAAAACCGTTTAGTACGCCTAAAACCATAATAAATGATGCTATCGAATTGAAGTTCGGTACGTCACAGTTTTATAGGACGAGAAATCACACTGCCAAATTTCGTGAAGAGTGGTCCTTAATTTACCCTAGGCCCCATATAAACCCTACTCTCGGAAAACAGCTTAAAACCAAATAAAGCCCACTTTGGGAAAATAATTAAATTCGCCTAAAACCATCACATATATAGATATTGCGGTGAAATTTTTTACCTTAATTCATATGGCAAGAACAAATATCATGCAAATTTGTGAAATTTACTGTTAACGCTAAAACTAATTACATTGCTGTATTGAAATTTATTCTAATTTATTTTTTGTAATACCAGAAATCAGTCTTCAGAATTTTGGGATGATTGGTCCATAATTTACCATAGGTCCAATACAAATAACGCTCCTAAAAATTATTTTAGTTCGGCTAAAACTTTTACGAATCATGATATTTTACTCAAGCCAGTTCAAAGTTCTAACAAAAAACGCATAAAATTTTCTAAACCGCAACTAATTTTAATGCTAACGCTCGCTTTTGTGAAGAGTAGTTTATAATATATATGTATGTATTTATCATATAGAGCCCACTTCTGTCGGTGGAGGGTATCAAAGATTCGGCACAGCCGAATATAGCACTCTAACTTGTTTTTTTAAGAATTATTGCTTCTTTGGACAACATTTTCGTTCACTGAATACGGGGGCTGCTATTAATACTATTCTTAATTGAAAAACTCTTTCATTCTTTATATAAATTTTTCAGAAATTAACTAATTAAAATTTACTTCTTGCTCCGTGTATAGCGTTGTAAGTAGTTGATTCCTTAAAAGGGGAAAAATATGCATGTATGTTTATGAGTCAAATTTTTGTTTACAAAATTTGTTTATTGTAAAGAACAATTCAATTGAGAAAATTCATTATAAGGAGATCAAAATACACTTTATTTATAATGGAAAAGTTGGCTTTTTAAAATCAATTGATAGTTAAATTCAATGAAGTACATTTTTTCTTCTAATTAGAAATTAAAATATGTCATAATAATATCTCTAATAAGTACAGCCTGCGCTGCATCAGAAAAGCAAAATTGTTTCACCATGTCAACGCAAACCTAATGATACCTACATATTAATTATGCGATTATTATCTTATTATTCTATTATAATAGCTCTGTTTCTTTACTCTACTTTGGGATCCCTCGGGATCCCAATTTGCACGAAAAGCGTTCCCGTACTTTAAATTTGTGTAAAAGAGAGCGAGTTTGAGAGAATTAAATTCTTCTTCTTCTTGCACGAAACAGCCCAAACTTTTTCTTCGTGTAAATTGTTAAACAGCTGTAAAACATAAACAAAACAAAAAAAGGTATGGAAAAAATGCTAATGAACAAAATTTTGGAAAGTGTTGTGGAACAAAATAGTGTTAATAAAGAAAAAAGTTTTATATTAAAATATCAAGAAAAATAATGTAAGTTATTGTAAAAGTGTTTGTATTGTTCTATTTTTGGTAATATATAGTTTATTTCTACAGATAATATACAATTTTGCAAAAGTGGCGCAAAATTGTATTGGTTTGTTAAGACTGTCAAAACACTTTGACTATTTATTTTGTGCTAAAAATGGTTTTTTCTGTTCCCGTACTTTTGTGTAATTTTGTATCTTTGTGAGAGAAATTTATGCTTACTCTCATTTTCACGAACTTTACCCAAAAAGTAAAGAAACAAAGCTAATATCTTAATACTCAATTATACCTGTAATTTAACCACATATTTAATTATTTAATATTTCAAATGATTGTTTTACTTAATACTATCATACTTTCGTTGATGATTCTTCGTTTTATTTCAGAGAATTACAAATTAAAATAACGTAACACATTTAACTAAATCAATAACAATAAAAATAATATTTTTTCCTAAAAACTATATCGGTTCTCGCATTTTTATTCTAAATATTTAATATAACTCTAACATCTCATATAATTTCCACGTTACAACGTTTTTTGCTTCTCATGTAAGCTTATGAAATTTGATGTTACAATATTCTGCATTTGCCTACAAAAAACAACACATACATTTTGGTTCACCAGTAATGAAATAATTTTACATAAACAAAATACACACAGGCTAATCGTGCTGCCCAGCGGGGAAAATTGCAACCGATTCACTTTTTAGGCCTTTAAACAGGTTAACAATTGAATTTTTAGTAAACTTTTACTTATTCCACTCTGCCTTCTTTTAAAAGGTCTTTTAGAAAGGTTTTTATTAAATATTTTACAAATTCAAGTTTTTCTATTCTAAGATAAGGCCTGTCGCAATGGTTTTATTAGTAGTTATTTTGGAACGTGTTGCAAGTTTAGTTATTAATTTACTCACTTCGTATTATTAGCCCCATCAATTAATCTTGGATAAAGCTTTATTCTTTAATCTCTTTAGAAGCCCTTCCAGAAGTGTTTAGAGTAGATGCAAAAGTGCAAGGTGTTGGTCTCCAATGACACACCTTGTTAATTGGTAATAAAGTTGGAATGCGGCCGGGAGATTTTATGTCTGAAAAAAGGCCTTCTATAAGGCCTGTTTACTACTTGATTTTCCCGATGGAAATGATTGGGCAAATCGCATTTTTTTCTTGTGAAGAATTTTAATGTGAATTTTTTCAAATTTTTCATATCTGAAAAATTCACATATGAATTTTTTTTTTGCTCACTCCTCATGAGTGAGGAAAGTCAAAATATTTTTTTCCTCAACCTCATGAGGATGAATTTGCAGAAAAAATTTTACATTTTCACGATCGCTCATGACTGAAGAATGAGCGAGCGTTTCGGTACTCTGCTTTTAACAAAAATAATTTCCCCACACTACAAAAATCGTTGTCCGACTTTACAAAACAAATGAATGTTTTCTCAGACATTGGGTCAAAACACCAACTCTGTCTTTTTTAGAACTCACGTTTAGTGTGGAACATTTTTGAATCCAAATCGCCGCAAAAGTGTTACTTGTCCAATATTTGACACTATGCAGTAGTATGCCAAAATTTTCATAAAATTAAGTTATATACCTAATGGACACTGGCACCGGTGTTTATGTTGCTGCTATTGACGTGAAGAGGTCATTCAGACAACCGGGCGAGTGCAGTGCCTTTCAGGCTGAGGTCCGAGCGATCTGAAGGGCGACGGCTTTGATACTGGATCACATCGTCCTGGTGCCAGTTTATTATGCGTCTTTCGCTGCGATGAATTGAATAAAGTATATCATGTATCGGCATTAAATTGCAAAATAGAACTGAAATGGATGAGATTTTTAAAGCAACTAGCAGAAATCTTTCGGTTATGCTTTTTATACAATAATTAAGGGTGGAAGGCTACACAACACAGTTTAATCAATTTTTAAATGCTGTGAAAAATAAAGTTAAGCAAAATAATATTATAATAAATAAAGAAAAAAACAAAATTAAATTTGTGAAAAACCACCGACATAGTTGGATGCGGCATCTGCTAAAATATTTTCGCCCAATCAACACTGAATTTTCTAAAAAAAAGAAAGAGTGAGAAAAACGAAAATACTACAGTGTGACCATTTTAGCAGTTTTGCGACTTTATTTAGCATTAAAATATTCATTTAACACTCGGTGTTTTATTTAGCAATTTTCTAAATTATTTTAACCTTTATTTTAAAAGTTTGAAGAAAGTGTTGTGTTGATGAACGGATTTTTTTTATAAATTATTATATATTTTGACAACAAATAGTTGCACTGAAAAATAAATTTCGTATGAAAATGGATACTTTTTATCTTAATAAACGTATTACCTGTTTTGTAAAAAAAAATTAACATTAAGGAAATCTTTGAAATTCCTCAATTTATTTTATTTATTAATGATTTCATGCACAACAGAACTAAGTCTTATAATTACAGTGCAGGATTTTGTATGTGTACAAATTAATTTCCAAATTTAATAAGGTTAATACTTATTTAAGGTTAATAAAAAATATGCGTATGTATATATATAAATATTTTATAACAAAAATTAAAACATAAAAAATTCAAGAAAATTTATTTAAAAAAGTTTAAAATAAAAAATTTTAATTAGTATTGTGATTATTTTATTGAACTGTTAATGGTTTTTAATCCAAATTTAGATATTTTTATTTAGGCTTAAGTTCATTGAATTTAATTTTCATTAAATTATTTTTATGAAGACAGGAATTTTACAACATGAAATTAATTAAAATTTTTTTATTGATAATTTTTCATTCTTGACTGCGCTGAGATTTGAACCCAGGCGTTCACGGACAGGTTGCCCAGACTAGTTTCGATTGTAACCACACAATCTCGTCGGTGGGGTTTGCCGTTTTACTCACTCGGCTATTGAGGCCGGGCGACGTCAATAGTTAAACATCAATCCTTAAACCAAATGGTATTTCACTTTGGTAGATCGAAATTTGCTTTTTGAATGAATGATTATCTATTTTAATTGATTTACATGTTCTTCCTAACTTCTGTTTTAGCAAAATAAATCAGGCAAAAGATTTAAAACGAAATTTCCTTACAAACATTGTGTTGCTGTTTATTTGTTGGTTATAAGGAAGAGCATTCCAAAGACGATTAGCGTTGATCAAAATTTGCCATTCCAAAACTAGGCATCGAAATTTCCGAAATATGATTCTTTTACCCCTTGGTGCTGTAGCAAATCTAATTTTTTCAAATTACTTTATGCAAAAACTAAAGAACCCTTGTCTTAAGAAGACTCCGCACAGAGGTTTCAAGTATGCTGAGACTTGTTCACGCTTTTCAAGTCTATTAATATATCTTATGGTGTTGTTATATAATACTTTAGGTTTTTTTTTGTACTGGTGGAATCGCAATGATAGAACAACTCGCATCCGTATGTAAGGCTTGGAACCGGCTTTTTTAAATTATTACATTCAGCGTTGTAGTTTAACATAAATTTGTCCCACCAGTGTATTTATATGGCAAGTTAAGTGGCTGTTGAACGTTAATCACATTTTTTTCCGCTCCCATGTCAATGATGTCAACTTTCACATTGATTACACAAGTCAACAAATTTAAAAAAGTTAACTGGTGCCGAGAAACAGTTAGTGGTTCTGTGAGATGCCGACACTGGTAATTCGAGTACTAAAAAGGTGAAAAAAAATTTTCCTACGAGTAGTTTTGGATAAAATGTAAATTTTTAATAGTAGCTGTCCAACGTACTTTTTTCGGCTCGGCTTGAAACCCTATCGGTAATTTTGTTAAATAAATTCATTTTAATAACATGTCGTCGTCGCGAAGAAGTTGTCTCAATGATCCAAACGTGTTTTGTTACATTTGTGGTGACTACACCGTTAAAAAGTTTAGAAAACCTATAACGGATTTTACAAAAAGTGCGATAGTGATTTTGAAGAAATACCGTCTACAAACCCCAAACCATTTAAACAAGAAGAATTAAATGATATGGTAAGATATCTTGAATTACCTACAGAATCTGCAGAGGTATTGGATTCTAGACTAAAAGACAGAAATTTGTCGGAATCACATACAAAAGTGACATACTATCGCAAAAGAGAGCAAGACTTACTACAATTTTTTTTATTTGGAAAACGATATTGTATTTTTTTCTGATGTGCAAGGCCTTATTCTGGCAATGGCGGCTCTTTATGGAAAGCTGCAAACAAAGCCTGAAGTGTGTACTTTTACACAATGGCAAAACATATGGTTCAGTCCCAATTGCCCATTCTACAAGACTAAAAAAAGAATACTTTAATATCGCATTTGTGCTAGACAAAATCAAATATATCGAGCACCAATGGATTATTTGTGTTGATATTACGGTGACTAATTTCTTATTAGGACAGCAAAGTGGATTCACCAAATATCCATGTTTTTATTGTCTGAGGGACAGTCGGGCCAAACACCTACACGGGGAAAAACGAAATTGGCCAGTACGTGAGGCGTTGGAGGTTGGAAATCATAACATCATAAATCCACCTTCAGTTCCAAAAGAAAAAATTATATTGCCTCCCTTGCACATTAAACAAGGTCTTATGAAGCAGTTTGTCCTAGCCCTGGATAGAAATGGCCAGTGTTTCTCTTATATAACGACAAAATTTCCAGGACTAAGCTTGGAGAAGATATTAAAAACTTTCTTGGAAATTACAGGTCAAGCAACTACTGCGAAAATGTTAACGACATGCTAGTTGAATTTAGAAGCTTGGGATGCAACATGTCTATCAAATTGCACTACCTTCAAAGTCATATCGACCGATTCCCAGAGCGGTTTCATCAGGATCTGAAAACTATGGAAGAGAGGTGCCAAGGCCGATGGAATCGGCATATGATGGCTGACTACTGTTGGGGAATTCAACGAGACCTTCCCACTGCACATCATTCACGAAAAAGAAAGTTTTTATGTAAATAATAAATCACTTTTTTCATATATATGCACAAAAACAAAATACTAGAAAACTACACGTAAGAATTCCAACTTTTTGTATTTTTTGTTATCAGTATGAAGTCCTAGTTTAAAAAATATGTACAGTTCCTTGGCAATAAAACTAGTCTTGACTTGTATTATAAGTCTATAACTTTCGATTCAAGGTGGGACTGGTAGTGATTATGAATACGACTTGCAGAACATTTCAGCTTAAAGGTTTACGGTCCGATTGTAGAGGACATATTTTCACATTTTAGAAAAACAGATTTTTTGGAACCTTAAGCAAAAGAAGAATAAAAAAAGATTTTTTGAAAAACTATTGGAACGCAGTTGGCGACTTTTATTGTACTTCTAAGCAAATATTTACACAGTCGAATTAAAACAGTTAACAAGTGAACAATCTTACAAAAACAATATTGTAAAATAAATAAACAAAATCATAGTCATAGCAAAAAAAAAAAAGAAAAAGATGGGTATTTAAATTAAATAAACTAAAAAAAAAAATTTGGCATTACATATAGAACAAAACCAAGTAATAAAACAAATGAATGTGCTCGCATAAATGATAAGAAAAAATTAAAATAAATAAAATTAAGTTAAATTATTAAATAAAGTGCGCAGTTTTTTGTTTATTTAAGCTAAAAACTCTGAAATTATCATAAATGTCTTAGTAAAATTCCATAACGATATTTGCTAATTGTTATCTTTGAAACACATTATCTTGATAAATAAAATTTTATGAAATCTTGATAAAGTTTAGAAATAAAAAATCACATGACACCAGTGTAGCTACTCGAGAAGTTTATCTTAGATAAATGGCAGTCATGAACAAAATTATGTCATGAGGTTAATATTCATGTAAAAGTTTTTTTTGCCGAATAATATTGAGATGTCGTCATTTATATGAGTTTTTAGGATAGGGGCTTATATAGGACCTATGATAAATTTTGGACCTACAAGGACAATATTTTGTCATGACAAACTAACTATCGTAAAACTTTTTATCACCAATTTTTATGTTAATATGTACCAGCCTTTATAAGGAAGTTATGGCATTAAAAACTATTTTCAGGAGTACCGTTTGTATAGGAGCCATGGTAAATATCCTTTGCCATGGTAAATATCCTTTGCCTGTCGAGATGCGAGGACTTTAGTGCACTCTACGGTTCTGATCGCCTGTGCTGATGTATATTCTTGATACATTCTTGCAGGAAGCCATGATTACTGAAAGAGTGTGCCACCAGAGAAACAAGCCGTAACGGCGTGGCTCACGTCTAGCCGCTTAGCCGATTATTTTCAACAAGCCCTGCCGCTGCCGAAGTACTCGGCTGATCGGCGGCTGAAATTCAAGTCGATTCTTATTTTTTCTATCTTTTTTAATAGTTATCCAAAATTGGTTATTCAATTATTTTTGTTTATTTTTGAATACTAAATTTTGAATACTTAATTTTGAATACTAAATCGGTCTTTAATTGAATTAGTGCCAGTGTTACCATATACAAATATTTATCTTTTTTTTTAAGATTGGGCTTGCTTTCTATGTCGACCAGAAAAAAATTTTGAACGAAATCAAAAACGGATGTTTTAAGTATTTTAAATATTTTTAAATATTCGTAAAAATACCAGTTGTATAATAAAAGTAATGAATGAGGCAGGCGCGGATTCAGGGGGGGGGGGGAAGGATATTTCCCCCCGAAAAATAAACGTTTGGGTTGAATATGCGAGCGGTTGAATTATTATTAAGCCCTAGTATATGCAATATTTGTATTTGTGTTATGATAATTATTTATTATATAAATTTGAATATAACCGTTTTTCGTATCATATTTTCATCATAGTAGGATTTGAATTGGAATTTTATATGCATTGCCATTCTACCTTCCCATATATACATATGAATATATGTATTAGTCTAGTAAAAGTTCACCAAAGAAGAATTATATAACTGTCAAGTTTCAATTGCATTAATAAGAAAAGTTCTTTGATATACAAAAATTACATAAAAATGAGTGAAACAATGGAGAGTCCGTAATTTTTTTTTTAATATAATGTACCTATATAAGTATATATATTATTACCTTCAGTCGAAAAGGATATAGTCCAATGTATAAATTTTATAGAAGAGAGAAAAAATTTTCTAAGGTCTTTAGTTCTGAATATATTTGAAGTCTGTAAATCCAGTTTTGCTTCATTGATGACCCTTTATTGGCTTGCAAACCAACTAAAAATAATACATTTATGTTTTACATAGCTTTTTATGACTTATCACCTTTTCTATTATATATTTTATACCTTTAATGTACATTTTAGCATGTCAATTTGCAAAAATTAAAAATACCATAAAATTATTTTATTTATTTCAATGTTGACTATTAACAAATATTAACAATTTTTTTTTTGAAATTTTCACATTTTAATGGACTTTTGGACTTAGAACTTTTACATATCGTTGCAAAACAAGAACTAGAAAAAAATATTTGTATTTTTTCTGCAAACGATGTATTTTTGTTTACTCTATTGAACTGCATCAAAAACTTAATTTTCAAAAATTGTGGCATTAGCGCATTTACGACTGAAGGTACATATGTACGTATGTATGTGCAGCCAAAATTATTTTTGTCTTTCCATTGTTATAAGCTTTAAAATTCCTTTCTAAATAAAAATAATTTAAATAAAAAAATTAGCTGTAATCAACTTAAACCAGAATAATTATATATGTATCTTAAGATTAAAACCCAAACAGTTCGACTTATATTCATTACTTAATTTTAAAATTAGTGAAGAATATTCTTTCTTCCAAAATATTGTTAACAATTGCATTTGTTTTTTTTTTGTTGAAAAATTGGTCAAACAATTTAGTATGATGAAGTCAAATTAATTGTTTCAAATACAAAAAAAAAACATTATATATAAATAAAATTATTTTTATAGCCAAAACGTTATTTAAAAAGATTAATTTATTTTAATTTATATAGGGGGCTTGAGCCCCCTAAGGCTCAAGCTGGATCCGCGCCTGGAATGAGGTGAAAAATAGAAAACTATTTTATGTCAAGCAACAATAGTTCTACAAGACTCAGTAGGGAACCTATCAATGATAAAACTAGAAGAACCAGTACAGAACCAGTCTGTACTGTGGGGTGCGGAGAAATCTTAGATAGCGATTTCGACAAATCGAATGAGTGAAATGATGCTGCGATAAATAACATGAACGGAAGTTAAAAATATTTTAACCTGTAAAAGATTAACTCCCTGGCCCACAATGTCGACAAGAACATTTCTTTCGTACATTTAAACTGAAAACAAAAACAAATTTTAGTTTTTTATTATTGTTTTCGCGAAAGAAATGTTCTTGTCGATATTGTGGGCCTGGCAGTAAGTTTTTTTTTTTTGTATAACTGTTAAAAATTGTTGTTTGGTTTGAAAATTTGCTTTTTGTTTAAAAATTTGTTTGCCAGCTTGAAATTTGTTTTCCATAATTATTTAAGAAATTTTAAATTGTTAATTTTCCCTGAACAAGTCACAAAATGCCGTGACGAATTATTGGATAAATTGAAACAAATGTTTTTATAAAAAATATTAGACCTCACACTTTATGGATAAATACAAATTTTAAAAATTAATTAATTTTCTATTTCAAAATGCCTGATATTTTCAAATTTTTAGAAAATCTTAATGATCTCAATTTACTCAGTTACTAACCGTAGTAAAACTAAGAAGGTATTTGCTGTAAATAGTATTTTTCTTCTTAAAAATTTGATTTATCTTTTATAAAATTTTTAGTTTTGAAATGAAAACATCATTATTTGTCTCTTTGTTTTGTTTAACGTGTTTGTTTATAGGTGTGTTCATTTACTTAACTAGCAGAAACTTGCAAAGAGAGAGTAAGTAGGAATTTAAAGAAATTGCTCTCAAAAATACTAAAAAGTAAATGAACACTTTGCCAGCCAAGATTTGTAAGTTAAAATAGTGACGAATATACAGGAATATTTGAGTACCCAATTACGGTAAAAATAATGTGATTTTATTAGTTTTTATTTGTTTATGTTGAATAAATTGAACCATTAATTCGGGTTTTCATCAATAATAAATAATAAATTAAATATTTAATTTAACAATCTATATATAACCTTTGTATATAGGTATATAAAATTTCAACGTTACGGACTGACTGACAGATTGTAAATTATTACAAATTATTCATATTGCGTTTATAAAAAAAAATTAACTATTTTGAGTGTAGGTAATTTTAAATATGGTGGAACAAACAAAAACAAACTTACATTTATTCCAACGATGTCAGCAGGCGCCAGTTGACCGTTGTTGGTTGCGTATTGATATTATTTAATTAATAAAATAATGTTTCATGTTTGAATTGCATCAAGTCAGCTAATTTTCTAGTTTTCCAACGTTTCGTCAATTATTTGTTGACTTCATCAGGGTTACGTCTATTTAATTAAAAATTATAATACATTAATAAAACATAAATACACCAAATATTTTTCTTTAAACTTACAAATTTAACATTAATTTTCACATTAAATTAAATATAAATAAATTTTAAAAAAAACAAAGAACATTTAACATAAAAAATAAATTAAAACCACAGCTTAAAAATTAATATCACAGTTTGAAGTTATATTGCAACTCTATAGCTTGTATTTATATTGTCAGTATCCTCCTTTTTGTTCATTGTTCTTTCTATTTTTTGTTGTATTCGTAAGCTTTCTATTGTGTACCTTTTTCTTTCTCCACCCTCTATGTCTAAAATTTGAACCAGAGAACCAAGCCGAGGGCGTTTGATCGGCGGCGGCGGCGCGGGTATAATTGATCGGCGGCGGCGGCGTTTGCGTCAATGAATCGGCGGCGGCTTAAATGTCGGCTTGAAATGCTTAAAATTGTTATTTAAGGAAAACTATTAATCATTTCTATATATATTTATTTTTATGTTAAAGTACTAAACATTAAATAATTATAAAGGGATAGTGCAATTTCGTTTTTTCCTCAATACTGTTTTAAACTGATGTTATCTGTAGGACCACATACCCATATCCATTTCAAAAAAGTAAAGCTTTTTGCAATACATTATTAATAAAAATGTAAGCTTTAAGGTGAAAAAAATTAAAATATACAATTTCCTTAACCTGAACCAAATGACCAAAAAATTGCCAACACTCTGCACTTCCATACAGTGTCTTAATGTGAGACACTCCTTTAATTTTTTGTTTTTTATTTAACAACTGCTGGTAATATTAAAAACTTCACTATCAGAGATTTATTGTAATTTAATTATAATAAATTTGTACATAAATAAATATTCTTGCATGTTGTTAAGTACAATGACGCTTTGAAAAATTTTAAGAAAATATAACGGCACTTGAATGTTGCACATTGCTGCTAAAATATACCATTTTTGACAAAGAAATTAATACATTAAAACGCAAATCTGTAACACTGCAGCCACACGATCTACTTTTTCTTGATAGTCTTTTACATATGTATACAGTTTGTCAATATTTCCAATAATTGGAAGCTGTGACGTAGGCTGCACGCAATTTTGAAGCTCATCAAGAGCACAATTTATAAAGACAAACGAACAATTTCCTCATCAAACTTGTAATCAGCTGTTTTCTTGAACGTAAACTGATACACTCACTTGAAAGAGAATCTTAAAGGCAAGTTCGCTTCAACTTTTAAGAGTATTAGTGTATTGGAAAAAAAGTGTGAGCGTATTAAAACTTGATAGACAAAACTTGACCGTGTTACCCTGAAGTAAAATAAACAAAAATTAAGAAATTTCACGGCGCAGCTGCTGTCATCGGCAGCTTTAATTGAGCCGTCTAAGCCGTGTAAATTGGCGGCGGCGCTGCTTGTTGAAATCAAGCGGCGGCGGCGAGCCGTTCGGCTTACGCCGATCGGCTTGGTTCTCTGATTTGAACGTCATCAAAGTTAATTTTATGTCCAGATGACAGAATATGTGTTGCCAACCCTGTTGATTCTCTAAGTTTTGTTATGTCGTTTTTGTGTTCAATCATTCTTGTTTGCAATGATCGTTTTGTCGTTCCTATATATATTTGATCGCATTTCTGTTCGTCATTTCCCATACATTCAAGTTCGTACACAACATTGCATTGTTGTTGTTTTTCTATCGGTGCTTTTACATTTGAAAAAATTGTACTGAGTGTGGAGTTAGGAGTACATATAAGCAAAACATATGTTTTGTGATTCTATTGTTGTTTTCATATTTTTGTTGTCCGTTAAACCAGGAATAAATCGTACACTGAAAAAAATATTTTCCTTTTTGTCAGTATTTTGTGTAGTGATATTATTTTTTAATTTAAGCTGTGTTTGTTCAATTAATGAATTAATGAGTTTAATTGGAAAACTATTGTCAATTAATAAAAGTTTTATATTTTTAATATTTTTGGCATGAAATTGTTGGTCACTAATATTTAAAACTCTGAAAATAAAATTTTTTACCGTATTAATAATTTGGTGTTTAGGCTGTGTAGCATTGAAGTTCATTAGTCTTCCTGATGATGATTCTTTAGCATACCAATCAAATGTGATCCTGTTATTGTCCCTGTATATCTTAGTATCTAGATAGGCAATCTGTTTATTTTCTTCCAATTCTGTGGTAAATTGAATTTTGTCGTGGTAAGTATTTAAAACATTCAATATTTCATCTTTATCTTTAATTTTGATTATCGCTAATATGTCGTCTACATATTTAACTATGTACTTGTAACAGATTTTGAAATTATCGATACTTTGAAAAAAAAAATATAGTATTTAATATTACTTTTAATAATATTAACAATATTAGTTAATATAATATTAGTTTAAAACCTTAATTAAGTTATATTATTGTGCCATAAAGTATATTGTATTTAGGCAAAATGATTAACATGATTGCATACATCAATTATTAATGTCATGACATATGATATCATGATAACATTAATTAATGAGTTGACATCATTGGCAATTAGTTGGGAAACGATAAATTTCAAGCAAGCACTGAAGTAAATATAAAAGCTTGACCGAGAGGTAGAGCTTAAGCAAAGCATTCGTTCACTTTGCTTTTTTATTTCTTAAACTCAAGTGTTAAGTTTCTTTTAAAATTAAAAAAAAAATAAAGGAAAGAAAAAAAAATTTGTAAAAAGAGGAAAATTTTTTTTATCCATAAGTAATATATTTCATCAATATAACAACGACACATTTTCTCCGTGTCTTCAGAACAAACAATTAACTGTTGAAATAAAACCCAATTAAATTGGTAAGAGCAATTAAACTAATTCCGATTCTTAAAAGTTATTTGATATATTCTATCAATAATTTTAATAGGGTTTTAATAAAGGAAACCTTTTTGTATCATACGCAAAACGCGATCACGGTTCGAGGTCCATTGATAGGCAGATTGAGCAGAAGGCAAATGCATAAAAATGCAGAAGGCAGATGCATAATGGTCTACATCTCACTTGATTTGTCTCTATGTGCGTAGTAATTAAATATATGTAGATGTATAATTTTTTTTTATTTTTATTCAAAGAATTGAATTAGCAAACGAAATAACAACTTAAAAAAAAAAAAGTAGAAATAACAAGACGACAACGTGTGACGTCATTATTTCAACAAAAAGCAAGTAGTAATTTGAACTTTTAAAAAAGAACTTAATAAAAACAATAACCTGTGTGAGTTAATGTAATGTAAATTACGCATATGAATTTTTTTATCTATATAAAGAGAGTATCTCTTAACATTTCAAACTGTTATACTTTTTAAGAAAACTGGTATTTTGCCATCGCTCTGTTAAATTTACATATGCAATTACATATATATATATATATAATTTATTAAAATTTAGCAGTGACAGAATGGTAAAGTAACATGTACCCTACATGATTTTTTTATTCTAATATAAATAAAACTTAAATCTATATTTAAATATAAAATTATTTGTTCTGGCATGTTAGACAAATTATCAATCGTATATTATATCTTAATTTTTCTGGAATTTTTATTATGCCTTACTAACGATTTTCTTTTTCGTTCCATGTCGCGTGTTATGGATGTTTTGAGCTCAAACCACCATCTACGGAATAACGAGGTGTAAAAATAGAGGGTATCAATCAATGAAACTGTAAGTTATAATATACAGACGTATTTATTTAACATGCTATCGATTAAAAGAAAAATCAATTAATGGATTAATATTTTAACATGGTTTTAAAGTTTTTTTTTAATTTTGATCGAGTTTAAATGATAGTGTATAATATATAATAAATTTAAACATACATTTTCGTTATAATTTTAAGTTACTGGATATAAATAAATTGTTAGAGTTGAAATGGCAAAACTGAACGTAATGGAGTAGTAGTGTATTAATTTGGAAATGCTGATAACAGGCCAGATATTACGGATTGAAAGTTGTTAAATTTTAATGAGCTTTTAAGGAAAATACCTAGCATAAAATAATTAACACTGTGGTATTTTAGGTAAATGAGGGTGGGCTAATTCATAAAGTGTTAAGTGTGGTAAATACACCTATCGCATCGTTATGGATATTTTATTTGAAGTCTTAAAATTTATTTTGCAATAGCCCAAATTAATAAAATTTTTTTTTGTAGCAAAGCCTTGGAAATATTATACTTTTGTTTGTGTAGTTATTAAAGTCAGATATGTTCAAGAACCCTCCCACTTCCGACGAGCTAAGCCCTGTCAAATTTCCAAGCGACTGAACATATAGACCAAACTGATTTAGATGACAAAAATATAAAAAAAAAAAAAAAAAAAAAAAAATTTTTTTTTAACTTACTACATAAATAAAATGGCGCCCAACGGGTTCGGCAAAGATGTCGAATTCAACTTTTAAGTTATAGTAAGATTAGTCTTAATCTGATTTAATTCTATTGAATCGGATGTAAATTTGCAGTTAACTATTATTTTTATATATTTTTTTTACTTTTTACAAGACATTATGGATACAGTGTATTCATATTGCGGTGATAAGTCAAATTAGGCTCTCCTTATTTAACAGTGTATGAAAGTAAGTCGTTTAATATTTTGTTAAAATTAAGTATAGATCCCGCTACTTTCAACTGATAAAATTAAATCTTCTCATGTTAGTTTCAATAGGTTGATTCATATTTTACGTAAGTCATGAATTGTTCTATTTAAATAGAAAATCTCATTGGCAACAATAGAATGTAGTCAAGTAGTGCACCAAGTGTTTGGAGGGGGATTTCTTTTAAAATATCTGTAAGTTATCCGTAATTGAAGCTTTGTTTCAGCATTTCTAAATTATTATTGGTTATTTTTTTATTATTAGCATAATTTTTTTTGGTATTTTTTTTTGGTTTATGTTAAGTAATGTCAAAGAGAAAAGGGAAATCAAAAGATGTTGAAGAACCTACCAGTGACAGTCAGATAGATTATACATTTGATGAGAATTCTGATAATCCTTTTATTCCTAGACCACGCGTAAGCCAAAGTCCCATTTTAACTAGATCTAGGGCCCGAAATCCCAACTTTTCTGTACAGTCGAAAGAAAATTTAAATAACCCTTCTGATTCAAGATCCAGAATTGCTCAAGGTCCAATTATGGCACAATTTAGAGACGTTAATTTACCAGCTTCATTACATCCGGCAGAATCGGCTGTTAACATGGGTAATGAAAATGAGGGTAGCAATTTACCTACCAGTGGGTCTCAACAAGTGCAATCGGCTATGACTAACGCAAATGATTTAAACAATTTAACCGCAAGATTAGAACATGTTTTAACTTTAAACCATAACGCATTTATGGGCGAAATTTCAAGTTTAAGACATTCTCTAGTAGGAACTGTTAACAGAAATTCTAACCCTTATAATAATCAGCCACCGAATCCCAACTATCCTGGCGTGAATGGAAATACTTCTAACAATAACTCTTTACACAACCACAGTATCAATACCGAATCTGGCAGGAGTACATCCTCAAATGACTCCGTTAGAATGGAGAAGTGGAACGTCACTTATGATGGCTCAGATGACGTCAACGATTTTCTTTTTAAAGTCAATACACTCAAAGAGAGGTATAATAGCACAGACAATTATATCAGTTCAAATTTTCACACTCTTCTGAAAGGCAAAGCCGATACTTGGTTTTGGTCGTTTTTGAAACAACACCCAAATGCTAATTTTGACGAGCTTAAGTTAGCGTTAACAAAGCAGTTTGGGAAATTAGAAAACGATTGTGATAAGCTCGTGCGCATGATAGAACGCCGGCAAATGCCAAAAGAAAGCTTCGACGATTATTACTCGGATATGATAGCAATGAATGTTCGTCTTTCACAGCCTATGAATGAGGCCAAATTAATAGATCTTATTAAGAATAATGTGAAGGAATCTCTTGGTTCACTTCTATTTGCAACAGATCTCTTTAGCTTAGACCACTTAAGAGATTGTGCTAGGAAGGCTGAGAAATATGTTAGTAGGCAACAGCAATTGAGATTTCGGAAAATGCAGGTATCAGAGTTAGAAACCATCGAAAATACTGATGCAATATTTGATGAAGATGAGGAAATAGCGGCACTTAAATACCAGGCTAACCATAATAAGGAACGTAAGGACTTAGATACAAGGCACTATAAGTGCTGGAACTGTGACCAAATTGGTCATTCCTTTTACGATTGCCCAGTTGAAAAACGCAATCTTTTCTGCTTTAGATGTGGAGAGAAAAACATAACTACGCCGCAGTGCAAAAAGCACTCGAAAAACAGGAACACGAACGAGTAGAAGAGGGTTCCTCGTTCTCCCCCAAAAATCCCTCAAATACAAATTTATTCGATCAGGTTAATAATCTAGGTTCGAATAAAGCAGCCGATAGTAATGTAAGAACTTTGAAGAATTCTATAGAGAATATTAAATTTCAGGAAGCAAACGATGGTAACATATACACCGATTCATTTCACGAAAGGAAATTACGATATGAGCAAACAAGAGCACGAAATTTTAAGGAAAGTTGTGTTTCTGAGAAAATAAAAAAATGTAGGGAAAGATACAAGAAAAGAAGGGCGTTTGCGAGAATAGTTGAGACGACGGTATTAGATGAGGTAAGAGATAATAGGCCATACGCGAAAATTTATCTAGGTTCTGTTGAATTGTTTGGTTTACTTGATTCTGGGGCATCAATAAGTGTACTGGGTAAAGGCTCTATTGAACTTCTAACGAAACTTCAATTGAGTTATACATCAATTTTTACCACTTTGAAGACGGCAGATGGTGGTAAACAAAATGTCATTGGTTTTCTAGAAATACCAACTACTTACAAGAAGTCGACAAGGAACATTCTTTACTATTTATCTCCTAACTTAAAGCAATCCGTTTATTTGGGTATAAACTTTTGGAAAAGTTTTGATATAGCTCCCCAACTTTTTGTTTCAGATATTTCACTTGATAGTGAAACATTTAGTAATAGTAATATTCACGGTCTATCGGATATAGAACTTTTTGAACTAAAGCGTGTAGTTGAAGAATTTCCTGCATTTAGTAAGCTGGGTTTGGGCCGCACATCAGTAGAGACTCATACTATAGATACGGGTAATTCCTTACCTTTTAAGATGAAGCATTATCCGTTATCACCCCCTAGACAGGCGGAGGCTTATACCGAGTTAGACCGTATGTTACGATTGGGAGTAATTGAGGAAAGCAACAGTCCATATTGTAGCCCCATAGTTCTGGTTAGAAAACCTGGTAAGATACGACTTTGTCTCGACTCTAGGAAATTGAACACATTGACAAAAAAGGATGCATATCCATTGCCACATATCAATGGACTTTTGAGTCGTTTGCAGGATACTCATTACATAACAGGTATTGATCTAAAAGACGCGTTTTGGCAAATACCTTTAGATGAGTGTTCAAAAGAAAAGACAGCATTCGCAGTACCTGGTCGGCCACTGTATCATTTTACAGTTATGCCTTTCGGGTTGTGTAACGCTGCACAAAGAATGAGTCGTTTGATGGACAAGACTATACCTAGCCGGCTCCGTGAAAACGTCTTCATTTATCTCGATGACTTATTGGTTTGTACAAAGGATTTTGAAACTCATATTTATATGTTGCGGGAGGTTGCCAAATGTCTCAGGGGTGCAAATTTAACAATCAATGTCGAGAAAAGTCGCTTCTGCCAAAGGGAGATTAAGTATCTTGGTTACATAGTGGGACAGGGATGTTTGAGAACTGATAAGTCTAAAATAGAAGCGATAGTAGATTTTCCATTACCTAGGAGTCAGAGACAAATCAGAAGATATATAGGCATGACAGGTTGGTACCGGCAATTTATACCTAACTTTGCAGACTTGGCAGCGCCGCTAACTGACTGTTTAAAGAAGGGAAAAGAATTTCACTTGACCCCGGAAGCAGAAGCAGCATTTGCTAAGTTAAAGGAGGCTTTAACGTGTGCCCCTGTTCTTGTTCAGCCTGATTTTAATCGTCCATTCACCATCCAGTGTGATGCGTCACGAGTAGGTGTGGGTGGGGTACTGACGCAGAAGGATGAGGAAGGCAAGGAACACCCCATAGCATATGTTTCGCAAAAATTAAATAAAAACCAGAAAAATTACACCGTTACAGAGCTGGAGTGTCTTGCCGCTATAGTGTGCCTAAAAAGATTTCGTCCATATGTGGAAGGTCTCCCATTTACGATTGTCACTGATCATTCCAGCCTCCGCTGGCTAATGTCCCAAAAGGATTTGTCTGGTCGCTTAGGCCGCTGGAGTTTAAAGTTACAAAGTTTTGATTTCAAAGTGGAGTACAGAAAGGGTTCAGCAAACGTAGTACCTGATGCCTTATCTAGGTTAGACGTAGATGAAATTTCTTTTCCAACCTTGCCTTCTGAGATTGACCTAAATTCTGAGAGCTTCAATTCAAAAGAGTATGTTAAGTTGAGAACCGAAATTTCTGAAAATCCTGGAAGTTTTCCTGACACTTTAGTTTCTGATGGGTATATTTACCAAAGGGTTAAGTTTCGCAAGGGTGAATATTTCGATGAAATGTCCTTGTGGAGATTATGGCTTCCAAAGGAACTTTGCCAACGGGCAATTGAACTAAATCATGTTTCCTTATCTTGCCACGGTGGTTTTGCGAAAACCTTAAATAGAATTAGGGAAAAATACTTTTGGCCGAAAATGACACTTGATATTAAGGGATTTATATCCAACTGTGAAATATGTAAACTTGTTAAGCCAACCAACCAAACAATTAGGCCACCTATGGGTAGACAAATTATAACTGAACGGCCATTTCAGAGAATATACATGGATCTGTTGGGACCGTATCCTCGAACAAAAATGGGTAATTCCTCGGTTTTCGTGGCCATAGACCATTTTACTAAATATATATTTTTAAAGCCACTTAAAAAGGCCACTAGTTCTGCCATAATAAAGTATTTAGAAGAAAATATCTTTCACCAATTTGGCATTCCACAGTATATCCACTCGGATAATGGCAGACAATTTGTATCATCACAAATGTTCGACTTTTTAAAAGTTCACGGTGTAACCCATATAAAAACGGCTTTATATTCCCCGCAGGCGAATGTGTCCGAAAGGACGAACCGTGAGTTCTTAGTTAAACTTCGTGTGTTGATAACACAAAAACAAGATAAATGGGATACTCATGTTTCCAAAATAGCAAATATATTAAGAAGCGATTATCATGATGCAATAAAATGTTCACCGTATTTTTGTACCTTTGGTTACAATATGATAACTCATGGATCCGCTTATGCAATTCTACAGAAACTGAATTCCGTTAATGAACCTCAAATGAATGTGGTCCCCAATGATTGTCGAATGTTGACTCTTCATGAAAAGGTAAAGGAAAACTTAACTATCGCACACGAGAAGGCTTCTAGAAGATATAATTTAAGAAGCAGGGATATATTATATAAACCAGGGCAAGATGTTTTGAGGAAGAATTTTCAGCAGTCTAATATGGCAAAAGGGATAAATGCTAAGTTACTTCCACCATATGTTAAATGTAAGATCAGAAAGAAGGTTGGGACAGCATGTTATGAGCTTGAGACTCCTTCTGGTAAATATATTGGCATGTATCATGCAAAGGACCTTAGGCCAATACGAAGCGTTCAAGTTTAATATACCCGGCTTATTTAATTCTCAGGGTGTAGTCGAGCCCCACGAAGGTAAAATCGTCAAAATCTGATTATCCTTATTTTCGCCCTAAGTAACTTAGTTCTACACAGAAGGTTTTGTAACAGATTTTGAAATTATCGATACTTTGAAAAAAAAAATATAGTATTTAATATTACTTTTAATAATATTAACAATATTAGTTAATATAATATTAGTTTAAAACCTTAATTAAGTTATATTATTGTGCCATAAAGTATATTGTATTTAGGCAAAATGATTAACATGATTGCATACATCAATTATTAATGTCATGACATATGATATCATGATAACATTAATTAATGAGTTGACATCATTGGCAATTAGTTGGGAAACGATAAATTTCAAGCAAGCACTGAAGTAAATATAAAAGCTTGACCGAGAGGTAGAGCTTAAGCAAAGCATTCGTTCACTTTGCTTTTTTATTTCTTAAACTCAAGTGTTAAGTTTCTTTTAAAATTAAAAAAAAAATAAAGGAAAGAAAAAAAAATTTGTAAAAAGAGGAAAATTTTTTTTATCCATAAGTAATATATTTCATCAATATAACAACGACACATTTTCTCCGTGTCTTCAGAACAAACAATTAACTGTTGAAATAAAACCCAATTAAATTGGTAAGAGCAATTAAACTAATTCCGATTCTTAAAAGTTATTTGATATATTCTATCAATAATTTTAATAGGGTTTTAATAAAGGAAACCTTTTTGTATCATACGCAAAACGCGATCACGGTTCGAGGTCCATTGATAGGCAGATTGAGCAGAAGGCAAATGCATAAAAATGCAGAAGGCAGATGCATAATGGTCTACATCTCACTTGATTTGTCTCTATGTGCGTAGTAATTAAATATATGTAGATGTATAATTTTTTTTTATTTTTATTCAAAGAATTGAATTAGCAAACGAAATAACAACTTAAAAAAAAAAAAGTAGAAATAACAAGACGACAACGTGTGACGTCATTATTTCAACAAAAAGCAAGTAGTAATTTGAACTTTTAAAAAAGAACTTAATAAAAACAATAACCTGTGTGAGTTAATGTAATGTAAATTACGCATATGAATTTTTTTATCTATATAAAGAGAGTATCTCTTAACATTTCAAACTGTTATACTTTTTAAGAAAACTGGTATTTTGCCATCGCTCTGTTAAATTTACATATGCAATTACATATATATATATATATAATTTATTAAAATTTAGCAGTGACAGAATGGTAAAGTAACATGTACCCTACATGATTTTTTTATTCTAATATAAATAAAACTTAAATCTATATTTAAATATAAAATTATTTGTTCTGGCATGTTAGACAAATTATCAATCGTATATTATATCTTAATTTTTCTGGAATTTTTATTATGCCTTACTAACGATTTTCTTTTTCGTTCCATGTCGCGTGTTATGGATGTTTTGAGCTCAAACCACCATCTACGGAATAACGAGGTGTAAAAATAGAGGGTATCAATCAATGAAACTGTAAGTTATAATATACAGACGTATTTATTTAACATGCTATCGATTAAAAGAAAAATCAATTAATGGATTAATATTTTAACATGGTTTTAAAGTTTTTTTTTAATTTTGATCGAGTTTAAATGATAGTGTATAATATATAATAAATTTAAACATACATTTTCGTTATAATTTTAAGTTACTGGATATAAATAAATTGTTAGAGTTGAAATGGCAAAACTGAACGTAATGGAGTAGTAGTGTATTAATTTGGAAATGCTGATAACAGGCCAGATATTACGGATTGAAAGTTGTTAAATTTTAATGAGCTTTTAAGGAAAATACCTAGCATAAAATAATTAACACTGTGGTATTTTAGGTAAATGAGGGTGGGCTAATTCATAAAGTGTTAAGTGTGGTAAATACACCTATCGCATCGTTATGGATATTTTATTTGAAGTCTTAAAATTTATTTTGCAATAGCCCAAATTAATAAAATTTTTTTTTGTAGCAAAGCCTTGGAAATATTATACTTTTGTTTGTGTAGTTATTAAAGTCAGATATGTTCAAGAACCCTCCCACTTCCGACGAGCTAAGCCCTGTCAAATTTCCAAGCGACTGAACATATAGACCAAACTGATTTAGATGACAAAAATATAAAAAAAAAAAAAAAAAAAAAAAAAATTTTTTTTTAAACTTACTACATACTTGAAATGGATATTCTTCTTCTTTAGTTCATTTATCGCTTCGTCAAGTAGGCTATCAAGTATTATATCGGCTATTGTAGGAGAAAGAGGGTTGCCCATAGGCATTCCAAATATCTGGCTATAAATTTTCTTATTAAACACAAAATAGTTATTATCGGAGAGACAAAAATTAAGTATTTTTAGAAACTTCGAGCTTAGAATTTTTGTGAAGTTCTTTATCGTTTCCCATTTTCCCATTATATTTTTTATTGCCGTATGTACCGGGATATTCGTGAACAGAGAAACGACATCAAATGATATTAAAATCTCGTCTTCTTCTATTTTAATATTTCTCATCTGATTTTTTAGTTCATTTGAATTTTTAATGTTATATTCGTCTGAAATAATATGTTTTAGTATTTGTCCCACATGTTTTGAGAGTCTATAACAGGGAACTTGCATAGAGGAAACAATTGGCCGAAGTGGAGTATCTCTTTTATGAATTTTTGGCAAGCCGTAAATTCTGGGAGCGATGGCAGATGAACACAATAAGTTTCTTTTCTGCCATAGATCAATATATTCACTTTTGTGCAACTCGGAAACAATATTATTATTTTCTCTTTGAAGTTTCGCTGTCGGATCGATTCTAATAGTTCTGTAAGTTGTTTTTTCATCTAATAATTCTTCCATTTAGAGGTTATATTCATCTTTATACATAATTACAGTTTTGTTCCCCTTATCAGCTTGTATTATTACAACTTCAAGATGCCTTTTCAAAAACTTTTTTGTTTTCTCGTAAACTGTTAAAATAAATTTTTCTTTTGGTGAATTTTTTAATTTTCTTTTGAAGGTCGTGATATTATTTGCAAATTTTGTCCTAACTATATCTTTTTCCTGATCCCCGTTTTTATCCATTGCTTGTATACACTGTTCAACATCGGCAATTATGTGTAGTGACGAAAAATTATTTTTGTCTATCGGTAGAGCAAATTTCTTACCTGATGGTAATAACCATTTACTTTCCATTGGAATCTCCACATTGGTTTTGTTCTCAAACCAATTTTCATTAAAATTCAGACCATGCAATTTAAACATTTTTTCTTTCAGTGTATCAAGTTTGTGTATTTGTGTCTCTTTTGTATTTTTTGTTATTTGTTTTGACATGTCTTTTTGTTTGTGAATAAAACTTCTGTAGTCATCCTCATCTAACATATTTTTAATACCAATGTTAATATGGTGAATTTTGCGTTTTAGTAATTTAATATTAGTATTAGTTTGTGATATTTCTAAATTCAAAATTTTCTTATGAAAATTATTTTCAATTTTTCCCAATTTCCCTTTCACAGTGTTACATTTAAATAAATTGTGTACCTTAGTTGTTGTGTGTTTTGTGTGACTTGGAATAATACCATAGATCCTACATGACAGTATAAATTTAAGCCTTTGTTGTTGGTGGACAAGTTTTTTTGTTTCATTGCAATATTCTTTCATTGTTGTACGTGTTTCGTTGTTATATTTAAGTTCTATGTGTTTAAAGTATCCCTTCATGTTTATTCTTTGCTTTGGTGTATTTTTTGTTGTCAATGGTGTTATAAAAGAAATTAAGAAGATTTGTTTCGGCAAGCTATCCGATAATAATCTATACTAATGTGTTATTTGGCCAAATTTTAATAAATCTTTCATGTTTGAATTGCATCAAGTCAGCTAATTAGGCCTATATTATTAAATGTAAATAAAAAACTTTTCTTTACATGTTTTCCAACGTTTCGTCAATTATTTGTTGACTTCATCAGGGTTACGTCTATTTAATTAAAAATTATAATACATTAATAAAACATAAATACACCAAATATTTTTCTTTAAACTTACAAATTTAACATTAATTTTCACATTAAATTAAATATAAATAAATTTTACAAAAAACAAAGAACATTTAACATAAAAAATAAATTAAAACCACAGCTTAAAAATTAATATCACAGTTTGAAGTTATATTGCAACTCTATAGCTTGTATTTATATTGTCAGTATCCTCCTTTTTGTTCATTGTTCTTTCTATTTTTTGTTGTATTCGTAAGCTTTCTATTGTGTACCTTTTTCTTTCTCCACCCTCTATGTCTAAAATTTGAACGTCATCAAAGTTAATTTTATGTCCAGATGACAGAATATGTGTTGCCAACCCTGTTGATTCTCTAAGTTTTGTTATGTCGTTTTTGTGTTCAATCATTCTTGTTTGCAATGATCGTTTTGTCGTTCCTATATATATTTGATCGCATTTCTGTTCGTCATTTCCCATACATTCAAGTTCGTACACAACATTGCATTGTTGTTGTTTTTCTATCGGTGCTTTTACATTTGAAAAAATTGTACTGAGTGTGGAGTTAGGAGTACATATAAGCAAAACATATGTTTTGTGATTCTATTGTTGTTTTCATATTTTTGTTGTCCGTTAAACCAGGAATAAATCGTACACTGAAAAAAATATTTTCCTTTTTGTCAGTATTTTGTGTAGTGATATTATTTTTTAATTTAAGCTGTGTTTGTTCAATTAATGAATAAATGAGTTTAATTGGAAAACTATTGTCAATTAATAAAAGTTTTATATTTTTAATATTTTTGGCATGAAATTGTTGGTCACTAATATTTAAAACTCTGAAAATAAAATTTTTTACCGTATTAATAATTTGGTGTTTAGGCTGTGAAGCATTGAAGTTCATTAGTCTTCCTGATGATGATTCTTTAGCATACCAATCAAATGTGATCCTGTTATTGTCCCTGTGTATCTTAGTATCTAGATAGGCAATCTGTTTATTTTCTTCCAATTCTATGGTAAATTGAATTTTGTCGTGGTAAGTATTTAAAACATTCAATATTTCATCTTTATCTTTAATTTTGATTATCGCTAATATGTCGTCTACATATTTAACTATGTACTTGAAATGGATATTCTTCTTCTTTAGTTCATTTATCGCTTCGTCAAGTAGGCTATCAAGTATTATATCGGCTATTGTAGGAGAAAGAGGGTTGCCCATAGGCATTCCAAATAGCTGGCTATAAATTTTCTTATTAAACACAAAATAGTTATTATCGGAGAGACAAAAATTAAGTATTTTTAGAAACTTCGAGCTTGGAATTTTTGTGAATATAATGATTGGAATAATAAATGATAATGATTGGAAAATAAAAAATAAAAAAAAAAATTGTGTAGAGAGTAGGTCTGACGTTCGTGAGAAGTCTGTTACTTTAAAAAATTTGAATTTCCTTGATAACAAAACCCTCTCATCTCAGGAACGTTTATGTATGCATGCGTCTTGGAATAGTGTTTATTGTTAATGTTTTAGTATTTTGTTTAGTGACACAGTGGTAAATGTTAAAGTAGTTTAATATCAAAAGAAAATTTAATATTAAATTAGGTGACCATTAAACTTTTTAGAACAAAAAAAAAAAAAAAAAAAAAAAATGGATATTTAATAAAGTTAAACAAAATGGACTTTAAAGAAAAAAATACTAACAACAATAATAATGAATTTAACGGTGATAAGGTTACAATTTATCGGAGAGAAAATTTAAAGACATACAAGAGCTATTATATTAGTAACTCAAGGTACTCTTTTTAAAAAAAATTATTAATAGAAGTTTTTTAAATGTTACTGCATCTGGGCACTACAGTTGTCCAGTAAGCAGGTAACTAACTAACTTATGAAAACTATTTTCATATAAAACACACACCCGAATCAATGCAAATGATGATGGTCACCTTATTTAGGGAATAAAAAAAAATTCTATGTTTCTATTATTTAGACACCAATATAGTCTTTCCTTTAAAATAGTTTTGCAACCAGTGTTTGTAATTTCTTCTTTTAGGGTTGTTCATAAATTTGCTAGGTAAGCTGAAAATTTCAGAATATCCTCGGGTTTTCTTACGTCTCGAAATTTTAAGTAGTTTCTTTGAAACACCCCAAATGTTTAGAACTAAAAAAAAATCCGGTGATTAAAATCCCAGCAAGACGAATCAGTTCCTATAATTTTCTTTCTATGATTTTGTTTTCCCCCTTTTGAAACACTTATTATGAAAGTTTAATTTTAATTTCCGACAATGTAAGATACAAATAAATACACAAATTTTATGTGAAGAAAATTTTCATTGATTTATATATGTATATAAAATTCAAAGCCAACTATCGTATAAAACTTCCGATTGAAATATATTTTTTTCCCCTTTTCATTAAAAAGTGTATGATTTTAAGCCGAAACCAAAATATTAGTAAAACCAAAAACTAAAAAAAATTTCCCATTTGACAAATCAGTTTGTTACCATCATAAGATTCACCTTCGCACAGCCTTAACGCCGTGAGTTATAAGGTTGAAATTTGAACCGTATGCTGGTCTCTCGCAAATCGATCAACTAAAAATCGAAGAAATTGCCTAATGGTATGAAAATTGTGTGCCAAGGCTTTTAAAACAACATATAACATACTCTAATGGAGATACTTATAACCGTCTCCGTACGCTTAGATTTTTTGCAAATAATTTTAATCTTACCAACACGACACTTGAGGAAATTTCACCAATTATTTCAGATCTTGTAGTTAATAAACGCCCTGGGCACGATAACTTATCCCCAAAAGTATTTATTGAATGCAATAGTGAGATATCACCACATTTATTAAAAATATTTAACAATATCATCCAAACGTCCGAATATCCAAATGTATTAAAAATCTCAAAAATTAATCCTATACCGAAAGAATCAAGTGCTTTTGTTGAAAATATATATAGACCAATATGGCTTTAGAACTGGCAGTGGAACATAAAATGCAGTTATAAATGTTATTAATAATATATGCCAAGGCTTAGATGAAGGATTTAAGGGTTTGGCAGGTAGAGAATTAGAAATTTTTAAAAGCTATCTCAGTAATAGAAAGCAATTTGTTGAGTTAAATGGCAGTAAAAGTTTTCTTGGTGATGTTAGAGATGGTGTACCACAGGGAAGTGTTTTAGGTGCGTTACTTTTTTCAATATCTATTAATGGCATAGTTAATCTTGGATTAAATGGTAAAATATGCATGTATGCAGATGACATTTGTGTGCTTTATCGGTATAAAGACATAAAGGCACTTAAAGTCCACATGGAAAGAAATGCAGCTTTAATTTTTGAATTTTCAAGGCTAAATTGATTAGTTATAAACTCAAGTAAGACTAAACTTGTAAGGTTTCGACCTTATTTAAGAAATGGTCAAGATAATTTTAGTATTTTTATAAATGACAATGACGTTTTTGAAACCCAATCGGTAACATATTTGGGAGTCATTTTACAATGTAATTTGTCATGGAATTTACACATTTATACACTGAAATCGAAGATATCAAGTGCTATCGGTATTCTGTATAAGTTTAAAAACAAATTCAATGTAGAAACCAAGCTAATGCTTTATCAAGCTCTAGTACAAAGTCGTTTGAACTATTTAATTTGTGTTTATGGATGTAGAAATACATTGTTGTTAAAATCATTACAACGTGTACAAAATAAGGCGTTTAAAACAGTTTTTAATTTACCAATACAATACTCAACGATTCATTTGTTCAAAGATATAGCGAAAGATATATTACCTATCAGGGGTTTGTATAAACTACAAACATTAGTTTTTGTATTCAAGTTATTAAAAAATATTGGTCATAATGCAATAATTTTCCAAATAAATCAAACTAGGTTTAATACAAGAAATAATTCGAATTTGCGTATCTTAAAGTGCCGATTAGAAGCAACTAAGCAAAAAATAATGTATGTTGGTGGTTTTGAATATAATTAATTACCGCAAAATTTAAAAGATATAGAAAGAATATCAATTTTTAAAACAAATTTTAAACATTACCTTTTACAAAATCTTGAAATGCTTTTAAGTTAAGTACGTTCAAATTACTTTTGCATTACTTGCGTGTAATTATTTAATAATAATTGTTATTCTTATTATTTTTATCCTAATTTCTCTACATTTTATTGATTTATTGTTAAAAAATTTTATGCCAACTCGCCTCAAAAATGTCTTTATGACGCTGTGGCTATAACATAAATTATTGAATAAATGTAATAATTAGTATAAGATTCAATAATAAAAAAAAAAAAAAAAAAAATTCACACATCTGTAAATAAATTTTAATTCTACTTAATGATAGGACATCATATTTTTTTAAAAAATACCAAATGCGCACTGCGTATGCCTGCATAAATGTATTAAGTTATTATAACAGGTCAAAATTACGTTAAATAGTTACCATAAAATGGATTGGTAATCCTTTGGGCTCGGTTATACAATAGAAACAGAAACAATAGTAACCAATTAAATTTGTTTTATTACAACTTTGCTTAATACCCACATACAAATTGTAGGTACATGTTTGAATTTACATAAACTGACATTACCCAATAATAGGTGTGTTACACAAGATCTCGGGCAAGTTCGGACAAATGAGATTAAAATGAAAATTACTCTCTGAATTTGCCAAAACTACCCAAAATTGCTGGAACGCAAAAAACCATTTTTGCACTTCTTCAAATACTAATGTTGCTAACTTTTCAAATTAAGATCTATTGTAATGATTTAAGACACTTAAAAGTCATAACATTATAAAACCAAAACATTTGCATCATTGTCATGTTTTATATTTTCTTTTCTTTTATGTTAAAGATTAAGGGAAATATGTATGCAATAATGCATTTACCACTTTAATTTTTTCATTAAAATTTTACAATTTGCTTTCTAATATATTTTTTTATATAAACTAAACTTTTTCTTTTGCTTGTACATTTCCTGATTAATTTTTCAGTTTCAAATTAAAAAAAAAACAGCTGATTGTTTATTCTTGTCCGAACTTACCCAAATAAAAAGTTCGTGCAAATTTGTACAGGAAATTAAAAAAAATACCCAATTACTCTCATAATTGCACAAAAATTGTTATGTGGAACGCTTTTGGGTAACTTTGTGCAAGTTCGGACTGTTTCGTTATGCATCTGGAACAGAGCTAATTATACCTACTGTCACATTTGCTTTTACGTATAAAGGTTGTTTACACATAATTTTTAGCAAAACACGCCTTTATTTTACTTTAATCTCAAATATTTGTTGCCTACTTAATAAAAATTTTATCAACGAGAAAACCAAACATTTTGGTTGGTAAAACCAAAACTGTTTTACAATAACAAAATAAACGTATTGAGTACTTGGAGTTTTTTCAATAAGTTTTGCCTTTATGTCTGCTTAACAAAACAACGTACCCTTTTAACAGCATTCAAGAATTTTTTACAAAAACAATATTCATATCGTTTGCTAAAATGCAAAGAAATGTATCATTGAAAATTATGAAATTGCCTTTTTATTTTTTACGATTCACGTTAAATATTTAAAAAAATTTTTAAACTTCCACCTTAAAAAATATCCAAGCTATTAACAAAATCAAAAATGGCGCATCATTAAGCATATAATTTCCTTAAACAACATAATAAATTATCTTAATCAAAAAAATTAGCAGAGTATTTGATATATTTTTACGAACACATTAATTTTTTTGACGTCAAAAATGGGTATTCTGTTTCATACTCTGAACGTGTTAGTGGAATAAGTGATCAAACAGCAAATTATTGCATAAGCAAAAAGAAAAACAGTGCTGTAAAATTAATATAAACCGAATCTATATATATGTATTGCAAAACCTATATTAAGTATGACTACCAGCTTCTTCTTCATTGGACTGTTAGAAATTTCACACCTTAACCCATTGCACTCCCATACGCTAAGAATTTCCAAGAATAAATAGTAACAACTGCAGGTCTTTAGTTTTTTGCTTGCAGCAGACTGCCATTATTTTTATGATATGATTTTTCCATCATTTGTTTCGTTTCCAACCATATGAGTTAATACATGTACATATATACAGCCGTATTCATAACAAAAAATTAGCCACAGTTTGTACACTACGTACAACGAGCTGCTAACTAGAATGCCGATTAAGCTTAGCAGCTTGTTAGCATAGAGTTTATTAATAACAAATTTTATCCGTCTGCTTACTTTTAATAAATCAACTCTGAATATTAATGATGCCACATTATAATACTCAAAAATGCAACACGTTTTGTATTAATCATCGCTGGTTTTGTCATTTCATTTCATTTTTTTTTTTATATAAAAATTTGAAATGTTTTTAAATTAAAATATATTTAAAAAAGGACTATAAACTAAAAAAAAACAGTGCATTAAAAAAAAAACAAACAAAATTATTCAACATAAAAAGGCTGTTTATCACAAATTGGCAAACGTTTGGCAGCTTGTTGACAAGAGGTTAGCAAATCGTTAGCCAGAGTTTGGTAAGTGTATTATGAATAAACTTTGTCCCACTTCATGCCAAATTTTCGTTATGAATACGGCTGATAATTTTTAATAAATTTTAATACAGTCGAATTTCCCTATAATGAATCTGTTACTATTGGACCAGAATATTTCTTCATTATTGATATAGAATGTTTATAATACAATAGAAATATTTTTTGCACGTTTATTTAAAATAATCTGGTATTTTTGTTAGGATTGCATTCTTCCAAGTCGTCCTTTATCAATATCCTCAAATAGACTGTTATAAAGCCTTTTGTGTTAAATAATAAGTTACTTGTCTTCTACATCTATAGAATAATAGCATTTTTTTATAAAGTGCTGGAATATAAATTGTTTAGCTATATTTTGTGTTAATCCTTTTACGGCTTTATTAAATACTAATAGTATTTTTTTTTTTTAGAATAATTGTCTCTTTAGACAACATTTTGGTTCACTGAATACGGGGGCTGCTATCAATACTATTCTTAATTGAAAAACTCTTTCATCTATCTATCTATATATATAAACATGAATTATGTTTGTATGTTTGTATGTTTGTTTGTCGCTTTATAGACTCCGAAACTACTGAACCGATTATCCTGAAATTTTTACAGTAACATCACGTGAGCCCTAAAAATAAAATAGGCTACTTATTTTTTCGATAGGGGCAGGGGAATTGGTACCCCCATAGGATGCCAATATTAATTATCGCATATCTTAAGGGCCGCTGCACGCATTTTGCTGAACTTTTTGTAGTAGGATCTTCTGAGCTCCGGAATTGAAATAAAATAGCAGCGGCGGTATAGGAATACCCCATAGGACGCCAATATTTAACATCGCATATCTTAAGAACTGTAATAGTGAGAATGTTCAAACTTTCTAAAAGTCACTCTTATGGTATACTACACTTTTGAAAATAAAAATTAATTATTTAATATTTTAAATGATTGTTTTACTTAATACTATCATACTTTCGTTGATGATTCCTTGTTTTGTTTCAGAGAATTACAAATTAAAATAACGTAACACATTTAACTAAATAAATAACAATAAAAATAATATTTTTTCCTAAAAAATATATCGGTTCTCGCATTTTTATTCTAAATATTTAATATAACTCTAACATCTCATATAATTTCTACGTTACAACGTTTTTTGCTTCTCATGTAAACTTATGAAATTTGATGTTACAATATTCTGCATTTAAGACGACGATATGTTCAGTTCTCTTAGTTTTTTTTATTTCAATAAAATTTGCCTACAAAAAAACAACACATACATTTTTGTTCACCAGTCAAGAAATAATTTTACATAAACAAAATACACACAGGCTAATCGTGCTGCCCAGCGGGGAAAATTGCAACCGATTCACTTTTTAGGCGTTTAAACAGGTTAACAATTGAATTTTTAGTAAACTTTTACTTATTCCACTCTGCCTTCTTTTAAAAGGTCTTTTAGAAAGGTTTTTATTAAATATTTTACAAATTCAAGTTTTTCTATTCTAAGATAAGGCCTGCCGCAATGGTTTTATTAGTAGTTATGTTGGAACGTGTTGCAAGTTTAGTTATTAATTTACTCACTTCGTATTATTAGCCACATCAATTAATCTTGGATAAAGCTTTATTCTTTAATCTCTTTAGAAGCCCTTCCAGAAGTGTTTAAAGTAGATCCAAAAGTGCAAGGTGTTGGTCTCCAATGACACACCTTGTTAATTGGTAATAAAGTTGGAATGCGGCCGGGAGATTTTATGTCTGAAAAAGGCCTTCTATTAGGCCTGTTTACTACTTGATTTTCCCGCTGGAAATGATTGGGCAAATCGCATTTTTTTCTTGTGAAGAATTTTAATGTGAATTTTTTCAAATTTTTCATATCTGAAAAATTCACATATGAATTTTTTTTTGCTCACTCCTCATGAGTGAGGAAAGTCAAAATATTTTTTTCCTCACCCTCATGAGGATGAATTTGCAGAAAAAATTTTACATTTTCACGATCGCTCATGACTGAAGAATGAGCGTACCTTTCGGTACTCTGCTTTTAACAAAAATAATTTCGCCACACTAAAAAAATCGTTGTCCGACTTTACAAAAGCAAATTAATGTTTTCAGACATTGGGTCAAAAAACCACCTCTGTCTTTTTTTGAAATCACGTTTAGTGCGGAAAATTTTTGAATCCAAATCGCCGTAAAAGTGTTACTTGTCCAATATTTGACACTTTGCAGTAGTATGCCAAAATTTTCATAAAATTAAGTTATATACCTAATGGACACTGGCACTTGTGGCAGTGTTTATGTTGCTGATATTGACGTGAAGAGGTCATTCAGACTCCCGGGCGAGTGCAGTGCTTTTCAGGCTGAGGTCCGAGCGATCTGAAGGGCGACGGCGTTGATACTTGTAATATAACAAAATTCTGTTTTTTTATTTAGTTCTTTTAATTTTAAAATGTCCTTAATAATGGTATTCAATAATTATTCATAATTATTATTATTGCAACAACCATTGCATCTTCGTATAAATTTCCTTATTTTTTTATAAGTGGGGATCCCCATTTATTAGTTATGTTCAAAAAAAAAAAAATATATATAATAATAATAATAATAATAACAGAAAAAGGCCTTTGTAAATGAGTTAGTACTTTACAGAAAGGGAAAAATCTGCGTTCAATTCCCTATAGCTTCATTTTTAGTACAACGCTGTGACACCGAATATATTAACAATAAATTCTTTTTTTTTTGTGGCTAATTTTTCGATACTCGTTCTTCTTTTGGGGAAAAAAATCACTCAACATGTATGTATCTTGTATATGCATATACATGATACGAGAGCAAGATACATGTGTTTGGCTAGTTAGTTGTAAACGTTTCGAAAAAAAAAGAAAAAAAAAAGTTTTTTTTGTACGTAGGTACATACATACATATTTGAGTTAATTAAAGAAAAGAGTGAAAAAAGGCAAATATCAAGTTAAAGCGCGAATTAGTAATATTACATTAGTCTTTTTAAAATCTGAATTTGGATGGAACGGATACTTAAACGGAGAAATTGATTATTTTAAATAAAATTAAGTGAAAAATATTACATCTTAAAGGAACTTTACACTTACATAATATATAAGGTCTTAATACCTTAAGAAATATACGGATTTTATTTTTTTTCTACAAGCTGATTGGCCTACCAAATCAGGGGCGGGGTACTGAACACGTGTTTCGGAACTTCGGTGACTATTTAACGGTTCCACATACGCTGGAATTCCAAACCAGTTTGGTTGTGGTTTCCCTAACACGGGACTTACCACACTTAAAATCCATTGGGCACCGATCGGCTAGCATCTATGAAGAATTGCTCACCACTCGGCTAAATAAAAGTTATCAAAAATCTCAACAATCTGAGTAATACCAATATCGATTTTTTTGTATTACCAAGCCTCAGCCGCATTTCACGACTTAGCTCGACCAAAGACTTTAACTCCAGAAGAAAATATTCAGTTTCGGAGCCGAATCACGCCGATTTTAATAACCTCAACATGAAGATGGCTTTTCGCCATTCAACGTTTCCAATATTGAAGACTTAAATTAAAACTATCATAAAGTTTCTAAAAGTGCTTATCATAAAATTTTCCTAGGCTAAAACACTCTCTAATAACATATACCTTAATATACCAACTATTAAACTAACCACAGATTATTACCTATTCTAATTTATAATGTTAATGTTACCTTAATCCACTACACTTGTATCTGTTGAATCATCACCTAAGCCCATCTTTTATTGATAAATTCTCCCGACCTTAGTTCCTATACAAAAACCAATTTTCTTAAGTTAAACCCTACATTTTTTTTTTACTAATATTTCTGAAGTAATGAGCATATATTGTAAAACTAGGAATTGAGAGTACCCCAAATTATTGAAAAAAAAAAAAACAAAATTAAGAGAAAAAAAAACTACGAGAACATCGATTCATCAACTTGCTGGAGGCCTTCATGCAGCGATGGAAAAAAAATTTGTAAGTTCTCATTTCTTTAATATTTCTTAATTATTATATAGATCTTGAATATGGTTCTCTTAATTCTAAAACTTCCTATTCTCAGGGGTATTTTTCTTTTCTTTCTTTTTTTTCTTGTTATCAACTTGCAATGTACCAAAACTAAATTTAGAAATAATTAAAGCTTAAATAAAAAAAAAAAAAAAAAAAAGAAAGAAAAAAAGGAAAGAAAAATTAAATATATGTAAGTGAGAATAATCTGTACTAACATCGAGATTTTATCATGATATAGTATGCACTTACGTATATACATTATTTCCATAGTGGTTTATATTATTGCTCTTACCCTCGAGGAAAACAGTTAATATTTAATATTTTATTAATTATATATATATTTATTTTGTTTTATATAATGAATTGAATTGTGGTTGAGAGAAAAGAAAAAGGAAAATATAATTTTTATAGTAGTAATTAAAAGAAAACATGGCTTAACTTTTAATTTAATTTAAAACGTAGTGGTCTGAACAAATAGATCTAGTGGAAGGGATTTCTTTGATATCAGGGAGGCCAACAAGAAATTTAAGGTAGGGCAGGGTATTGAGGCCAGGAACCACAACACCGCGGTTCTAGTAGGATGGTAGGGGTGAAGAGAAGGTTGAACTAAAGTTTCGGTTAATTTAAGGGCAATTTTGAATCGCACGTGAATTTTTTTTTTGTGTATGTAAGGCTAATCTTGGAGCAAGAGTCCCGCCCAATTCTCACCAGACGAGCTAGCAAGCATAGCACGTGCGTAACGCTTACCAAGAGTGTCTTATGGTGATGTGTGTCGAAAGACCATCCCAAGTTCATAGCCCCTAAATTGGGGCTGGATCACATCGTCATGGTGCCAATTTATTATGCATCGTTCGCTGAGATGAATTTAATAAAGTATATCATGTATCGGCATTAAATTGCAAAATAGAACTGAAATTGATGAGATTTTTAAAGCAACTAGGAGAAATCTTTCGGTTATGCTTTTTATACAATAATTAAAGGTGGAAGGCTACACAACACAGTTTAATCAATTTTTAAATGCTGTGAAAAATAAAGTTAAGCAAAATTATATTATAATAAATAATGAAAAAAACAAAATTAAATTTGTGAAAAACCACCGACATAGTTGGATGCGGCATCTGCTAAAATATTTACGCCCAATCAACACAGAATTTTCTAAAATAAGAGAGAGTGAGAAAACAGAAAATACTACAGTGTGACCATTTTAGCAGTTTTGAAACTTAATTTAGCATTAAAAAATTCATTTAACACTCGGTGTTTTATTTAGCAATTTTCTAAATTATTTTAACCTTTATTTTAAAAGTTTGAAGAAAGTGTTGTGTTGATGAACTGATTTTTTTTAATAAATTATTATAAATTTTGACAACAAATAGTTGCACTGAAATATAAATTTCGTATGAAAATGGATACTTTTTATCTTAATAAACGTCTTACCTGTTTTGTAAAAAAAATTTAACATTAAGGAAATCTTTGAAATTCCTCAATTTATTTTATTTATTAATGATTTGATGCACAACAGAACTAAGTCTTATAATTACAGTGCAGGATTTTGTATGTGTACAAATTAATTTCCAAATTTAATAAGGTTAATACTTATTTAAGGTTAATAAAAAATATGCGTATGTATATATATAAATATTTTATAACAAAAATTAACACATAAAAAATTCAAGAAAATTAATATAAAAAATTTATTCTTGTGTATAGTTGACCTGTTGTTTATGTTGTTTTATTATTTTGGCTTGAGGTCCTATATAAATAATAAATAAAATTCAAAAAAGTTTTTATTTTATTTTTATTTATTTTTATATTTTTCCAATATTTCGGTCAAAATCTCTGACCATCATCAGGGGAATATTTTAAATAAATAAACAATAAAATTTTAAAAAACTCGGACAAATTTAACTCTTCTCTGATAAAGCTTTCTTTGATTTTCTTTTAAACTTTTATTGTTTATTTATTTAAAATATTCCCCTGATAATGGTCAGAGATTTTGACCGAAATATTGGAAAAATATAAAAATAAATAAAAATAAAATAAAATGTTTTTTGAATTTTATTTATTATTTATATAGGACATCAAGCCAAAATAATAAAACAACAATATAAAAAATTTTAACATTTAAGCAAAATAAATCAGGCAAAAGATTTAAAACGGAATTTCTTTACAAACATTGTGTTACTGTTTATTTGTTGGTTATAATGAAGAGCATTCCAAATACGATTAGCGTTGATCAAAAATTGCCATTCCAAAACTAGGCATCGAAATTTCCGAAATATGATTCTTTTACTCCTTGGTGCTGTAGCAAATCTTATTTTTTCAAAGAGGTATTTCGGCTCTTCGGTGTAAATTACTTTATGCAAAAACTAAAGAACCCTTGTCTTAAGAAGACTCCGCACAGAGGTTTCAAGTATGCTGAGACTTGTTCACGCTTTTCAAGTCTATAAATATATCTTATGGTGTTGTTATATAATATTTTAGGTTTTTTTGTATTGGTGGAATCGCAATGAGAGAACAACTCGCATTCGTATGTAAGGCTTGGAACCGGCTTTTGTAAATAGGATTATTACATTCAGCGTTGTAGTTTAACATAAATTTGTCCCACCAGTGTATTTATATGGCAAGTTAAGTTGCTGTTGAGCATTAATCACATTTTTTTCCGCTCCCATGTCAATGATGTCAACTTTCACATTGATTACACAAGTCAACAAATTAAAAAAAGTTAACTGGTGCCGAGAAACCGTTAGTGGTTCTGTAACATGCCGACACTGGTAATACGAGTAAATTTTCCTACGAGTAGTTTTGAATATAACGTAAATTTTTAATAGTAGCTGACCAACGTACTTTTTCGGCCCGGCTAGAAACCCTATCGGTAATTTTGTTAAATAAATTCATTTTAATAACATGTCGTCGTCGCGAAGAAGTTGTCTCAATGATCCAAACGTGTTTTGTTACATTTGTGGTGACTACACCGTTAAAAAGTTTAGAAAACCTATAACGGATTTTACAAAAAGTGCGATAGTGATTTTGAAGAAATACCGTCTACAAACCCCAAACCATTTAAACAAGAAGAATTAAATGATATGGTAAGATATCTTGAATTACCTACAGAATCTGCAGAGGTATTGGATTCTAGACTAAAAGACAGAAATTTGTCGGAATCACATACAAAAGTGACATACTATCGCAAAAGAGAGCAAGACTTACTACAATTTTTTTTATTTGGAAAACGATATTGTATTTTTTTTCTGATGTGCAAGGCCTTATTCTGGCAATGGCGGCTCTTTATGGAAAGCTGCAAACGTAGCCTGAAGTGTGTACTTTTACACAATGGCAAAACATATGGTTCAGTCCCAATTGCCCATTCTACAAGACTAAATAAAGAATACTTTAATATCGCATTTGTGCTAGACAAAATCAAATATATCGAGCACCAATGGATTATTTGTGTTGATATTACGGTGACTAATTTCTTATTAGGACAGCAAAGTGGATTCACCAAATATCCATGTTTTTATTGTCTGAGGGACAGTCAGGCCAAACACCTACACGGGGAAAAACGAAATTGGCCAGTACGTGAGGCGTTGGAGGTTGGAAATCATAACATCATAAATCCACCTTCAGTTCCAAAAGAAAAAATTATATTGCCTCCCTTGCACATTAAACAAGGTCTTATGAAGCAGTTTGTCCTAGCCCTGGATAGAAATGGCCAGTGTTTCTCTTATATAACCACAAAATTTCCAGGACTAAGCTTGGAGAAGATATTAAAAACTTTCTTGGAAATTACAGGTCAAGCAACTACCGCGAAAATGTTAACGACATGCTAGTTAAATTTAAAAGCTTGGGATGCAACATGTCTATCAAATTGCACTACCTTCAAAGTCATATCGACCGATTCCCAGAGCGGTTTCATCAGGATCTGAAAACTATGGAAGAGAGGTGCCAAGGCCGATGGAATCGGCATATGATGGCTGACTACTGTTGGGGAATTCAACGAGACCTTCCCACTGCACATCATTCACGAAAAAGAAAGTTTTTATGTAAATAATAAATCACTTTTTTCATATATATGCACAAAAACAAAATACTAGAAAACTACACGTAAGAATTCCAACTTTTTGTATTTTTTGTTATCAGTATGAAGTCCTAGTTTAAAAAATATGTACAGTTCCTTGGCAACAAAACTAGTCTTGACTTGTATTATAACCCCCATATTCATAAAAAATATTTTTGATTAATAATTAAATTCTATGAAAATTCGTTTCATAAACCTGCTATAAACCTACAATATTTTTTATGAATATGGGAGTAAGTCTATAACTTTCGATTCAAGGTGGGACTGGTAGTGATTATGAATACGACTTGCAGAACATTTCAGCTTAAAGGTTTACGGTCCGATTGTAGAGGACATATTTTCACATTTTAGAAAAACAGATTTTTTGGAACCTTAAGCAAAAGAAGAATAAAAAAAGATTTTTTGAAAAACTATTGGAACGCAGTTGGCGACTTTTATTGTACTTCTAAGCAAATATTTACACAGTCGAATTAAAACAGTTAACAAGTGAACAATCTTACAAAAACAATATTGTAAAATAAATAAACAAAATCATAGTCATAGCAAAAAAAAAAAAGAAAAAGATGGGTATTTAAATTAAATAAACTAAAAAAAAAAATTTGGCATTACATATAGAACAAAACCAAGTAATAAAACAAATGAATGTGCTCGCATAAATGATAAGAAAAAATTAAAATAAATAAAATTAAGTTAAATTATTAAATAAAGTGCGCAGTTTTTTGTTTATTTAAGCTAAAAACTCTGAAATTATCATAAATGTCTTAGTAAAATTCCATAACGATATTTGCTAATTGTTATCTTTGAAACACATTATCTTGATAAATAAAATTTTATGAAATCTTGATAAAGTTTAGAAATAAAAAATCACATGACACCAGTGTAGCTACTCGAGAAGTTTATCTTAGATAAATGGTAGTCATGAACAAAATTATGTCATGAGGTTAATATTCATGTAAAAGTTTTTTTTGCCGAATAATATTTAGATGTCGTCATTTATATGAGTTTTTAGGATAGGGGCTTATATAGGACCTATGATAAATTTTGGACCTACAAGGACAATATTTTGTCATGACAAACTAACTATCGTAAAACTTTTTATCACCAATTTTTATGTTAATATGTACCAGCCTTTATAAGGAAGTTATGGCATTAAAAACTATTTTCAGGAGTACCGTTTGTATAGGAGCCATGGTAAATATCCTTTGCCATGGTAAATATCCTTTGCCTGTCGAGATGCGAGGACTTTAGTGCACTCTACGGTTCTGATCGCCTGTGCTGATGTATATTCTTGATACATTCTTGCAGGAAGCCATGATTACTGAAAGAGTGTGCCACCAGAGAAGCAAGCCGTAACGGCGTGGCTCACGTCTAGCCGCTTAGCCGATTATTTTCAACAAGCCCTGCCGCCGCCGAAGTACTCGGCTGATCGGCGGCTGAAATTCAAGTCGATTCTTATTTTTTATACCCCCCACCACCACTGTGGTGAATGAGTGTATACTAAGTTTGTCATTCCGTGTGAAACTTTTTTATAATACATCTAAGACCCCATAAAGTATATATATTCTGGCTCCTTGAGTAATTCTAAGTCGATTTAGCCATGTCCGTCTGTCTGTCCGTCTGTCCGTCTATTGAAAACACGCTCACTTTCGAAAAACGCAATAGAAAAGAACAAACTTGGTCTCAAATTGCTTGTAGTTATCCTAAGCAGTTTGGGATTGAAATCCAGCAACATCGGTTTAGTAGGATCAGAACTATGAATCAAAATGTGGAACCACTACCCAAAAAAAAATTGATAATTTTGATACAAAAACTATCATAAATGGTGGAATAATGAACGGAATGACATAAAATTTTGCACGAATTCGCTTTATACGACTGCAAATCATACTATTAAAGTTCGTGAAGATCGGTCCATAATTTACACTAGGCCGCATATAAACCCTTCTCGCGGAAAACAGTTTATTACGCCTAAAACCGCAATAAATAACGCTAGCATACTTAAATTTGGTACGTCATAGTTTTATAATACCGCAAATTACACTGTAAATTTTATTGAAGATCGGTCCATAATTTACACTAGGTCTCATATAAACCCTACTCCCGGAAAACAGTTTAGCACGCCTAAAACTGTAATAAATAACGCTAGCATACTAAAATTTGGTACGTCACAGGTTTATAGGACCAGAAATCACAGTGTAAAATTTTTGGAAGATCGGTCCATAATTTACACTAGGCCCAATATAAACCCTACTCCCGGAAAACAGTTTATTGCGCCTAAAACCGCAATAAATAACGCTAGCATACTTAAATTTGGTACGTCACAGTTTCATAGGACCAGAAATCACACTGTAAGATTTTTTGAAGATCGTTCCACAATTTACACTAGGCCCCATATAAGCCCTACTCCCGGAAAACCGTTTAGTACGCCTAAAACCGTTTAGTACGCCTAAAACCGTATTAAATAATGCTATCAAATTGAAATTTGGTAGGTCACAGTTTTATAGGACGAGAAATCACACTGCCAAATTTCGTGAAGAGTGGTCCATAATTTACCCTAGGCCCCATATAAACCCTACTCCCGGAAAACCGTTTAGTACGCCTAAAACCATAATAAATGATACTATCGAATTGAAGTTCGGTACGTCACAGTTTTATAGGACGAGAAATCACACTGCCAAATTTCGTGAAGAGTGGTCCATAATTTACCCTAGGCCCCATATAAACCCTACTCCCGGAAAACCGTTTAGTACGCCTAAAACCATAATAAATGATACTATCGAATTGAAGTTCGGTACGTCACAGTTTTATAGGACGAGAAATCACACTGCCAAATTTCGTGAAGAGTGGTCCATAATTTACCCTAGGCCCCATATAAACCCTACTCCCGGAAAACCGTTTAGTACGCCTAAAACCATAATAAATGATACTATCGAATTGAAGTTCGGTACGTCACAGTTTTATAGGACGAGAAATCACACTGCCAAATTTCGTGAAGAGTGGTCCATAATTTACCCAGGGCCCCATATAAACCCTACTCCCGGAAAACCGGTTAGTACGCCTAAAACCATAATAAATGATGCTATCGAATTGAAGTTCGGTACGTCACAGTTTTATAGGACGATAAATCACACTGCCAAATTTCGTGAAGAGTGGTCCTTAATTTACCCTAGGCCCCATATAAACCCTACTCTCGGAAAACAGCTTAAAACCAAATAAAGCCCACTTTGGGAAAATAATTAAATTCGCCTAAAACCATCACATATATAGATATTGCGGTGAAATTTTTTACCTTAATTCATATGGCAAGAACAAATATCATGCAAATTTGTGAAATTTACTGTTAACGCTAAAACTAATTACATTGCTGTATTGAAATTTATTCTAATTTATTTTTTGTAATACCAGAAATCAGTCTTCAGAATTTTGGGATGATTGGTCCATAATTTACCATAGGTCCAATACAAATAACGCTCCTAAAAATTATTTTAGTTCGGCTAAAACTTTTACGAATCATGATATTTTACTCAAGCCAGTTCAAAGTTCTAACAAAAAACGCATAAAATTTTCTTATTGTCGGTCAATAATTTAATTCAGGTCTAAACCGCAACTAATTTTAATGCTAACGCTCGTTTTTGTGAAGAGTAGTTTATAATATATATGTATGTATTTATCATATAGAGCCCACTTCTGTCGGTGGAGGGTATCAAAGATTCGGCACAGCCGAATATAGCACTCTAACTTGTTTTTTTAAGAATTATTGCTTCTTTGGACAACATTTTCGTTCACTGAATACGGGGGCTGCTATTAATACTATTCTTAATTGAAAAAACTCTTTCATTCTTTATATAAATTTTTCAGAAATTAACTAATTAAAATTTACTTCTTGCTCCGTGTATAGCGTTGTAAGTAGTTGATTCCTTAAAAGGGGAAAAATATGCATGTATGTTTATGAGTCAAATTTTTGTTTACAAAATTTGTTTATTGTAAAGAACAATTCAATTGAGAAAATTCATTATAAGGAGATCAAAATACACTTTATTTATAATGGAAAAGTTGGCTTTTTAAAATCAATTGATAGTTAAATTCAATGAAGTACATTTTTTCTTCTAATTAGAAATTAAAATATGTCATAATAATATCTCTAATAAGTACTGCCTGCGCTGCATCAGAAAAGCAAAATTGTTTCACCATGTCAACGCAAACCTAATGATACCTACATATTAATTATGCGATTATTATCTTAATATTCTATTATATATATAATTTAACAAAATATTTTAAATGATTGTTTTACTTAATAATATCATACTTTCGTTGATGATTCTTCGTTTTATTTCAGAGAATTACAAATTAAAATAACGTAACACATTTAACTAAATAAATAACAATAAAAATAATATTTTTTCCTAAAAACTATATCGGTTCTCGCATTTTTATTCTAAATATTTAATATAACTCTAACATCTCATATAATTTCCACGTTACAACGTTTTTTGCTTCTCATGTAAGCTTATGAAATTTGATGTTACAATATTCTGCATTTGCCTACAAAAAACAACACATACATTTTGGTTCACCAGTAATGAAATAATTTTACATAAACAAAATACACACAGGCTAATCGTGCTGCCCAGCGGGGAAAATTGCAACCGATTCACTTTTTAGGCGTTTAAACAGGTTAACAATTGAATTTTTAGTAAACTTTTACTTTACTCTGCCTTCTTTTAAAAGGTCTTTTAGAAAGGTTTTTATTAAATATTTTACAAATTCAAATTTTTCTATTCTAAGATAAGGCCTGTCGCAATGGTTTTATTAGTAGTTATTTTGGAACGTGTTGCAAGTTTAGTTATTAATTTACTCACTTCGTATTATTAGCCCCATCAATTAATCTTGGATAAAGCTTTATTCTTTAATCTCTTTAGAAGCCCTTCCAGAAGTGTTTAAAGTAGATCCAAAAGTGCAAGGGTGGTGTTGGTCTCCAATGACACACCTTGTTAATTGGTAATAAAGTTGGAATGCGGCCGGGAGATTTTATGTCTGAAAAAAGGCCTTCTATAAGGCCTGTTTACTACTTGATTTTCCCGCTGGAAATGATTGGGCAAATCGCATTTTTTTCTTGTGAAGAATTTTAATGTGAATTTTTTCAAATTTTTCATATCTGAAAAATTCACATATGAATTTTTTTTTGCTCACTCCTCATGAGTGAGGAAAGTCAAAATATTTTTTTCCTCACCCTCATGAGGATGAATTTGCAGAAAAAATTTTACATTTTCACGATCGCTCATGACTGAAGAATGAGCGTACCTTTCGGTACTCTGCTTTTAACAAAAATAATTTCGCCACACTAAAAAAATCGTTGTCCGACTTTACAAAAGCAAATTAATGTTTTCAGAAATTGGGTCAAAAAACCACCTCTGTCTTTTTTTGAAATCACGTTTAGTGCGGAAAATTTTTGAATCAAAATCGCCGCAAAAGTGTTACTTGTCCAATATTTGACACTATGCAGTAGTATGCCAAAATTTTCATAAAATTAAGTTATATACCTAATGGACACTGGCACCGGTGTTTATGTTGCTGCTATTGCCGTGAAGAGGTCATTCAGACAACCGGGCGAGTGCAGTGCCTTTCAGGCTGAGGTCCGAGCGATCTGAAGGGCGACGGCTTTGATACTGGATCACATCGTCCTGGTGCCAGTTTATTATGCGTCTTTCGCTGCGATGAATTGAATAAAGTATATCATGTATCGGCATTAAATTGCAAAATAGAACTGAAATGGATGAGATTTTTAAAGCAACTAGCAGAAATCTTTCGGTTATGCTTTTTATACAATAATTAAGGGTGGAAGGCTACACAACACAGTTTAATCAATTTTTAAATGCTGTGAAAAATAAAGTTAAGCAAAATAATATTATAATAAATAAAGAAAAAAACAAAATTAAATTTGTGAAAAACCACCGACATAGTTGGATGCGGCATCTGCTAAAATATTTTCGCCCAATCAACACTGAATTTTCTAAAAAAAAGAAAGAGTGAGAAAAACGAAAATACTACAGTGTGACCATTTTAGCAGTTTTGCGACTTTATTTAGCATTAAAATATTCATTTAACACTCGGTGTTTTATTTAGCAATTTTCTAAATTATTTTAACCTTTATTTTAAAAGTTTGAAGAAAGTGTTGTGTTGATGAACGGATTTTTTTTATAAATTATTATATATTTTGACAACAAATAGTTGCACTGAAAAATAAATTTCGTATGAAAATGGATACTTTTTATCTTAATAAACGTATTACCTGTTTTGTAAAAAAAAATTAACATTAAGGAAATCTTTGAAATTCCTCAATTTATTTTATTTATTAATGATTTCATGCACAACAGAACTAAGTCTTATAATTACAGTGCAGGATTTTGTATGTGTACAAATTAATTTCCAAATTTAATAAGGTTAATACTTATTTAAGGTTAATAAAAAATATGCGTATGTATATATATAAATATTTTATAACAAAAATTAAAACATAAAAAATTCAAGAAAATTTATTTAAAAAAGTTTAAAATAAAAAATTTTAATTAGTATTGTGATTATTTTATTGAACTGTTAATGGTTTTTAATCCAAATTTAGATATTTTTATTTAGGCTTAAGTTCATTGAATTTAATTTTCATTAAATTATTTTTATGAAGACAGGAATTTTACAACATGAAATTAATTAAAATTTTTTTATTGATAATTTTTCATTCTTGACTGCGCTGAGATTTGAACCCAGGCGTTCACGGACAGGTTGCCCAGACTAGTTTCGATTGTAACCACACAATCTCGTCGGTGGGGTTTGCCGTTTTACTCACTCGGCTATTGAGGCCGGGCGACGTCAATAGTTAAACATCAATCCTTAAACCAAATGGTATTTCACTTTGGTAGATCGAAATTTGCTTTTTGAATGAATGATTATCTATTTTAATTGATTTACATGTTCTTCCTAACTTCTGTTTTAGCAAAATAAATCAGGCAAAAGATTTAAAACGAAATTTCCTTACAAACATTGTGTTGCTGTTTATTTGTTGGTTATAAGGAAGAGCATTCCAAAGACGATTAGCGTTGATCAAAATTTGCCATTCCAAAACTAGGCATCGAAATTTCCGAAATATGATTCTTTTACCCCTTGGTGCTGTAGCAAATCTAATTTTTTCAAATTACTTTATGCAAAAACTAAAGAACCCTTGTCTTAAGAAGACTCCGCACAGAGGTTTCAAGTATGCTGAGACTTGTTCACGCTTTTCAAGTCTATTAATATATCTTATGGTGTTGTTATATAATACTTTAGGTTTTTTTTTGTACTGGTGGAATCGCAATGATAGAACAACTCGCATCCGTATGTAAGGCTTGGAACCGGCTTTTTTAAATTATTACATTCAGCGTTGTAGTTTAACATAAATTTGTCCCACCAGTGTATTTATATGGCAAGTTAAGTGGCTGTTGAACGTTAATCACATTTTTTTCCGCTTCCATGTCAATGATGTCAACTTTCACATTGATTACACAAGTCAACAAATTGAAAAAATTGAACTGGTGCCGAGAAACCGTTAGTGGTTCTGTGAGATGCCGACACTGGTAATTCGAGTACTAAAAAGGTGAAAAAAAATTTTCCTACGAGTAGTTTTGGATAAAATGTAAATTTTTAATAGTAGCTGTCCAACGTACTTTTTTCGGCCCGGCTTGAAACCCTATCGGTAATAATTTTGTTAAATAAATTCATTTTAATAACATGTCGTCGTCGCGAAGAAGTTGTCTCAATGATCCAAACGTGTTTTGTTACATTTGTGGTGACTACACCGTTAAAAAGTTTAGAAAACCTATAACGGATTTTACAAAAAGTGCGATAGTGATTTTGAAGAAATACCGTCTACAAACCCCAAACCATTTAAACAAGAAGAATTAAATGATATGGTAAGATATCTTGAATTACCTACAGAATCTGCAGAGGTATTGGATTCTAGACTAAAAGACAGAAATTTGTCGGAATCACATACAAAAGTGACATACTATCGCAAAAGAGAGCAAGACTTACTACAATTTTTTTTATTTGGAAAACGATATTGTATTTTTTTCTGATGTGCAAGGCCTTATTCTGGCAATGGCGGCTCTTTATGGAAAGCTGCAAACGTAGCCTGAAGTGTGTACTTTTACACAATGGCAAAACATATGGTTCAGTCCCAATTGCCCATTCTACAAGACTAAATAAAGAATACTTTAATATCGCATTTGTGCTAGACAAAATCAAATATATCGAGCACCAATGGATTATTTGTGTTGATATTACGGTGACTAATTTCTTATTAGGACAGCAAAGTGGATTCACCAAATATCCATGTTTTTATTGTCTGAGGGACAGTCAGGCCAAACACCTACACGGGGAAAAACGAAATTGGCCAGGACGTGAGGCGTTGGAGGTTGGAAATCATAACATCATAAATCCACCTTCAGTTCCAAAAGAAAAAATTATATTGCCTCCCTTGCACATTAAACAAGGTCTTATGAAGCAGTTTGTCCTAGCCCTGGATAGAAATGGCCAGTGTTTCTCTTATATAACGACAAAATTTCCAGGACTAAGCTTGGAGAAGATATTAAAAACTTTCTTGGAAATTACAGGTCAAGCAACTACCGCGAAAATGTTAACGACATGCTAGTTAAATTTAGAAGCTTGGGATGCAACATGTCTATCAAATTGCACTACCTTCAAAGTCATATCGACCGATTCCCAGAGCGGTTTCATCAGGATCTGAAAACTATGGAAGAGAGGTGCCAAGGCCGATGGAATCGGCATATGATGGCTGACTACTGTTGGGGAATTCAACGAGACCTTCCCACTGCACATCATTCACGAAAAAGAAAGTTTTTATGTAAATAATAAATCACTTTTTTCATATATATGCACAAAAACAAAATACTAGAAAACTACACGTAAGAATTCCAACTTTTTGTATTTTTTGTTATCAGAATGAAGTCCTAGTTTAAAAAATATGTACAGTTCCTTGGCAATAAAACTAGTCTTGACTTGTATTATAAGTACGGTGACCATCCGTCCTGTATTTTACAGGACAGTCCTGTTTTTTAACATGCTGTCCCTTGAGATTTTTTTGTAAATACAGGACAGTACAATGTCCCTTATTTCCTAATTTGATATGCAAATGTCCTCTTTTTAGCATATACATTGCACGAACATTAATATAAAATTATCATAAAAATCCAACTGTATACTTTCCCTACATTTCCAAAAGTGAAAAATTTGTTTACTGGGATATGGGAAATTTCCTATAATCTGGCAACATTGTGAATTGTCAGCTTGAAATTGAATTGTCAATGTCAACTTGTTAAAATAACAATGTGAAAGATTTGTGGTTAGTAATTTATTTATTTATTTAAATTCACATTTAAAATAGCATTCATTTTATTAGAGATATGGCTCCAACAAAAAGAAAATGTAATTTCAATGATGACTTAAAAAGCGAGTTTCCATTTATTAAAACAACAAGTAGCTCCAATGAGGTGAGATGTGAAAAATGCTTGGCACATTTTTCTATAGCAAATAGTGGACGTACTGATATTAAACAACATTTTCAAACACAAAAGCATAAAAGAGCAGATTTAGCCAAATCATCAAGTAAAGTTTTAACGAATTTTTTAAGAAGTAATACATTCAATGATAAAGAAAAGGACCTGGCTATTGTAGAAGGTACTTAGACATTTCACAGTGTTCAGCACAATTTTTCATTTAGGTCTAACGATTGCACATCAAAACTGATCAAATCGTGTTTCAATGAAAAATATTCTTGTGCTAGAACAAAATGTGAATCCATTGTTAACAATATTTTTACACCAATGTCATTAAATACAATCAAAGCAGATTTGTCAAACGTTCAATGTATCACAATATATTTAGATTGTTCGAATCACAAAAATGTTAAAATTTGTCCAATATTAATTCGATACTTTCTGCCGAATAAAGGAATTCAGATTAAGATTTTGGATGTTAAAGACCTTGTTGGAGAAACTTCAGATATTATTTCAAAATATGTGCAAGAGACTCTTGAAAAAAATGAAATAATTAGTAAAATGATAGCGTTTTGTGGAGACAGCACAAATTGTAATTTTGGTGGTGCAGCCAGAAAAGGTCAGAATAATATCTTTCACAAAATGCAAAACTTCATTGGCCAAAAACTGATAGGTGTAAATTGCGCTGCACATATTTTGAACAACTGCATACAAACTGCAGCAGAATGCTTACCTATTGATATTGAAGTTATTATTGTCAAAATTTATTCTTTTTTTTATATTTATACAGTTAGAATTGAAAATTTCAAAGAAATATGTGAAGATATTGAAATAGAATATAAAAAGTTACTAGGACATAGCAAAACTCGATGGTTTACTTTAATGCCTGCTTTGGAAAGAATCATCAAACTATTTGAAGCTTTAAAATTATATTTTATGTCTCAACCAAAATGTCCGACAATATTACGAAATTTTTTTATGAGTCCTTGTGCTGAATTATGGTTATCCTTTGCATATAGCCAAGCTTCAACATTTCATAAAGCTATTCTTAATATAGAATCACAAAATATTTCAATGCCTGAGGCTTCAACTATTTTAAAAGATTTAAAATTTAAATTGGTCGAACGGAAAAAGGATCTGTTTTTACCCCTTACCGTCAAAAATATTATTCTCGAATTACAGAAAAGTAATGATTTTGATGAAACAATAACTAAAGAACATATAACAAATTTTTACCAAACATGCATTGATTACCTAAATCAGTGGGATAAAGCTTTTAGAGATGTAGAAATTTTAGACTGGATATTGTTACGAAATATGTTATCTTGGGACAAGATTGAAAAAACTTTATCCTATCTAAATGAATTTAGAAATGATTTAAAAATAAATAATGAAGATTTATTTGATGAAGTGAGCTGCGTGAAAAATTTTGCAAATAATGAAAAAATCAGGGTTCAGAAATATTCATACATGAATTCTAAAATTCCAACATTCATGATAAATTGTCATGAATAATGCTTGCAAAATTTTTTGTTTTATTCTCACACTGTAAAATGAATAGCTAAGAATTTTTTTTATTTTTAAGCACATGAATAGTTTTGTTTTTTATTTTCCAGTTTGTACATATGCATGTATGTGAATAAAGAAAAGTACAAAATTTTAAAAACTAAAATATGAGAGGCTAATCGTTGCTGTTATTTATGTTTATAATAAAAAGAGTTCCTCTCTGTTGTGTTTTGCTTTATTCGTGTTTAAAAACACAAAATATCGCTTGCTTCATTTCCCAGTAAAAAATGTGCTCCAAAAGGAGCAGGTTTTATATATGAATTCATACCTCAAAGCGCTTCAAACCTGCTGATGGGATGCCTGATTTTTGTATGGAGTGTTCCCGGTTTGGAGGACTATTTTCTGCTGACAATAAGCGCTCCTTTTAACATAATAAAACACGCAAACAAAGCACTCCTAAAGCGCTTTTTTAAGGGCTAACTATATTAAAATATTCATTTTTGTTTTGCTTTTACTTGTTTAAATGCCTTTTTTAAGCATTTTCGTAAACCATAACATATTTTTATTTTGTTATCGCTTTAAAACCTTCTTCGTTGCAGCACTAAAATAGCAGCTCTTTTTGTATATTTTATTCATTATCACTTACTGCTGTATAAGAGCTCTCTTATTGAAGCGCTCAATTATGCGCTTTTTCTCTTAAGTGCTTCAAAAAAGACAATTTTTTTTTACTGGGTTGTTCTTGTTTAATAGTATTTGTAGCCTTGATTTGTACATGATAAAAATGTTTTTTTAAGCGTCGTTTATTCGTGGTTTTTTCATACATTAAGAAAATAAAAACACTTGCAACTTCATTTTGAACAATTGTAAATATAACAACAGTACAAATTTTCAATAAATTATGTACTTATTTTCAAAGTGTTGTGTTATGTTTTTTTTAAAGCTTTAATAAAAAAAAAATATAAAATAAATAATACCTATTTTTTTTTTGTTTTTTTTTTTTATGAGCAGTATTTTCACTTAAACATTTTTTTCTCTAAATTTGCACTTCAAAAAAGACAAAAAAAAACTAATCGTGACACTCATTGTTGAAAATTTGTTTTTTTCAACGTTCATAAATATTTATGTATGAATAGTAAAATTCAAACTTTTATAATAAATAATTTGTCTAATCTCATGTTTTTTGTAGAAACAACACAGATTACGCATTGCGCATGTTTTTTTATTATTTACAAAATTTAACTGTTTAATATTAAGTCACATCAGCACATTATACACATGTTTGTTAACTTGTGTTTCTACATTTCATTTTTAAAAGCTGAATTAGCTATTTTGGTGTCTTTGTATCATGGAAACAAAAAACAATACAAATATAAGACCAAATAAAGCAAGAGATTTTTTGTGTTTTTAAACACGAATAAAGCAAAACACAACAGAGATTATGATGTGAATAGCAAGTGTATATTTGGAAGTATGTATAAGAATGCAAGATGAGCAAAAGCAGTTAAAAAAAAAAAATTCTCTCATGTACAAATGTAAGAAAAAATAAATCTCTATTATTATCTCATGTGTTTTGTAGAAACGAAAAATAATGAAAATACTTTTATACAAGAACGAATGAAGCAAAATTTTTTTTGTGTTTTTAAGCACGAATAAAACAGCACACAACAGTGTATAAAATTTTTTATTCCTACCCATGAGTGAATAGTGAGTGAATATTTGGAACTCTGGAAAAAATAGAAGACTGGAGGGTAAAAAATATATCAGTAGATGAAAGATGGATTGAAATTTTTAATTACTTTAAGAAACATGTGGTTGCATATAAAAATATATTGATACTTGTTGAATTTTGTCTATGTCTACCAGCTTCAAATGCTGCTACCGAGAGAGTGTTTTCAATAATGAATAATATTTGGACCACCGAAAAATCGCAATTAAAAGTAAATACTTTAAGATCATTATTAATTACAAAATGCAATTTTAAAATGAATTGCTCAGAATTTAAAGGATTTTTAATTAACAATCCAGATGTTTTAAAAAAAATCCATTCTGTGGAAAAATATCAAACTTCATAACTAAATTTAACATTTATATGTTGTTTTTTTCTATTTTTTTTGTTAGCCTTAGTCAAGAAGACTGTTTATAAAACCAAATTTATTTTTTTAAATTATAAAGCTTAGTCTAGACGATATGTTGAATCAGCAAATGTATGCTTACACTCATATGCTTAAAAATAATAACAAATGCCTCTATTAGCATATTCAATATGTTAGGTGTCTAGACGATATGCTGAAAATACCAAATTTTTCAAATTCATCATATGCCAGCAAATGATATTTCAACATATAAGTTAGCATACAATTTTTGTGTCTACACGATATGTTGAATTTTGTATGTTGATATGTATGTTGAGTATTGTAGTCATTTGGTTAAAAATAACAAATAAATTTGACAATGCTCTTGTTCTATTTTTTAATGCAACTACCATTTTTGCAATAAAATTTATTTAAATCAATAAAGAGAAAAAAATTATGTCATCAGAGGAAATATCACTAGATATTATTTGTGCATTGGAAGAGGAAGAAGAATCTCTATACAAAAATTTTCTACGTATGGATATCCATCAGTTCAATCATTTGCTTTCTTTGGTATCACCAATAATAACTAAACAAGACACAGTGATGCGCAAAAGCATTACAGCAAAGGATCGACTTATTTTGACCCTACGTTTCCTAAGCAGTGGTGATTAATTTTCTTCATTGCAGTTTCTTTTTCGTATCCCAAAATCGACTATTAGTACAATTATTCCACATGTGTTGGATGCGATTTATACAGTGCTTGTAGGGAAATATATGAAGGTAAGACCTCCCAAGTATTATTTTTGTGTTTATACGCTACATCTTTTTCTCGATAATGTAGATGCCAACAACTGCAGAAGAGTGGAAAGCTATAGCGAAAGCATTTAAAGAACGGTGGCAATTTCCAAATTGTATTGGCGCTATTGATCGCAACCATGTGGTAATGATATCGCCGCCGAATTCTGGTAGTATTTATTACAACTATAAAGGTACACACAACATCGTACTAATGGGAGTTGCAGATGCTGAATACATGTTCATTTACATTGATGTCGGTCGTAACGGACGTTTTTCTGATGGTGGTGTTTTCAATCGCTGTACCTTTGCAAAGGCGATGGACAGCAACAAATTAAATTTACCAGAACCAACTGCATTGCCAGGACGAGACTTACGTGTTCCGTATTTACTTGTTGCAGATGATGCTTTTGCTATGCGACCAAATCTAATGAAACCGTATGGTCAACGTGGCTTAACAATGGTGCAACGAGTGTATAATTACCGATTGAGTCGTGCACGTCGCATTATTGAAAATGCGTTTGGTATAATGTCAGCACGTTTTCGAGTTTTGCGGTCACCTATCCATTTAAGCCCAGAAAAAAACTAAAAAAGTGGTTCTAGCAAGCTGTGTACTTCACAATTATATGATCGACACAAATAAAAAATTGTACACACCATTTGGATTCATCGATCAATATGATCAAAATGGAGGTTTAACGGAAGGTACTTGGCGACAGGAATACAGTTCAACTTCAACATTTTTACCGCTAGAAACTCCAACAAACGTTGACGTTCAATTAATCACCGGTGCTAAAGAAATACAAAAAGAATTGACAATGTATTTTGTAGAAGAAGGTGAATTAGGTTGGCAGTATCAGCAAATATAATTCTAAATAAATACAAAGTAAAAACCTTTTTTAAAACCGAGCTTTAATTTGAATGCACCAAAAAGAAAAAAATAAACATTTACTGTCAACTTATAACGTCATTACACAATTAATATGATGTAGAAGCTTGTCGCTAAATGTATGTGCTCGTATTTACTTATTTTGAAAATTTTAATACTTAAAACCAATATCATCAAGTTCTTTTATTTCCTCTACAGAAGTCAATCTCGCGACAAACGTTTTTATCATATAAATTGTGTAATGACGTTTTAAGTTGATAGTAAAAGTTTATTTTTTTCTTTTTAGAAATAATCTAGTTGACCGTTTTCAGATATTATCTAATTTTGTATTACTCTACACAAAGATTGTAACTAAATAAATAAACAAAAGAAATATTTATACAAAAACATATATCAATATATTTTATTTTCCGCATATGTATAAATGCCATATTTACATTTTTAATTAAATAAAAGTAAAACAATTCAATTCATTTTTAAGTTAAGTTCGGTACATATGCATACAAATTTGTCATATGCTGAAAAGCTTAAATACGATTTTCAACAAATAACATATCTGCCATCATACGCAGGAAATTTGTCAAGCACTAATAATACGCTGTTCACACGATATGCTAAAATTTCCAACATACGTTTGTTTGCATTGTTAACAAAGAGCTAGCAAATGTTATTAAACATACGTATGTTGAAAAACTTTTGCGTTAACACGATATGCTGGCACTTGTAACACATTTTTCATCATTAATATGCTGATTCAACATATCGTCTAAACTAAGCTTAATATTATAAAAACTTTTTATTTAACTTTTTATTTTAGTCAAGAAGACTTGTTTTTGTTGTTACTTAATTTTATAATAATAATAATAAATATATTATATGATTATTTTTTCTGTTTTTCTTTTCATTTTTAACATAATTTTGTATTTGTCCTGTATTTTCCTTTCCCAAAAATGGTCACCGTAATTATAAGTCTATAACTTTCGATTCAAGGTGGGACTGGTAGTGATTATGAATACGACTTGCAGAACATTTCAGCTTAAAGGTTTACGGTCCGATTGTAGAGGACATATTTTCACATTTTAGAAAAACAGATTTTTTGGAACCTTAAGCAAAAGAAGAATAAAAAAAGATTTTTTGAAAAACTATTGGAACGCAGTTGGCGACTTTTATTGTACTTCTAAGCAAATATTTACACAGTCGAATTAAAACAGTTAACAAGTGAACAATCTTACAAAAACAATATTGTAAAATAAATAAACAAAATCATAGTCATAGCAAAAAAAGAAAAAGATGGTTATTTAAATTAAATAAACTAAAAAAAAAATTTGGCATTACATATAGAACAAAACCAAGTAATAAAACAAATGAATGTGCTCACATAAATGATAAGAAAAAATTAAAATAAATAAAATTAAGTTAATTTATTAAATAAAGTGCGCAGTTTTTTGTTTATTTAAGCTAAAAACTCTGAAATTATCATAAATGTCTTAGTAAAATTCCATAACGATATTTGCTAATTGTTATCTATGAAACACATTATCTTGATAAATAAAATTTTATGAAATCTTGATAAAGTTTAGAAATAAAAAATCACATGACACCAGTGTAGCTACTCGAGAAGTTTATCTTAGATAAATGGCAGTCATGAACAAAATTATGTCATGAGGTTAATATTCATGTAAAAGTTTTTTTTGCCGAATAATATTGAGATGTCGTCATTTATATGAGTTTTTAGGATAGGGGCTTATATGGGACCTATGATAAATTTTGGACCTACAAGGACAATATTTTGTCATGACAAACTAACTATCGTAAAACTTTTTATCACCAATTTTTATGTTAATATGTACCAGCCTTTATAAGAAAGTTATGGCATTAAAAACTATTTTCAGGAGTACCGTTTGTATAGGAGCCATGGTAAATATCCTTTGCCATGGTAAATATCCTTTGCCTGTCGAGATGCGAGGACTTTAGTGCACTCTACGGTTCTGATCGCCTGTGCTGATGTATATTCTTGATACATTCTTGCAGGAAGCCATGATTACTGAAAGAGTGTGCCACCAGAGAAACAAGCCGTAACGGCGTGGCTCACGTCTAGCCGCTTAGCCGATTATTTTCAACAAGCCCTGCCGCTGCCGAAGTACTCGGCTGATCGGCGGCTGAAATTCAAGTCGATTCTTATTTTTTCTATCTTTTTTAATAGTTATCCAAAATTGGTTATTCAATTATTTTTGTTTATTTTTGAATACTAAATTTTGAATACTTAATTTTGAATACTAAATCGGTCTTTAATTGAATTAGTGCCAGTGCTACCATGTACAAATATTTATCTTTTTTTTTAAGATTGGGCTTGCTTTCTATGTCGACCAGAAAAAAATTTTGAACGAAATCAAAAACGGATGTTTTAAGTATTTTAAATATTTTTAAATATTCGTAAAAATACCAGTTGTGTAATAAAAGTAATGAATGAGGCAGGCGCGGATTCAGGGGGGGGGGAAAGGATATTTCCCCCCCCCCCAAAATTATAAAAATATGTTTTGCTTATTTCGATAATACACGAATTTCCGAATGTACAAAATTTTTGGAAATCCCATCAAGTTTTTTTTTTTGTTTTTTATAGAATCTCTAATCAAATTTTCAATAAGTATCCAAGTATTTATCCTAATAGTTATTTATTATATATTTCTAATGAAACATCTAGTTTACTGTATTTAAATACATATTATTCTACATTCAATCCCAGCAAGTGCCATCTATTTCCGAAAAATAAACGTTTGGGTTGAATATGCGAGCGGTTGAATTATTATTAAGCCCTAGTATATGCAATATTTGTATTTGTGTTATGATAATTATTTATTATATAAATTTGAATATAACCGTTTTTCGTATCATATTTTCATCATAGTAGGATTTGAATTGGAATTTTATATGCATTACCATTCTACCTTCCCATATATACATATGAATATATGTATAACTATAACAAGTTAAAAAGTATAGTCGGTCAAGCCCGACCATATGATACCCTACGCAATAGTATATGAAAATAATTTTTGCTGATCAACCCTATTTGGGACCTTTGGCTCATGACTGACAAAATTATGTCATGAGCTTAATATTCATGTAAAAGTTTTTTTTGCCGAATAATATTGAGATGTCGTCATTTATATGAGTTTTTAGGATAGGGGCTTATATAGGACCTATGATAAATTTTGGACCTACAAGGACAATATTTTGTCATGAAAAACTAGGTATCGTAAAACTTTTTATCACCACTTATTATGTTAATATGTACCAGCCTTTGTAAGGAAGTTATGGCATTAGAAACTATTTTCAGGAGCACTGTTTGTATGGGAGCTATGGTAAATATCCTTTGCGTGGGTAACAATCCTGTGGAGATGCGAGGACTTTAGTGCACTCTACGGTTCTGATCGCCTGTGCTGATGTATACTCTTGATACATTCTTGCAGGAAGCCATGATTACTGAAAGAGTGTGCGACCAGAGAAGCAAGCCGTAACGGCGTGGCTCACGTCTAGCCGCTTAGCCGATTATTTTCAACAAGCCGGGCCGCCGCCGAAGTACTTGGCTGATCGGCGCACAGTGGCGCCATTTGAGTTTTTTCGTTGCAAAAATCATATCTTTTGAACCGAATAAGATAATTGAACAGTTTAAACAGCATATGATAGATAACTGTTCAGCCTATGAAATGAGCTACGCTTTGTAGGGGCCTACTTATGGGTTATCAAAGTTAAAATTAGTAGAAAAATCAATTTTATGGTAACTAAAAAAAATTATTTTTACATTTTTAGATTGTTTTTATTTTTTTTCTTAAAGGTTTTATGTTTTAAATTATTACCCAATAAATTAAAAAAAAATTATTTTTTTTTTTAAATTTATTTTTTCAATTTTCTGTAAAATATTCATCACAATTCGTAAGAGAAGGTATATCTAAAAGACTAACCATTTCTAAACTATAATTATTTTGTAACTCTATTCGTGACTTCACATGCCGCAGGGAAGAAATAAGTGGATCGGAAGATGCTGCCAACATGTTGAAGAGGTCCTCATTTTGCCTTACCCTTGATGCTTTGAATGTGTTCTGCAATCTATATTTTTTTATAAAATTTGTTAAGAGACTCCTGTGCTTCTTCAGAAAGCTCTCCAATTGGCAAAGACTGGTACTCAATTATATCTTTGCCATACGCCAATATTTTATGGACGGTCGGGGTCAACTTCTTCTGTGGATACATTTCTGCTAAAAGAGATGCAGTTTTCGACGCATATTCTCCATATTTTGTAGAATTGACATTTTCTTTGCAGTTTAAAACACCCAAGATCGTTCCCAATCTTTTCACGATTTGATTGCCAATTCCAATGATTCTAGTTATTGCCTCATCATTTTCAAAAAATCTCCTAGAAGTGTTTCCATCGTTTGAGTTACCGTATCCGTGCTTGGGACAGTCTACTTTTAATCCAACTTGTTTAAAAAAAGCATCCTGTATTTGCTTCTTTCTGATCTTTTCCTTATCCTTTATTGATGTATTTTCATCGAAGTTTTCCTCCTCTTGTGGTAGGGTATATGCCAGTTTTAGCAAGAATTCCATACACCTTATCCTTGCGTGGAATGGTGACATTCCATATTCGTAATTCTCCTCATTTGTAGAATCGTTTAAATTACCAAAGTTCTTCTGACAAATAATAATAAAAAATCGATAAAAAATATATAAAAATGAAACGAAAAAAGGGGTTTAAATAGGGTTTTGCTAAATTTTTACCTCCAATATAATTCTGTCTATATATATGTATTTGATAACTAATTGAAATATGTTATAATAAAGCAGAAAAAGATACTAATCTTAAACTCTTTACAACTAATTATATAAAATTGAGATGTAACATATTATATATGAAATAAATTGAATTTAATTGAAAAAAGTTCTTCTGACTCTTTTTGCAAATCGGGCATGACATTGTTGAGGTTGTTCCTGTCAGTTCGTTTACGACTTTTCCGTCAACCATGGTCAGGTGGAACTCGTAATTGCATTCAATATATTTTCCTTCTCCAATTTGCAGCTTTGTAGGCTTAATCTTGCTTATTTGTTCTTCAATGTCCTTTACCGTAGTCGTTATGAGTTCTGCCGATTCCCTTGCAAACTGATACATTATTGGTCGGCAATAATGCACTGATGACGAACGTGGATTTTTCCAGTGTAGGGAATCATCCGATTTTAGACGTAAAGGAACAACAGATGCCATAACCATATTTCCGTCCGATATTGTAGCGTCATCGGAAGATATGCTTTGCTTATAAACGCTTTGTCCGGATGATCCATCGCAGCCCCATTTGCTGATTAATGTCAACTTCTCAGGAAGAATTTTCACTTCCGTGAAAAACTTTGGTGTGGTTGACTTTCTAAGCAGTTCAAATAATTTTAAATTGTTCAATGCCATGTTTTCAGTACTTAAATTGTTTAATGGTTTCAGTAATTGTTGCGCCAACTTTCAGGCGTAGACTAATCCAGGCATTATGCTTATTTTGCAATATATAGGCTTATGCTACCATGCCTAAAAATTTACCTGTTCCCTGCATACATATGGATTTAGGCTGAATAATGCAATTTTGATATTATGCACGTGTCCAAATAAGATTTGTGCCTACCTGTAGGGACCATAAGTCAATATTGTTCCTGACCATTTGTACGCCAAAGTATTGTTTATGTGAGGTACGTACCTGCTAATTTCAATGAGTAGTTTTTTTCAAACTATTAGATCAAACTACTGTCAGTCAAAACATATAAGGAATGGACGCCATACAATTTCTGCAACCATGTCTTTTTAAACTTTTTTACCTCTAGAAGCCAAACGGGCACGTACGGGCAGATAAAACCTTTTGCATTATGTAAAGAAATAATCAAAGAACAGGTTTTGCAAATATGGCAAATATAGAAAAATATAGTTTTTTTTTATTTTCCGTCAAAGTTGAAAAATAGTGAAAAAACCGATAGTTTTTAAATAGTGATTTACCAGGAGAAACACAAAGCAAACAGTTAATTTTTTTTTTATCATTATACATTTAATAAATACATCAATCAATACAAATAAAAAATAAGGCGATTCGTTACCTATATTTCGTGATATTACACCTGAAATCGCAACAAATTGACTAAAAATTGTGTGTTTTTTGAAACTTTGAACGGTTATATCTTCTAAACTAAAAATGTGATATTATTAAGAGTGGCATATTTGAAATCGTTGAAAAGTTTCCTGTAACATGGGTTTATTCAAAACTTCGTCGGCACTCATGAAAATTTTGATTTTTGCAACCTCGCTTGCTCTACGGGCGCCACTGTGCGGCGGCTGAAATTCAAGTCGATTCTTATTTTTTCTATTTTTTTTTAATAGTTATCCAAAATTGGTTATTCAATTATTTTTGTTTATTTTTGAATACTTAATATTGAATACTTAATTTTGAATACTAAATCGGTATTTAATTGAATTAGTGCCGGTGTTACCATATACAAATATTTATCTTATTTTTAAAGATTGGGCTTGCTTTGTATGTTTTCGACCAGAAAGTTTTAAATATTTTAAATATTTTTAAATATTCGTAAAAATACCAGTTGTGTAATAAAAGTAATGAATGAGGTGAAAAATAGAAAACTGTCTTATGTCAAGCAACAATAGTTCTACAAGACTCAGTAGGGAACCTATCAATGATAATACTAGAAGAACCAGTACAGAACCAGTCTGTACTGAGGGGTGCGGAGAAATCATAGATAGCGATTTCGACAAATCGAATGAGTGAAATGATGCTGCGATAAATAACATGAACGGAAGTTAAAAATATTTTATACTGTAACAGATTAACTCCCTGGCCCACAATGTCGACAAGAACATTTCTTTCGTAGATTTAAACTGAAAACAAAAACAAATTTTAGTTTTTTATTATTGTTTTCAATATAAAAATGCGAAAGAAATGTTCTTGTCGATATTGTGGGCCTGGCAGTAAGTTTTTTTGTATAACTATTAAAAATTGTTGTTTGGTTTGAAAATTTGCTATTTATTTAAAAATTTGTTTGCCAGCTTGAAATTTGTTTTCCATAATTATTTAAGAAATTTTAAATTGTTAATTTTCCCTGAACAAGTCACAAAATGGCGTGACGAATTATTGGATAAAATGAAACAAATGTTTTTATAAAAAATAATAGACCTCAAACTTTATGGATAAATACAAATTTTAAAAATTAATTAATTTACTATTTTAAAATGCCTGATATTTCCAAATTTTAACAAAATCTTAAAGATCTCAATTTACTCAGTTACTAACCGTAGTAAAACTAAGAAGGTATTTGCTGTAAATAGTATTTTTCTTCTTAAAAATTTGATTTATCTTTTATAAAAATTTTAGTTTTCAAATGAATAAATCATTATTAGTCTCTTTGTTTTGTTTAACATGTTTGTTTATAGGTGTGTTCATTTACTTTACTAGCACAAACTTGCAAAGAGAGAGTAAGTAGGAATTTAAAGAAATTGCTCTCAAAAATACTAAAACGTAAATGAACACTTTGCCAGCCAAGATTTGTAAGTTAAAATAGTGACGAATATACAGGAATATTTGAGTACCCAATTACGGTAAAAATAATGTGATTTTAATAGTTATTATTTGTTTATGTTGAATAAAATGAATCATGAATTCGGGTTTTCATCAATAATAAATAATAAATTAAATATTTAATTTAACAATCTATGTATAACCTTTGTATATAGGTATATAAAATTTCAACGTTACGGACTGACTGACAGATTCACCTTCGCACAGCCTTAACGCCGTGAGTTATAAGGTTGAAATTTGAACCGGATGCTGGTCTCTTACTAAATCGATCCACTAAAAATCGAAGAAATTGCCTAATGGTATGAAAATTGTGTGTGTGTTAGTGTAAAAATTTAGTGCATTGCGACTCGCAAGAAATTACTTTAATGTGTAAATGTTAGGTAAGATGGAACTTTTGGAAATTCGTATGTTTAGGGGATAAATAGCGTAAAAACGAGTAAATTCGCTAACCTCATAACTCCTTAACTAACCGTGGATTCATGGGGCTTGTCAGAGAAATATGACGGCTGTTTCTGTTGGGGCAACCATATTGGGAATTTGTCCTACGTGGCATTTACTTATATGTACCAAACCTTAGGTCTATTTTCTACTTTTCTTCCTTACTTCTACTTTTCTATTTTTCCTCCTTTCTCCTATACTGAAGGGACTCATAATGGACCTCATTGGTCTCCGAGTGGATATGCGCCCTTGGGCGCTTAACCCTTCTTAACCTAACCTAACCGTGGATTCACCCATGCGTTCCGAACAATATTTTTGTCCGACGAATATTTGTTTTACTGAGAGTGTTCTTCAGAACGATTCACCTATTTCGGAAAATTTGCCGGGAAAAACAAAGCTACCATATGGTTTACAGATGTAAACAATTATACAAACTGGCAGCACAACTAGCAAACTACTTATATTGAATAGTTTTCTAAAAGTGTGTTAAGAAAATGGACGAAAAAAGTAAAGTGATTTTATTATTTTTAATTATAATTTATTTTTTTATTTAATTATTTAGCAAAAAAAAACAATTGTTGCACTGTAGCACTATATTATTTGGCAGCTCAATTTAACTTTTATGAACAAATAGAAAAAAATTGGCATCGCAGTTCATTTTGTTCTGAACAAGAATTAAAATTAAACCATTAATTTTTCAATTAAAGCCAATAAACATAGAAATAAAAACTGTTTTACATTCGTAACTTATCCAAAAAATACAAATTTGTTTCTTTTTCGAAATTCCAACATTTAAGGGGTGAAAATTGTACCTATTTTTGGTACTTTCTTAACAAAACATTTATCTCATTTCTTTGCAATATACGTTCTAAATTATGGGCTTTCACTACAATAATTACTTTTTTATAAAATATTTCAATGGGGAGAAAAAATATAAAAAATAGTGAAATGCGGGAAATTAAATTTCTTTGTTTTACTTTTTCGTTCTACAAGTGGTACCTTTTTAATTTGCTATAATAGATATTAGAAACATAAAATTATATATACATAGGTGCAGGGTACTGAGTTAATGAGAACCTATAACGTTGGTAATTTTTTTTTTAAACTTAGAAACATAAACTTTGGCATTCAAATATGACTACGAAGGTAGCGGGTTAAATTATTGTTAATTATAAAATAATTTTAGATTTTCTCATTATCTACTTTATGGCCGTTTTATTTGGTTCAAATCCGTTTCTTTGGTGTTTGTTTCATAATAAGCAAGACGGTCATAAAGTAAACAATGAGAATATCTCAAATTATTTTATAATTAATAAGAATCTTTTATTTTGTAAATATTTTAATTTGCAAACAAATTTTTTAACTAATTGGGTATTATACTGCAATAGTGTTAAGTATCGGGTATCTAGGTAACCATTATACTCACAGTACTAATAACAACACCTACCGGTTAAAATCAAAACAAAATACATAAGGGATTTTTTTTAACAAGTTCGTTATTTTATTTAGCAATAAAAATATCGAAATATCTGTCCTAAGTTAAACAAAAGTATGATTTCTTATCGCATAAATATTTTTAATAATTTTTAAAATCAACATTAACGTATAAATATTGTAAAATATCCTTATTTAAAACTTCTTTTGGAAAAGTCTGTTGTGTAAAAAAAACATGAAACAGCTGTTTCAAAAATTCCTGCAAGTTTTTTGGGTTAATGAACAATTTCCAGTAACAATTGTTACAAATTCGTAACAATTTTTAGTAAATGAACACAGCTTATGTGTTTTCTTAACATAAGTTCGGCGCAGCTGAATATTTTTTTTAGTCGTCAAAAAACTCGGAGCAAAGCACCATCTTATCTATCTTCGGACTTACTCCCGTTGAGGAGGCTTCTTGTCCTCCTCTCGTCTGGGTAACCCCATAATATCTTATAACTAAGCTTTTGTTTGAAGATGCATTGTACCACACAAATTTTGCTATGTTGAACTGTTTTTTTGGCATTGTTAAACTTTCGAACTTAGACACACACTCCACGTCAATCACCTATTAAGAACTGCTTTCAGCAAAAACTATTTCCATGTATATATGTAAATATGATGCACATTTTTTGCAGATATTGCCTGGTACGATGATAAGCAGGTAACCACAATACTAAGCCTAATGTACAATAAGAAAAAGCAACAGGACAATAAATTCACACATTGTGCATAAATTTGAATTCTACTTAATGATAGGACATCATATTTTTTAAAAAAATACCAAATGCGCCCTGCGTATGCCTGCATAAATGTATTAAGTCATTATAACAGGTCAAAATTACGTTAAATAGTTACCATAAAATGGATTGGTTATCCTTTGGGCTCGGTTATATAATAGAAACAGAAACAATAGTAACCAATTAAATTTATTTTATTACAACTTTGCTTAATACCCACATACAAATTGTAGGTAAATGTTTGAATTTACATAAACTGAAATTACCCAATAATTATACCTACTGTCACATTTGCTTCTACGTATAAAGGTTGTTTACACATAATTTTTAGCAAAACACGCCTTTATTTTACTTTAATCGCAAATATTTGTTGCCTACTTAAGAAAAATTTTATCAACGAGAAAACCAAACGTTTTGGTTGGTAAAACCAAAACTGTTTTACAATAACAAAATACACGCATTGAGTACTTGGAGTTTTTTTCAATAAGTTTTGCCTTTATGTCTGCTTAACAAAAAAACGTACCCTTTTAAAAGCATTCAAAAATTTTTTACAAAAACAATATACATATCGTTTGCTAAAATGCAAAGAAAGGTATCATTGAAAATTATGAAATTGACTTTTTATTTTTTACGATTCACGTTAAATATTTAAAAAAAATTTTAAACTTCCACCTTAAAAAATATCCAAGCTATTAACAAAATCAAAAATGGCGCATCATTAAGTATATAATTTCCTTAAACAACATAATAAATTATCTTAATCAAAATATTAGCAGAGTATTTGATATATTTTTACGAACACATTAATTTTTTAACGTCAAAAATGGGTATTCTGTTTCATACTCTGAACGTGTTAGTGGAATAAGTGATCAAACTGCAAATTATTGCATAAGCAAAAAGAAAAACTTTGCTGTAAAATTAATATAAACCGAATCTATATATATGTATTGCAAAACCTATATTAAGTATGACTACCAGCTTCTTCTTCATTGGACTGTTAGAAATTTCACAGCTTAACCCATTGCACTCCCATACGCTAAGAATTTCCAAGAATAAATAGTAACAACTGCAGGTCTTTAGTTTTTTGCTTGCAGCAGACTGACATTATTTTAATGATATGATTTTTCCATCATTTGTTTCGTTTCCAACCATATGAGTTAATATATGTACATACATAATTTTTAATAAATTGTAATACAGTCGAATTTCCCTATAATGAATCTGTACTATTGGACCAAAATATTTCTTCATTATTGATATAGAATGTTTATAATACAATAGAAGTATTTTATCCACGTTTATTTAAAATAATCTGGTATTTTTGTTAGGATTGCATTCTTCCAAGTGGTCCTTTATCAATATCCTCAATTAGACTGTTATAAAGCCTTTTGTGTTAAATAATAAATTACTTGTCTTCTACATCTTTAGAATAATAGCATTTTTTTATAAAGTGCTGGAATATAAATTGTTTAGCTATATTTTGTGTTAATCCTTTTACGGCTTTATTAAATACTAATAGTATTTTTTTTAGAATAATTGCTTCTTTGGACAACGTTTTTGTTCACTGAATACGGGGGCTGCTATCAATACTATTCTTAATTGAAAAACTCTTTCATTCTTCATATTTAAATTTTTCAGAAATTAACTAATTAAAATTTACTTCTTGCTCCGTGTATAGCGTTGTAAGTATTTGATTCCTTATAAGGGGACAAATATGCATGTATGTATATGAGTCAAATTTTTGTTTACAAAATTTGTTTATTGTAAAGAACAATTCAATTGAGAAAATTCATTATAAGGAGATCAAAATACACTTTATTTATAAGTTGGCTTTTTAAAATCAATTGATAGTTAAATTCAATGAAGTACATTTTTTCTTCTAATTAGAAATTAAAATATGTCATAATAATATCTCTAATAAGTACTGCCTGCGCTGCATCAGAAAAGCAAAATTGTTTCACCATGTCAACGCAAACCTAATGATACCTACATATTAATTATGCGATTATTATCTTAATATTCTATTAAAATATTTTAATACTCAATTTTACCTGTAATTTAACCAAATATTTAATTATTTAATATTTTAAATGATTGTTTTACTTAATAATATCATACTTTCGTTGATGATTCGTCGTTTTGTTTCAGAGAATTACAAATTAAAATAACGTAACACATTTAACTAAATAAATAACAATAAAAATAATATTTTTTCCTAAAAAATATATCTGTTCTCGCATTTTTATTCTAAATATTTAATATAACTCTAACATCTCATATAATTTCCACGTTACAACGTTTTTTGCTTCTCATGTAAACTTATGAAATTTGATGTTACAATATTCTGCATTTAAGACGACGATATGTTCAGTTCTCTTAGTGTTTTTTATTTCAATAAAATTTGCCTACAAAACAACAACACATACATTTTGGTTCACCAGTCAAGAAATAATTTTATATAAACAAAAAGAAAAGTCTTTTAGAAAGGTTTTTATTAAATATTTTACAAATTCAAGTTTTTCTATTCTAAGATAAGGCCTGTCGCAATGGTTTTATTAGTAGTTATGTTGGAACGTGTTGCAAGTTTAGTTATTAATTTACTCACTTCGTATTATTAGCCACAACAATTAAACTTGTATAAAGCTTTATTCTTAAATCTTTTTAGAAGCCCTTACAGAAGCGTTTAAAGTAGATGCAAAAGTGCAAGGTGTTGGTCTCCAATGACACACCATGTTAATTGGTAATAAAGTTGGAATGCGGCTGGGAGATTTTATGTCTGAAAAAGGCCTTCTATAAGGCCCCTTTACTTCTTGATTTTTCCCGCTGGAAATGGTTGGGCAAATCGCATTTTTTTTCTTGTGAAGAATTTTAATGTGAATTTTTTCAAATTTTTCATATCTGAAAAATTGACATATGAATTTTTTTTTTGCTCACTCCTCATGAGTGAGGAAATTCAAAATATTTTTTTCCTCACCCTCATGAGGATGAATTTGCTGAAAAAGTTTTACATTTTCACGCTCGCTCATGACTGAAGAATGAGCGAGCGTTTCGGTACTCTGCTTTTAACAAAAATAATTTCGCCACACTACAAAAATCGTTGTCCGACATTATAAAAAACCATCAGCTATTCAGAAAATGCAGCGAATCAACCGCTGCGTGGAACGTGCAATTTAAATTGTGCTAAACATTTTGCTATTGTGTCAACCTTAACTTATATTAAATTTAAAACTTATAATTAGTATTGTGGTTATTTTGTTGAACTATTCATGGTTTTTAATCCAAATTTTTACTATTTTTAATTAGGCTTAAGTTCATTAAATTTAATTTTCATTAAATTATTTTTATGAAGAAAGGAATTTTACAACATGGAGAATTAATTAAAATTGTTATTGATAATTTTCATTCTTGACTGACCTGGGATTTTGGTTTAAGGATTGATGTTTGACTACTGACGTCAGCAGTCATCGATGGCTGCGAGTGTAAGACGGCAAATCCCTCTGAGGAGACCTAGTGGTTGAGGTCGAAACATGTCAGGGTAACCAGCCGCCTGGGTTCGAATCACACGCCAGCCAGCCTGGCTTCGAATCCCAGGTCAGTCAAGAATGAAAATTATCAATAACAATTTTAATTAATTCTCCATGTTGTAAAATTCCTTTCTTCATAAAAATAATTTAATGAAAATTAAATTTAATGAACTTAAGCCTAATTAAAAATAGTAAAAATTTGGTTTAAAACTTATTTCATATATAAGTTGAAAACATTTGTGTTAACAAACAAAAATATTTAAAAAAAACTCTGTCTTTTTTAGAAATCACGTTTAGTACGGAACATTTTTGAATCCAAATCGCCGCAAAAGTGTTACTTGTCCAATATTTGACACTATGCAGTAGTATGCCAAAATTTTCGTTAAATTAAGTTATATACCTAATGAACACTGGCACTTGTGCCGGTGTTTATGTTGCTGATATTGACGTGAAGAGGTCATTCAGACTCCCGGGCGAGTGCAGGACCTTTCAGGCTGAAGTCCGAGCGATCTGAAGGGCGACGGCGTTGATACTGGATCACATCGTCATGGTGCCAATTTATTATGCGGCGTTCGCTGCGATGAATTTAATAAAGTATATCATGTATCGGCATTAAATTGCAAAATAGAACTGAAATGGATGAGATATTTAAAGCAACTAGGAGAAATCTTTCGGTTATGCTTATTATACAATAATTAAGGGTGGGAGGCTACACAACACAGTTTTAATCCATTCTTAAACGCTGTGAAAAATAAAGTTAAGCAAAATAATATTATTATAAATAAAGAAAAAAACAAAATTAAAGTTGTGAAAAACCACCGCCATAGTTGGATGCGGCATCTGCTAAAATATTTTTGCCCAATCAACACTGAGTTTTCTAAAAAAAAAAGAGAGAGAAAAACGAAAATACTACAGTGTGACCATGGTGAAATTACTAGAAGGTGGCAGCACTACGGAATCTATTAATTTGTTTATTCATAGCAAGTGTCAAAATATTGATTGCTAACGTTAATTTTCTTCAAAAAATAATTTGCGAGATAAAAAAAAAAACAATTTGTTCGGTATTGTATTTAAAACAAATCATTAAAAGCAATTGAAATAAAAAAAAAAAAAAACATAAAAAAGGACGTACTGTATAATTAAAAAACTTGTGAGTTGTATTAAAACTAATCGTTTGTAAAAGTTACATTCTGTTGTGAAAGTTTTGCAAATAGTTTGAAATATAACTTAAATAAAATACGTATTGTATTATAAAAGGGCTTTTTATTTGTTGCGAAAAGCAACTAGTGTGTTAAATTACAAATTAAGGACAATCGTTTATAACGTAAATTTTTGCATCGTGGTCGAGGACCAACAAAAAACTCATTTGCAAAAGAAAACTTTTATATAAATAAAAATCAAACCTGTTTTAATTGTGAAGCCTTTGTGCGTGCTTTTCAAAAATGCGTAAGTGTTTATTATGCGGTAAGGCAGAATTGCCTGGCAACGGTGTGTTTTTTTAACCTCCAATAATCGGTACAATGAGTCAAAAGTGGAGTAAGTTGTGCAGAAGGAATTTAATTCAGCCACAAGAATTGGTTATACTAAGTATATGTTTATATGGCTTTTATTTTGTAAGGCATTGACGCTTCAATAAGAATAATATGTTGGTGTGGTGAAAATCCATATTTTTGACACACTTAACATTTTTAACCAAACAAATTTGCCTGTTTTTGTTGTATTGTTGACCAAGAAATTCTAGTGCTCCCACCTTGTAGTAATATCACCATGAGTGTGACCATTTTAGCAGTTTTGCAACTTAATTTAGCATTAAAATATTCATTTAACGCTCGGTGTTTTATTTAGCAATTTCCTAAATTATTTTAAAAGTTTGAAGAAAGGGTTGTGTTGAACTGTGTTTTTTTTTAAATTATTACAAATTTTGACTGGATACTTTTTACCTTGGATACTTTTAATCTTAATATACGTCTTACCTGTTATGTAAAAAAAAATTTACATTAAGAAAATCTTTGAAATTCATCAATTTATTTTATTTATTAATGATTTCATGCACCACAGAACTAAGTCTTATAATTACAGTGCAGGATTTTGTATGTGTACAAATTAATTTCCAAATTTAATAAGGTTAATACTTGTTTAAGGTTAATAAAAAATATGTGTATGTATGTATATAAATATTTTATAACAAAAATTAACACATAAAAATTCAAGAAAATTAATATAAAAAATTTATTCTTGTGTATAGTTGACCTGTTGTTTATGTTGTTTTATTATTTTGGCTTGAGGTCCTATATAAATAATAAATAAAATTCAAAAAAGTTTTTATTTTATTGTTATTTATTTTTATATTTTTCCAATATTTCGGTCAAAATCTCTGACCATCATCAGGGGAATATTTTAAATAAATAAACAATAAAATTTTAAAAAACTCAGACAAATTTAACTCTTCTCTGATAAAGCTTTCTTTGATTTTCTTTTAAACTTTTATTGTTACAGTACAGTTCAATAAAATAACCACAATACTAATTAAATATAAAAAATTTTAACATTTAAGCAAAATAAATCAGGCAAAAGATTTAAAACATTGTGTTACTGTTTATCTGTTGGTTATAATGAAGAGCATTCCAAATACGATTAGCGTTGATCAAAAATTGCCATTCCAAAACTAGGCATCGCAATTTCCGAAATATGATTCTTTTACTCCTTGGTGCTGTAGCAAATCTTATTTTTTCAAAGAGGTATTTCGGCTTTTCGGTGTAAATTACTTAATGCAAAAACAAAAGAACCCTTGTCTTAAAAAGACTCCGCACAGAGGTTTCAAGTATGCTGAGACTTGTTCACGCTTTTCAAGTCTATAAATATATCTTATGGTGTTGTTATATAATATTTTAGGTTTTTTTTTGTACTGGTGGAATCGCAATGAGAGAACAACTCGCATTCGTATGTAAGGCTTAGAACCGGCTTTTGTAAATAGGATTATTACATTCAGCGTTGTAGTTTAACATAAATTTGTCCCACCAGTGTATTTATATGGCAAGTTAAGTGGCTGTTGAACATTTATCCCAGATTTTTTTCCGCTTCCATTTCAATGATGTCAACTTTCACATTGATTACACAAGTCAACAAATTAAAAAAAGTTAACTGGTGCCGAGAAACCGTTAGTAATACGAGTACTAAAAATGTGAAAAAAAATTTCCAACGTGTAGTTTTGGATATAATATAAATATTTAATATAAATATCGCATTTGTGCTAGACAAAATCAAATATAGCGAGCACCAATGGATTATTTGTGTTGATCTTAAGATGACTAATTTCTTATTAGGACAGCAAAGTGGATTCACCAAATATCCATGTTTTTATTGTATGTGGGAAAGCCGGGCCAAACACCTACACGGGGAAAAACGAAATTGGCCAGTACGTGAGGCGTTGGAGGTTGGAAATCATAACATCATAAATCCACCTTTAGTTCCAAAATGCTAGACAACTTTAGAAACTTGGGATGCAACATGTCTATCAAATTGAACTACCTTCATAGTCATCTCGACCGATTCCCAGATAATCTTAGTTCTTGTAGCGATGAGCAAGGGGAGCGGTTTCATCAGGATCTGAAAACTATGGAAGAGAGGTACCAAGGCCGATGGAATTGGCATATGATGGCTGACTACTGTTGGGGAATTCAACGAGACCTTCCCACTGCACATCATTCACGAAAAAGAAAGTTTTTATGTAAATAATAAATCACTTTTTTCATATATATGCACAAAAACAAAATACTAGAAAACTACACGTAAGAATTCCAACTTTTTGTATTTTTTGTTATAAGTATGAAGTCCTAGTTTAAAAAATATGTACAGTTCCTTGGCAACAAAACTAGTCTTGACTTGTATTATTAGTCTATAACTTTCGATTCAAGGTGTGACTGGTAGTGATTATGAATACGACTTGCAGAACATTTCAGCCTAAAGGTTTACGGTCCGATTGTAGAGGACATATTTTCACATTTTAGAAAAACAGAGATTTTTTGGAACCTTAAGCAAAAGAAGAAAAAAAAGATTTTTTAAAAGCTATTGGAACGCAGTTGGCGACTTTTATTGTACTTCTAAGCAAATATTTACACAGTCGAATTAAAACAGTTAACAAGTGAACAATCTTACAAAAACAATATTGTAAAATAAATAAACAAAATCATAGTCATAGCAAAAAAAAAAAAAAATGAAAAAGATTGTTAATTAAATAAACTAAAAAAAAAAATTTGGCATTACATATAGAACAAAACCAAGTAATAAAACAAATGAATGTGCTCACATAAATGATAAGAAAAAATTAAAATAAATAAAATTAAGTTAAATTATTAAATAAAGTGCGCAGTTTTTTGTTTATTTAAGCTAAAAACTCTGAAATTATCATAAATGTCTTAGTAAAATTCCATAACGATATTTGCTAATTGTTATCTTTGAAAAACATTATCTTGATAAATAAAATTTTATGAAATCTTGATAAAGTTTAGAAATGAAAAATCACATGACACCAGTGTAGCTACTCGAGAAGTTTATCTAAGATAAAAAAAATATTCAAACTTGATTTAACTTAAATGAAAAAACAACTGTTTTATCACTTTTATAACTACGAGCGAATTACAAAAATTACTTTGAACTATAAATAAATATTATAACTATAACAAGTTAAAAAGTATAGTCGGTCAAGCCCGACCATATGATACCCTACGCAATAGTATATGAAAATAATTTTTGCTGATCAACCCTATTTGGGACCTTTGGCTCATGACTGACAAAATTATGTCATGAGCTTAATATTCATGTAAATGTTTTTTTTGCCGAATAATATTGAGATGTCGTCATTTATATGAGTTTTTAGGATATGGGCTTATATGGGACCTATGATAAATTTTGGACCTACAAGGACAATATTTTGTCATGACAAACTAGCTATCGTAAAACTTTTTATCACCACTTATTATGTTAATATTTACCAGCCTTTATAAGGAAGTTATGGCATTAGAAACTATTTTCAGGAGCATTGTTTGTATAGGAGCTATGGTAAATATCCTTTGCGTGGGTAACAATCCTGTCGAGATGCGAGGACTTTAGTGCACTCTACGGTTCTGATCGCCTGTGCTGATGTATACTCTTGATACATTCTTGCAGGAAGCCATGATTACTGAAAGAGTGTGTGACCAGAGAAGCAAGCCGTAACGGCGTGGCTCACGTCTAGCCGCTTAGCCGATTATTTTCAACAAGCCGGGCCGCCGCCGAAGTACTCGGCTGATCGGCGGCTGAAATTCAAGTCGATTCTTATTTTTTTTTTTTTTTAATAGTTATCCAAAATTTGTTATTCAATTATTTTTGTTTATTTTTGAATACTAAATTTTGAATACTTAATTTTGAATACTAAATCGGTATTTAATTGAACTAGTGCCAGTGTTACCATATACAAATATTTATCTTATTTTTAAAGATTGGGCTTGCTTTCTATGTTTTCGACCAGAAAAAAATTTTGAACGAAATCAAAAACGGATTTTTTAAGTATTTTAAATATTCGTAAAAATACCAGTTGTGTAATAAAAGTAATGAATGAGTCGCAAAATAGAAAACTGTTTTATGTCAAGCAACAATAGTTCTACAAGACTCAGTAGGGAACCTATCAATGATAATACTAGAAGAACCAGTACAGAACAAGTCTGTACTGAGGGGTGCGGAGAAATCTTAGATAGCGATTTCGACAAATCGAATGAGTGAAATGTTGCTGCGATAAATAACATGAACGGAAGTTAAAAATATTTTATACTGTAACAGATTAACTCCCTGGCCCACAATGTCGACAAGAACATTTATTTCGTACATTTATACTGAAAACAAAAACAAATTTTAGATTTTTATTATTGTTTTCAATATAAAAATGCGAAAGAAATGTTCTTGTCGATATTGTGGGCCTGGCAGTAAGTTTTTTTTTTTGTATAACTATTAAAAATTGTTGTTTGATTTGAAAATTTGCTTATTATACCCTCCACCACCACTGTGGTGAATGAGGGTATACTAAGTTTGTCATTCCGTGTGAAACTTTTTTATTATACATCTAAGACCCCATAAAGTATATATATTCTGGCTCCTTGAGTAATTCTTAGTCGATTTTGCCATGTCCGTCTGTCTGTCCGTCTGTTGAAAACACGTTCACTTTCGAAAAACACAAAAGAAAAGAACAAGCTTGGTCTCAAATTGCTAAGCAGGTTGGGATTGAAATCCAGTAATATCGGTTCAGTAAGTTCAGAACTATAAATCAAAATGTGCAACCACCACCCTTCAAAAGTTGATCATTTTGATACAAAAACTAACATAAATGGTTGAATAATGCACGGAATGATACAAAATTTTGCACGAATTAACTTTTTACGACTGTAAAATTTTATGACGATCAGTCCATAATTTACCATAGGCCCCATACGAACCCTACTTACGCTAGAATACTTAAATTCGGTACGTCACAGTTTTATAGGCCGAGAAATCACATTGCCAAATTTCGTGAAGGTTGGTCCCTAATTTACCCACATATAAACCCTACTCTCGGAAAACAGTTTATTGTGCCTAAAACCAAATAAAGCTTACTTTAGTAAAATAATTAAATTCGCCTTAAACCATCACAGATATAGATATTGCGGTAAAATGTCTTACTTAAATTCATATGGCCAGAAAAAATATCATGCAAATTTGTGAAATTTTCTGTTAACGCTAAAACTAATTACACTGCTGTATTGAAATTTATTCTAATTTATTTTTTCTAATACTAGAAATCAGTCTTCAGAATTTTCGGATGGTTGGGCCATAATCCAATACAAATTACCCTCCTAAAAATTATTTTAGTTCGGCTAAAACTTTTACGAATCATGATATTTTACTCAAGCATGTTCAAAGTCCTAACAAGAAACGCATAAAATTTTCTTATTGTCGGTCAATATAGAGCTCACTCCTGTCGGTGGAGGGTATCAAAGATTCGGCACAGCCGAATATAGCACTCTAACTTGTAATTTAAAAATTTGTTTGCCAGCTTCAAATTTGTTTTCCATAATTATTTATGAAATATTAAATTGTTAATTTCCCCTGAACAAGTCACAAAATGGCGTGACGAATTATTGGATAAAATGAAACAAATGTTTTTATAAAAAATAATAGACCTCAAACTTTATGGATAAATACAAATTTTAAAAATTAATTAATTTACTATTTTAAAATGCCTGATATTTCCAAATTTTAACAAAATCTTAAAGATCTCAATTTACTCAGTTACTAACCGTAGTAAAACTAAGAAGGTATTTGCTGTAAATAGTATTTTTCTTCTTAAAAATTTGATTTATCTTTTATAAAAATTTTAGTTTTCAAATGAATAAATCATTATTAGTCTCTTTGTTTTGTTTAACATGTTTGTTTATAGGTGTGTTCATTTACTTTACTAGCACAAACTTGCAAAGAGAGAGTAAGTAGGAATTTAAAGAAATTGCTCTCAAAAATACTAAAACGTAAATGAACACTTTGCCAGCCAAGATTTGTAAGTTAAAATAGTGACGAATATACAGGAATATTTGAGTACCCAATTACGGTAAAAATAATGTGATTTTAATAGTTTTTATTTGTTTATGTTGAATAAAATGAATCATGAATTCGGGTTTTCATCAATAATAAATAATAAATTAAATATTTAATTTAACAATCTATGTATAACCTTTGTATATAGGTATATAAAATTTCAACGTTACGGACTGACTGACAGATTCACCTTCGCACAGCCTTAACACCGTGAGTTATAAGGTTGAAATTTGAACCGGATGCTGGTCTCTTACTAAATCGATCCACTAAAAATCGAAGAAATTGCCTAATGGTATGAAAATTGTGTGTGTGTTAGTGTAAAAATTTAGTGCATTGCGACTCGCAAGAAATTACTTTAATGTGTAAATGCTGGGTAAGATGGAACTTTTGGAAATTCGTATGTTTAGGGGATAAATAGCGTAAAAACGAGTAAATTCGCTAACCTCATAACTCCTTAACTAACCGTGGATTCATGGGGCTTGTCAGAGAAATATGACGGCTGTTTCTGTTGGGGCAACCATATTGGGAATTTGTCCTACGTGGCATTTACTTATATGTACCAAACCTTAGGTCTATTTTCTACTTTTCTTCCTTACTTCTACTTTTCTATTTTTCCTCCTTTCTCCTATACTGAAGGGACTCATAATGGACCTCATTGGTCTCCGAGTGGATATGCGCCCTTGGGCGCTTAACCCTTCTTAACCTAACCTAACCGTGGATTCACCCATGCGTTCCGAACAATATTTTTGTCCGACGAATATTTGTTTTACTGAGAGTGTTCTTCAGAACGATTCACCAATTTCGGAAAATTTGCCGTGAGAAACAAAGCTACCATATGGTTTACAGATGTAAACAATTATACAAACTGGCAGCACAACTAGCAAACTACTTTTATTGAATGGTTTTCTAAAAGTGTGTTAAGAAAATGGACGAAAAATGGAAATTGTTTTTTTAATTTTTATTATAATCTATTTTTTTATTTAATTATTCAGCAAAAAAAACAATTGTTGCACTGTAGCACTATATTATTTGGCAGCTCAATTCAACTTTTATGAACAAATAGAAAAAAATTGACATCGCAGTTCATTTTGTTCTGAACAAGAAATAAAATTAAACCATTAATTTTTCAATTAAAGCCAATAAACATAGAAATAAAAACTGTTTTTCATTCGTAACTTATCCAAAAAATACAAATTTGTTTCTTTTTCGAAATTCAAACATTTAAGGGGTGAAAATTGTACCTATTTTTGGTACTTTCTTAACAAAACATTTATCTCATTTCTTTGCAATATACGTTCTAAATTATGGGCTTTCACTACAATAATTACTTTTTTATAAAATATTTCAATGGGGAGAAAAAATATAAAAAATAGTGAAATGCGGGAAATTAAATTTCTTTGTTTTACTTTTTCGTTCTACAAGTGGTACCTTTTTAATTTGCTATAATAGATATTAGAAACATAAAATTATATATACATAGGTGCATAGGTGAATGAGAACCTATAACGTTGGTAATTTTGTTTTTAAACTTAGAAACATAAACTTTGGCATTCAAATATGACCACGAAAGAAAGGTAACAAGGTAGCGGGTTAAATTATTGTTAATTATAAAATAATTTTAGATTTTCTCATTATCTACTTTATGGCCGTTTTATTTGGTTCAAATCCGTTTCTTTGGTGTTTGTTTCATAATAAACAAGACGGTCATAAAGTAAACAATGAGAATATCTCAAATTATTTTATAATTAATAAGAATCTTTTATTTTGTAAATATTTTAATTTGCAAACAAATTTTTTAACTAATTGGGTATTATACTGCAATAGTGTTAAGTATCGGGTATCTAGTTCGTTATTTTATTTAGCAATAAAAATATCGAAATATCTGTCCTATGATTTTTTATCGCATAAATATTTTTAATAATTTTAAAAATCAACATTAACTTATACATTTTGTAAAATATCCTTATTTAAAACTTCTTTTGGAAAAGTTTGTTTTGTAAACAAAAACATGAAACAGCTGTTTCAAAAATTCTTGCAAGTTTTTTGGGTTAATGAACACTTTCCAGTAACAATTGTTACAAATTCGTAACAATTTTTAGTAAATGAACACAGCTTATGTGTTTTCTTAACATAAGTTCGGCGCAGCTGAATATTTTTTTTAGTCGTCAAAAAACTCGGAGCAAAGCAGCTCAGCCGCCGCCGCCGAAAATTTTTAAGCGTCTTGCTTTCTGCACTCGCCCGATTCTACCCATCCAATTTGGTGTATTTGCGCTAGTAGTCCTGCATGACCAATCAGAATACGCACCATCATACTATCTTTGGACTTACTCCCGTTGAGGAGGCTTCTTGTCCTCCTCTCGTCTAAGTAACCCCATAAAATCTTATAACTAAGCTTTTGTTTGAAGATGCATTGCACGACACAAATTTTGCTATGTTGAACTGTTTTTTTTTTGGCATTGTTAAACTTTCGAGCTTAGACACTCACTCCACGTCAATCACCTACTAAGAACTGCTTTCAGCAAAAACTATTTCCATCTATATATGTAAATATGATGCAAATTTTTTGCAGATATTGCCTGGTACGATGATAAACAGGTAACTACAATTCTAAGCCAAATGTACAATAAGAAAAAGTAACAGGATGATGCAAGTGCTATTGGTACGGTGCTAGATATTTTAAATAAAGTTGTAATTGAAGTTAAGGAGGAAAATATATATGATGCATTTTTCTTTAAAAAAGACAGAAATGATAAGACTGATAAGCGTACAATGGTTGTAAAATTCAACAACAAGACCTAAGTTAAAAGAAATTGATTCTTTAAAATCTATATACGTTAACGATTATTTAAGAAAGGAAACTCTTCAAATTTTTAATTATGCTAAAATGTCAAAAACAATTGGTTATTGTGCTGTATACACGTATAGTGGACGAGTCTATGCAAAGAAAAGTGAGATATCGAAGTCGAGATATATAAAAGATATACCTGAAGTTGACAAGATTATTTCGGAAGCTGCAACGTTTGGAAATAAACGTAAATCATTGAATAGAGATAAAGACGGTAATGAAGACTCTGACGTCAATCATTCAGACTTTATGTCTCTAGTCTAAAAATTTTGAGTACATTATGTTTATGCATAACTACTTTAATTTCTATTTATGGTCAATAATAAATATTTTTCTAATTTTGAAAATTTTAACAGTTATTTAAAAACCTTAATTTTTCGTATTTAAATATTTTATCTATTAACATTAGAAGCATTTCATCGATAAACAAATTTAACAGATTCAAAACACAACTCGCTAGTTTCAATTCAAAGATAGTGCAACTTTACAATATTCCAGGATATAGATGCGTACATTGCTGTAGGAATGATGGTTTTGGAGGTACCTCCATATATGTAATGGAAAATTTTCAATTTACCGTATAAGTATGTGAAAGTAGACATTACTGTGATACAATTGCTATATCTGTGAACAATTACAAAATAAAAGGAACTCCATTTAAATTTATATCTTTTTATAGATCTCAAAAATTTAGTATTGTTACTTTTTCAAATATTATTGAGAATATTATCAATTCTTATGGTCGTTGTCCTTGTGTTATCGTAGGTGACTCAAATATAGACTTTCTCGAAAGTAATGAATCCATGGATTTTTCAAATTTATTATCACATTATTATTTTAAAAACTGTCATAATTTAATAACAAGACCTAGATCTGGAACATCAATTGATAATGTATTTAGCAATCTCTCAAGTATGTTACTCATTGATTCGGTTGAATGTACTCTGTCTGATCATAATATGATTGTTTGTAAAATTCAAAGTGAAACTCAAAATTATACTCATATTGATATTGTATTAAAGCATTGTGACTATAATAAATTTTAAGTAATTTTTCAAAATAAAGCTCAAAACCTATATACTGGAAATTCATCGGCCGAAACATCTTATTTAATAGATTGTTTAACATATTCCTATGAAAACTCAGTTATTGTAACAAGGAAGAAAAAGTTAATTAAAGAAAAGTTTACGCCATGGATTAATGAGAATTTGCAAAATCTTTTTTTACTTAAAAATAATCTACTTAAGCAAAGACGAAGAAAGCCAAATTGCTTAGATATACAACTCAAATTAGTAAGACTAAGTAAGGTGATAAAAAATGCGTATAAAAACTCTATAAGTAACTACTATGTCCAAAAGGTGAGCAATATTCAACACGATCCAAAAAAATGTTGGAGATTCCTTAACGAAACTTTGGGACGAAGTACCAAAACTGAAATTTGTTTGAAAGATTCAAATGGAGATTTCATTTCGGATGAATCAATAATTTTTAAACATGCCAGGGCTTTTAAAACAACATATAACATACTCTTATGGAGATACTTATAACCGTCTCCGTACGCTTAGATTTTTTGCAAATAATTTTAATCTTACCAACACGACACTTGAGGAAATTTCACAAAATATTTCAGATCTTGTATTTAATAAAAGCCCTGGGCACGATAGATTATCCCCAAAAGTATTTATTGAATGCAATAGTGAGATATCACCACATCTTTTAAAAATATTTAACAATATTATCCAAACGTCCGAATATCCAAATGTATTAAAAATCTCAAAAATTAATCCTATACCAAACGAATCAAGTGCTTTTGTTGAAGATAAATATAGACCAATTTCCTTGTTACCAATCATAAATAAAGTTTTTGAAAATATAATTCATAAACAGCTTATAACTTATTTGGAAAATAATAAATTGATTTCTGATTACCAATATGGCCTTAGAACTGGCAGTGGAACAGAAAATGCAGTTATAAATGTTATTAATAATATATGCCAAGGCTTAGATGAAGGATTTAAGGGAGTGGCAGGAATTTTTTATGACTTCTCAAAAGCATTTGATTTAGTAGATCATGAAATACTGATTCAAAAACTTCAGTATTATGGCATTCGTGGTAGAGAATTAGAAATTTTTAAAAGCTATCTCAGTAATAGAAAGCAATTTGTTGAGTTCAATGTCAGTAAAAGTTTTCTTGGTGCTGTTAGAGATGGTGTACCACAGGGCAGTGTTTTAGGTCCGTTACTTTTTTCAATATATATTAATGGCATAGTTAATCTTGGATTAAATGGTAAAATATGCATGTATGCAGATGACATTTGTGTGCTTTATCCGTATAAAGACGAAAAGGCACTTAAAGTCCACATGGAAAGAGATGCCGCTTTAATTTTTGAATTTTCAAGGCTAAATTGATTAGTTAGACTAAACTTGTAAGGTTTCGACCTTATTTAAGAAATGGTCAAGATAATTTTAGTATTTTTATAAATGATCCAATCGGTAACATATTTGGGAGTCATTTTACAATGTAATTTGTCATGGAATTTACACATTGATAAACTGAAATCGAAGATATCAAGTGCTATCAGTATTCTGTATAAGTTTAAAAACAAATTCAATGTAGAAACCAAGCTAATGCTTTAGCAAGCTCTAGTACAAAGTCGTTTGAACTATTTAATTTGTGTTTATGGATGTAGAAATACATTGTTGTTAAAATCATTACAACGTGTACAAAATAAGGCGTTAAAAACAGTTTTTAATTTACCAATACAATACTCAACGATTCATTTGTTCAAAGATATAGCGAAAGATATATTACCTATCAGGGGTTTGTATAAACTACAAACATTAGTTTTTGTATTCAAGTTATTAAAAAATATTGGTCATAATACAATAAGTTTCCAAATATATCAAACTATGTTTAATACAAGAAATAACTCGAATTTGCGTATCTTAAGGTGCCGATTAGAAGCAACAAAGCAAAAAATAATGTATGTTGGTGGTTCTGAATATAATAAATTACCGCAAAATTTAAAAGATATAGAAAGAATATCAATTTTTAAAACCAATTTTAAGCATTACCTTTTACAAAATCTTGAAATGCTTTTAAGTTAAGTACGTTCAAATTACTTTTGCATTACTTGCGTGTAATAATTTAATAATAATTGCTATTTTTATTCTTATTATTTTTTATTTATTTTATCCAAATTTCTTTACATTTTATTGATTTATTGTTAAAAAATGTTATGCCAACTCGCCTCAAAAATATCTCTATGACGCTGAGGCTATAACATAAATTATTGAATAAATGTAATAATTAGTATAAGATTCAATAATAAAAAAAAAAAAAAAAAAATTAACACATCTGTAAATAAATTTTAATTCTACTTAATGATAGGACATCATATTTTTTAAAAAATACCAAATGCGGCCTGCGTATGCCTGCATAAATGTATTAAGTCATTATAACAGGTCAAAATTACGTTAAATAGTTACCATAAAATGGATTGGTTATCCTTTGGGCTCGGTTATATAATAGAAACAGAAACAATAGTAACCAATTGAATTTGTTTTATTACAACTTTGCTTAATACCCACATACAAATTGTAGGTACATGTTTGAATTTACATAAACTGAAATTACCCAATAATTATACCTACTGTCACATTTGCTTTTACGTATAAAGGTTGTTTTCACATAATTTTTAGCAAAACACGCCTTTATTTTACTTTAATATCAAATATTTGTTGCCAGTTAAGAAAAATTTTATCAACGAGAAAATCAAACGTTTTGGTTGGTAAAACCAAAACTGTTTTACAATAACAAAATACACGTATTGAGTACTTGGAGTTTTTTTCAATAAGTTTTGCCTTTATGTCTGCTTAACAAAAAAACGTACCCTTTTAAAAGCATTCAAGAATTTTTTACAAAAACAATATACATATCGTTTGCTAAAATGCAAAGAAATGTATCATTGCAAATTATGAAATTGACTTTTAATTTTTTAAGATTTACGTTAAATATTTAAAAAAACTTTTAAACTTCCACCTTATAAAATATCCAAGCTATTAACAAAATCAAAAATGGCGCATCATTAAGTATATAATTTCCTTAAAGAACATAATGAATAATCTTAATCAAAATATTAGCAGAGTATTTGATATATTTTTACGAACACATTAATTTTTTAACGTCAAAAATGGGTATTCTGTTTCATACTCTGAACGTGTTAGTGGAATAAGTGATCAAACTGCAAATTATTGCATAAGCAAAAAGAAAAACTTTGCTGTAAAATTAATATAAACCGAATCTATATACATATCGTCCCGTTAATAAAACAATAGTGTATAATTTTTTTGCCCTTTCGAGATAATAGAGTTTAAAATTTTTGAGTTATTAGACAAATGGGAAAACACTAATATCTCAGAAAATAATCGATGTTTTTGAGTTGTGGTCATTTATATATGTGATGAAATAATCAGGCTACTAGTAGATGATATTTCATTAATTTACAAGTGCTTTAATTGCAAATAAATGGGATTCAGAGTACCATGATGTCACTTAGGCTATTTTATTTGTTTTATAATATGTATGAAAATCATAATACACTATTTTATTTGAATATTTTACACCAAATATATTATTACAAAATTGTGTATATACAATATACGTCATTTTTCGATTTTATTTTGTTATGAAATAATAAAAATAGTGAATTATAAAAATAGTGTAAGCTTTTTATACCCTATTTTTCTTTGAAATGATATTCAGAGTAACAACTAATTAAAACACCACTTACATAATTTTTAATGAAAAATTTCAATCACGCAATTATACAATAATATTTCAATTAATCTTTTGATCCACTTTGTGGAAGTAGAATTTCACCAAATTTTGACCACATTTAGAATCAGTTATGTAGATTATAATTATGCAATAAAAAAATAATGGTGTACATGCGTATACACTATTGTTTTATTAAGGGGACGATATATATATGTATTGCAAAACCTATATTAAGTATGACAATCAGCTTCTTCTTGATGGACTGTTAGAAATTTCACAGCTTAACCCATTGCACTCCCATACGCTAAGAATTTCCAAGAATAAATAGCAACATCTGCAGGTCTTTAGTTTTATTGCTTCCAGCAGACTGCCATTATATTTATGTTAATATATGTACAAATATAATTTTTAATAAATTTTAATACAGTCGAATTTCCCTTAATGAATCTGTTACTATTGGACCAGAATATTTCTTCATTATTGATATAGAATGTTTATAATACAATAGAAGTATTTTTTCCACGTTTATTTAAAATAATCTGGTATTTTTGTTAGGATTGCATTCTTCCAAGTGGTCCTTTATCAATATCCTCAATTAGACTGTTAAAAAGCCTTTTGTGTTAAATAATAAATTACTTGTCCTCTACATCTTTAGAATAATAGCATTTTTTTATAAAGTGCTGGAATATAAATTGTTTAGCTATATTTTGTGTTAATCCTTTTACGGCTTTATTAAATACTAATAGTATTTTTTTAGGATAATTGCTTCTTTGGACAACATTTTCGTTCACTGAATACGGGGGCTGCTATCAATACTATTCTTCATTGAAAAACTCTTTCATTCTTCATATTTAAATTTTTCAGAAATTAACTAATTAAAATTTACTTCTTGCTCCGTGTATAGCGTTGTAAGTATTTGATTCCTTATAAGGGGACAAATATGCATGTATGTATATGAGTCAAATTTTTGTTTACAAAATTTGTTTATTGGAAAGAACAATTCAATTGAGAAAATTCATTATAAGGAGATCAAAATACACTTTATTTATAATGGAAAAGTTGGCTTTTTAAAATCAATTGATAGTTAAATTCAATGAAGTACATTTTTTCTTCTAATTAGAAATTAAAATATGTCATAATAATATCTCTAATAAGTACTGCCTGCGCTGCATCAGAAAAGCAAAATTGTTTCACGATATCAACGCAAACCTAATGATACCTACATATTAATTATGCGATTATTATCTTAATATTCTATTAAAATATTTTAATACTCAATTTTACCTGTAATTTAACCAAATATTTAATTATTTAATATTTTAAATGATTGTTTTACTTAATAATATCATACTTTCGTTGATGATTCGTCGTTTTGTTTCAGAGAATTACAAATTAAAATAACGTAACACATTTAACTAAATAAATAACAATAAAAATAATATTTTTTCCTAAAAAATATATCTGTTCTCGCATTTTTATTCTAAATATTTAATATAACTCTAACATCTCATATAATTTCCACGTTACAACGTTTTTTGCTTCTCATGTAAACTTATGAAATTTGATGTTACAATATTCTGCATTTAAGACGACGATATGTTCAGTTCTCTTAGTGTTTTTTATTTCAATAAAATTTGCCTACAAAACAACAACACATACATTTTGGTTCACCAGTCAAGAAATAATTTTATATAAACAAAAAGAAAAGTCTTTTAGAAAGGTTTTTATTAAATATTTTACAAATTCAAGTTTTTCTATTCTAAGATAAGGCCTGTCGCAATGGTTTTATTAGTAGTTATGTTGGAACGTGTTGCAAGTTTAGTTATTAATTTACTCACTTCGTATTATTAGCCACAACAATTAAACTTGTATAAAGCTTTATTCTTAAATCTTTTTAGAAGCCCTTACAGAAGCGTTTAAAGTAGATGCAAAAGTGCAAGGTGTTGGTCTCCAATGACACACCATGTTAATTGGTAATAAAGTTGGAATGCGGCCGGGAGATTTTATGTCTGAAAAAGGCCTTCTATAAGGCCCCTTTACTTCTTGATTTTTCCCGCTGGAAATGGTTGGGCAAATCGCATTTTTTTTCTTGTGAAGAATTTTAATGTGAATTTTTTCAAATTTTTCATATCTGAAAAATTCACATATGAATTTTTTTTTGCTCACTCCTCATGAGTGAGGAAATTCAAAATATTTTTTTCCTCACCCTCATGAGGATGAATTTGCTGAAAAAATTTTACATTTTCACGCTCGCTCATGACTGAAGAATGAGCGAGCGTTTCGGTACTCTGCTTTTAACAAAAATAATTTCGCCACACTACAAAAATCGTTGTCCGACATTATAAAAAACCATCAGCTATTCAGAAAATGCAGCGAATCAACCGCTGCGTGGAACGTGCAATTTAAATTGTGCTAAACATTTTGCTATTGTGTCAACCTTAACTTACATTAAATTTAAAACTTATTTCATATATAAGTTGAAAAACATTTGTGTTAACAAACAAAAATATTTAAAAAAAACTCTGTCTTTTTTAGAAATCACGTTTAGTACGGAACATTTTTAAATCCAAATCGCCGCAAAAGTGTTACTTGTCGAATATTTGACACTATGCAGTAGCAGTGTTTAAAAAACTTAAGTCAAAAGTCGAAAAGTCGCAAAATTTTTACTTTTCAATGCTTTTACTTTTCTCTGCTTTTTAAAATCAAACATTGATTCTGTTAAAACTTATGCATTAAACACATTCGAGACAGCAGGCAACACGAAGGCACGACTACAAATGCTGTAGGTTGCAATTGTAGTCGCGTAATCAGCTACTGAATTATTTTGAAGACGACAGCTACAATTGAAAAAAATATAAACAGCTGTGTTTTTTATTATGTATTTACATTTCAGTGGTGCCACTATCATTTTTAATTTTTATAAATTTAACAACATGCATAATTGCAGACTCGTACACAAACTTAATTAAAGCCTACAAAAATATAAATTCTTATTTATGATAAATTTTTTAACGTAAAAACAAATGAATTTATTAAAAAACATTTAAAATATTTTAATTTTATTGTTTTTGGAACTCATGAAGAATATCATCTTCATGGCAGGTTTAATAAAAAAATCCTAATTATAGTATAATCGCGAAAAAGTAAACCGAAATGTCCTAAGGGTTGTTAACTTTTTCGTCTTATTTATTAACTTTTCTAAATTGTAAAAAAATGCAATAATAAACATATGTACCTATATTTTTTTCAATGACTTAGTTTTCATCTGTACAAAAAAGAAACTTAGATCTACTTTGTACCGGCTACAATTTATAATTATTAATTATACAATCAGTCATGTATTCTGTGTTAGGTGCTACATATGAGGTTTGTCAGAAAATTAGTTCTTCAAAAATTTTCAGATAGCGAGTTCTGGGTATTTTCTAAACATTTGCCAGCCATCCATTACTGACATTATTGTCTTTTCAGGTTACAGTTACACGAACTCGCGCTTTGCTATTGATATTGAAATTAGAACAGTGATTGCGCATTAACGTTTTCGATGCTTCAAGAAAACATTTGTATAAACTGGCTTTAACATCGGCATATTTTGGTCTATGTAATGTTTTCCTGTATGCTTTTTCCTATGTATTCTTCAAAGCCTCGAAAATTTTGTGACGTTTCGTTTTTATTTTTGAGATGACAATGTATTTCTTTAATTTCTTTAATGTATTTCTCAATTTAATTTACACTCTCAACTTTCAGCTTCAAATGTAATCTAATTTGTTATCGTTTGTACAAATCAGTACTTTTACTAATACGATCTGAAAAGTTAACTTAGAGTTAACGTTTAGAGCGGCACAGAAGCGCTAAAGTTTGGTTAACTTGACCGCAAGATTACTGTATCGCGATTCTACTGTAATTTTTTGGTTCAACGCACTAAGTTTATGAATTATAGGTCGTAAATGTTTCAGAGCACTTTATCAATAGTATAGGAATAAAAATATAATCTGAATCTTTAAAGTATTGGTATCATAATAAAGTCTTTTGAAACACATTTCATATGATGTATTAAATATACCGATTTAATAACCCTTTAAGAGGATTTATCTTAAAATTTTGTCGATATGTATAATAATATTTCCTCAAATATAATATGTTATAGAGAACACCCCAAGTTTTTGTATGCTATATTTTTAGAAACTCCATCATATAAAATTTTAAAGTTATTAGGGTTAAAAAAATTTTATTTTGGAAAACTTCACAATTTATTTATAAGTTTGAGTTAAAATATATATAGTGGTAATAGTTTATGCACTTATTTCATATATAAGTTGAAAACATTTGTGTTAACAAACAAAAATATTTAAAAAAAACTCTGTCTTTTTTAGAAATCACGTTTAGTACGGAACATTTTTGCATCCAAATCGCCGCAAAAGTGTTACTTGTCCAATATTTGACACAATGCAGTAGTATGCCAAAATTTTCGTTAAATTAAGTTATATACCTAATGAACACTGGCACTTGTGCCGGTGTTTATGTTGCTGATATGACGTGAAGAGGTCATTCAGACTCCCGGGCGAGTGCAGGACCTTTCAGGCTGAAGTCCGAGCGATCTGAAGGGCGACGGCGTTGATACTGGATCACATCGTCATGGTGCCAATTTATTATGCGGCGTTCGCTGCGATGAATTTAATAAAGTATATCATGTATCGGCATTAAATTGCAAAATAGAACTGAAATGGATGAGATATTTAAAGCAACTAGGAGAAATCTTTCGGTTATGCTTATTATACAATAATTAAGGGTGGGAGGCTACACAACACAGTTTTAATCCATTCTTAAACGCTGTGAAAAATAAAGTTAAGCAAAATAATATTATTATAAATAAAGAAAAAAACAAAATTAAAGTTGTGAAAAACCACCGCCATAGTTGGATGCGGCATCTGCTAAAATATTTTTGCCCAATCAACACTGAGTTTTCTAAAAAAAAAGAGAGAGAAAAACGAAAATACTACAGTGTGACCATTGTGAAATTACTAGAAGGTGGCAGCACTACGGAATCTATTAATTTGTTTATTCATAGCAAGTGTCAAAATATTGATTGCTAACGTTAATTTTCTTCAAAAAATAATTTGCGAGATAAAAAAAAAACAATTTGTTCGGTATTGTATTTAAAACAAATCATTAAAAGCAATTGAAATAAAAAAAAAAAAAAACATAAAAAAGGACGTACTGTATAATTAAAAAACTTGTGAGTTGTATTAAAACTAATCGTTTGTAAAAGTTACATTCTGTTGTGAAAGTTTTGCAAATAGTTTGAAATATAACTTAAATAAAATACGTATTGTATTATAAAAGGGCTTTTTATTTGTTGCGAAAAGCAACTAGTGTGTTAAATTACAAATTAAGGACAATCGTTTATAACGTAAATTTTTGCATCGTGGTCGAGGACCAACAAAAAACTCATTTGCAAAAGAAAACTTTTATATAAATAAAAATCAAACCTGTTTTAATTGTGAAGCCTTTGTGCGTGCTTTTCAAAAATGCGTAAGTGTTTATTATGCGGTAAGGCAGAATTGCCTGGCAACGGTGTGTTTTTTTAACCTCCAATAATCGGTACAATGAGTCAAAAGTGGAGTACGTTGTGCAGAAGGAATTTAATTCAGCCACAAGAATTGGTTATACTAAGTATATGTTTATATGGCTTTTATTTTGTAAGGCATTGACGCTTCAATAAGAATAATATGTTGGTGTGGTGAAAATCCATATTTTTGACACACTTAACATTTTTAACCAAACAAATTTGCCTGTTTTTGTTGTATTGTTGACCAAGAAATTCTAGTGCTCCCACCTTGTAGTAATATCACCATGAGTGTGACCATTTTAGCAGTTTTGCAACTTAATTTAGCATTAAAATATTCATTTAACGCTCGGTGTTTTATTTAGCAATTTTCTAAATTATTTTAAAATTTATTTTAAAAGTTTGAAGAAAGGGTTGTGTTGAACTGTGTTTTTTTTTAAATTATTACAAATTTTGACTGGATACTTTTTACTTTGGATACTTTTTATCTTAATATACGTCTTACCTGTTATGTAAAAAAAAATTTACATTAAGGAAATCTTTGAATTTCATCAATTTATTTTATTTATTAATGATTTCATGCACCACAGAACTAAGTCTTATAATTACAGTGCAGGATTTTGTATGTGTACAAATTAATTTCCAAATTTAATAAGGTTAATACTTACTTAAGGTTAATTAAAAATATGTGTATGTATGTATATAAATATTTTATAACAAAAATTAACACATAAAAAATTCAAGAAAATTAATATAAAAAATTTATTCTTGTGTATAGTTGACCTGTTGTTTATGTTGTTTTATTATTTTGGCTTGAGGTCCTATATAAATAATAAATAAAATTCAAAAAAGTTTTTATTTTATTTTTATTTATTTTTATATTTTTCCAATATTTCGGTCAAAATCTCTGACCATCATCAGGGGAATATTTTAAATAAATAAACAATAAAATTTTAAAAAACTCAGACAAATTTAACTCTTCTCTGATAAAGCTTTCTTTGATTTTCTTTTAAACTTTTATTGTTACAGTACAGTTCAATAAAATAACCACAATACTAATAAAATATAAAAAATTTTAACATTTAAGCAAAATAAATCAGGCAAAAGATTTAAAACATTGTGTTACTGTTTATCTGTTGGTTATAATGAAGAGCATTCCAAATACGATTAGCGTTGATCAAAAATTGCCATTCCAAAACTAGGCATCGCAATTTCCGAAATATGATTCTTTTACTCCTTGGTGCTGTAGCAAATCTTATTTTTTCAAAGAGGTATTTCGGCTTTTCGGTGTAAATTACTTAATGCAAAAACAAAAGAACCCTTGTCTTAAAAAGACTCCGCACAGAGGTTTCAAGTATGCTGAGACTTGTTCACGCTTTTCAAGTCTATAAATATATCTTATGGTGTTGTTATATAATATTTTAGGTTTTTTTTTGTACTGGTGGAATCGCAATGAGAGAACAACTCGCATTCGTATGTAAGGCTTGGAACCGGCTTTTGTAAATAGGATTATTACATTCAGCGTTGTAGTTTAACATAAATTTGTCCCACCAGTGTATTTATATGGCAAGTTAAGTGGCTGTTGAACATTTATCCCAGATTTTTTTCCGCTTCCATTTCAATGATGTCAACTTTCACATTGATTACACAAGTCAACAAATTAAAAAAAGTTAACTGGTGCCGAGAAACCGTTAGTAATACGAGTACTAAAAATGTGAAAAAAAATTTCCAACGTGTAGTTTTGGATATAATATAAATATTTAATATAAATATCGCATTTGTGCTAGACAAAATCAAATATAGCGAGCACCAATGGATTATTTGTGTTGATCTTAAGATGACTAATTTCTTATTAGGACAGCAAAGTGGATTCACCAAATATCCATGTTTTTATTGTATGTGGGAAAGCCGGGCCAAACACCTACACGGGGAAAAACGAAATTGGCCAGTACGTGAGGCGTTGGAGGTTGGAAATCATAACATCATAAATCCACCTTTAGTTCCAAAATGCTAGACAACTTTAGAAACTTGGGATGCAACATGTCTATCAAATTGAACTACCTTCATAGTCATCTCGACCGATTCCCAGATAATCTTAGATCTTGTAGCGATGAGCAAGGGGAGCGGTTTCATCAGGATCTGAAAACTATGGAAGAGAGGTACCAAGGCCGATGGAATTGGCATATGATGGCTGACTACTGTTGGGGAATTCAACGACACCTTCCCACTGCACATCATTCACGAAAAAGAAAGTTTTTATGTAAATAATAAATCACTTTTTTCATATATATGCACAAAAACAAAATACTAGAAAACTACACGTAAGAATTCCAACTTTTTGTATTTTTTGTTATAAGTATGAAGTCCTAGTTTAAAAAATATGTACAGTTCCTTGGCAACAAAACTAGTCTTGACTTGTATTATTAGTCTATAACTTTCGATTCAAGGTGTGACTGGTAGTGATTATGAATACGACTTGCAGAACATTTCAGCCTAAAGGTTTACGGTCCGATTGTAGAGGACATATTTTCACATTTTAGAAAAACAGAGATTTTTTGGAACCTTAAGCAAAAGAAGAAAAAAAAGATTTTTTAAAAAACTATTGGAAAGCAGTTGGCGACTTTTATTGTACTTCTAAGCAAATATTTACACAGTCGAATTAAAACAGTTAACAAGTGAACAATCTTACAAAAACAATATTGTAAAATAAATAAACAAAATCATAGTCATAGCAAAAAAAAAAAAAAAATGAAAAAGATTGTTAATAAAATTAAATAAACTAAAAAAAAAAATTTGGCATTACATATAGAACAAAACCAAGTAATAAAACAAATGAATGTGCTCACATAAATGATAAGAAAAAATTAAAATAAATAAAATTAAGTTAAATTATTAAATAAAGTGCGCAGTTTTTTGTTTATTTAAGCTAAAAACTCTGAAATTATCATAAATGTCTTAGTAAAATTCCATAACGATATTTGCTAATTGTTATCTTTGAAAAACATTATCTTGATAAATAAAATTTTATGAAATCTTGATAAAGTTTAGAAATAAAAAATCACATGACACCAGTGTAGCTACTCGAGAAGTTTATCTAAGATAAAAAAAATATTCAAACTTGATTTAACTTAAATGAAAAAACAACTGTTTTATCACTTTTATAACTACGAGCGAATTACAAAAATTACTTTGAACTATAAATAAATATTATAACTATAACAAGTTAATAAGTATAGTCGGTCAAGCCCGACCATATGATACCCTACGCAATAGTATATGAAAATAATTTTTGCTGATCAACCCTATTTGGCTCATGACTGACAAAATTATGTCATGAGCTTAATATTCATGTAAAAGTTTTTTTTTGCCGAATAATATTGAGATGTCGTCATTTATATGAGTTTTTAGGATATGGGCTTATATGGGACCTATGATAAATTTTGGACCTACAAGGACAATATTTTGTCATGACAAACTAGCTATCGTAAAACTTTTTATCACCACTTATTATGTTAATATGTACCAGCCTTTATAAGGAAGTTATGGCATTAGAAACTATTTTCAGGAGCACTGTTTGTATGGGAGCTATGGTAAATATCCTTTGAGTGGGTAACAATCCTGTCGAGATGCGAGGACTTTAGTGCACTCTACGGTTCTGATCGCCTGTGCTGATGTGTACTCTTGATACATTCTTGCAGGAAGCCATGATTACTGAAAGAGTGTGCGACCAGAGAAGCAAGCCGTAACGGTGTGGCTCACGTCTAGCCGCTTAGCCGATTATTTTCAACAAGCCGGGCCGCCGCCGAAGTACTCGGCTGATCGGCGGCTGAAATTCAAGTCGATTCTTATTTTTTCTATTTTTTTTAATAGTTATGCAAAATTGGTTATTCAATTATTTTTGTTTATTTTTGAATACTAAATTTTGAATACTTAATTTTGAATACTAAATCGGTATTTAATTGAACTAGTGCCAGTGTTACCATATACAAATATTTATCTTATTTTTAAAGATTGGGCTTGCTTTCTATGTTTTCGACCAGAAAAAAATTTTGAACGAAATCAAAAACGGATTTTTTAAGTATTTTAAATATTCGTAAAAATACCAGTTGTGTAATAAAAGTAATGAATGAGTCGCAAAATAGAAAACTGTTTTATGTCAAGCAACAATAGTTCTACAAGACTCAGTAGGGAACCTATCAATGATAATACTAGAACAACCAGTACAGAACAAGTCTGTACAGAGGGGTGCGGAGAAATCTTAGATAGCGATTTCGACAAATCGAATGAGTGAAATGTTGCTGCGATAAATGACATGAACGGAAGTTAAAAATATTTTATACTGTAAAAGATTAACGCCCTGGCCCACAATGTCGACAAGAACATTTATTTCGTACATTTAAACTGAAAACAAAAACAAATTTTAGTTTTTTATTATTGTTTTCAATATAAAAATGCGAAAGAAATGTTCTTGTCGATATTGTGGGCCTGGCAGTAAGTTTTTTTTTTTGTATAACTATTAAAAATTGTTGTTTGATTTGAAAATTTGCTTTTTATACCCTCCACCACCACTGTGGTGAATGAGGGTATACTAAGTTTGTCATTCCGTGTGAAACTTTTTTATTATACATCTAAGACCCCATAAAGTATATAAATTAAAATAACAAGTTTAGTTATTTTTTAAAAAAAAAATATTTTTTGTGTTGAGTGTCTTTAAGGCACTCAACAACCTCTTTATTATTTCAAAGTAAAAACAACAGTGATTCTTTCTTATTTTCTACCCTAACTTTATACTTCAAATTTTGATGATCACGCCACTTATGACGGCGCGTGTTGCAGTTTGGTGTGAAATAAATTTTGGTTTATGACACCTGCACATGGTGTCAGCACATTTGGTGGGAATGCAAAAATTGTAATTTAATGGTGTCAGCTTATTTGGTGGGAATGAACAAATATTTAATTTTAAACATATTTTGTGTTAACTCTTCCCTCCTTAAACACAATCGTCCCGATTGTTCAAAATACATGAAGATTGTAAATGCTTGATTGTTTTTTCTCAGCTTTCGGTTCTTCATCAGGAGTTTCAATTGTTTCTGGAAGGGCTTCTTTTCCTTTTTTTGAATGGTAGAATCTTCTCCACATTTTAACACTTGCGATGGTTCCCATAGCAGCAATTAACACAAGCGCCAGAACTATTGTCATAATATTGTTTTTGGTTTCTAATAGGCTTAGTCGTTTAATATTTTCAATGTTTATTTTCTGCAACCGTTCCAATGAGAGTACCTCCTCTATCTTGCCGCCTATCCCCTTGGGTTATGGAAAGGCTGGAAGGGGTTTACTGGCGCTTACTTCGAGAGAAAAATATCCTTGCTCATCAATTTTTATTGTTGTATTAAAGTGTTTCACCAAATATGTTCCGTTTAGTTTTATTTCTTCGTCCTTTGTTGTGATCTTGCCGTTGTATTGGTTCAGTAGTATAAGATCGCTTCCAATTTCTTCTATAGTAGCTACGTGATCATTATTTACCTGGGTACAGTTCCCTATTCTATTCCTAAATAAGTTGGTTATACAATAATCGTCTCTTAATTCTACTATATCATTTTTATTACATATGGTTATGTCATTATAATTTTTACATTTTTCTTTAATAGCAAATAAAACATCTTTACATTTTAATATTCTATCAAATTCAATTTTGTCTATTAGGTTTCCAAATTTTACAGGTTTTGCTAGGTATGTTTCACAATTATCAGTATGTGTGATTGGAATGCTTAGAATATATAAAATTTCTTTATTATTTGTTACAATTTTTACATTTCCAAAAGTAAGTAATTCATCTACATTAAATGTTGGTATATTGTAATTTGTTAGTACATCATTAAAAGCTTCAATTTCTGTTTTGGATAAGATAAAGGAATTCACAATATTAACCTTTGCCCATTGTATGGCATATTCAATGTTTTTTAATTCTTTTTCAATTAAGTTTAATTTGCGTTCTAAGCTAATTGTTAATTCGGTATTCCAGTCTTCTTTTCTAACCTTCAATATCTCATTTGTAATGTTGGATATTTCTTGAATTCTATTAATGGTCAGTTCGTTTATTACCATTTGTCTATTGTTATTTTCCAAAAGATTGGCCATTTTTTGTGTCAAAATTTCGAAGTTATGGCTGTCTGGTGTACCTGTAATCCACTTCCATGCAGTACCAATAACGTCTATGGATCTCTTTACTTTATTTGGACTCAGACGCTTCAGAAGTCTTCTAATCTCAAGTGTCTGTTGTTCTAAAAACGGACGGATCGGATGACTATATGCAATATCATTATTTAATACAGATTCTAGATTGCCTAGCAAATTCCGGTATTGATCGATGTTGATTGCATGCACAACTTTAAATATTCCATTCTGTCTTCTTGCTATTCCAGTGTGGATTGTTACGAGTCTAGTGTTAGAGTAGTCTAAAATGTTAAGGTCCGCCAAAACAGTTATCAAAAATAGTCTGAAAGATAAAGAAATGTTTTCTAAGAGAAAATTTTATTTTCATTATTCAATTCCTTATGTGGCTTTTGTGAATGACCCTACCACTTTCAGTAACGATGGTTGTACCACGGTTTTCTTTTACTACTTCTTCCTTAAACCTGTTACTTAATTTAGTACCTAATCTTTTATTAGTCTTTACGTATACCAATTGTCCGGGTACATATTCTTTGGCTGGCTTCTTGTTCTTATTGTGGTAAGCGAGGTCCTTTTCCTGTTTGCGTTTAAGTCGTTCAACGTTTGTGAGCCTTGTTGTTTCGTAATCCTGTGGTGAAAAGTCAACTGTTCGTCCAAAAAATAAGTCTACTGGTTTCCTATTTCAACTTTTTATCAGTTGAAAATATGTCTATATGAATTGTATGACCAGGATATGCTGGTATCGGTGTTTCCCCAAGTTCCGGTGTATTTGGATGCCTTTCATATTTATTTTTCTTGCAAATTGAACACAATTTTATTATTCTTTTTATTTTTCGTGCCATAGATGGAAAATAATATTTTTCCATAATTTGTGCTCTATTTCCTTTTTCATTGCGGTGAGCCCTTGAATGTTCTTCTACAATTATGTTCTCCTGATCATTTTCAGATATTATGTCTTCAACTACCCTTTGTGTAAATCTACATTTGTAATTTGAGAAATTATATGCGTAGATGTTTTGAATTTTGCCCATTATTGGCTCTGGAGTTTTAATGCCATTTATAACCGATGGGTTAAGATACCTCTTAAGAACATTTATGAGTTTCAGTTCATCATAATATGTTTCAACTATTATATGTCGATGATAACCTGGGAAGATTATTTTGAACTGATATGAAGGTACTTCTCCTATGGTTATAAACAGTTGATTTTTAAACACGTTAACTGGTGTTTCAACGCTTGGTATAAGATTTTCGCTTGAACTCTCAGCACTGTGTTGGGTCATAGTAGAAGAACTTGGTTGATCTTCAATAGCGTTCAACCCTGAGACGTTTCTAGACAACGCATCGGCCACTACGTTAGTCTTACCTGGTTTATATCGTAGTTCGTAATTATATTCCTCAAGACCTAAAAAATTAACTGCAAGCTGAACGTCGTCTGGTTGCTCATCGTTCCTTTCTCCTGGACCATCGTCTTCTTCACGAATATGTTGTAAATATTCCTGAATGTAATCTTCTTCATTATTTGTTGGTTGTACATCAACTTCATTTCCTTCAGGTGGATAATCTGTCCATCCATACCACTCATCTGCTGGTACATAATCGGCGTTTATATGAAAATTCCTTTGCATCTTGTTAACTGGTCCTTGAAAAGAGGTACCCGCGGGTCTTTTTGTGTTTTGATTTATTGGTGGCCGGTTCATATAATTTACCTGTCTTGTTTGAATTGACCGATCAACATCCATTGGTTCTATTCCAGGAGTTTTTCGATAGTTATTATATTCATTTCGGTATGATTGGCCTGTAAATCCATTTGAATTAAACTGGAATCTAGGAGGATTAAAGTTTGAGCGCACAAAGTTCTGATTCTGACTGTTATGGTTAACGGCAGTATGGTACCGTGGTGGTAACGGTGGCCTTGTAAATCCTGTATGAATGAGTTCAGGATAAAATGCACGTCCACTAGTTAAATTTGGCATCTCGACTCTACTTCTTTGCCCGTTAACTTTTGAATTTTGAAACTGAGCATAGTTTCTTCTGTAAGTCATGTTGTCCAATTTCAGGCAGATATGTAGAGCCTGGGGTAAGGATGTCGGTTCCCTGATACTTAATAACCCCGTTAAGACCCCTAATGAAAGTGTCTTACGCCTTTTCCCTGTACGTGTTAGTCATAGCACTTAATGTTTCCTCCTTAAAATCTAGGCAGGCAACCTTATCTAAGATTACAGAAAGGTGTTGATACACCGTTTGATAAAAGTCATTTATAGTTTTGTTTCCTTGACAGAGAGCAGTCATTTGGTACTCTAGTGTCCCAATATCTCGTCTGTCAGAATAATGTATCATTAAACATTTTCTAATTTTAATCCAATCTAGCGGTGTCCTATACGATTCTAATGCCGTATCGGCATCTCCTATTATTTTAGTTCGAATGACGTGTAAGATGGCATAGTAGCGTCCGGTGCCACGGAGAGTTTCAAAAAGTGACAGTACCCTATCTACTGACTTTCGCCAGGAATTAAATTCTCCTGGTTTCCCAGAAAATTCACGTATCGAACGGACAACGTCCGGGACTTTTTCTAACTCTTCTAAATTGGAACTAACTCTGCCTATCGGTTGATCAGTGCCTTCATCTAATAAATTGTCATTTCTTTCTCTTAGCATATCCTCGACCATGTCCCTAATCTGTTTCTTCTGTGTTTCGTTCAGTCCATTTGAACTGGAAGATCCACTTGGTTGCGACATTGTGAGAGCCCTATTGAGTCTCTGGGTTATTTCGTCTATGGAATCGTCCGGCATGAAATTATTTGAAGGATAGAATAACTCGAAAAATAAATTTTTATAGCACTGGAGGTTTTAATTTAAACAAAATATAATTTCATTAATATTTCTTTGATGTGTTTTCTCTTTTTATTTTACAAGCGAAAAATTTATTTATGGCTAAGTATTGATTATAATTTTCTTATTTGATATGGGCAATAAAAAAAAAAAATAAGGAAAAACAAATCTTAAATTTATCTTACTCTATCAGCATCAGGATCTTCATATTCGTCAGGGATTGTAGAACTCGTTCAGTGTTGTTGGACTCCACTTCTATTGTGTCAGTTTCTATTTATAACCTTTTGTTTGATTTTAATTTTATGTTTTTCTGTGTTCTATTTATTTAAGGTTTAGTTGTTCCAGCTTATTTCTAGTTAAATGTCACTATTATCGTTTCGGTTTCAGGTTTACTTATATCTCTAGGTTTCTTAGAGTTTTTTGTTGTTGTTTATTTCTATTATTCTTTATTTAAATTTAGCATCATTATGCAGCTTTTTTTTTATTTTTATCAAAGATTAATCACTTCCTTTGTTTAAATGGAGAAAAAAAATTAGTTCATTATTATGTTTATATTTTTGGATTCTTATTAATTTTTTGTTCTTTCTTCTTATTTTGCAAATCACTATTTTTTGATAAATAATGTCTTTTAATTTATTTGTTAACTAATTTTCTTCACTTATTCTTTTATTTTATTTAACGTTTTTAATATTAAGCTTATTTATTTTACACAAGTTCTGTTTGTTTATGAATAATTTGTTTTTTTTCTATTTGTTAATTTGTTTCATGTACTCTTTTTTTTTATTTAAGCATATTTATTTTATACAATTTCTGTTTATTTATGAATAATTTGTTTTTTTCTATTTGTTAATTTGTTTCATGTACTCCTTTTTTTTTATTTAAGCATATTTATTTTACACAATTTCTGTTTATTTATGAATAATTTGTCTTCCACGTACTTTATTATTATAATCCTTAACTAATTTTTCGCGTTACACGAGCTTGACAGGCGATGGCTTAACGCTCAATCCCGGTTTGTTAAAAAACTACTGAGGAACCTGTCAAGGCTTGACTGCGTTTTACCAAGGACATCCGGGTCCCTGCTCGGGCGCCAATTAAAATAACAAGTTTAGTTATTTTTTAAAAAAAAAATATTTTTTGTGTTGAGTGTCTTTAAGGCACTCAGCAACCTCTTTATTATTTCAAAGTAAAAACAACAGTGATTCTTTCTTATTTTCTACCCTAACTTTATACTTCAAATTTTGATGATCACGCCACTTATGACGGCGCGTGTTGCATTTTGGTGTGAAATAAATTTTGGTTTATGACACCTGCACATGGTGTCAGCACATTTGGTGGGAATGCAAAAATTGTAATTTAATGGTGTCAGCTTATTTGGTGGGAATGAACAAATATTTAATTTTAAACATATTTTGTGTTAACTTATATATTCTGGCTCCTTGAGTAATTCTTAGTCGATTTAGCCATGTCCGTCTGTTGAAAACACGTTCACTTTCGAAAAACACAAAAGAAAAGAACAAGCTTGGTCTCAAATTGCTAAGCAGGTTGGGATTGAAATCCAGTAATATCGGTTCAGTAAGATCAGAACTATAAATCAAAATGTGCAACCACCACCCTTCAAAAGTTGATCATTTTGATACAAAAACTAACATAAATGGTTGAATAATGCACGGAATGATACAAAATTTTGCACGAATTCACTTTATACGACTGTAAAATTTCATGACGATCAGTCCATAATTTACCATAGGCCCCATACGAACCCTACTTACGCTAGAATACTTAAATTCGGTACGTCACAGTTTTATAGGCCGAGAAATCACATTGCCAAATTTCGTGAAGGTTGGTCCCTAATTTACCCACATATAAACCCTACTCTCGGAAAACAGTTTATTGTGCCGAAAACCAAATAAAGCTCACTTTAGTAAAATAATAAAATTCGCCTTAAACCATCACAGATATAGATATTGCGGTAAAATGTCTTACTTAAATTCATATGGCCAGAAAAAATATCATGCAAATTTGTGAAATTTTCTGTTAACGCTAAAACTAATTACACTGCTGTATTGAAATTTATTCTAATTTATTTCTTCTAATACTAGAAATCAGTCTTCAGAATTTTCGGATGGTTGGGCCATAATCCAATACAAATTACCCTCCTAAAAATTATTTTAGTTCGGCTAAAACTTTTACGAATCATGATATTTTACTCAAGCATGTTCAAAGTCCTAACAAGAAACGCATAAAATTTTCTTATTGTCGGTCAATATAGAGCTCACTCCTGTCGGTGGAGGGTATCAAAGATTCGGCACAGCCGAATATAGCACTCTAACTTGTAATTTAAAAATTTGTTTGCCAGCTTCAAATTTGTTTTCCATAATTATTTAAGAAATTTTAAATTGTTAATTTTCCCTGAACAAGTCACAAAATGGCGTGACGAATTATTGGATAAAATGAAACAAATGTTTTTATAAAAAATAATAGACCTCAAACTTTATGGATAAATACAAATTTTAAAAATTAATTAATTTACTATTTTAAAATGCCTGATATTTCCAAATTTTAAGAAAATCTTAAAGATCTCAATTTACTCAGTTACTAACCGTAGTAAAACTAAGAAGGTATTTGCTGTAAATAGTATTTTTCTTCTTAAAAATTTGATTTATCTTTTATAAAAATTTTAGTTTTCAAATGAATAAATCATTATTAGTCTCTTTGTTTTGTTTAACATGTTTGTTTATAGGTGTGTTCATTTACTTTACTAGCACAAACTTGCAAAGAGAGAGTAAGTAGGAATTTAAAGAAATTGCTCTCAAAAATACTAAAAAGTAAATGAACACTTTGCCAGCCAAGATTTGTAAGTTAAAATAGTGACGAATATACAGGAATATTTGAGTACCCAATTACGGTAAAAATAATGTGATTTTAATAGTTTTTATTTGTTTATGTTGAATAAAATGAATCATGAATTCGGGTTTTCATCAATAATAAATAATAAATTAAATATTTAATTTAACAATCTATGTATAACCTTTGTATATAGGTATATAAAATTTCAACGTTACGGACTGACTGACAGATTCACCTTCGCACAGCCTTAACGCCGTGAGTTATAAGGTTGAAATTTGAACCGGATGCTGGTCTCTTACTAAATCGATCCACTAAAAATCGAAGAAATTGCCTAATGGTATGAAAATTGTGTGTGTGTTAGTGTAAAAATTTAGTGCATTGCGACTCGCAAGAAATTACTTTAATGTGTAAATGTTAGGTAAGATGGAACTTTTGGAAATTCGTATGTTTAGGGGATAAATAGCGTAAAAACGAGTAAATTCGCTAACCTCATAACTCCTTAACTAACCGTGGATTCATGGGGCTTGTCAGAGTAATATGACGGCTGTTTCTGTTGGGGCAACCATATTGGGAATTTGTCCTACGTGGCATTTACTTATATGTACCAAACCTTAGGTCTATTTTCTACTTTTCTTCCTTACTTCTACTTTTCTATTTTTCCTCCTTTCTCCTATACTGAAGGGACTCATAATGGACCTCATTGGTCTCCGAGTGGATATGCGCCCTTGGGCGCTTAACCCTTCTTAACCTAACCTAACCGTGGATTCACCCATGCGTTCCGAACAATATTTTTGTCCGACGAATATTTGTTTTACTGAGAGTGTTCTTCAGAACGATTCACCTATTTCGGAAAATTTGCCGGGAAAAACAAAGCTACCATATGGTTTACAGATATAAACAATTATACAAACTGGCAGCACAACTAGCAAACTACTTATATTGAATGGTTTTCTAAAAGTGTGTTAAGAAAATGGACGAAAAATGGAAATTGTTTTTTTAATATTTATTATAATCTATTTTTTTATTTAATTATTCAGCAAAAAAAACAATTGTTGCACTGTAGCACTATATTATTTGGCAGCTCAATTCTACTTTTATGAACAAATAGAAAAAAATTGACATCGCAGTTCATTTTGTTCTGAACAAGAAATAAAATGAAACCATTAATTTTTCAATTAAAGCCAATAAACATAGAAATAAAAACTGTTTTTCATTCGTAACTTATCCAAAAAATACAAATTTGTTTCTTTTTCGAAATTCCAACATTTAAGGGGTGAAAATTGTACCTATTTTTGGTACTTTCTTAACAAAACATTTATCTCATTTCTTTGCAATATACGTTCTAAATTATGGGCTTTCACTACAATAATTACTTTTTTATAAAATATTTCAATGGGGAGAAAAAATATAAAAAATAGTGAAATGCGGGAAATTAAATTTCTTTGTTTTACTTTTTCGTTCTACAAGTGGTACCTTTTTAATTTGCTATAATAGATATTAGAAACATAAAATTATATAAATTAAAATAACAAGTTAGTTATTTTTTAAAAAAAATATTTTTTGTGTTGAGTGTCTTTAAGGCACTCAACAACTTCTTTATTCTTTCACAGTAAAAACAACAGTGATTATTTCTTATTTTCTACCCTAACTTTATACTTTAAATTTTGATGATCACGCTACTTATGACGGCGCGTGTTGCAGTTTGGTGTGAAATAAATTTTGGTTTGTGACACCTGCACATGGTGTCAGCACATTTGGTGGGAATGCAAAATTTGTAATTTAATGGTGTCAGCTTACTTGGTGGGAATGAACAAATATTTAATTTTAAACATATTTTGTGTTAACTCTTCCCTCCTTAAACACAATCGTCCCGATTGTTCAAAATACATGAAGATTGTAAATGCTTGATTGTTTTTTTTCAGCTTTCGGTTCTTCATCAGGAGTTTCAATTGTTTCCGGAAGGGCTTCTTTTTCTTTTTTTGAATGGTAGAATCTTCTCCACATTTTAACACTTGCGATGGTTCCCATAGCAGCAATTAACACAAGCGCCAGAACTATTGTCATAATATTGTTTTTGGTTTCTAATAGGCTTAGTCGTTTAATATTTTCAATGTTTATTTTCTGCAACCGTTCCAATGAGAGTACCTCCTCTATCTTGCCGCCAATCCCCTTGGGTTGTAGAAAGGCTGGAAGGGGTTTACTGGCGCTTACTTCGAGAGAAAAATATTCTTGCTCATCAATTTTTATTGTTGTATTAAAGTGTTTCACCAAATATGTTCCATTTAGTTTTATTTCTTCGTCCTTTGTTGTGATCTTGCCGTTGTATTGGTTCAGTAGTATAAGATCGCTTCCAATTTCCTCTATAGTAGCTAAGTGATCATTATTTACCTGGGTACAGTTCCCTATTCTATTCCTAAATAAGTTGGTTATACAATAATCGTCTCTTAATTCTACTATATCATTTTTATTACATATGGTTATGTCATTATAATTTTTACATTTTTCTTTAATAGCAAATAAAACATCTTTACATTTTAATATTTTATCAAATTCAATTTTGTCTATTAGGTTTCCACATTTTACAGGTTTTGCTAGGTATGTTTCACAATTATCAGTATGTGTGATTGGAATGCTTAGAATATATAAAATTTCCTTATTATTTGTTACAATTTTTACATTTCCAAAAGTAAGTAATTCATCTACATTAAATATTGGTATATTGTAATTTGTTAGTACATCGTTAAAAGCTTCAATTTCTGTTTTGGATAAGATAAAGGAATTCACAATATTAACCTTTGCCCATTGTATGGCATATTCAATGTTTTGTAATTCTTTTTCAATTAAGTTTAATTTGCGTTCTAAGCTAATTGTTAACTCGGTATTCCAGTCTTCTTTTCTAACCTTCAATATCTCATTTGTAATGTTGGATATTTCTTGAATTCTATTAATGGTTAGTTCGTTTATTACCATTTGTCTATTGTTATTTTCCAAAAGATTGGCCATTTTTTGTGTCAAAATTTCGAAGTCATGGCTGTCTGGTGTACCTGCAATCCACTTCCATGCAGTACCAATAACGTCTATGGATCTCTTTACTTTATTTGGACTCAGACGCTTCAGAAGTCTTCTAATCTCAAGTGTCTGTTGTTCTAAAAACGGACGGATCGGATGACTATACGCAATATCATTATTTAATACAGATTCTAGATTGCCTAGCAAATTCCGGTATTGATCGATGTTGATTGCATGCACAATTTTAAATATTCCCTTCTGTCTTCTTGCTATTCCAGTGTGGATTGTTACGAGTCTAGTGTTAGAGTAGTCTAAAATGTTAAGGTCCGCCAAAACGGTTATCAAAAATAGTCTGAAAGATAAAGAAATGTTTTCTAAGAGAAAATTTTATTTTCATTATTCAATTCCTTATGTGGCTTTTGTGAATGACCCTACCACTTTCAGTAACGATGGTTGTACCACGGTTTTCTTTTACTACTTCTTCCTTAAACCTGTTACTTAATTTAGTACCTAATCTTTTATTAGTCTTTACGTATACCAATTGTCCGGGTACATATTCTTTGGCTGGCTTCTTGTTCTTATTGTGGTAAGCGAGGTCCTTTTCTTGTTTGCGTTTAAGTCGTTCAACGTTTGTGAGCCTTGTTGTTTCGTAATCCTGTGGTGAAAAGTCAACTGTTCGTCCAAAAAATAAGTCTACTGGTTTCCTATTTGTGGTGGTATGGATAGAGTGGTTATATTCATTAACGGATTTTTCTAATAACTCATCAAAATCTCTACACGTTCCCTCTTCCTTGAGGCATCTCATTATTTCTCCTAAGGTCGAATGGAAACGTTCTATCTGTCCATTTGGTTCACTTCTATAGGAAGGGGTAGTAAAAATATTTATTTTCAAGTCGTCTTTCATCATAAATAAAATAGAAGGCGAATTCAACGAAGGTTCATTGTCCATTACTACATTCTTTGGTACTCCGTAGAAAAACAAAAGTTCCCTAAGTGGTCTCCTAACGGCCTCGATTGACCTGCCACTAAGTTGTTTCACTTGTACGTATTTTGAGAATTTATCGATTGAAGTAAGAATTAATTTTTTATCAGTTGAAAATATGTCTATATGAATTGTATGACCAGGATATGCTGGTATCGGTGTTTCCCCTAGTTCCGGTGTATTTGGATGCCTTTCATATTTATTTTTTTTGCAAATTGAACACAATTTTATTATTCTTTTTATTTTTCGTGCCATAGATGGAAAATAATATTTTTCCATAATTTGCGCTCTATTTTCTTTTTCATTGCGGTGAGCCCTTGAATGTTCTTCTACAATTATGTTCTCCTGATCATTTTCAGATATTATGTCTTCAACTACCCTTTGTGTAAATCTACATTTGTAATTTGAGAAATTATTTGCGTAAATGTTTTGAATTTTGCCCATTATTGGCTCTGGAGTTTTAATGCCATTTATAACCGATGGGTTAAGATACCTCTTAAGAACATTTATGAGTTTCTGTTCATCATAATATGTTTCAGCTATTAGATGTCGATGATAACCTGGGAAGATTATTTTGAACTGATATGAAGGTACTTCTCCTATGGTTATAAACAGTTGATTTTTAAACACGTTAACTGGTGTTTCAACGCTTGGTATAAGATTTTCGCTTGAACTCTCAGCACTGTGTTGAGTCATAGTAGAAGAACTTGGTTGATCTTCAATAGCGTTCAACCCTGAGACATTTCTAGACAACGCATCGGCCACTACGTTAGTCTTACCTGGTTTATATCGTAGTTCGTAATTATATTCCTCAAGCATACATTTCCATCTTTTCATTTTAGAGTTACTATCGTTATTGCTGAGGGTATAGGTAAGTGGTTGATGGTCGGTAAATATTATTACCTTTTTAGAGCCGTAGAGGTAGTTTCTTAGCGAAGTTAGTGCCCAAATAATAGCCAACATCTCTTTTTCATTGGCTGCATATCTTTCCTCAGTTTTGTTAAGTGTCCTGGAAATAAAGCTTATGGGCTTGTCATCTTGGCTGAGCACTGCTCCAATAGCGTAGTTTGACGCGTCTGTTGTCAATTCAAAGTCTTTATTAAAGTCTGGATATACTAGTATCACTTCCCGTGAAACTAGAGCATTCTTTAGGTCGTCAAAAGCCTTTTTTGCCTCTTCATCCAAACTGATCTTGGTTTGAGAAGATGTCGTCTTCGACACTCGTCCTTCTTCTCCTCGTAAAAGAACTGTAAGTGGCTTTGCAATGTCAGCGTAACCTTTGATAAAACGCCTGTAATATCCTGATAGACCCAGGAATGAGCGAAGCTCCTTTAATGTCTTAGGGTGGTTGAACTTTAGTATTGTTTCAACTTTCCTTGGGTTTGTTTTTATCCCTTCCATTGATACTATAAATCCAAGGAACTCTACTTCACGTTTAAAAAATTCACACTTATCTAGTTGGATTTTCATGTGAGCCTGTTTTAATGTTTCAAATATCTGGTTCACATGTTCTATGTGTGATTTTTCGTCTTTACTAAAGATGATAATATCATCCACATAAACGTAGCAAATTTTTCCTATGAATTGTCTCAAAATATCGTCAAGAGCCCTTTGAAAAATAGATGGAGCGTTCTTTAATCCAAAAGGTAACCTAGTGAACTCGAATTTACCATTATTGATGGAGAAAGCTGTCTTTTCTCTATCTTCTTCCCTAAGGTTAATTTGGTGGAACCCACTTTTAAGATCTAAAACTGTAAAGTATTCGTTCCCGCCTAAATTTGCCAAAACGTCGTTAATATCTGGAATAGGATATTTATCCGCGATTGTCACTGTGTTTAGTCTTCGGAAGTCTACAACAAGTCTATACTTTCTTTTCCCTGAATGGTCATCCTTTTTGGGTACCACCCAAATAGGAGAATTATATGGGGATCGTGACGGTCTTACAATACCGTCTCGCAAGAGTCGGTTAATCTCATATTCCACGACATCTTTTAGTGCCATTGGATATGGATAGTTTTTTGCGTATATTGGTGTCTTGTTTTCTGTCCTGATATCTGCTACTACTACGGTCGAATAAGTCAGTTTCTCATCTGGTTCCGCAAATAGTTGACTATGTCGCTCCACAATGTTTCTGAGAGAATGTTTTTGGGTTTCACTTAAATGTTCGGTCCGTAAATCTATGTTGTTCACACTCTGTGAAATGCGTTGTTTTATGTTAATTTTTAGTCCATTTCCTATTGTAAAATAATTTTCCGCAATATGGATAACGGCTGACAGTTCTTTCAAACTGTCATTTCCTAATATTGCATCAAATGAATCAAAACCTGGTAGTAAATAAAATTTAAGCGGAGTGTTATCGATTCCTGAAAATGTCAAAAGAGTATGTTGCGTTATCTTAATTGCACCGTTGGCAGATTTTGCATAAAAAATTTGGCTGTTGTCTGTTGGGGTTTGTACAATGTCCGGTCTAATGTAGTTCTTGTTGCTGCCTGTATCTAATAAAAATGAAAGTACATTGCCGTTCCTCATTTTTGCTTCGAAATACGGCAAAGAGGAACAGTTTAACCTAAAAAATTAACTGCAAGCTGAACGTCGTCTGGTTGCTCATCGTTCCTTTCTCCTGGACCATCGTCTTCTTCACGAATATGTTGTAAATATTCCTGAATGTAATCTTCTTCATTATTCGTTGGTTGTACATCAACTTCATTTCCTTCAGGTGGATAATCTGTCCATCCATACCACTCATCTGCTGGTACATAATCGGCGTTTATATGAAAATTCCTTTGCATCTTGTTAACCGGACCTTGAAAAGAGGTACCCGCGGGTCTTTTTGTGTTTTGATTTATTGGTGGCCGGTTCATATAATTTACCTGTCTTGTTTGAATTGACCTATCAACATCCATTGGTTCTATTCCAGGAGGTTTTCGATAGTTATTATATTCATTTCTGTATGATTGGCCTGTAAATCCATTTGAATTAAACTGGAATCTAGGAGGATTAAAGTTTGAGCGCACAAAGTTCTGATTCTGACTGTTATGGTTAACAGCAGTATGGTACCGTGGTGGTAACGGTGGCCTTGTAAGTCCCGTATGAGTGAGTTCAGGATAAAATGCACGTCCACTAGTTAAATTTGGCATCTCGACTCTACTTCTTTGCCCGTTAACTTTTGAATTTTGAAACTGAGCGTAGTTTCTTCTGTAAGTCATGTTGTCCAATTTCAGGCAGATATGCAGAGCCTGGGGTAAGGATGTCGGTTCCCTGATACTTAATAACCGGGAAAGATCCCCGTTAAGACCCCTAATGAAAGTGTCTAACGCCTTTTCCCTGTACGTGTTAGTCATAGCACTTAATGTTTCCTCCTTAAAATCTAGGCAGGCAACCTTATCTAAGATTACAGAAAGGTGTTGATACACCGTTTGATAAAAGTCATTTATAGTTTTGTTTCCTTGACAGAGAGCAGTCATTTGGTACTCTAGTGTCCCAATATCTCGTCTGTCAGAATAATGTATCATTAAACATTTTCTAATTTTAATCCAATCTAGCGGTGTCCTATACGATTCTAATGCCGTATCGGCATCTCCTATTATTTTAGTTCGAATGACGTGTAAGATGGCATAGTAGCGTCCGGTGCCACGGAGAGTTTCAAAAAGTGACAGTACCCTATCTACTGACTTTCGCCAGGAATTAAATTCTCCTGGTTTCCCAGAAAATTCACGTATCGAACGGACAACGTCCGGGACTTTTTCTAACTCTTCTAAATTGGAACTAACTCTGCCTATCGGTTGATCAGTGCCTTCATCTAATAAATTGTCATTTCTTTCTCTTAGCATATCCTCGACCATGTCCCTAATCTGTTTCTTCTGTGTTTCGTTCAGTCCATTTGAACTGGAAGATCCACTTGGTTGCGACATTGTGAGAGCCCTATTGAGTCTCTGGGTTATTTCGTCTATGGAATCGTCCGGCATGAAATTATTTGAAGGATAGAATAACTCGAAAAATAAATTTTTATAGCACTGGAGATTTTAATTTAAACAAAGTATAATTTCATTAATATTTCTTTGATGTGTCTTCTCTTTTTATTTTACAAGCGAAAAATTTATTTATGGCTAAGTATTGATTATAATTTTCTTATGGGCAATAAAAAAAAAAAAAAAAAAAATAATAAGGAAAAACAAATCTTAAATTTATCTTACTCTATCAGCATCAGGATCTTCATATTCGTCAGGGATTGTAGAACTCGTTCAGTGTTGTTGGACTCCACTTCTATTGTGTCAGTTTCTATTTATAACCTTTTGTTTGATTTTAATTTTATGTTTTTCTGTGTTCTATTTATTTAAGGTTTAGTTGTTCCAGCTTATTTCTAGTTAAATGTCACTATTATCGTTTCGGTTTCAGGTTTACTTATATCTCTAGGTTCCTTAGAGTTTTTTGTTGTTGTTTATTTCTATTATTCTTTATTTAAATTTAGCATCATTATGCAGTTTTTTTTATTTTTATCAAAGATTAATCACTTCCTTTGTTTAAATGGAGAAAAAAAAATTAGTTCATTATTATGTTTATATTTTTGGATTAATTTTTTGTTCTTTCTTCTTATTTTTCAAATCACTATTTTTTGATAAATAACGTCTTTTAATTTATTTGTTAACTAATTTTCTTCACTTATTCTTTTATTTTATTTAACGTTTTTAATATTAAGCTTATTTATTTTACACAAGTTCTGTTTGTTTATGAATAATTTGTTTCATTTACTCCTTTTTTTCTTTTTTATTTAAGTTTTTTAATATTTAGCATATTTATTTTACACAATTTCTGTTTATTTATGAATAATTTGTTTTTTTTTTCTATTTGTTAATTTGTTTCATTTACTCCTTTTTTTCTTTTTTATTTAAGTTTTTTAATATTTAGCATATTTATTTTACACAATTTCTGTTTATTTATGAATAATTTGTTTTTTTCTATTTGTTAATTTGTTTCATGTACTCCTTTTTTTTATTTAAGCATATTTATTTTACACAATTTTTTATTATTATAATCCTTAACTAATTTTTCGCGTTACACGAGCTTGACAGGCGATGGCTTAACGCTCAATCCCGGTTTGTTAAAAAACTACTGAGGAACCTGTCAAGGCTTGACTGCGTTTTACCAAGGACATCCGGGTCCCTGCTCGGGCGCCAATTAAAATAACAAGTTAGTTATTTTTTAAAAAAAAAATTTTTGTGTTGAGTGTCTTTAAGGCACTCAACAACTTCTTTATTCTTTCACAGTAAAAACAACAGTGATTATTTCTTATTTTCTACCCTAACTTTATACTTTAAATTTTGATGATCACGCTACTTATGACGGCGCGTGTTGCAGTTTGGTGTGAAATAAATTTTGGTTTGTGACACCTGCACATGGTGTCAGCACATTTGGTGGGAATGCAAAATTTGTAATTTAATGGTGTCAGCTTACTTGGTGGGAATGAACAAATATTTAATTTTAAACATATTTTGTGTTAACTTATATACATAGGTGCATAGGTGAATGAGAACCTATAACGTTGGTAATTTTGTTTTTAAACTTAGAAACATAAACTTTGGCATTCAAATATGACCACGAAAGAAAGGTAACAAGGTAGCGGGTTAAATTATTGTTAATTATAAAATAATTTTAGATTTTCTCATTATCTACTTTATGGCCGTTTTATTTGGTTCAAATCCGTTTCTTTGGTGTTTGTTTCATAATAAACAAGACGGTCATAAAGTAAACAATGAGAATATCTCAAATTATTTTATAATTAATAAGAATCTTTTATTTTGTAAATATTTTAATTTGCAAACAAATTTTTTAACTAATTGGGTATTATACTGCAATAGTGTTAAGTATCGGGTATCTAGTTCGTTATTTTATTTAGCAATAAAAATATCGAAATATCTGTCCTAAGTTAAACAAAAGTATGATTTTTTATCGCATAAATATTTTTAATAATTTTAAAAATCAACATTAACTAAACATTTTGTAAAATATCCTTATTTAAAACTTCTTTTGGAAAAGTTTGTTTTGTAAACAAAAACATGAAACAGCTGTTTCAAAAATTCTTGCAAGTTTTTTGGGTTAATGAACACTTTCCAGTAACAATTGTTACAAATTCGTAACAATTTTTAGTAAATGAACACAGCTTATGTGTTTTCTTAACATAAGTTCGGCGCAGCTGAATATTTTTTTTAGTCGTCAAAAAACTCGGAGCAAAGCAGCTCAGCCGCCGCCGCCGAAAATTTTTAAGCGTCTTGCTTTCTGCACTCGCCCGATTCTACCCATCCAATTTGGTGTATTTGCGCTAGTAGTCCTGCATGACCAATCAGAATACGCACCATCATACTATCTTCGGACTTACTCCCGTTGAGGAGGCTTCTTGTCCTCCTCTCGTCTAAGTAACCCCATAAAATCTTATAACTAAGCTTTTGTTTGAAGATGCATTGCACGACACAAATTTTGCTATGTTGAACTGTTTTTTTTTTGGCATTGTTAAACTTTCGAGCTTAGACACTCACTCCACGTCAATCACCTATTAAGAACTGCTTTCAGCAAAAACTATTTCCATCTATATATGTAAATATGATGCAAATTTTTTGCAGATATTGCCTGGTACGATGATAAACAGGTAACTACAATTCTAAGCCAAATGTACAATAAGAAAAAGTAACAGGATGATGCAAGTGCTATTGGTACGGTGCTAGATATTTCAAATAAAGTTGTAATTGAAGTTAAGGAGGAAAATATATATGATGCATTTTTCTTTAAAAAAGACAGAAATGATAAGACTGATAAGCGTACAATGGTTGTAAAATTCAACAACAAGACCTAAGTTAAAAGAAATTGATTCTTTAAAATCTATATACGTTAACGATTATTTAAGAAAGGAAACTCTTCAAATTTTTAATTATGCTAAAATGTTAAAAACAATTGGTTATTGTGCTGTATACACGTATAGTGGACGAGACTATGCAAAGAAAAGTGAGATATCGAAGTCGAGATATATAAAAGATATACCTGAAGTTGACAAGATTATTTCGGAAGCTGCAACGTTTGGAAATAAACGTAAATCATTGAATAGAGATAAAGACGGTAATGAAGACTCTGACGTCAATCATTCAGACTTTATGTCTCTAGTCTAAAAATTTTGAGTACATTATGTTTATGCAAATTTACAATATTCCAGGATATAGATGCGTACATTGCTGTAGGAATGATGGTTTTGGAGGTACCTCCATATATGTAATGGAAAATTTTCAATTTACCGTATAAGTATGTGAAAGTAGACATTACTGTGATACAATTGCTATATCTGTGAACAATTACAAAATAAAAGGAACTCCATTTAAATTTATATCTTTTTAAAGATCTCAAAAATTTAGTATTGTTACTTTTTCAAATATTATTGAGAATATTATCAATTCTTATGGTCGTTGTCCTTGTGTTATCGTAGGTGACTCAAATATAGACTTTCTCGAAAGTAATGAATCCATGGATTTTTCAAATTTATTATCACATTATTATTTTAAAAACTGTCATAATTTAATAACAAGACCTAGATCTGGAACATCAATTGATAATGTATTTAGCAATCTCTCAAGTATGTTACTCATTGATTCGGTTGAATGTACTCTGTCTGATCATAATATGATTGTTTGTAAAATTCAAAGTGAAACTCAAAATTATACTCATATTGATATTGTATTAAAGCATTGTGACTATAATAAATTTTAAGTAATTTTTCAAAATAAAGCTCAAAACCTATATACTGGAAATTCATCGGCCGAAACATCTTATTTAATAGATTGTTTAACATATTCCTATGAAAACTCAGTTATTGTAACAAGGAAGAAAAAGTTAATTAAAGAAAAGATTACGCCATGGATTAATGAGAATTTGCAAAATCTTTTTTTACTTAAAAATAATCTACTTAAGCAAAGACGAAGAAAGCCAAATTGCTTAGATATACAACTCAAATTAGTAAGACTAAGTAAGGTGATAAAAAATGCGTATAAAAACTCTATAAGTAACTACTATGTCCAAAAGGTGAGCAATATTCAACACGATCCAAAAAAATGTTGGAGATTCCTTAACGAAACTTTGGGACGAAGTACCAAAACTGAAATTTGTTTGAAAGATTCAAATGGAGATTTCATTTCGGATGAATCAATAATTTTTAAACATGAAAGGGGTTTTAAAACAACATATAACATACTCTAATGGAGATACTTATAACCGTCTCCGTACGCTTAGATTTTTTGCAAATAATTTTTATCTTACCAACACGACACTTGAGGAAATTTCACAAAATATTTCAGATCTTGTATTTAATAAAAGCCCTGGGCACGATAGATTATCCCCAAAAGTATTTATTGAATGCAATAGTGAGATATCACCACATCTTTTAAAAATATTTAACAATATTATTAAAAATGTATTAAAAATCTCAAAAATTAATCCTATACCAAACGAATCAAGTGCTTTTGTTGAAGATAAATATAGACCAATTTCCTTGTTACCAATCATAAATAAAGTTTTTGAAAATATAATTCATAAACAGCTTATAACTTATTTGGAAAATAATAAATTGATTTCTGATTACCAATATGGCCTTAGAACTGGCAGTGGAACAGAAAATGCAGTTATAAATGTTATTAATAATATACGCCAAGGCTTAGATGAAGGATTTAAGGGAGTGGCAGGAATTTTTTATGACTTCTCAAAAGCATTTGATTTAGTAGATCATGAAATACTGATTCAAAAACTTCAGTATTATGGCATTCGTGGTAGAGAAGTTATAGAAAGCAATTTGTTGAGTTCAATGTCAGTAAAAGTTTTCTTGGTGCTGTTAGAGATGGTGTACCACAGGGCAGTGTTTTAGGTCCGTTACTTTTTTCAATATATATTAATGGCATAGTTAATCTTGGATTAAATGGTAAAATATGCATGTATGCAGATGACATTTGTGTGCTTTATCCGTATAAAGACGAAAAGGCACTTAAAGTCCACATGGAAAGAGATGCCGCTTTAATTTTTGAATTTTCAAGGCTAAATTGATTAGTTAGACTAAACTTGTAAGGTTTCGACCTTATTTAAGAAATGGTCAAGATAATTTTAGTATTTTTATAAATGATCCAATCGGTAACATATTTGGGAGTCATTTTACAATGTAATTTGTCATGGAATTTACACATTGATAAACTGAAATCGAAGATATCAAGTGCTATCAGTATTCTTTATAAGTTTAAAAACAAATTCAATGTAGAAACCAAGCTAATGCTTTAGCAAGCTCTAGTACAAAGTCGTTTGAACTATTTAATTTGTGTTTATGGATGTAGAAATACATTGTTGTTAAAATCATTACAACGTGTACAAAATAAGGCGTTAAAAACAGTTTTTAATTTACCAATACAATACTCAACGATTCATTTGTTCAAAGATATAGCGAAAGATATATTACCTATCAGGGGTTTGTATAAACTACAAACATTAGTTTTTGTATTCAAGTTATTAAAAAATATTGGTCATAATACAATAAGTTTCCAAATATATCAAACTATGTTTAATACAAGAAATAACTCGAATTTGCGTATCTTAAGGTGCCGATTAGAAGCAACAAAGCAAAAAATAATGTATGTTGGTGGTTTTGAATATAATAAATTACCGCAAAATTTAAAAGATATAGAAAGAATATCAATTTTTAAAACAAATTTTAAACATTACCTTTTACAAAATCTTGAAATGCTTTTAAGTTAAGTACGTTCAAATTACTTTTGCATTACTTGCGTGTAATTATTTAATAATAATTGCTATTTTTATTCTTATTATTTTTTATTTTTTTTATCAAATAGATATTGGGAATTATTTCTTTTTTCATAAGCAACTTTATTATATTCAACATTTTTCATTTTTCGAATTTATTCTATGAGTTAAATTTCAGTTATGTATTTTATAAAGCTTTTTTTGTAATAGCTCTATTCCTTGAATTTTTTTTAGAAATGACTTTATCCACTACCAGACCATTATATTGTATTTTCTTAGTACATTTTACCTTAGCTTTCCGTTGGATAGCAATGAAGTATATTTATGTACAGAAAAATTTACAATTATTCGACACCAGCAGAATGTAATGCATTTTCTGGCCCGCTACGGCCTTCGTCAGCATTCTCATAGAATAAATTCGAAAAATGAAAAATGTTGAATATTTTTTTTATCCAAATTTCTTTACATTTTATTGATTTATTTTTAAAAAATGTTATGCCAACTCGCCTCAAAAATATCTTTATGACGCTGAGGCTATAACTTCACACATATGTAAATAAATTTTAATTCTACTTAATGATAGGACATCATATTTTTTAAAAAATACCAAATGCGCCCTGCGTATGCCTGCATAAATGTATTAAGTCATTATAACAGGTCAAAATTACGTTAAATAGTTACCATAAAATGGATTGGTTATCCTTTGGGCTCGGTTATATAATAGAAACAGAAACAATAGTAACCAATTAAATTTGTTTTATTACAACTTTGCTTAATACCCACATACAAATTGTAGGTACATGTTTGAATTTACATAAACTGAAATTACCCAATAATTATACCTACTGTCACATTTGCTTTTACGTATAAAGGTTGTTTTCACATAATTTTTAGCAAAACACGCCTTTATTTTACTTTAATATCAAATATTTGTTGCCAGTTAAGAAAAATTTTATCAACGAGAAAATCAAACGTTTTGGTTGGTAAAACCAAAACTGTTTTACAATAACAAAATACACGTATTGAGTACTTGGTGTTTTTTTCAATAAGTTTTGCCTTTATGTCAGCTTAACAAAAAAACGTACCCTTTTAAAAGCATTCAAGAATTTTTTACAAAAACAATATACATATCGTTTGCTAAAATGCAAAGAAATGTATCATTGCAAATTATGAAATTGACTTTTAATTCTTTAAGATTTACGTTAAATATTTAAAAAAACTTTTAAACTTCCACCTTATAAAATATCCAAGCTATTAACAAAATCAAAAATGGCGCATCATTAAGTATATAATTTCCTTAAAGAACATAATGAATAATCTTAATCAAAATATTAGCAGAGTATTTGATATATTTTTACGAACACATTAATTTTTTAACGTCAAAAATGGGTATTCTGTTTCATACTCTGAACGTGTTAGTGGAATAAGTGATCAAACTGCAAATTATTGCATAAGCAAAAAGAAAAACTTTGCTGTAAAATTAATATAAACCGAATCTATATACATATCGTCCCGTTAATAAAACAATAGTGTATAATTTTTTTGCCCTTTCGAGATAATAGAGTTTAAAATTTTTGAGTTATTAGACAAATGGGAAAACACTAATATCTCAGAAAATAATCGATGTTTTTGAGTTGTGGTCATTTATATATGTGATGAAATAATCAGGCTACTAGTAGATGATATTTCATTAATTTACAAGTGCTTTAATTGCAAATAAATGGGATTCAAAGTACCATGATGTCACTTAGGCTATTTTATTTGTTTTATAATATGTATGAAAATCATAATACACTATTTTATTTGAATATTTTACACCAAATATATTATTACAAAATTGTGTATATACAATATACGTCATTTTTCGATTTTATTTTGTTATGAAATAATAAAAATAGTGAATTATAAAAATAGTGTAAGCTTTTTATACCCTATTTTTCTTTGAAATGATATTCAGAGTATTATTATTTTTATTATTTTTTATTATTTATTAATAGATATTCAAATTGTATATACATATTTACATATTCATTAATTTACCAAATTGTGGTATCTATATTTGGCATAACATGAATGTTGTGAGCCAGATTGGCATAATACTAGATATTATTTTAATTTAAGATTATTAATTTCTTTTAATTTCATTTACAAAAAAGTTTGTACAAATTTATCAATTCATGCTAAAAATATTTTTGTACATAAAAGGAAGACTAGAAATTGAATTCATTCATTATTAATTTACGATATTTTGAAGATGATTCTATGTATTTGTATAAGGAGAGAAAGTTTGATCCATTTAAGATATTTAGTACCTCAATAACACTAAGTTGATATTTTCCGAAAAATATTAACCTTAGATCTTTATAGATTGGACAAACACCAATAAAGTGGTACGTATTTTCAGATTCCTCTAAGTTGCAGATAGAGCACTTGTCTATTGGGATATTACTAATGGATCTGGCATTTAATTCAAGTAAGCCACCTCTGGCTCTAATTATTATGCTGGTAATGCGGGATGAAAAATTTGACGCCAGCAGAGGTGTAACATTATGGTTCAGTTGGCAGTAAAGGTCATGGTGTTGGGAATTTGTTGCGTTTAATACATTTTCTTCACGTTCTTTTATTTCTAGTAATTTTACTATTGTTTTCCAATGTTTGCAGAGTGGTAAATTGGTATTAGCAGGAGTAAACTGAAGACGTTGACAAAGACTGGTCCATTCATCTGCCCAGTAGACGTTTCGTGTTATTATTGCTTCTGCTAGAATGCGTGGTAACCTATTTTGATTCATATTTAAAACTTTATTTATGTAGCAAAAGTGCAGTTTTAAAGTTGAGAGGTATAAAGAGTTTAAACCAGTTTCTAAGTAAATCATATAATTAGGTGTCGTAGATGGTAAATATAACATTTTTTTGATAAAAAAAACGGAGCAGCTTTTCTACTTCTTCAAATTTTGAGTAACCCCAAACTTGTGCAGTATTCAGAGTAACAACTAATTAAAACACCACTTACATAATTTTTAATGAAAAATTTCAATCACGCAATTATACAATAATATTTCAATTAATCTTTTGATCCACTTTGTGGAAGTAGAATTTCACCAAATTTTGACCACATTTAGAATCAGTTATGTAGATTATAATTATGCAATAAAAAAATAATGGTGTACATGCGTATACACTATTGTTTTATTAAGGGGACGATATATATATGTATTGCAAAACCTATATTAAGTATGACAATCAGCTTCTTCTTGATGGACTGTTAGAAATTTCACAGCTTAACCCATTGCACTCCCATACGCTAAGAATTTCCAAGAATAAATAGCAACATCTGCAGGTCTTTAGTTTTATTGCTTCCAGCAGACTGCCATTATATTTATGTTAATATATGTACAAATATAATTTTTAATAAATTTTAATACAGTCGAATTTCCCTTAATGAATCTGTTACTATTGGACCAGAATATTTCTTCATTATTGATATAGAATGTTTATAATACAATTGAAGTATTTTTTCCACGTTTATTTAAAATAATCTGGTATTTTTGTTATGATTGCATTCTTCCAAGTGGTCCTTTATCAATATCCTCAATTAGACTGTTATAAAGCCTTTTGTGTTAAATAATAAATTACTTGTCCTCTACATCTTTAGAATAATAGCATTTTTTTATAAAGTGCTGGAATATAAATTGTTTAGCTATATTTTGTGTTAATCCTTTTACGGCTTTATTAAATACTAATAGTATTTTTTTAGGATAATTGCTTCTTTGGACAACATTTTCGTTCACTGAATACGGGGGCTGCTATCAATACTATTCTTAATTGAAAAACTCTTTCATTCTTCATATTTAAATTTTTCAGAAATTAACTAATTAAAATTTACTTCTTGCTCCGTGTATAGCGTTGTAAGTATTTGATTCCTTATAAGGGGACAAATATGCATGTATGTATATGAGTCAAATTTTTGTTTACAAAATTTGTTTATTGTAAAAAACAATTCAATTGAGAAAATTCATTATAAGGAGATCAAAATACACTTTATTTATAATGGAAAAGTTGGCTTTTTAAAATCAATTGATAGTTAAATTCAATGAAGTACATTTTTTCTTCTAATTAGAAATTAAAATATGTCATAATAATATCTCTAATAAGTACTGCCTGCGCTGCATCAGAAAAGCAAAATTGTTTCACGATATCAACGCAAACCTAATGATACCTACATATTAATTATGCGATTATTATCTTAATATTCTATTAAAATATTTTAATACTCAATTTTACCTGTAATTTAACCAAATATTTAATTATTTAATATTTTAAATGATTGTTTTACTTAATAATATCATACTTTCGTTGATGATTCGTCGTTTTGTTTCAGAGAATTACAAATTAAAATAACGTAACACATTTAACTAAATAAATAACAATAAAAATAATATTTTTTCCTAAAAAATATATCTGTTCTCGCATTTTTATTCTAAATATTTAATATAACTCTAACATCTCATATAATTTCCACGTTACAACGTTTTTTGCTTCTCATGTAAACTTATGAAATTTGATGTTACAATATTCTGCATTTAAGACGACGATATGTTCAGTTCTCTTAGTGTTTTTTATTTCAATAAAATTTGCCTACAAAAAAACAACACATACATTTTGGTTCACCAGTCAAGAAATAATTTTATATAAACAAAAAGAAAAGTCTTTTAGAAAGGTTTTTATTAAATATTTTACAAATTCAAGTTTTTCTATTCTAAGATAAGGCCTGTCGCAATGGTTTTATTAGTAGTTATGTTGGAACGTGTTGCAAGTTTAGTTATTAATTTACTCACTTCGTATTATTAGCCACAACAATTAAACTTGTATAAAGCTTTATTCTTAAATCTTTTTAGAAGCCCTTAAAGAAGCGTTTAAAGTAGATGCAAAAGTGCAAGGTGTTGGTCTCCAATGACACACCATGTTAATTGGTAATAAAGTTGGAATGCGGCTGGGAGATTTTATGTCTGAAAAAGGCCTTCTATAAGGCCCCTTTACTTCTTGATTTTTCCCGCTGGAAATGGTTGGGCAAATCGCATTTTTTTTCTTGTGAAGAATTTTAATGTGAATTTTATTCAAATTTTTCATATCTGAAAAATTCACATATGAATTTTATTTTGCTCACTCCTCATGAGTGAGGAAATTCAAAATATTTTTTTCCTCACCCTCATGAGTATGAATTTGGTGAAAAAGTTTTACATTTTCACGCTCGCTCATGACTGAAGAATGAGCGAGCGTTTCGGTACTCTGCTTTTAACAAAAATAATTTCGCCACACTACAAAAATCGTTGTCCGACATTATAAAAAACCATCAGCTATTCAGAAAATGCAGCGAATCAAACGCTGCGTGGAACGTGCAATTTAAATTGTGCTAAACATTTTGCTATTGTGTCAACCTTAACTTACATTAAATTTAAAACTTATTTCATATATAAGTTGAAAACATTTTTTATTTAAAAAAAACTCTGTCTTTTTTAGAAATCACGTTTAGTACGGAACATTTTTGAATCCAAATCGCCGCAATAGTGTCCAATATTTGACACTATGCAGTAGTATGCCAAAATTTTCGTTAAATTAAGTTATATACCTAATGAACACTGGCACTTGTGCCGGTGTTTATGTTGCTGATATGACGTGAAGAGGTCATTCAGACTCCCGGGCGAGTGCAGGACCTTTCAGGCTGAAGTCCGAGCGATCTGAAGGGCGACGGCGTTGATACTGGATCACATCGTCATGGTGCCAATTTATTATGCGGCGTTCGCTGCGATGAATTTAATAAAGTATATCATGTATCGGCATTAAATTGCAAAATAGAACTGAAATGGATGAGATATTTAAAGCAACTAGGAGAAATCTTTCGGTTATGCTTATTATACAATAATTAAGGGTGGGAGGCTACACAACACAGTTTTAATCCATTCTTAAACGCTGTGAAAAATAAAGTTAAGCAAAATAATATTATTATAAATAAAGAAAAAAACAAAATTAAAGTTGTGAAAAACCACCGCCATAGTTGGATGCGGCATCTGCTAAAATATTTTTGCCTAATCAACACTGAGTTTTCTAAAAAAAAAGAGAGAGAAAAACGAAAATACTACAGTGTGACCATTGTGAAATTACTAGAAGGTGACAGCACTACGGAATCTATTAATTTGTTTATTCATAGCAAGTGTCAAAATATTGATTGCTAACGTTAATTTTCTTCAAAAAATAATTTGCGAGATAAAAAAAAACAATTTGTTCGGTATTGTATTTAAAACAAATCGTTAAAAGCAATTGAAATAAAAAAAAAAAAAACATAAAAAAGGACGTACTGTATAATTAAAAAACTTGTGAGTTGTATTAAAACTAATCGTTTGTAAAAGTTACATTCTGTTGTGAAAGTTTTGCAAATAGTTTGAAATATAACTTAAATAAAATACGTATTGTATTATAAAAGGGCTTTTTATTTGTTGCGAAAAGCAACTAGTGTGTTAAATTACAAATTAAGGACAATCGTTTATAACGTAAATTTTTGCATCGTGGTCGAGGACCAACAAAAAACTCATTTGCAAAAGAAAACTTTTATATAAATAAAAATCAAACCTGTTTTTGTTGTATTGTTGACCAAGAAATTCTAGTGCTCCCACCTTGTAGTAATATCACCATGAGTGTGACCATTTTAGCAGTTTTGCAACTTAATTTAGCATTAAAATATTCATTTAACGCTCGGTGTTTTATTTAGCAATTTTCTAAATTATTTTAAAATTTATTTTAAAAGTTTGAAGAAAGGGTTGTGTTGAACTGTGTTTTTTTTTAAATTATTACAAATTTTGACTGGATACTTTTTACCTTGGATACTTTTAATCTTAATATACGTCCTGTTATGTAAAAAAAAATTTACATTAAGAAAATCTTTGAAATTCATCAATTTATTTTATTTATTAATGATTTCATGCACCACAGAACTAAGTCTTATAATTACAGTGCAGGATTTTGTATGTGTACAAATTAATTTCCAAATTTAATAAGGTTAATACTTGTTTAAGGTTAATAAAAAATATGTGTATGTATGTATATAAATATTTTATAACAAAAATTAACACATAAAAATTCAAGAAAATTAATATAAAAAATTTATTCTTGTGTATAGTTGACCTGTTGTTTATGTTGTTTTATTATTTTGGCTTGAGGTCCTATATAAATAATAAATAAAATTCAAAAAAGTTTTTATTTTATTGTTATTTATTTTTATATTTTTCCAATATTTCGGTCAAAATCTCTGACCATCATCAGGGGAATATTTTAAATAAATAAACAATAAAATTTTAAAAAACTCAGACAAATTTAACTCTTCTCTGATAAAGCTTTCTTTGATTTTCTTTTAAACTTTTATTGTTACAGTACAGTTCAATAAAATAACCACAATACTAATTAAATATAAAAAATTTTAACATTTAAGCAAAATAAATCAGGCAAAAGATTTAAAACATTGTGTTACTGTTTATCTGTTGGTTATAATGAAGAGCATTCCAAATACAATTAGCGTTGATCAAAAATTGCCATTCCAAAACTAGGCATCGCAATTTCGGAAATATGATTTTTTACTCCTTGGTGCTGTAGCAAATCTTATTTTTTCAAAGAGGTATTTCGGCTTTTCGGTGTAAATTACTTAATGCAAAAACAAAAGAACCCTTGTCTTAAAAAGACTCCGCACAGAGGTTTCAAGTATGCTGAGACTTGTTCACGCTTTTCAAGTCTATAAATATATCTTATGGTGTTGTTATATAATATTTTAGGTTTTTTTTTGTACTGGTGGAATCGCAATGAGAGAACAACTCGCATTCGTATGTAAGGCTTAGAACCGGCTTTTGTAAATAGGATTATTACATTCAGCGTTGTAGTTTAACATAAATTTGTCCCACCAGTGTATTTATATGGCAAGTTAAGTGGCTGTTGAACATTTATCCCAGATTTTTTTCCGCTTCCATTTCAATGATGTCAACTTTCACATTGATTACACAAGTCAACAAATTAAAAAAAGTTAACTGGTGCCGAGAAACCGTTAGTGGTTCTGTAACATGCCGACACTGGTAATACGAGTACTAAAAATGTGAAAAAAAATTTCCAACGTGTAGTTTTGGATATAATATAAATATTTAATATAAATATCGCATTTGTGCTAGACAAAATCAAATATAGCGAGCACCAATGGATTATTTGTGTTGATCTTAAGATGACTAATTTCTTATTAGGACAGCAAAGTGGATTCACCAAATATCCATGTTTTTATTGTATGTGGGAAAGCCGGGCCAAACACCTACACGGGGAAAAACGAAATTGGCCAGTACGTGAGGCGTTGGAGGTTGGAAATCATAACATCATAAATCCACCTTTAGTTCCAAAATGCTAGACAACTTTAGAAACTTGGAATGCAACATGTCTATCAAATTGAACTTCCTTCATAGTCATCTCGACCGATTCCCAGATAATCTTATATCTTGTAGCGATGAGCAAGGGGAGCGGTTTCATCAGGATCTGAAAACTATGGAAGAGAGGTACCAAGGCCGATGGAATCGGCATATGATGGCTGACTACTGTTGGGGAATTCAACGAGACCTTCCCACTGCACATCATTCACGAAAAAGAAAGTTTTTATGTAAATAATAAATCACTTTTTTCATATATATGCACAAAAACAAAATACTAGAAAACTACACGTAAGAATTCCAACTTTTTGTATTTTTTGTTATCAGTATGAAGTCCTAGTTTAAAAAATATGTACAGTTCCTTGGCAACAAAACTAGTCTTGACTTGTATTATTAGTCTATAACTTTCGATTCGAGGTGTGACTGGTAGTGATTATGAATACGACTTGCAGAACATTTCAGCCTAAAGGTTTACGGTCCGATTGTAGAGGACATATTTTCACATTTTAGAAAAACAGAGATTTTTTGGAACCTTAAGCAAAAGAAGAAAAAAAAGATTTTTTAAAAGCTATTGGAACGCAGTTGGCGACTTTTATTGTACTTCTAAGCAAATATTTACACAGTCGAATTAAAACAGTTAACAAGTGAACAATCTTACAAAAACAATATTGTAAAATAAATAAACAAAATCATAGTCATAGCAAAAAAAAAAAAGAAAAAGATGGGTATTTAAATTAAATAAACTAAAAAAAAAAATTTGGCATTACATATAGAACAAAACCAAGTAATAAAACAAATGAATGTGCTCGCATAAATGATAAGAAAAAATTAAAATAAATAAAATTAAGTTAAATTATTAAATAAAGTGCGCAGTTTTTTGTTTATTTAAGCTAAAAACTCTGAAATTATCATAAATGTCTTAGTAAAATTCCATAACGATATTTGCTAATTGTTATCTTTGAAAAACATTATCTTGATAAATAAAATTTTATGAAATCTTGATAAAGTTTAGAAATGAAAAATCACATGACACCAGTGTAGCTACTCGAGAAGTTTATCTAAGATAAAAAAAATATTCAAACTTGATTTAACTTAAATGAAAAAACAACTGTTTTATCACTTTTATAACTACGAGCGAATTACAAAAATTACTTTGAACTATAAATAAATATTATAACTATAACAAGTTAAAAAGTATAGTCGGTCAAGACCGACCATATGATACCCTACGCAATAGTATATGAAAATAATTTTTGCTGATCAACCCTATTTGGGACCTTTGGCTCATGACTGACAAAATTATGTCATGAGCTTAATATTCATGTAAAAGTTTTTTTTGCCGAATAATATTGAGATGTCGTCATTTATATGAGTTTTTAGGATATGGGCTTATATGGGACCTATGATAAATTTTGGACCTACAAGGACAATATTTTGTCATGACAAACTAGCTATCGTAAAACTTTTTATCACCACTTATTATGTTAATATGTACCAGCCTTTATAAGGAAGTTATGGCATTAGAAACTATTTTCAGGAGAATTGTTTGTATAGGAGCTATGGTAAATATCCTTTGCGTAGGTAACAATCCTGTCGAGATGCGAGGACTTTAGTGCACTCTACGGTTCTGATCGCCTGTGCTGATGTATACTCTTGATACATTCTTGCAGGAAGCCATGATTAATGAAAGAGTGTGCGACCAGAGAAGCAAGCCGTAACGGCGTGGCTCACGTCTAGCCGCTTAGCCGATTATTTTCAACAAGCCGGTCCGCCGCCGAAGTACTCGGCTGATCGGCGGCTGAAATTCAAGTCGATTCTTATTTTTTTTTTTTTTTTTAATAGTTATCCAAAATTGGTTATTCAATTATTTTTGTTTATTTTTGAATACTAAATTTTGAATACTTAATTTTGAATACTAAATCGGTATTTAATTGAACTAGTGCCAGTGTTACCATATACAAATATTTATCTTATTTTTAAAGATTGGGCTTGCTTTCTATGTTTTCGACCAGAAAAAAATTTTGAACGAAATCAAAAACGGATTTTTTAAGTATTTTAAATATTCGTTAAAATACCAGTTGTGTAATAAGAGTAATGAATGAGTCGCAAAATAGAAAACTGTTTTATGTCAAGCAACAATAGTTCTACAAGACTCAGTAGGGAACCTATCAATGATAATACTAGAAGAACCAGTACAGAACCAGTCTGTACTGAGGGGTGCGGAGAAATCATAGATAGCGATTTCGACAAATCGAATGAGTGAAATGATGCTGCGATAAATAACATGAACGGAAGTTAAAAATATTTTATACTGTAACAGATTAACTCCCTGGCCCACAATGTCGACAAGAACATTTCTTTCGTAGATTTAAACTGAAAACAAAAACAAATTTTAGTTTTTTATTATTGTTTTCAATATAAAAATGCGAAAGAAATGTTCTTGTCGATATTGTGGGCCTGGCAGTAAGTTTTTTTGTATAACTATTAAAAATTGTTGTTTGGTTTGAAAATTTGCTATTTATTTAAAAATTTGTTTGCCAGCTTGAAATTTGTTTTCCATAATTATTTAAGAAATTTTAAATTGTTAATTTTCCCTGAACAAGTCACAAAATGGCGTGACGAATTATTGGATAAAATGAAACAAATGTTTTTATAAAAAATAATAGACCTCAAACTTTATGGATAAATACAAATTTTAAAAATTAATTAATTTACTATTTTAAAATGCCTGATATTTCCAAATTTTAACAAAATCTTAAAGATCTCAATTTACTCAGTTACTAACCGTAGTAAAACTAAGAAGGTATTTGCTGTAAATAGTATTTTTCTTCTTAAAAATTTGATTTATCTTTTATAAAAATTTTAGTTTTCAAATGAATAAATCATTATTAGTCTCTTTGTTTTGTTTAACATGTTTGTTTATAGGTGTGTTCATTTACTTTACTAGCACAAACTTGCAAAGAGAGAGTAAGTAGGAATTTAAAGAAATTGCTCTCAAAAATACTAAAAAGTAAATGAACACTTTGCCAGCCAAGATTTGTAAGTTAAAATAGTGACGAATATACAGGAATATTTGAGTACCCAATTACGGTAAAAATAATGTGATTTTAATAGTTATTATTTGTTTATGTTGAATAAAATGAATCATGAATTCGGGTTTTCATCAATAATAAATAATAAATTAAATATTTAATTTAACAATCTATGTATAACCTTTGTATATAGGTATATAAAATTTCAACGTTACGGACTGACTGACAGATTCACCTTCGCACAGCCTTAACGCCGTGAGTTATAAGGTTGAAATTTGAACCGGATGCTGGTCTCTTACTAAATCGATCCACTAAAAATCGAAGAAATTGCCTAATGGTATGAAAATTGTGTGTGTGTAGTGTAAAAATTTAGTGCATTGCGACTCGCAAGAAATTACTTTAATGTGTAAATGTTAGGTAAGATGGAACTTTTGGAAATTCGTATGTTTAGGGGATAAATAGCGTAAAAACGAGTAAATTCGCTAACCTCATAACTCCTTAACTAACCGTGGATTCATGGGGCTTGTCAGAGAAATATGACGGCTGTTTCTGTTGGGGCAACCATATTGGGAATTTGTCCTACGTGGCATTTACTTATATGTACCAAACCTTAGGTCTATTTTCTACTTTTCTTCCTTACTTCTACTTTTCTATTTTTCCTCCTTTCTCCTATACTGAAGGGACTCATAATGGACCTCATTGGTCTCCGAGTGGATATGCGCCCTTGGGCGCTTAACCCTTCTTAACCTAACCTAACCGTGGATTCACCCATGCGTTCCGAACAATATTTTTGTCCGACGAATATTTGTTTTACTGAGAGTGTTCTTCAGAACGATTCACCTATTTCGGAAAATTTGCCGGGAAAAACAAAGCTACCATATGGTTTACAGATGTAAACAATTATACAAACTGGCAGCACAACTAGCAAACTACTTATATTGAATAGTTTTCTAAAAGTGTGTTAAGAAAATGGACGAAAAAAGTAAAGTGATTTTATTATTTTTAATTATAATTTATTTTTTTATTTAATTATTTAGCAAAAAAAAACAATTGTTGCACTGTAGCACTATATTATTTGGCAGCTCAATTTAACTTTTATGAACAAATAGAAAAAAATTGGCATCGCAGTTCATTTTGTTCTGAACAAGAATTAAAATTAAACCATTAATTTTTCAATTAAAGCCAATAAACATAGAAATAAAAACTGTTTTACATTCGTAACTTATCCAAAAAATACAAATTTGTTTCTTTTTCGAAATTCCAACATTTAAGGGGTGAAAATTGTACCTATTTTTGGTACTTTCTTAACAAAACATTTATCTCATTTCTTTGCAATATACGTTCTAAATTATGGGCTTTCACTACAATAATTACTTTTTTATAAAATATTTCAATGGGGAGAAAAAATATAAAAAATAGTGAAATGCGGGAAATTAAATTTCTTTGTTTTACTTTTTCGTTCTACAAGTGGTACCTTTTTAATTTGCTATAATAGATATTAGAAACATAAAATTATATATACATAGGTGCAGGGTACTGAGTTAATGAGAACCTATAACGTTGGTAATTTTTTTTTTAAACTTAGAAACATAAACTTTGGCATTCAAATATGACTACGAAGGTAGCGGGTTAAATTATTGTTAATTATAAAATAATTTTAGATTTTCTCATTATCTACTTTATGGCCGTTTTATTTGGTTCAAATCCGTTTCTTTGGTGTTTGTTTCATAATAAGCAAGACGGTCATAAAGTAAACAATGAGAATATCTCAAATTATTTTATAATTAATAAGAATCTTTTATTTTGTAAATATTTTAATTTGCAAACAAATTTTTTAACTAATTGGGTATTATACTGCAATAGTGTTAAGTATCGGGTATCTAGGTAACCATTATACTCACAGTACTAATAACAACACCTACCGGTTAAAATCAAAACAAAATACATAAGGGATTTTTTTTAACAAGTTCGTTATTTTATTTAGCAATAAAAATATCGAAATATCTGTCCTAAGTTAAACAAAAGTATGATTTCTTATCGCATAAATATTTTTAATAATTTTTAAAATCAACATTAACGTATAAATATTGTAAAATATCCTTATTTAAAACTTCTTTTGGAAAAGTGTGTTTTGTAAAAAAAACATGAAACAGCTGTTTCAAAAATTCCTGCAAGTTTTTTGGGTTAATGAACAATTTCCAGTAACAATTGTTACAAATTCGTAACAATTTTTAGTAAATGAACACAGCTTATGTGTTTTCTTAACATAAGTTCGGCGCAGCTGAATATTTTTTTTAGTCGTCAAAAAACTCGGAGCAAAGCACCATCTTATCTATCTTCGGACTTACTCCCGTTGAGGAGGCTTCTTGTCCTCCTCTCGTCTGGGTAACCCCATAATATCTTATAACTAAGCTTTTGTTTGAAGATGCATTGTACCACACAAATTTTGCTATGTTGAACTGTTTTTTTGGCATTGTTAAACTTTCGAACTTAGACACACACTCCACGTCAATCACCTATTAAGAACTGCTTTCATCAAAAACTATTTCCATGTATATATGTAAATATGATGCACATTTTTTGCAGATATTGCCTGGTACGATGATAAGCAGGTAACCACAATACTAAGCCTAATGTACAATAAGAAAAAGCAACAGGACAATAAATTCACACATTGTGCATAAATTTGAATTCTACTTAATGATAGGACATCATTTTTTTTAAAAAATACCAAATGCGCCCTGCGTATGCCTGCATAAATGTATTAACTCATTATAACAGGTCAAAATTACGTTAAATAGTTACCATAAAATGGATTGGTTATCCTTTGGGCTCGGTTATATAATAGAAACAGAAACAATAGTAACCAATTAAATTTGTTTTATTACAACTTTGCTTAATACCCACATACAAATTGTAGGTACATGTTTGAATTTACATAAACTGAAATTACCCAATAATTATACCTACTGTCACATTTGCTTTTACGTATAAAGGTTGTTTTCACATAATTTTTAGCAAAACACGCCTTTATTTTACTTTAATCGCAAATATTTGTTGCCTACTTAAGAAAAATTTTATCAACGAGAAAACCAAACGTTTTGGTTGGTAAAACCAAAACTGTTTTACAATAATAAAATACACGTATTGAGTACTTGGAGTTTTTTTCAATAAGTTTTGCCTTGTCTGCTTAACAAAAAAACGTACCCTTTTAAAAGCATTCAAGAATTTTTTACAAAAACAATATTCATATCGTTTGCTAAAATGCAAAGAAATGTATCATTGCAAATTATGAAATTGACTTTTTATTTTTTACGATTCACGTTAAATATTTAAAAAAACTTTTAAACTTCCACCTTATAAAATATCCAAGCTATTAACAAAATCAAAAATGGCGCATCATTAAGTATATAATTTCCTTAAACAACATAATAATTAATCTTAATCAAAAAAATTAGCAGAGTATTTGATATATTTTTACGAACACATTAATTTTTTTAACGTCAAAAATGGGTATTCTGTTTCATACTCTGAACGTGTTAGTGGAATAAGTGATCAAACTGCAAATTATTGCATAAGCAAAAAGAAAAACAGTGCTGTAAAATAAATATAAACCGAATCTATATATATGTATTGCAAAACCTATATTAAGTATGACTACCAGCTTCTTCTTCATTGGACTGTTAGAAATTTCACAGCTTAACCCATTGCACTCCCATACGCTAAGAATTTCCAAGAATAAATAGTAACATCTGCAGGTCTTTAGTTTTTTGCTTGCAGCAGACTGACATTATTTTAATGATATGATTTTTCCATCATTTGTTTCGTTTCCAACCATATGAGTTAATATATGTACATACATAATTTTTAATAAATTGTAATACAGTCGAATTTCCCTATAATGAATCTGTACTATTGGACCAAAATATTTCTTCATTATTGATATAGAATGTTTATAATACAATAGAAGTATTTTATCCACGTTTATTTAAAATAATCTGGTATTTTTGTTAGGATTGCATTCTTCCAAGTGGTCCTTTATCAATATCCTCAATTAGACTGTTATAAAGCCTTTTGTGTTAAATAATAAATTACTTGTCTTCTTCATCTTTAGAATAATAGCATTTTTTTATAAAGTGCTGGAATATAAATTGTTTAGCTATATTTTGTGTTAATCCTTTTACGGCTTTATTAAATACTAATAGTATTTTTTTTAGAATAATTGCTTCTTTGGACAACATTTTCGTTCACTGCTATCAATACTATTCTTAATTGAAAAACTCTTTCATTCTTCATATTTAAATTTTTCAGAAATTAACTAATTAAAATTTACTTCTTGTTGTAAGCGTTGTAAGTATTTGATTCCTTATAAGGGGACAAATATGCATGTACATATGTGTATGAGTCAAATTTTTGTTTATAAAATTTGTTTATTGTAAAGAACAATTCAATTGAGAAAATTCATTATAAGGAGATCAAAATACACTTTTTAATGGAAAAGTTGGCTTTTTAAAATCAATTGATAGTTAAATTCAATGAAGTACATTTTTTCTTCTAATTAGAAATTAAAATATGTCATAATAATATCTCTAATAAAATAACATCTCTTCGTTCACTACTGCCTGCGCTGCATCAGAAAAGCAAAATTGTTTCACCATGTCAACTCAAACCTAATGATACCTACATATTAATTATGCGATTATTATCTTAATATTCTATTATATATATAATTTAACAAAATATTTTAAATGATTGTTTTACTTAATAATATCATACTTTCGTTGATGATTCGTCGTTTTGTTTCAACGTGACACATTTAACTAAATTAATAACAATAAAAATAATATTTTTTCCTATAAAATATATCGGTTCTCGCATTTTTATTCTAAATATTTAATATAACTCGAACATCTCATATAATTTCCACGTTACAAATTTTTTTGCTTCTCATGTAAACTTATGAAATTTGATGTTATAATATTCTGCATTTAAGACGACGATATGTTCAGTTCTCTTAGGTTAGGGTTAGGTTCCATGGGCAGCCATCAAGAGACAGCTCACTTGGGTCCTATAGCGGTCCCTTTGTGATACCCAGCGCCAATGCCCATCCCAGAGAGCAGTTACTCAGATGGCGTCACTTCAGTGTTGAGCCAATTCGTCTTCCTAATGAAGAGAAGAAGCAATTTTAGTTCTATTTCCGATAGATCCTCCAAACAGGAAAACACCGGTTCTCCCAGGTATTTTCCCCTGATGCCCCGCAGCCCAGGGCATTGACAGAGAAAGTGAAGCACAGTTTCCTCTTCCTCCTCATCATGACAACTTCTACAGTAGTCATTGAATACCAGACCCATTCTTCTAGCATGAGTCCCAACAGGCCAGTGTCCAGTTATGACCGACACCACGGTCCTGATTTGGTTCCTATTGAACCCAAGTAGAGATTTGGTTCTCCGTTCATCATATACAGGCCAAAGGGCCCTGGATATGGAGCAGGTGGACTCACGGGTCCATCCCTCTTGCGCAATTCTATAATTCTCGCGCATAATGAGTGACTTACAGTGAGCCATTGGAAGGCCAATGAATTGATCAATGAATGCTTCATCCATACGACCACCTTCCTTGGCCAGCTCATCTGCTATCTGGTTTCCCGGGCAGTTTGAGTGCCCTGGTATCCATATAAGCGTTAACTCTGAATGTTCAGCAATCTCATTCAAAGACATCCGGCATTCCACAGTTAACCTAGATGTCGTATAGACACCCGCAAGAGAGGCAATGGCAGCCTTGCTTTCAGTAAATATACGTATATCTCCCGATACGCGATAATACTTTAGCCAGTTAGCTGCCCGCTTTATAGCCGAGATTTCCGCCTGCAGGACACTACATCCATCCGGCAGGCGAAAGGAGACTTTTACGCCCAGTTCCTCTATGTAGAAACCTCCGCCAACTCTTTCCCCCTTCCTTGAACCATCAGTGTAAACCCCCAGGGCTGGTCCATGGAAGGAGCCCATTACCGACGGAGCACTTTCGTGCGCTATATGTGTCGCATACCTCGCACTAAAGAAAGGCTCCGGGGTGCAGTAGTCCACTCCCTCAGGGACAATCGAGTATCCCATTATGCTGGAGTGTCCATAGTCCCGGCTCGACCAGCCGTGTGCCGCGTTCAACCGAATCGCCGAACAAAGAGCCATCTGTCTGGCCATGATGTCCACCGGCAGCCAGTTTAGCATTGTAAACAGTGCCCTGGTGGGAGTGGAGCGCATTGATCCTGTGATCATCAATGCGGCCAGTCTGTGAACCTTATCAAGCATCGTACGGTTCCTGCCCTTGCCCAGCGCAGTCCACCATACGATAACACCGTAATACAGAGTCGGCTTTACTACAGCTTCAAAGATCCAATTGACACATCTCGGGCCCATGCCCCAGTTCTTGCCGATTGCACCTCTGCACGCATATATAGCAACAATTGCCTTTTCCATCCTCGTCCGGATGTTCAGCCCCCATGACAGCTTACTGTCCAAGATTATGCCAAGATACTTGGCGCTATAAGAGACCTTAAGTTCAGTCCCATTTAGCCTCGGAAGTCTCATGGCCTCAGTCCTATACTTCCTCGTGAAGAGTACCAGTTCCGTCTTAGACGGATTAACACCCAGGCCGCATGATACGCTCTAGGTGCTAAGTACCTTTAGTGAAGCCTCCATACACTGAGACATTATATTCAAATGCTTCCCCGTGATGGCCACTGCAACATCGTCAGCGTACGCCACAGTTTTAAACCTCATGTCGTCCATTTTCGTTAACATGGTATTCATAGTCAGGTTCCACAATAGTGGGGATAGTACTCCTCCTTGGGGAGTACCCCTGTTTACCAGTCTCTGAACGCTGGTTTCACCTATCGTGGAACAGATGACCCTGTTCCTGAGTAGATTATCCACAAATCTACATATACCGTCATCAACCCCCAGACTCCTCATGGATGCAACGATAGAATCCGGGTTGACATTATTAAAGGCCCCTTCAATGTCGAGAAAGGCCACCAGAGCACACTCCTTGAATTCGAGTGATCTCTCAATAGTTCCAACTAGTGAGTGAAGAGCCGTCTCAACAGACCTACCCTTTGTGTAGGCATGCTGAGAGGTCGAGAGTAAACACTTTGGGATGGTCATCCTTAAGTGAATGTCGATAACTCTTTCAAGAGTCTTAAGAAGAAAGGATGCAAGACTAATCGGTCTGTAATCCTTCGCCTCAGTGTGAGAAGTCTTCCCTCCCTTGGGGATGAAGACAACTCTACACAAGGTCCAGCTCACAGGTACATACGAAAATCTAACGCATCCCCTGTATATAGCCATCAGCCAGGGTATTATCACAGTCGAATTCTTCTGCAGGTCCGCCGGAATTATACCATCCATACCCGGAGATTTGTACGGGTCAAAGCTGTCGACAGCCCATTTAATCCTGTCGTAGTCCATTGGGACGGACAGAGGACCGGGCATCGACTCACAAACCTGATCCCGCAAGCTCCCTTGGGAGTTTCCAGGAAAGTGAGTGTCAATTAACACCTCGAGTGTTTCCTGACTAGTAGTAGTCCAGCAACCGTCCGATTTACGGATATAGGTCGGGACAACAGGGCTCGAGGCCATTATCTTACGTAAACGGTTTGTCTCAGAGGATCCTTCCACGCCGCTACAGAAGTTCCTCCAAGCATTCCTTTTCGCCGATCTAACCAAGTTCCTGAATCTATTCAGTGAAGACTTGTACTCCGCCCAATTACCATGGCGCTTAGCCATATTGAACAACCTACGACAGTCTCTTCTTGCCTGCGCAATATCAGGATCCCACCACGGTGGTCGATCCCTGCCCCTATACATCCTTGGCTTGCACGCCAAGGAAGTCGCTAACTGCAGTGAGTCTGTAAGCAGACCCACTGCCGCATCGATCCCCCCTATATCATCAACCCGGGGAGGATCAGATAGAGACCGAACCAGAGAGGATGAATGAATCCCCCAATTCGTTCGTTTCCTATTCAACATAACACTCGACCCTACAGATCTAAGTACCAGACTAAATTCCACATATCTATGATCAGAAAGTGAACAGTCATTAGAAACCATCCAATTTTCGATCATGTCAATGTGGTCAATGCTAACCAGCGTGACATCAAGAACCTCACACCTATTTGCTACAACAAACGTTGGCTCACGGCCCCTATTTACTATTCCTAAATTATAATTAATAATAAAGGAAAATAGTGACTCACCTCTAATATTCGTGTTCGTGCTACCCCATATAGTGTGGTGCGCATTAGCATCGGCACAGATTATAATAGGCGTTCCAGTACCTGCTGCCTTCGTTACTGCATCACGGATGAGCCGATTGGGTGGGTCCTGTCCGTGATCATGCGCCATATATCCCGAGACCATCCAGATTATACCATCCCGTGTCTCGAGAGCAACTGTTGTGGTGTCTTCATCACTGTAATCAGAGAGAATGAAGATATTCAACGAATTTTTAGCTAAGACACAAGATCTTATGTTACCTGTACCTTTCGCAAACAGAAGCTTATAGCCTTTGAGATTGAGTCCGCAAACCCGATCCTTATGAATCCAGGGTTCTTGGACCATAACGAGCTCCTCCCCTTTTTCTACCACACGGAGGAGCAATGCAGCAGATGCTGCTTTAGAGTGGTGGAGGTTGATTTGCAGGACCTTCACCATTATCCATATTGGCGACCACTGTGATGTTGACGTCCTCCTGGTCTGATTCCAGAAGTACGTCCTCATCAACCATATCACCCAGGTGCCCAAAGACAGACACCAATCCGGAGATAGACTGGGTGTCCTCTTTGTCACCTGAACTTACGGCATCGTCACCAGACAAGCCCTCTTCAGGCTGCTTGGCCTCACTAACCGAAGGAGCCGGATTGCCCTTGTTATCACTTCGGTAGACACGGAGCAAGATCGTACTAAAACCATAGTAGATCTTACCCTGTCTCTCCCTCAGTGGTTCCAAGGATTGCTGGTTTAACACCACAATCGCCGTCCTCGAGGACCCTTCAGCAGCCGAAACCTTTACAACTTTCCAATCCTGCGTGGGAAGTTGAGGGTTGCAGCACTGAATGATCTTCAAGATCTCCTCAGGTTCCGATGGTTCGGCAGGGATGATGACAGTCGATCTAGGTCTCCGTGGTATCTCATCAACCAATACCACATCGAGCCTAGCACCTTCCCAGACCTCTCCTAGCATTTGGATGGCCCGCTTCAGAAGCAGCGCTGAGCGCTCATCTGCACAAGCCATCAACTTCACGTGACCCTGGAACCAGCCAGCATCATCGCATTGAGGGGGTGGCCCTGGATTCTCCCTAAGGATCGTCCAGAACACCCCCATTAATTTTTGTTTAACCAGGTCCCACTTGGTATGGGAGATGGCACCATTATCCACACCTCTATCGATAACAGCCCGTACAAGGTGACCTTTGACCACCTCGCTGAAAGACCTATTTATCGATTTCGGCGCAATCTTGGGACGTTTCGTCCCTGGTTGCTGTTTCGCGGCTGCAGCTTCCTCCTCCGAACGTTGCCGTTTAGGCATTGTCACCTTCGCAGGGACTGAAGGAGTAGCACTTGGCAGCCCAGCTATGTGGGCTCTTGCCCATGCCAGTGAAGCTGTTTGTTCACTGGAAAGCTCTTCAGCTTTTTTGGAGCCTAGAAGCTCAATGAAACGCAAGGCGGCACGCCTTGTGTTCGATGCCCTCTTTGTAGGGTTTTTGTGCCTTGGGGACTTTTTACGGTCGCCGAATTTGGCGTGGGGAGGTGCAACCTTGGGATTGGATGTTATCATCGCCATCCCTCCTTGCACAATGGGCACATGGGAAGCTGCAATTTTGGGCGACTTTGTCATTCCCAACTTAGCAGCACCCGAAGCAGGGGTTTTATCCGTTCCAGAGACGGAAAGGGCAGAAGCGGCTTTGGAGGTGCTTGGATTGAAGCACAGAGGCACCCCACCGCAGTTTTTAGAGCAGCCGCCTTCTGGTCGAGCTGCCTTACCACTTCCGATCAGCTTAGGCCGATCTTCCTTGGTCGCCGGGACTGTTACAGTCCCTGGCTTTGTCGTTTTACTGTCAATCGTTGTCCTTAATCTCGCCTGTCCGTCATCAGTTTCCGTTGTTTGTTTTTGTTGTTGTTGTTCAGATTTGTTCATTAAAAGTCCCACGAGTGTAGGGGAGTTGAAAGTCCGCCACGTCATAGCCCCCAGTAACGTGGTAAGGGCGTGGTCTATTTGCTGAGGTGCCCAGGTATAAGCAAAGCTCCGTGATAATACAGTCGGTAACCCCTGACTGCAAACCAGACCGATAGGCACGGGTCGCATGACACCTCGGTTTAGGGGTGGATAACCTTTCGTCGTCAAGGCTTTTAGGTTCCGTATCTCAAACTCAGGCGCCGCTTGTGGCGTTACCTGTACTTGAAATACAAACCACAGCCTAGACTCAGCCACCACATCGCTGCAAGATCGTTATCCAAGGTGGTTCTCTTAGTTTTTTTTATTTCAATAAAATTTGCCTACAAAAAAACAACACATACATTTTGGTTCACCAGTCAAGAATTAATTTTACATAAACAAAATACACATAGGCTAATCGTGCTGCCCAGCGGGGAAAATTGCAAGCGATTCACTTTTTAGGCCTTTAACCAGTTTTACAATTGAATTTTTAGTAAACTTTTACTTATTCCACTCTGCCTTCTTTGAAAAGGTCTTTTAGAAAGGTTTTTATTAAATATTTTACAAATTCAAGTTTTTCTATTCTAAGATAAGGCCTGTCGCAATGGTTTTATTAGTAGTTATGTTGGAACGTGTTGCAAGTTTAGTTATTAATTTACTCACTTCGTATTATTAGCCGCAACAATTAAACTTGTATAAAGCTTTATTCTTAAATCTTTTTAGAAGCCCTTAAAGAAGCGTTTAAAGTAGATGCAAAAGTGCAAGGTGTTGGTCTCCAATGACACACCATGTTAATTGGTAATAAAGTTGGAATGCGGCTGGGAGATTTTATGTCTGAAAAAGGCCCCTTTACTTCTTGATTTTTCCCGCTGGAAATGGTTGGGCAAATCGCATTTTTTTTCTTGTGAAGAATTTTAATGTGAATTTTTTCAAATTTTTCATATCTGAAAAATTCACATATGAATTTTTTTTTTGCTCACTCCTCATGAGTGAGGAAATTCAAAATATTTTTTTCCTCACCCTCATGAGGATGAATTTGCTGAAAAAATTTTACATTTTCACGCTCGCTCATGACTGAAGAATGAGCGAGCGTTTCGGTACTCTGCTTTTAACAAAAATAATTTCGCCACACTACAAAAATCGTTGTCCGACATTATAAAAAACCATCAGCTATTCAGAAAATGCAGCGAATCAACCGCTGCGTGGAACGTGCAATTTAAATTGTGCTAAACATTTTGCTATTGTGTCAACCTTAACTTACATTAAATTTAAAACTTATTTCATATATAAGTTGAAAAACATTTGTGTTAACAAACAAAAATATTTAAAAAAAACTCTGTCTTTTTTAGAAATCACGTTTAGTACGGAACATTTTTAAATCCAAATCGCCGCAAAAGTGTTACTTGTCGAATATTTGACACTATGCAGTAGCAGTGTTTAAAAAACTTAAGTCAAAAGTCGAAAAGTCGCAAAATTTTTACTTTTCAATGCTTTTACTTTTCTCTGCTTTTTAAAATCAAACATTGATTCTGTTAAAACTTATGCATTAAACACATTCGAGACAGCAGGCAACACGAAGGCACGACTACAAATGCTGTAGGTTGCAATTGTAGTCGCGTAATCAGCTACTGAATTATTTTGAAGACGACAGCTACAATTGAAAAAAATATAAACAGCTGTGTTTTTTATTATGTATTTACATTTCAGTGGTGCCACTATCATTTTTAATTTTTATAAATTTAACAACATGCATAATTGCAGACTCGTACACAAACTTAATTAAAGCCTACAAAAATATAAATACTTATTTATGATAAATTTTTTAACGTAAAAACAAATGAATTTATTAAAAAACATTTAAAATATTTTAATTTTATTGTTTTTGGAACTCATGAAGAATATCATCTTCATGGCAGGTTTAATAAAAAAATCCTAATTATAGTATAATCGCGAAAAAGTAAACCGAAATGTCCTAAGGGTTGTTAACTTTTTCGTCTTATTTATTAACTTTTCTAAATTGTAAAAAAATGCAATAATAAACATATGTACCTATATTTTTTTCAATGACTTAGTTTTCATCTGTACAAAAAAGAAACTTAGATCTACTTTGTACCGGCTACAATTTATAATTATTAATTATACAATCAGTCATGTATTCTGTGTTAGGTGCTACATATGAGGTTTGTCAGAAAATTAGTTCTTCAAAAATTTTCAGATAGCGAGTTCTGGGTATTTTCTAAACATTTGCCAGCCATCCATTACTGACATTATTGTCTTTTCAGGTTACAGTTACACGAACTCGCGCTTTGCTATTGATATTGAAATTAGAACAGTGATTGCGCATTAACGTTTTCGATGCTTCAAGAAAACATTTGTACAAACTGGCTTTAACATCGGCATATTTTGGTCTATGTAATGTTTTCCTGTATGCTTTTTCCTATGTATTCTTCAAAGCCTCGAAAATTTTGTGACGTTTCGTTTTTATTTTTGAGATGACAATGTATTTCTTTAATTTCTTTAATGTATTTCTCAATTTAATTTACACTCTCAACTTTCAGCTTCAAATGTAATCTAATTTGTTATCGTTTGTACAAATCAGTACTTTTACTAATACGATCTGAAAAGTTAACTTAGAGTTAACGTTTAGAGCGGCACAGAAGCGCTAAAGTTTGGTTAACTTGACCGCAAGATTACTGTATCGCGATTCTACTGTAATTTTTTGGTTCAACGCACTAAGTTTATGAATTATAGGTCGTAAATGTTTCAGAGCACTTTATCAATAGTATAGGAAGAAAAATATAATCTGAATCTTTAAAGTATTGGTATCATAATAAAGTCTTTTGAAACACATTTCATATGATGTATTAAATATACCGATTTAATAACCCTTTAAGAGGATTTATCTTAAAATTTTGTCGATATGTATAATAATATTTCCTCAAATATAATATGTTATAGAGAACACCCCAAGTTTTTGTATGCTATATTTTTAGAAACTCCATCATATAAAATTTTAAAGTTATTAGGGTTAAAAAAATTTTATTTTGGAAAACTTCACAATTTATTTATAAGTTTGAGTTAAAATATATATAGTGGTAATAGTTTATGCACTTATTTCATATATAAGTTGAAAACATTTGTGTTAACAAACAAAAATATTTAAAAAAAACTCTGTCTTTTTTAGAAATCACGTTTAGTACGGAACATTTTTGAATCCAAATCGCCGCAAAAGTGTTACTTGTCCAATATTTGACACAATGCAGTAGTATGCCAAAATTTTCGTTAAATTAAGTTATATACCTAATGAACACTGGCACTTGTGCCGGTGTTTATGTTGCTGATATTGACGTGAAGAGGTCATTCAGACTCCCGGGCGAGTGCAGGACTTTTCAGGCTGAAGTCCGAGCGATCTGAAGGGCGACGGCGTTGATACTGGATCACATCGTCATGGTGCCAATTTATTATGCGGCGTTCGCTGCGATGAATTTAATAAAGTATATCATGTATCGGCATTAAATTGCAAAATAGAACTGAAATGGATGAGATATTTAAAGCAACTAGGAGAAATCTTTCGGTTATGCTTATTATACAATAATTAAGGGTGGGAGGCTACACAACACAGTTTTAATCCATTCTTAAACGCTGTGAAAAATAAAGTTAAGCAAAATAATATTATTATAAATAAAGAAAAAACAAAATTAAAGTTGTGAAAAACCACCGCCATAGTTGGATGCGGCATCTGCTAAAATATTTTTGCCCAATCAACACTGAGTTTTCTAAAAAAAAAGAGAGAGAAAAACGAAAATACTACAGTGTGACCATTGTGAAATTACTAGAAGGTGGCAGCACTACGGAATCTATTAATTTGTTTATTCATAGCAAGTGTCAAAATATTGATTGCTAACGTTAATTTTCTTCAAAAAATAATTTGCGAGATAAAAAAAAAACAATTTGTTCGGTATTGTATTTAAAACAAATCATTAAAAGCAGTTGAAATAAAAAAAAAAAAAAACATAAAAAAGGACGTACTGTATAATTAAAAAACTTGTGAGTTGTATTAAAACTAATCGTTTGTAAAAGTTACATTCTGTTGTGAAAGTTTTGCAAATAGTTTGAAATATAACTTAAATAAAATACGTATTGTATTATAAAAGGGCTTTTTATTTGTTGCGAAAAGCAACTAGTGTGTTAAATTACAAATTAAGGACAATCGTTTATAACGTAAATTTTTGCATCGTGGTCGAGGACCAACAAAAAACTCATTTGCAAAAGAAAACTTTTATATAAATAAAAATCAAACCTGTTTTAATTGTGAAGCCTATGTGCGTGCTTTTCAAAAATGCGTAAGTGTTTATTATGCGGTAAGGCAGAATTGCCTGGCAACGGTGTGTTTTTTTAACCTCCAATAATCGGTACAATGAGTCAAAAGTGGAGTACGTTGTGCAGAAGGAATTTAATTCAGCCACAAGAATTGGTTATACTAAGTATATGTTTATATGGCTTTTATTTTGTAAGGCATTGACGCTTCAATAAGAATAATATGTTGGTGTGGTGAAAATCCATATTTTTGACACACTTAACATTTTTAACCAAACAAATTTGCCTGTTTTTGTTGTATTGTTGACCAAGAAATTCTAGTGCTCCCACCTTGTAGTAATATCACCATGAGTGTGACCATTTTAGCAGTTTTGCAACTTAATTTAGCATTAAAATATTCATTTAACGCTCGGTGTTTTATTTAGCAATTTTCTAAATTATTTTAAAATTTATTTTAAAAGTTTGAAGAAAGGGTTGTGTTGAACTGTGTTTTTTTTTAAATTATTACAAATTTTGACTGGATACTTTTTACCTTGGATACTTTTTATCTTAATATACGTCTTACCTGTTATGTAAAAAAAAATTTACATTAAGGAAATCTTTGAATTTCATCAATTTATTTTATTTATTAATGATTTCATGCACCACAGAACTAAGTCTTATAATTACAGTGCAGGATTTTGTATGTGTACAAATTAATTTCCAAATTTAATAAGGTTAATACTTGTTTAAGGTTAATAAAAAATATGTGTATGTATGTATATAAATATTTTATAACAAAAATTAACACATAAAAATTCAAGAAAATTAATATAAAAAATTTATTCTTGTGTATAGTTGACCTGTTGTTTATGTTGTTTTATTATTTTGGCTTGAGGTCCTATATAAATAATAAATAAAATTCAAAAAAGTTTTTATTTTATTTTTATTTATTTTTATATTTTTCCAATATTTCGGTCAAAATCTCTGACCATCATCAGGGGAATATTTTAAATAAATAAACAATAAAATTTTAAAAAACTCAGACAAATTTAACTCTTCTCTGATAAAGCTTTCTTTGATTTTCTTTTAAACTTTTATTGTTACAGTACAGTTCAATAAAATAACCACAATACTAATTAAATATAAAAAATTTTAACATTTAAGCAAAATAAATCAGGCAAAAGATTTAAAACGGAATTTCTTTACAAACATTGTGTTACTGTTTATCTGTTGGTTATAATGAAGAGCATTCCAAATACGATTAGCGTTGATCAAAAATTGCCATTCCAAAACTAGGCATCGCAATTTCCGAAATATGATTCTTTTACTCCTTGGTGCTGTAGCAAATCTTATTTTTTCAAAGAGGTATTTCGGCTTTTCGGTGTAAATTACTTAATGCAAAAACAAAAGAACCCTTGTCTTAAAAAGACTCCGCACAGAGGTTTCAAGTATGCTGAGACTTGTTCACGCTTTTCAAGTCTATAAATATATCTTATGGTGTTGTTATATAATATTTTAGGTTTTTTTTTGTACTGGTGGAATCGCAATGAGAGAACAACTCGCATTCGTATGTAAGGCTTAGAACCGGCTTTTGTAAATAGGATTATTACATTCAGCGTTGTAGTTTAACATAAATTTGTCCCACCAGTGTATTTATATGGCAAGTTAAGTGGCTGTTGAACATTTATCCCAGATTTTTTTCCGCTTCCATTTCAATGATGTCAACTTTCACATTGATTACACAAGTCAACAAATTAAAAAAAGTTAACTGGTGCCGAGAAACCGTTAGTGGTTCTGTAACATGCCGACACTGGTAATACGAGTACTAAAAATGTGAAAAAAAATTTCCAACGTGTAGTTTTGGATATAATATAAATATTTAATATAAATATCGCATTTGTGCTAGACAAAATCAAATATAGCGAGCACCAATGGATTATTTGTGTTGATCTTAAGATGACTAATTTCTTATTAGGACAGCATAGTGGATTCACCAAATATCCATGTTTTTATTGTATGTGGGAAAGCCGGGCCAAACACCTATACGGGGAAAAACGAAATTGGCCAGTACGTGAGGCGTTGGAGGTTGGAAATCATAACATCATAAATCCACCTTTAGTTCCAAAATGCTAGACAACTTTAGAAACTTGGAATGCAACATGTCTATCAAATTGAACTACCTTCATAGTCATCTCGACCGATTCCCAGATAATCTTATTTCTTGTAGCGATGAGCAAGGGGAGCGTTTTCATCAGGATCTGAAAACTATGGAAGAGAGATACCAAGGCCGATGGAATCGGCATATGATGGCTGACTACTGTTGGGGAATTCAACGAGACCTTCCCACTGCACATCATTCACGAAAAAGAAAGTTTTTATGTAAATAATAAATCACTTTTTTCATATATATGCACAAAAACAAAATACTAGAAAACTACACGTAAGAATTCCAACTTTTTGTATTTTTTGTTATCAGTATGAAGTCCTAGTTTAAAAAATATGTACAGTTCCTTGGCAACAAAACTAGTCTTGACTTGTATTATTAGTCTATAACTTTCGATTCAAGGTGTGACTGGTAGTGATTATGAATACGACTTGCAGAACATTTCAGCCTAAAGGTTTACGGTCCGATTGTAGAGGACATATTTTCACATTTTAGAAAAACAGAGATTTTTTGGAACCTTAAGCAAAAGAAGAAAAAAAAGATTTTTTAAAAGCTATTGGAACGCAGTTGGCGACTTTTATTGTACTTCTAAGCAAATATTTACACAGTCGAATTAAAACAGTTAACAAGTGAACAATCTTACAAAAACAATATTGTAAAATAAATAAACAAAATCATTGTCATAGCAAAAAAAAAAAAAAAATGAAAAAGATTGTTAATTAAATTAAATAAACTAAAAAAAAAAATTTGGCATTACATATAGAACAAAACCAAGTAATAAAACAAATGAATGTGCTCACATAAATGATAAGAAAAAATTAAAATAAATAAAATTAAGTTAAATTATTAAATAAAGTGCGCAGTTTTTTGTTTATTTAAGCTAAAAACTCTGAAATTATCATAAATGTCTTAGTAAAATTCCATAACGATATTTGCTAATTGTTATCTTTGAAAAACATTATCTTGATAAATAAAATTTTATGAAATCTTGATAAAGTTTAGAAATGAAAAATCACATGACACCAGTGTAGCTACTCGAGAAGTTTATCTAAGATAAAAAAAATATTCAAACTTGATTTAACTTAAATGAAAAAACAACTGTTTTATCACTTTTATAACTACGAGCGAATTACAAAAATTACTTTGAACTATAAATAAATATTATAACTATAACAAGTTAAAAAGTATAGTCGGTCAAGCCCGACCATATGATACCCTACGCAATAGTATATGAAAATAATTTTTGCTGATCAACCCTATTTGGGACCTTTGGCTCATGACTGACAAAATTATGTCATGAGCTTAATATTCATGTAAAAGTTTTTTTTGCCGAATAATATTGAGATGTCGTCATTTATATGAGTTTTTAGGATATGGGCTTATATGGGACCTATGATAAATTTTGGACCTACAAGGACAATATTTTGTCATGACAAACTAGCTATCGTAAAACTTTTTATCACCACTTATTATGTTAATATGTACCAGCCTTTATAAGGAAGTTATGGCATTAGAAACTATTTTCAGGAGAATTGTTTGTGTAGGAGCTATGGTAAATATCCTTTGCGTGGGTAACAATCCTGTCGAGATGCGAGGACTTTAGTGCACTCTACGGTTCTGATCGCCTGTGCTGATGTATACTCTTGATACATTCTTGCAGGAAGCCATGATTACTGAAAGAGTGTGTGACCAGAGAAGCAAGCCGTAACGGCGTGGCTCACGTCTAGCCGCTTAGCCGATTATTTTCAACAAGCCGGGCCGCCGCCGAAGTACTCGGCTGATCGGCGGCTGAAATTCAAGTCGATTCTTATTTTTTTTTTTTTTTTTAATAGTTATCCAAAATTGGTTATTCAATTATTTTTGTTTATTTTTGAATACTAAATTTTGAATACTTAATTTTGAATACTAAATCGGTATTTAATTGAACTAGTGCCAGTGTTACCATATACAAATATTTATCTTATTTTTAAAGATTGGGCTTGCTTTCTATGTTTTCGACCAGAAAAAAATTTTGAACGAAATCAAAAACGGATTTTTTAAGTATTTTAAATATTCGTAAAAATACCAGTTGTGTAATAAAAGTAATGAATGAGTCGCAAAATAGAAAACTGTTTTATGTCAAGCAACAATAGTTCTACAAGACTCAGTAGGGAACCTATCAATGATAATACTAGAAGAACCAGTACAGAACAAGTCTGTACTGAGGGGTGCGGAGAAATCTTAGATAGCGATTTCGACAAATCGAATGAGTGAAATGTTGCTGCGATAAATAACATGAACGGAAGTTTAAAATATTTTATACTGTAACAGATTAACTCCCTGGCCCACAATGTCGACAAGAACATTTATTTCGTACATTTATACTGAAAACAAAAACAAATTTTAGATTTTTATTATTGTTTTCAATATAAAAATGCGAAAGAAATGTTCTTGTCGATATTGTGGGCCTGGCAGTAAGTTTTTTTTTTGTATAACTATTAAAAATTGTTGTTTGATTTGAAAATTTGCTTTTTATACCCTCCACCACCACTGTGGTGAATGAGGGTATACTAAGTTTGTCATTCCGTGTGAAACTTTTTTATTATACATCTAAGACCCCATAAAGTATATATATTCTGGCTCCTTGAGTAATTCTTAGTCGATTTTGCCATGTCCGTCTGTCTGTCCGTCTGTTGAAAACACGTTCACTTTCGAAAAACACAAAAGAAAAGAACAAGCTTGGTCTCAAATTGCTAAGCAGGTTGGGATTGAAATCCAGTAATATCGGTTCAGTAAGATCAGAACTATAAATCAAAATGTTCAACCACCACCCTTCAAAAGTTGATCATTTTGATACAAAAACTAACATAAATGGTTGAATAATGCACGGAATGATACAAAATTTTGCACGAATTAACTTTTTACGACTGTAAAATTTTATGACGATCAGTCCATAATTTACCATAGGCCCCATACGAACCCTACTTACGCTAGAATACTTAAATTCGGTACGTCACAGTTTTATAGGCCGAGAAATCACATTGCCAAATTTCGTGAAGGTTGGTCCCTAATTTACCCACATATAAACCCTACTCTCGGAAAACAGTTTATTGTGCCTAAAACCAAATAAAGCTTACTTTAGTAAAATAATTAAATTCGCCTTAAACCATCACAGATATAGATATTGCGGTAAAATGTCTTACTTAAATTCATATGGCCAGAAAAAATATCATGCAAATTTGTGAAATTTTCTGTTAACGCTAAAACTAATTACACTGCTGTATTGAAATTTATTCTAATTTATTTTTTCTAATACTAGAAATCAGTCTTCAGAATTTTCGGATGGTTGGGCCATAATCCAATACAAATTACCCTCCTAAAAATTATTTTAGTTCGGCTAAAACTTTTACGAATCATGATATTTTACTCAAGCATGTTCAAAGTCCTAACAAGAAACGCATAAAATTTTCTTATTGTCGGTCAATATAGAGCTCACTCCTGTCGGTGGAGGGTATCAAAGATTCGGCACAGCCGAATATAGCACTCTAACTTGTAATTTAAAAATTTGTTTGCCAGCTTCAAATTTGTTTTCCATAATTATTTATGAAATTTTAAATTGTTAATTTCCCCTGAACAAGTCACAAAATGGCGTGACGAATTATTGGATAAAATGAAACAAATGTTTTTATAAAAAATAATAGACCTCAAACTTTATGGATAAATACAAATTTTAAAAATTAATTAATTTACTATTTTAAAATGCCTGATATTTCCAAATTTTAACAAAATCTTAAAGATCTCAATTTACTCAGTTACTAACCGTAGTAAAACTAAGAAGGTATTTGCTGTAAATAGTATTTTTCTTCTTAAAAATTTGATTTATCTTTTATAAAAATTTTAGTTTTCAAATGAATAAATCATTATTAGTCTCTTTGTTTTGTTTAACATGTTTGTTTATAGGTGTGTTCATTTACTTTACTAGCACAAACTTGCAAAGAGAGAGTAAGTAGGAATTTAAAGAAATTGCTCTCAAAAATACTAAAAAGTAAATGAACACTTTGCCAGCCAAGATTTGTAAGTTAAAATAGTGACGAATATACAGGAATATTTGAGTACCCAATTACGGTAAAAATAATGTGATTTTAATAGTTATTATTTGTTTATGTTGAATAAAATGAATCATGAATTCGGGTTTTCATCAATAATAAATAATAAATTAAATATTTAATTTAACAATCTATGTATAACCTTTGTATATAGGTATATAAAATTTCAACGTTACGGACTGACTGACAGATTCACCTTCGCACAGCCTTAACGCCGTGAGTTATAAGGTTGAAATTTGAACCGGATGCTGGTCTCTTACTAAATCGATCCACTAAAAATCGAAGAAATTGCCTAATGGTATGAAAATTGTGTGTGTGTTAGTGTAAAAATTTAGTGCATTGCGACTCGCAAGAAATTACTTTAATGTGTAAATGTTAGGTAAGATGGAACTTTTGGAAATTCGTATGTTTAGGGGATAAATAGCGTAAAAACGAGTAAATTCGCTAACCTCATAACTCCTTAACTAACCGTGGATTCATGGGGCTTGTCAGAGAAATATGACGGCTGTTTCTGTTGGGGCAACCATATTGGGAATTTGTCCTACGTGGCATTTACTTATATGTACCAAACCTTAGGTCTATTTTCTACTTTTCTTCCTTACTTCTACTTTTCTATTTTTCCTCCTTTCTCCTATACTGAAGGGACTCATAATGGACCTCATTGGTCTCCGAGTGGATATGCGCCCTTGGGCGCTTAACCCTTCTTAACCTAACCTAACCGTGGATTCACCCATGCGTTCCGAACAATATTTTTGTCCGACGAATATTTGTTTTACTGAGAGTGTTCTTCAGAACGATTCACCTATTTCGGAAAATTTGCCGGGAAAAACAAAGCTACCATATGGTTTACAGATGTAAACAATTATACAAACTGGCAGCACAACTAGCAAACTACTTATATTGAATGGTTTTCTAAAAGTGTGTTAAGAAAATGGACGAAAAAAGTAAAGTGATTTTATTATTTTTAATTATAATTTATTTTTTTATTTAATTATTTAGCAAAAAAAAACAATTGTTGCACTGTAGCACTATATTATTTGGCAGCTCAATTTAACTTTTATGAACAAATAGAAAAAAATTGGCATCGCAGTTCATTTTGTTCTGAACAAGAATTAAAATTAAACCATTAATTTTTCAATTAAAGCCAATAAACATAGAAATAAAAACTGTTTTACATTCGTAACTTATCCAAAAAATACAAATTTGTTTCTTTTTCGAAATTCAAACATTTAAGGGGTGAAAATTGTACCTATTTTTGGTACTTTCTTAACAAAACATTTATCTACATTCCTTGCAATTATTATGGTCTTTCACTACAATAATTATTTTTTTATAAAATATTTCAATGGGGAGAAAAAATATAAAAAATGGTCAAATGCGGGAGATTAAATGTCTTTGTTTTACTTTTTCGTTCTACAAGTGGTACCATTTTAATTTGCTATAATATATATTAGAAACATAAAATTATATATACATAGATGCAGGGTACTGAGTGAATGAGAACCTATAACGTTGGTAATTTTTTTTTTAAACTTAGAAACATAAACTTTGGCATTCAAATATGACCACGAAAGAAAGGTAACAAGGTAGCGGGTTAAATTATTGTTAATTATAAAATAATTTTAGATATTCTCATTATCTACTTTATGGCCGTTTTATTTGGTCCAAATCCGTTTATTTGGTGTTTGTTTCATAATAAACAAGACGGTCATAAAGTAAACAATGAGAATATCTCAAATTATTTTATAATTAATAAGAATCTTTTATTTTGTAAATATTTTAATTTGCAAACAAATTTTTTAACTAATTGGGTATTATACTGCAATAGTGTTAAGTATCGGGTATCTAGTTCGTTATTTTATTTAGCAATAAAAATATCGAAATATCTGTCCTAAGTTAAACAAAAGTATGATTTTTTGTCGCATAAATATTTTTAATAATTTTAAAAATCAACATTAACTTATACATTTTGTAAAATATCCTTATTTAAAACTTCTTTTGGAAAAGTTTGTTTTGTAAACAAAAACATGAAACAGCTGTTTCAAAAATTCTTGCAAGTTTTTTGGGTTAATGAACACTTTCCAGTAACAATTGTTACAAATTCGTAACAATTTTTAGTAAATGAACACAGCTTATGTGTTTTCTTAACATAAGTTCGGCGCAGCTGAATATTTTTTTTAGTCGTCAAAAAACTCGGAGCAAAGCAGCTCAGCCGCCGCCGCCGAAAATTTTTAAGCGTCTTGCTTTCTGCAGTCGCCCGATTCTACCCATCCAATTTGGTGTATTTGCGCTAGTAGTCCTGCATGACCAATCAGAATACGCACCATCATACTATCTTCGGACTTACTCCCGTTGAGGAGGCTTCTTGTCCTCCTCTCGTCTAAGTAACCCCATAAAATCTTATAACTAAGCTTTTGTTTGAAGATGCATTGCACGACACAAATTTTGCTATGTTGAACTGTTTTTTTTTTGGCATTGTTAAACTTTCGAGCTTAGACACTCACTCCACGTCAATCACCTATTAAGAACTGCTTTCAGCAAAAACTATTTCCATCTATATATGTAAATATGATGCAAATTTTTTGCAGATATTGCCTGGTACGATGATAAACAGGTAACTACAATACTAAGCCAAATGTACAATAAGAAAAAGTAACAGGATGATGCAAGTGCTATTGGTACGGTGCTAGATATTTCAAATAAAGTTGTAATTGAAGTTAAGGAGGAAAATATATATGATGCATTTTTCTTTAAAAAAGACAGAAATGATAAGACTGATAAGCGTACAATGGTTGTAAAATTCAACAACAAGACCTAAGTTAAAAGAAATTGATTCTTTAAAATCTATATACGTTAACGATTATTTAAGAAAGGAAACTCTTCAAATTTTTAATTATGCTAAAATGTTAAAAACAATTGGTTATTGTGCTGTATACACGTATAGTGGACGAGTTTATGCAAAGAAAAGTGAGATATCGAAGTCGAGATATATAAAAGATATACCTGAAGTTGACAAGATTATTTCGGAAGCTGCAACGTTTGGAAATAAACGTAAATCATTGAATAGAGATAAAGACGGTAATGAAGACTCTGACGTCAATCATTCAGACTTTATGTCTCTAGTCTAAAAATTTTGAGTACATTATGTTTATGCATAACTACTTTAATTTCTATTTATGGTCAATAATAAATATTTTTCTAATTTTGAAAATTTTAACAGTTATTTAAAAACCTTAATTTTTCGTATTTAAATATTTTATCTATTAACATTAGAAGCATTTTATCGATAAACAAATTTAACAGATTCAAAACACAACTCGCTAGTTTCAATTCAAAGATAGTGCAAATTTACAATATTCCAGGATATAGATGCGTACATTGCTGTAGGAATGATGGTTTTGGAGGTACCTCCATATATGTAATGGAAAATTTTCAATTTACCGTATAAGTATGTGAAAGTAGACATTACTGTGATACAATTGCTATATCTGTGAACAATTACAAAATAAAAGGAACTCCATTTAAATTTATATCTTTTTATAGATCTCAAAAATTTAGTATTGTTACTTTTTCAAATATTATTGAGAATATTATCAATTCTTATGGTCGTTGTCCTTGTGTTATCGTAGGTGACTCAAATATAGACTTTCTCGAAAGTAATGAATCCATGGATTTTTCAAATTTATTATCACATTATTATTTTAAAAACTGTCATAATTTAATAACAAGACCTAGATCTGGAACATCAATTGATAATGTATTTAGCAATCTCTCAAGTATGTTACTCATTGATTCGGTTGAATGTACTCTGTCTGATCATAATATGATTGTTTGTAAAATTCAAAGTGAAACTCAAAATTATACTCATATTGATATTGTATTAAAGCATTGTGACTATAATAAATTTTAACTAATTTTTCAAAATAAAGCTCAAAACCTATATACTGGAAATTCATCGGCCGAAACATCTTATTTAATAGATTGTTTAACATATTCCTATGAAAACTCAGTTATTGTAACAAGGAAGAAAAAGTTAATTAAAGAAAAGATTACGCCATGGATTAATGAGAATTTGCAAAATCTTTTTTTACTTAAAAATAATCTACTTAAGCAAAGACGAAGAAAGCCAAATTGCTTAGATATACAACTCAAATTAGTAAGACTAAGTAAGGTGATAAAAAATGCGTATAAAAACTCTATAAGTAACTACTATGTCCAAAAGGTGAGCAATATTCAACACGATCCAAAAAAATGTTGGAGATTCCTTAACGAAACTTTGGGACGAAGTACCAAAACTGAAATTTGTTTGAAAGATTCAAATGGAGATTTCATTTCGGATGAATCAATAATTTTTAAACATGCCAGGGCTTTTAAAACAACATATAACATACTCTTATGGAGATACTTATAACCGTCTCCGTACGCTTAGATTTTTTGCAAATAATTTTAATCTTACCAACACGACACTTGAGGAAATTTCACAAAATATTTCAGATCTTGTATTTAATAAAAGCCCTGGGCACGATAGATTATCCCCAAAAGTATTTATTGAATGCAATAGTGAGATATCACCACATCTTTTAAAAATATTTAACAATATTATCCAAACGTCCGAATATCCAAATGTATTAAAAATCTCAAAAATTAATCCTATACCAAACGAATCAAGTGCTTTTGTTGAAGATAAATATAGACCAATTTCCTTGTTACCAATCATAAATAAAGTTTTTGAAAATATAATTCATAAACAGCTTATAACTTATTTGGAAAATAATAAATTGATTTCTGATTACCAATATGGCCTTAGAACTGGCAGTGGAACAGAAAATGCAGTTATAAATGTTATTAATAATATATGCCAAGGCTTAGATGAAGGATTTAAGGGAGTGGCAGGAATTTTTTATGACTTCTCAAATGCATTTGATTTAGTAGATCATGAAATACTGATTCAAAAACTTCAGTATTATGGCATTCGTGGTAGAGAATTAGAAATTTTTAAAAGCTATCTCAGTAATAGAAAGCAATTTGTTGAGTTCAATGTCAGTAAAAGTTTTCTTGGTGCTGTTAGAGATGGTGTACCACAGGGCAGTGTTTTAGGTCCGTTACTTTTTTCAATATATATTAATGGCATAGTTAATCTTGGATTAAATGGTAAAATATGCATGTATGCAGATGACATTTGTGTGCTTTATCCGTATAAAGACGAAAAGGCACTTAAAGTCCACATGGAAAGAGATGCCGCTTTAATTTTTGAATTTTCAAGGCTAAATTGATTAGTTAGACTAAACTTGTAAGGTTTCGACCTTATTTAAGAAATGGTCAAGATAATTTTAGTATTTTTATAAATGATCCAATCGGTAACATATTTGGTAGTCATTTTACAATGTAATTTGTCATGGAATTTACACATTGATAAACTGAAATCGAAGATATCAAGTGCTATCAGTATTCTGTATAAGTTTAAAAACAAATTCAATGTAGAAACCAAGCTAATGCTTTAGCAAGCTCTAGTACAAAGTCGTTTGAACTATTTAATTTGTGTTTATGGATGTAGAAATACATTGTTGTTAAAATCATTACAACGTGTACAAAATAAGGCGTTAAAAACAGTTTTTAATTTACCAATACAATACTCAACGATTCATTTGTTCAAAGATATAGCGAAAGATATATTACCTATCAGGGGTTTGTATAAACTACAAACATTAGTTTTTGTATTCAAGTTATTAAAAATTATTGGTCATAATACAATAAGTTTCCAAATATATCAAACTATGTTTAATACAAGAAATAACTCGAATTTGCGTATCTTAAGGTGCCGATTAGAAGCAACAAAGCAAAAAATAATGTATGTTGGTGGTTTTGAATATAATAAATTACCGCAAAATTTAAAAGATATTGAAAGAATATCAATTTTTAAAACAAATTTTAAACATTACCTTTAACAAAATCTTGAAATGCTTTTAAGTTAAGTACGTTCAAATTACTTTTGCATTACTTGCGTGTAATTATTTAATAATAATTGCTATTTTTATTCTTATTATTTTTTATTTTTTTTATCCAAATTTCTTTACATTTTATTGATTTATTGTTAAAAAATGTTATGCCAACTCGCCTCAAAAATATCTCTATGACGCTGAGGCTATAACATAAATTATTGAATAAATGTAATAATTAGTATAAGATTCAATAATAAAAAAAAAAAAATTCACACATCTGTAAATAAATTTTAATTCTACTTAATGATAGGATATCATATTTTTTAAAAAATACCAAATGCGCCCTGCGTATGCCTGCATAAATGTATTAAGTCATTATAACAGGTCAAAATTACGTTAAATAGTTACCATAAAATGGATTGGTTATCCTTTGGGCTCGGTTATATAATAGAAACAGAAACAATAGTAACCAATTGAATTTGTTTTATTACAACTTTGCTTAATACCCACATACAAATTGTAGGTACATGTTTGAATTTACATAAACTGAAATTACCCAATAATTATACCTACTGTCACATTTGCTTTTACGTATAAAGGTTGTTTACACATAATTTTTAGCAAAACACGCCTTTATTTTACTTTAATCGCAAATATTTGTTGCCTACTTAAGAAAAATTTTATCAACGAGAAAATCAAACGTTTTGGTTGGTAAAACCAAAACTGTTTTACAATAACAAAATACACGTATTGAGTACTTGGAGTTTTTTTCAATAAGTTTTGCCTTTATGTCTGCTTAACAAAAAAACGTACCCTTTTAAAAGCATTCAAGAATTTTTTACAAAAACAATATACATATCGTTTGCTAAAATGCAAAGAAATGTATCATTGCAAATTATGAAATTGACTTTTAATTTTTTAAGATTTACGTTAAATATTTAAAAAAACTTTTAAACTTCCACCTTATAAAATAGCCAAGCTATTAACAAAATCAAAAATGGCGCATCATTAAGTATATAATTTCCTTAAAGAACATAATGAATAATCTTAATCAAAAAATTAGCAGAGTATTTGATATATTTTTACGAACACATTAATTTTTTAACGTCAAAAATGGGTATTCTGTTTCATACTCTGAACGTGTTAGTGGAATAAGTGATCAAACTGCAAATTATTGCATAAGCAAAAAGAAAAACTTTGCTGTAAAATTAATATAAACCGAATCTATATACATATCGTCCCGTTAATAAAACAATAGTGTATAATTTTTTTGCCCTTTCGAGATAATAGAGTTTAAAATTTTTGAGTTATTAGACAAATGGGAAAACACTAATATCTCAGAAAATAATCGATGTTTTTGAGTTGTGGTCATTTAAATATGTGATGAAATAATCAGGCTACTGGTAGATGATATTTCATTCATTTACAAGTGCTTTAATTGCAAATAAATGGGATTCAAAGTACCATGATGTCACTTAGGCTATTTTATTTGTTTTATAATATGTATGAAAATCATAATACACTATTTTATTTGAATATTTTACACCAAATATATTATTACAAAATTGTGTATATACAATATACGTCATTTTTCGATTTTATTTTGTTATGAAATAATAAAAATAGTGAATTATAAAAATAGTGTAAGCTTTTTATACCCTATTTTTCTTTGAAATGATATTCAGAGTAACAACTAATTAAAACACCACTTACATAATTTTTAATGAAAAATTTCAATCACGCAATTATACAATAATATTTCAATTAATCTTTTGATCCACTTTGTGGAAGTAGAATTTCACCAAATTTTGACCACATTTAGAATCAGTTATGTAGATTATAATTATGCAATAAAAAAATAATGGTGTACATGCGTATACACTATTGTTTTATTAAGGGGACGATATATATATGTATTGCAAAACCTATATTAAGTATGACAATCAGCTTCTTCTTGATGGACTGTTAGAAATTTCACAGCTTAACCCATTGCACTCCCATACGCTAAGAATTTCCAAGAATAAATAGCAACATCTGCAGGTCTTTAGTTTTATTGCTTCCAGCAGACTGCCATTATATTTATGTTAATATATGTACAAATACAATTTTTAATAAATTTTAATACAGTCGAATTTCCCTTAATGAATCTGTTACTATTGGACCAGAATATTTCTTCATTATTGATATAGAATGTTTATAATACAATAGAAGTATTTTTTCCACGTTTATTTAAAATAATCTGGTATTTTTGTTAGGATTGCATTCTTCCAAGTGGTCCTTTATCAATATCCTCAATTAGACTGTTATAAAGCCTTTTGTGTTAAATAATAAATTACTTGTCCTCTACATCTTTAGAATAATAGCATTTTTTATAAAGTGCTGGAATATAAATTGTTTAGCTATATTTTGTGTTAATCCTTTTACGGCTTTATTAAATACTAATAGTATTTTTTTAGGATAATTGCTTCTTTGGACAACATTTTCGTTCACTGAATACGGGGGCTGCTATCAATACTATTCTTAATTGAAAAACTCTTTCATTCTTCATATTTAAATTTTTCAGAAATTAACTAATTAAAATTTACTTCTTGCTCCGTGTATAGCGTTGTAAGTATTTGATTCCTTATAAGGGGACAAATATGCATGTATGTATATGAGTCAAATTTTTGTTTACAAAATTTGTTTATTGTAAAAAACAATTCAATTGAGAAAATTCATTATAAGGAGATCAAAATACACTTTATTTATAATGGAAAAGTTGGCTTTTTAAAATCAATTGATAGTTAAATTCAATGAAGTACATTTTTTCTTCTAATTAGAAATTAAAATATGTCATAATAATATCTCTAATAAGTACTGCCTGCGCTGCATCAGAAAAGCAAAATTGTTTCACCATGTCAACGCAAACCTAATGATACCTACATATTAATTATGCGATTATTATTTTAATATTCTATTAAAATATTTTAATACTCAATTTTACCTGTAATTTAACCAAATATTTAATTATTTAATATTTTAAATGATTGTTTTACTTAATAATATCATACTTTCGTTGATGATTCGTCGTTTTGTTTCAGAGAATTACAAATTAAAATAACGTAACACATTTAACTAAATAAATAACAATAAAAATAATATTTTTTCCTAAAAAATATATCTGTTCTCGCATTTTTATTCTAAATATTTAATATAACTCTAACATCTCATATAATTTCCACGTTACAACGTTTTTTGCTTCTCATGTAAACTTATGAAATTTGATGTTACAATATTCTGCATTTAAGACGACGATATGTTCAGTTCTCTTAGTGTTTTTTATTTCAATAAAATTTGCCTACAAAACAACAACACATACATTTTGGTTCACCAGTCAAGAAATAATTTTATATAAACAAAAAGAAAAGTCTTTTAGAAAGGTTTTTATTAAATATTTTACAAATTCAAGTTTTTCTATTCTAAGATAAGGCCTGTCGCAATGGTTTTATTAGTAGTTATGTTGGAACGTGTTGCAAGTTTAGTTATTAATTTACTCACTTCGTATTATTAGCCACAACAATTAAACTTGTATAAAGCTTTATTCTTAAATCTTTTTAGAAGCCCTTAAAGAAGCGTTTAAAGTAGATGCAAAAGTGCAAGGTGTTGGTCTCCAATGACACACCATGTTAATTGGTAATAAAGTTGGAATGCGGCTGGGAGATTTTATGTCTGAAAAAGGCCTTCTATAAGGCCCCTTTACTTCTTGATTTTTCCCGCTGGAAATGGTTGGGCAAATCGCATTTTTTTTCTTGTGAAGAATTTTAATGTGAATTTTTCAAATTTTTCATATCTGAAAAATTCACATATGAATTTTTTTTTTGCTCACTCCTCATGAGTGAGGAAATTCAAAATATTTTTTTCCTCACCCTCATGAGTATGAATTTGCTGAAAAAGTTTTACATTTTCACGCTCGCTCATGACTGAATGAGCGAGCGTTTCGGTACTCTGCTTTTAACAAAAATAATTTCGCCACACTACAAAAATCGTTGTCCGACATTATAAAAAACCATCAGCTATTCAGAAAATGCAGCGAATCAACCGCTGCGTGGAACGTGCAATTTAAATTGTGCTAAACATTTTGCTATTGTGTCAACCTTAACTTATATTAAATTTAAAACTTATTTCATATATAAGTTGAAAACATTTGTGTTAACAAACAAAAATATTTAAAAAAAACTCTGTCTTTTTTAGAAATCACGTTTAGTACGGAACATTTTTGAATCCAAATCGCCGCAAAAGTGTTACTTGTCCAATATTTGACACAATGCAGTAGTATGCCAAAATTTTCGTTAAATTAAGTTATATACCTAATGAACACTGGCACTTGTGCCGGTGTTTATGTTGCTGATATTGACGTGAAGAGGTCATTCAGACTCCCGGGCGAGTGCAGGACCTTTCAGGCTGAAGTCCGAGCGATCTGAAGGGCGACGGCGTTGATACTGGATCACATCGTCATGGTGCCAATTTATTATGCGGCGTTCGCTGCGATGAATTTAATAAACTATATCATGTATCGGCATTAAATTGCAAAATAGAACTGAAATGGATGAGATATTTAAAGCAACTAGGAGAAATCTTTCGGTTATGCTTATTATACAATAATTAAGGGTGGGAGGCTACACAACACAGTTTTAATCCATTCTTAAACGCTGTGAAAAATAAAGTTAAGCAAAATAATATTATTATAAATAAAGAAAAAAACAAAATTAAAGTTGTGAAAAACCACCGCCATAGTTGGATGCGGCATCTGCTAAAATATTTTTGCCCAATCAACACTGAGTTTTCTAAAAAAAAAGAGAGAGAAAAACGAAAATACTACAGTGTGACCATGGTGAAATTACTAGAAGGTGGCAGCACTACGGAATCTATTAATTTGTTTATTCATAGCAAGTGTCAAAATATTGATTGCTAACGTTAATTTTCTTCAAAAAATAATTTGCGAGATAAAAAAAAAACAATTTGTTCGGTATTGTATTTAAAACAAATCGTTAAAAGCAATTGAAATAAAAAAAAAAAAACATAAAAAAGGACGTACTGTATAATTAAAAAACTTGTGAGTTGTATTAAAACTAATCGTTTGTAAAAGTTACATTCTGTTGTGAAAGTTTTGCAAATAGTTTGAAATATAACTTAAATAAAATACGTATTGTATTATTAAAGGGCTTTTTATTTGTTGCGAAAAGCAACTAGTGTGTTAAGTTACAAATGAAGGACAATCGTTTATAACGTAAATTTTTGCATCGTGGTCGAGGACCAACAAAAAACTCATTTGCAAAAGAAAACTTTTATATAAATAAAAATCAAACCTGTTTTAATTGTGAAGCCTTTGTGCGTGCTTTTCAAAAATGCGTAAGTGTTTATTATGCGGTAAGGCAGAATTGCCTGGCAACGGTGTGTTTTTTTAACCTCCAATAATCGGTACAATGAGTCAAAAGTGGAGTAAGTTGTGCAGAAGGAATTTAATTCAGCCACAAGAATTGGTTATACTAAGTATATGTTTATATGGCTTTTATTTTGTAAGGCATTGACGCTTCAATAAGAATAATATGTTGGTGTGGTGAAAATCCATATTTTTGACACACTTAACATTTTTAAACAAACAAATTTGCCTGTTTTTGTTGTATTGTTGACCAAGAAATTCTAGTGCTCCCACCTTGTAGTAATATCACTATGAGTGTGACCATTCAGCAGTTTTGCAACTTAATTTAGCATTAAAATATTCATTTAACGCTCGGTGTTTTATTTAGCAATTTCCTAAATTATTTTAAAATTTATTTTAAAAGTTTGAAGAAAGGGTTGTGTTGAACTGTGTTTTTTTTTAAATTATTACAAATTTTGACTCGATACTTTTTACCTTGGATACTTTTAATCTTAATATACGTCTTACCTGTTATGTAAAAAAAAATTTACATTAAGGAAATCTTTGAAATTCATCAATTTATATTATTTATTAATGATTTCATGCACCACAGAACTAAGTCTTATAATTACAGTGCAGGATTTTGTATGTGTACAAATTAATTTCCAAATTTAATAAGGTTAATACTTGTTTAAGGTTAATAAAAAATATGTGTATGTATGTATATAAATATTTTATAACAAAAATTAACACATAAAAAATTCCAGAAAATTAATATAAAAAATTTATTCTTGTGTATAGTTGACCTGTTGTTTATGTTGTTTTATTATTTTGGCTTGAGGTCCTATATAAATAATAAATAAAATTCAAAAAAGTTTTTATTTTATTTTTATTTATTTTTATATTTTTCCAATATTTCGGTCAAAATCTCTGACCATCATCAGGGGAATATTTTAAATAAATAAACAATAAAATTTTAAAAAACTCAGACAAATTTAACTCTTCTCTGATAAAGCTTTCTTTGATTTTCTTTTAAACTTTTATTGTTACAGTACAGTTCAATAAAATAACCACAATACCAATTAAATATAAAAAATTTTAACATTTAAGCAAAATAAATCAGGCAAAAGATTTAAAACATTGTGTTACTGTTTATCTGTTGGTTATAATGAAGAGCATTCCAAATACGATTAGCGTTGATCAAAAATTGCCATTCCAAAACTAGGCATCGCAATTTCCGAAATATGATTCTTTTACTCCTTGGTGCTGTAGCAAATCTTATTTTTTCAAAGAGGTATTTCGGCTTTTCGGTGTAAATTACTTAATGCAAAAACAAAAGAACCCTTGTCTTAAAAAGACTCCGCACAGAGGTTTCAAGTATGCTGAGACTTGTTCACGCTTTTCAAGTCTATAAATATATCTTGTGGTGTTGTTATATAATATTTTAGGTTTTTTTTTGTACTGGTGGAATTGCAATGAGAGAACAACTCGCATTCGTATGTAAGGCTTAGAACCGGCTTTTGTAAATAGGATTATTACATTCAGCGTTGTAGTTTAACATAAATTTGTCCCACCAGTGTATTTATATGGCAAGTTAAGTGGCTGTTGAACATTTATCCCAGATTTTTTTCCGCTTCCATTTCAATGATGTCAACTTTCACATTGATTACACAAGTCAACAAATTAAAAAAAGTTAACTGGTGCCGAGAAACCGTTAGTGGTTCTGTAACATGCCGACACTGGTAATACGAGTACTAAAAATGTGAAAAAAAATTTCCAACGTGTAGTTTTGGATATAATATAAATATTTAATATAAATATCGCATTTGTGCTAGACAAAATCAAATATAGCGAGCACCAATGGATTATTTGTGTTGATCTTAAGATGACTAATTTCTTATTAGGACAGCAAAGTGGATTCACCAAATATCCATGTTTTTATTGTATGTGGGAAAGCCGGGCCAAACACCTATACGGGGAAAAACGAAATTGGCCAGTACGTGAGGCGTTGGAGGTTGGAAATCATAACATCATAAATCCACCTTCAGTTCCAAAAGAAAAAATTATATTGCCTCCCTTGCACATTAAACAAGGTCTTATGAAGCAGTTTGTCCTAGCCCTGTATAGAAATGGCCGGTGTTTCTCTTATATAACGACAAAATTTCCAGGACTAAGCTTGGAGAAGATATTAAAAACTTTCTTGGAAATTACAAGTCAAGCAACTACCGCGAAAATGTTAACGACATGCTAGATAACTTTAGAAGCTTGGGATGCAATATGTCTATCAAATTGCACTACCTTCATAGTCATATCGACCGATTCCCAGAGCGGTTTCATCAGGATCTGAAAACTATGGAAGAGAGGTACCAAGGCCGATGGAATCGGCATATGATGGCTGACTACTGTTGGGGAATTCAACGAGACCTTCCCACTGCACATCATTCACGAAAAAGAAAGTTTTTATGTAAATAATAAATCACTTTTTTCATATATATGCACAAAAACAAAATACTAGAAAACTACACGTAAGAATTCCAACTTTTTGTATTTTTTGTTATCAGTATGAAGTCCTAGTTTAAAAAATATGTACAGTTCCTTGGCAACAAAACTAGTCTTGACTTGTATTATTAGTCTATAACTTTCGATTCGAGGTGTGACTGGTAGTGATTATGAATACGACTTGCAGAACATTTCAGCCTAAAGGTTTACGGTCCGATTGTAGAGGACATATTTTCACATTTTAGAAAAACAGAGATTTTTTGGAACCTTAAGCAAAAGAAGAAAAAAAAGATTTTTTAAAAAACTATTGGAACGCAGTTGGCGACTTTTATTGTACTTCTAAGCAAATATTTACACAGTCGAATTAAAACAGTTAACAAGTGAACAATCTAACAAAAACAATATTGTAAAATAAATAAACAAAATCATAGTCATAGCAAAAAAAAAAAAAAAATGAAAAAGATTGTTAATTAAATTAAATAAACTAAAAAAAAAAATTTGGCATTACATATAGAACAAAACCAAGTAATAAAACAAATGAATGTGCTCACATAAATGATAAGAAAAAATTAAAATAAATAAAATTAAGTTAAATTATTAAATAAAGTGCGCAGTTTTTTGTTTATTTAAGCTAAAAACTCTGAAATTATCATAAATGTCTTAGTAAAATTCCATAACGATATTTGCTAATTGTTATCTTTGAAAAACATTATCTTGATAAATAAAATTTTATGAAATCTTGATAAAGTTTAGAAATGAAAAATCACACCAGTGTAGCTACTCGAGAAGTTTATCTAAGATAAAAAAAATATTCAAACTTGATTTAACTTAAATGAAAAAACAACTGTTTTATCACTTTTATAACTACGAGCGAATTACAAAAATTACTTTGAACTATAAATAAATATTATAACTATAACAAGTTAAAAAGTATAGTCGGTCAAGCCCGACCATATGATACCCTACGCAATAGTATATGAAAATAATTTTTGCTGATCAACCCTATTTGGGACCTTTGGCTCATGACTGACAAAATTATGTCATGAGCTTAATATTCATGTAAAAGTTTTTTTTGCCGAATAATATTGAGATGTCGTCATTTATATGAGTTTTTAGGATATGGGCTTATATGGGACCTATGATAAATTTTGGACCTACAAGGACAATATTTTGTCATGACAAACTAGCTATCGTAAAACTTTTTATCACCACTTATTATGTTAATATGTACCAGCCTTTATAAGGAAGTTATGGCATTAGAAACTATTTTCAGGAGCATTGTTTGTATAGGAGCTATGGTAAATATCCTTTGCGTGGGTAACAATCCTGTCGAGATGCGAGGACTTTAGTGCACTCTACGGTTCTGATCGCCTGTGCTGATGTATACTCTTGATACATTCTTGCAGGAAGCCATGATTACTGAAAGAGTGTGTGACCAGAGAAGCAAGCCGTAACGGCGTGGCTCACGTCTAGCCGCTTAGCCGATTATTTTCAACAAGCCGGGCCGCCGCCGAAGTACTCGGCTGATCGGCGGCTGAAATTCAAGTCGATTCTTATTTTTTTTTTTTTTTTTTAATAGTTATCCAAAATTGGTTATTCAATTATTTTTGTTTATTTTTGAATACTAAATTTTGAATACTTAATTTTGAATACTAAATCGGTATTTAATTGAACTAGTGCCAGTGTTACCATATACAAATATTTATCTTATTTTTAAAGATTGGGCTTGCTTTCTATGTTTTCGACCAGAAAAAAATTTTGAACGAAATCAAAAACGGATTTTTTAAGTATTTTAAATATTCGTAAAAATACCAGTTGTGTAATAAAAGTAATGAATGAGTCGCAAAATAGAAAACTGTTTTATGTCAAGCAACAATAGTTCTACAAGACTCAGTAGGGAACCTATCAATGATAATACTAGAAGAACCAGTACAGAACCAGTCTGTACTGAGGGGTGCGGAGAAATCTTAGATAGCGATTTCGACAAATCGAATGAGTGAAATGTTGCTGCGATAAATAACATGAACGGAAGTTAAAAATATTTTATACTGTAACAGATTAACTCCCTGGCCCACAATGTCGACAAGAACATTTATTTCGTACATTTATACTGAAAACAAAAACAAATTTTAGTTTTTTATTATTGTTTTCAATATAAAAATGCGAAAGAAATGTTCTTGTCGATATTGTGGGCCTGGCAGTAAGTTTTTTTTTTTTGTATAACTATTAAAAATTGTTGTTTGATTTGAAAATTGGCTTTTTATACCCTCCACCACCACTGTGGTGAATGAGGGTATACTAAGTTTGTCATTCCGTGTGAAACTTTTTTATTATACATCTAAGACCCCATAAAGTATATATATTCTGGCTCCTTGAGTAATTCTTAGTCGATTTTGCCATGTCCGTCTGTCTGTCCGTCTGTTGAAAACACGTTCACTTTCGAAAAACACAAAAGAAAAGAACAAGCTTGGTCTCAAATTGCTAAGCAGGTTGGGATTAAAATCCAGTAATATCGGTTCAGTAAGATCAGAACTATAAATCAAAATGTGCAACCACCACCCTTCAAAAGTTGATCATTTTGATACAAAAACTAACATAAATGGTTGAATAATGCACGGAATGATACAAAATTTTGCACGAATTCACTTTATACGACTGTAAAATTTCATGACGATCAGTCCATAATTTACCATAGGCCCCATACGAACCCTACTTACGCTAGAATACTTAAATTCGGTACGTCACAGTTTTATAGGCCGAGAAATCACATTGCCAAATTTCGTGAAGGTTGATCCATAATTTACCCACATATAAACTCTACTCTCGGAAAACAGTTTATTGTGCCTAAAACCAAATAAAGCTTACTTTAGTAAAATAATAAAATTCGCCTTAAACCATCACAGATATAGATATTGCGGTAAAATGTCTTACTTAAATTCATATGGCCAGAAAAAATATCATGCAAATTTGTGAAATTTTCTGTTAACGCTAAAACTAATTACACTGCTGTATTGAAATTTATTCTAATTTATTTTTTCTAATACTAGAAATCAGTCTTCAGAATTTTCGGATGGTTGGGCCATAATCCAATACAAATTACCCTCCTAAAAATTATTTTAGTTCGGCTAAAACTTTTACGAATCATGATATTTTACTCAAGCATGTTCAAAGTCCTAACAAGAAACGCATAAAATTTTCTTATTGTCGGTCAATATAGAGCTCACTCCTGTCGGTGGAGGGTATCAAAGATTCGGCACAGCCGAATATAGCACTCTAACTTGTAATTTAAAAATTTGTTTGCCAGCTTCAAATTTGTTTTCCATAATTATTTAAGAAATTTTAAATTGTTAATTTTCCCTGAACAAGTCACAAAATGGCGTGACGAATTATTGGATAAAATGAAACAAATGTTTTTATAAAAAATAGTAGACCTCAAACTTTATGGATAAATACAAATTTTAAAAATTAATTAATTTACTATTTTAAAATGCCTGATATTTCCATATTTTAAGAAAATCTTAAAGATCTCAATTTACTCAGTTACTAACCGTAGTAAAACTAAGAAGGTATTTGCTGTAAATAGTATTTTTCTTCTTAAAAATTTGATTTATCTTTTATAAAAATTTTAGTTTTCAAATGAATAAATCATTATTAGTCTCTTTGTTTTGTTTAACATGTTTGTTTATAGGTGTGTTCATTTACTTTACTAGCACAAACTTGCAAAGAGAGAGTAAGTAGGAATTTAAAGAAATTGCTCTCAAAAATACTAAAACGTAAATGAACACTTTGCCAGCCAAGATTTGTAAGTTAAAATAGTGACGAATATACAGGAATATTTGAGTACCCAATTACGGTAAAAATAATGTGATTTTAATAGTTTTTATTTGTTTATGTTGAATAAAATGAATCATGAATTCGGGTTTTCATCAATAATAAATAATAAATTAAATATTTAATTTAACAATCTATGTATAACCTTTGTATATAGGTATATAAAATTTCAACGTTACGGACTGACTGACAGATTCACCTTCGCACAGCCTTAACGCCGTGAGTTATAAGGTTGAAATTTGAACCGGATGCTGGTCTCTTACTAAATCGATCCACTAAAAATCGAAGAAATTGCCTAATGGTATGAAAATTGTGTGTGTGTTAGTGTAAAAATTTAGTGCATTGCGACTCGCAAGAAATTACTTTAATGTGTAAATGTTAGGTAAGATGGAACTTTTGGAAATTCGTATGTTTAGGGGATAAATAGCGTAAAAACGAGTAAATTCGCTAACCTCATAACTCCTTAACTAACCGTGGATTCATGGGGCTTGTCAGAGAAATATGACGGCTGTTTCTGTTGGGGCAACCATATTGGGAATTTGTCCTACGTGGCATTTACTTATATGTACCAAACCTTAGGTCTATTTTCTACTTTTCTTCCTTACTTCTACTTTTCTATTTTTCCTCCTTTCTCCTATACTGAAGGGACTCATAATGGACCTCATTGGTCTCCGAGTGGATATGCGCCCTTGGGCGCTTAACCCTTCTTAACCTAACCTAACCGTGGATTCACCCATGCGTTCCGAACAATATTTTTGTCCGACGAATATTTGTTTTACTGAGAGTGTTCTTCAGAACGATTCACCTATTTCGGAAAATTTGCCGGGAAAAACAAAGCTACCATATGGTTTACAGATGTAAACAATTATACAAACTGGCAGCACAACTAGCAAACTACTTATATTGAATGGTTTTCTAAAAGTGTGTTAAGAAAATTGACGAAAAATGGAAATTGTTTTTTTAATTTTTATTATAATCTATTTTTTAATTTAATTATTCAGCAAAAAAAACAATTGTTGCACTGTAGCACTATATTATTTGGCAGCTCAATTTAACTTTTATGAACAAATAGAAAAAAATTGGCATCGCAGTTCATTTTGTTCTGAACAAGAATTAAAATTAAACCATTAATTTTTCAATTAAAGCCAATAAACATAGAAATAAAAACTGTTTTACATTCGTAACTTATCCAAAAAATACAAATTTGTTTCTTTTTCGAAATTCAAACATTTAAGGCGTGAAAATTGTACCTATTTTTGGTACTTTCTTAACAAAACATTTATCTCCATTCCTTGCAATTATTATGGTCTTTCACTACAATAATTATTTTTTTATAAAATATTTCAATGGGGAGAAAAAATATAAAAAATGGTCAAATGCGGGAGATTAAATGACTTTGTTTTACTTTTTCGTTCTACAAGTGGTACCATTTTAATTTGCTATAATATATATTAGAAACATAAAATTATATATACATAGGTGCAGGGTACTGTGTGAATGAGAACCTATAACGTTGGTAATTTTTTTTTTAAACTTAGAAACATAAACTTTGGCATTCAAATATGACTACGAAGGTAGCGGGTTAAATTATTGTTAATTATAAAATAATTTTAGATTTTCTCATTATCTACTTTATGGCCGTTTTATTTGGTTCAAATCCGTTTCTTTGGTGTTTGTTTCATAATAAGCAAGACGGTCATAAAGTAAACAATGAGAATATCTCAAATTATTTTATAATTAATAAGAATCTTTTATTTTGTAAATATTTTAATTTGCAAACAAATTTTTTAACTAATTGGGTATTATACTGCAATAGTGTTAAGTATCGGGTATCTAGGTAACCATTATACTCACAGTACTAATAACAACACCTATCGGTTAAAATCAAAACAAAATACATAAGGGATTTTTTTTAACAAGTTCGTTATTTTATTTAGCAATAAAAATATCGAAATATCTGTCCTAAGTTAAACAAAAGTATGATTTCTTATCGCATATATATTTTTAATAATTTTTAAAATCAACATTAACTTATAAATATTGTAAAATATCCTTATTTAAAACTTCTTTTGGAAAAGTGTGTTTTGTAAAAAAAAACATGAAACAGCTGTTTCAAAAATTCCTGCAAGTTTTTTGGGTTAATTAACACTTTCCAGTAACAATTGTTACAAATTCGTAACAATTTTTAGTAAATGAACACAGCTTATGTGTTTTCTTAACATAAGTTCGGCGCAGCTGAATATTTTTTTTAGTCGTCAAAAAACTCGGAGCAAAGCACCATCTTACTATCTTCGGACTTACTCCCGTTGAGGAGGCTTCTTGTCCTCCTCTCGTCTGGGTAACCCCATAATATCTTATAACTAAGCTTTTGTTTGAAGATGCATTGTACCACACAAATTTTGCTATGTTGAACTGTTTTTTTGGCATTGTTAAACTTTCGAACTTAGACACACACTCCACGTCAATCACCTATTAAGAACTGCTTTCAGCAAAAACTATTTCCATGTATATATGTAAATATGATGCACATTTTTTGCAGATATTGCCTGGTACGATGATAAGCAGGTAACCACAATACTAAGCCTAATGTACAATAAGAAAAAGCAACAGGACAATAAATTCACACATTGTGCATAAATTTGAATTCTACTTAATGATAGGACATCATATTTTTTAAAAAAAATACCAAATGCGCCCTGCGTATGCCTGCATAAATGTATTAAGTCATTATAACAGGTCAAAATTACGTTAAATAGTTACCATAAAATGGATTGGTTATCCTTTGGGCTCGGTTATATAATAGAAACAGAAACAATAGTAACCAATTAAATTTATTTTATTACAACTTTGCTTAATACCCACATACAAATTGTAGGTAAATGTTTGAATTTACATAAACTGAAATTACCCAATAATTATACCTACTGTCACATTTGCTTTTACGTATAAAGGTTGTTTACACATAATTTTTAGCAAAACACGCCTTTATTTTACTTTAATCGCAAATATTTGTTGCCTACTTAAGAAAAATTTTATCAACGAGAAAACCAAACGTTTTGGTTGGTAAAACCAAAACTGTTTTACAATAACAAAATACACGTATTGAGTACTTGGAGTTTTTTTCAATAAGTTTTGCCTTTATGTCTGCTTAACAAAAAAACGTACCCTTTTAAAAGCATTCAAAAATTTTTTACAAAAACAATATACATATCGTTTGCTAAAATGCAAAGAAAGGTATCAATGAAAATTATGAAATTGCCTTTTTATTTTTTACGATTCACGTTAAATATTTAAAAAAATTTTTAAACTTCCACCTTAAAAAATATCCAAGCTATTAACAAAATCAAAAATGGCGCATCATTAAGTATATAATTTCCTTAAACAACATAATAATTAATCTTAATCAAAAAAATTAGCAGAGTATTTGATATATTTTTACGAACACATTAATTTTTTTAACGTCAAAAATGGGTATTCTGTTTCATACTCTGAACGTGTTAGTGGAATAAGTGATCAAACTGCAAATTATTGCATAAGCAAAAAGAAAAACAGTGCTGTAAAATAAATATAAACCGAATCTATATATATGTATTGCAAAACCTATATTAAGTATGACTACCAGCTTCTTCTTCATTGGACTGTTAGAAATTTCACAGCTTAACCCATTGCACTCCCATACGCTAAGAATTTCCAAGAATAAATAGTAACATCTGCAGGTCTTTAGTTTTTTGCTTGCAGCAGACTGACATTATATTAATGATATGATTTTTCCTTCATTTGTTTCGTTTCCAACCATATGAGTTAATATATGTACATATATACAGCCGTATTCATAACAAAAAATTAGCCACAGTTTGTACACAACGTACAACGAGCTGCTAACTAGAATGCCGATTAAGCTTAGCAGCTTGTTAGCATAGAGTTTATTAATAACAAATTTTATCCGCCTGCTAACTTTTAATAAATCAACTCTGAATATTAATGATGCCACATTATAATACTCAAAAATGCAACACGTTTTGTATTAAACATCGCTGGTTTTGTCATTTCATTTCATTTTTTTTTTTATATAAAAATTTGAAATGTTTTTAAATTAAAATATATTTAAAAAAGGACTATAAACTAAAAAAAAACAGTGTATTAAAAAAAAAACAAACAAAATTATTCAACATAAAAAGGCTGTTTATCACAAATTGGCAAACGTTTGGCAGCTTGTTGACAAGAGGTTAGCAAATCGTTAGCCAGAGTTTGGTAAGTGTATTATGAATAAACTTTGTCCCACTTCATGCCAAATTTTCGTTATGAATACGGCTGATAATTTTTAATAAATTGTAATACAGTCGAATTTCCCTATAATGAATCTGTACTATTGGACCAAAATATTTCTTCATTATTGATATAGAATGTTTATAATACAAGAGAAGTATTTTATCCACGTTTATTTAAAATAATCTGGTATTTTTGTTAGGATTGCATTCTTCCAAGTGGTCCTTTATCAATATCCTCAATTAGACTGTTATAAAGCCTTTTGTGTTAAATAATAAATTACTTGTCTTCTTCATCTTTAGAATAATAGCATTTTTTTATAAAGTGCTGGAATATAAATTGTTTAGCTATATTTTGTGTTAATCCTTTTACGGCTTTATTAAATACTAATAGTATTTTTTTTAGAATAATTGCTTCTTTGGACAACATTTTCGTTCACTGAATACGGGGGCTGCTATCAATACTATTCTTAATTGAAAAACTCTTTCATTCTTCATATTTAAATTTTTCAGAAATTAACTAATTAAAATTTACTTCTTGCTCCGTGTATAGCGTTGTAAGTATTTGATTCCTTATAAGGGGACAAATATGCATGTATGTATATGAGTCAAATTTTTGTTTACAAAATTTGTTTATTGTAAAAAACAATTCAATTGAGAAAATTCATTATAAGGAGATCAAAATACACTTTATTTATAATGGAAAAGTTGGCTTTTTAAAATCAATTGATAGTTAAATTCAATGAAGTACAATTTTTCTTCTAATTAGAAATTAAAATATGTCATAATAATATCTCTAATAAGTACTGCCTGCGCTGCATCAGAAAAGCAAAATTGTTTCACCATGTCAACGCAAACCTAATGATACCTACATATTAATTATGCGATTATTATTTTAATATTCTATTAAAATATTTTAATACTCAATTTTACCTGTAATTTAACCAAATATTTAATTATTTAATATTTTAAATGATTGTTTTACTTAATAATATCATACTTTCGTTGATGATTCATCGTTTTGTTTCAGAGAATTACAAATTAAAATAACGTTACACATTTAACTAAATAAATAACAATAAAAATAATATTTTTTCCTAAAAAATATATCTGTTCTCGCATTTTTATTCTAAATATTTAATATAACTCTAACATCTCATATAATTTCCACGTTACAACGTTTTTTGCTTCTCATGTAAACTTATGAAATTTGATGTTACAATATTCTGCATTTAAGACGACGATATGTTCAGTTCTCTTAGTGTTTTTTATTTCAATAAAATTTGCCTACAAAACAACAACACATACATTTTGGTTCACCAGTCAAGAAATAATTTTATATAAACAAAAAGAAAAGTCTTTTAGAAAGGTTTTTATTAAATATTTTACAAATTCAAGTTTTTCTATTCTAAGATAAGGCCTGTCGCAATGGTTTTATTAGTAGTTATGTTGGAACGTGTTGCAAGTTTAGTTATTAATTTACTCACTTCGTATTATTAGCCACAACAATTAAACTTGTATAAAGCTTTATTCTTAAATCTTTTTAGAAGCCCTTAAAGAAGCGTTTAAAGTAGATGCAAAAGTGCAAGGTGTTGGTCTCCAATGACACACCATGTTAATTGGTAATAAAGTTGGAATGCGGCTGGGAGATTTTATGTCTGAAAAAGGCCTTCTATAAGGCCCCTTTACTTCTTGATTTTTCCCGCTGGAAATGGTTGGGCAAATCGCATTTTTTTTCTTGTGAAGAATTTTAATGTGAATTTTTCAAATTTTTCATATCTGAAAAATTCACATATGAATTTTTTTTTTGCTCACTCCTCATGAGTGAGGAAATTCAAAATATTTTTTTCCTCACCCTCATGAGTATGAATTTGCTGAAAAAGTTTTACATTTTCACGCTCGCTCATGACTGAATGAGCGAGCGTTTCGGTACTCTGCTTTTAACAAAAATAATTTCGCCACACTACAAAAATCGTTGTCCGACATTATAAAAAACCATCAGCTATTCAGAAAATGCAGCGAATCAACCGCTGCGTGGAACGTGCAATTTAAATTGTGCTAAACATTTTGCTATTGTGTCAACCTTAACTTATATTAAATTTAAAACTTATTTCATATATAAGTTGAAAACATTTGTGTTAACAAACAAAAATATTTAAAAAAAACTCTGTCTTTTTTAGAAATCACGTTTAGTACGGAACATTTTTGAATCCAAATCGCCGCAAAAGTGTTACTTGTCCAATATTTGACACAATGCAGCAGTATGCCAAAATTTTCGTTAAATTAAGTTATATACCTAATGAACACTGGCACTTGTGCCGGTGTTTATGTTGCTGATATGACGTGAAGAGGTCATTCAGACTCCCGGGCGAGTGCAGGACCTTTCAGGCTAAAGTCCGAGCGATCTGAAGGGCGACGGCGTTGATACTGGATCACATCGTCATGGTGCCAATTTATTATGCGGCGTTCGCTGCGATGAATTTAATAAAGTATATCATGTATCGGCATTAAATTGCAAAATAGAACTGAAATGGATGAGATATTTAAAGCAACTAGGAGAAATCTTTCGGTTATGCTTATTATACAATAATTAAGGGTGGGAGGCTACACAACACAGTTTTAATCCATTCTTAAACGCTGTGAAAAATAAAGTTAAGCAAAATAATATTATTATAAATAAAGAAAAAAACAAAATTAAAGTTGTGAAAAACCACCGCCATAGTTGGATGCGGCATCTGCTAAAATATTTTTGCCCAATCAACACTGAGTTTTCTAAAAAAAAAGAGAGAGAAAAACGAAAATACTACAGTGTGACCATGGTGAAATTACTAGAAGGTGGCAGCACTACGGAATCTATTAATTTGTTTATTCATAGCAAGTGTCAAAATATTGATTGCTAACGTTAATTTTCTTCAAAAAATAATTTGCGAGATAAAAAAAAAAACAATTTGTTCTGTATTGTATTTAAAACAAATCGTTAAAAGCAATTGAAATAAAAAAAAAAAAACATAAAAAAGGACGTACTGTATAATTAAAAAACTTGTGAGTTGTATTAAAACTAATCGTTTGTAAAAGTTACATTCTGTTGTGAAAGTTTTGCAAATAGTTTGAAATATAACTTAAATAAAATACGTATTGTATTATAAAAGGGCTTTTTATTTGTTGCGAAAAGCAACTAGTGTGTTAAATTACAAATTAAGGACAATCGTTTATAACGTAAATTTTTGCATCGTGGTCGAGGACCAACAAAAAACTCATTTGCAAAAGAAAACTTTTATATAAATAAAAATCAAACCTGTTTTAATTGTGAAGCCTTTGTGCGTGCTTTTCAAAAATGCGTAAGTGTTTATTATGCGGTAAGGCAGAATTGCCTGGCAACGGTGTGTTTTTTTAACCTCCAATAATCGGTACAATGAGTCAAAAGTGGAGTAAGTTGTGCAGAAGGAATTTAATTCAGCCACAAGAATTGGTTATACTAAGTATATGTTTATATGGCTTTTATTTTGTAAGGCATTGACGCTTCAATAAGAATAATATGTTGGTGTGGTGAAAATCCATATTTTTGACACACTTAACATTTTTAACCAAACAAATTTGCCTGTTTTTGTTGTATTGTTGACCAAGAAATTCTAGTGCTCCCACCTTGTAGTAATATCACCATGAGTGTGACCATTTTAGCAGTTTTGCAACTTAATTTAGCATTAAAATATTCATTTAACGCTCGGTGTTTTATTTAGCAATTTTCTAAATTATTTTAAAATTTATTTTAAAAGTTTGAAGAAAGGGTTGTGTTGAACTGTGTTTTTTTTTAAATTATTACAAATTTTGACTGGATACTTTTTACCTTGGATACTTTTAATCTTAATATACGTCTTACCTGTTATGTAAAAAAAAATTTACATTAAGGAAATCTTTGAAATTCATCAATTTATATTATTTATTAATGATTTCATGCACCACAGAACTAAGTCTTATAATTACAGTGCAGGATTTTGTATGTGTACAAATTAATTTCCAAATTTAATAAGGTTAATACTTGTTTAAGGTTAATAAAAAATATGTGTATGTATGTATATAAATATTTTATAACAAAAATTAACACATAAAAATTCAAGATAATTAATATAAAAAATTTATTCTTGTGTATAGTTGACCTGTTGTTTATGTTGTTTTATTATTTTGGCTTGAGGTCCTATATAAATAATAAATAAAATTCAAAAAAGTTTTTATTTTATTGTTATTTATTTTTATATTTTTCCAATATTTCGGTCAAAATCTCTGACCATCATCAGGGGAATATTTTAAATAAATAAACAATAAAATTTTAAAAAACTCAGACAAATTTAACTCTTCTCTGATAAAGCTTTCTTTGATTTTCTTTTAAACTTTTATTGTTACAGTACAGTTCAATAAAATAACCACAATACTAATTAAATATAAAAAATTTTAACATTTAAGCAAAATAAATCAGGCAAAAGATTTAAAACATTGTGTTACTGTTTATCTGTTGGTTATAATGAAGAGCATTCCAAATACGATTAGCGTTGATCAAAAATTGCCATTCCAAAACTAGGCATCGCAATTTCCGAAATATGATTCTTTTACTCCTTGGTGCTGTAGCAAATCTTATTTTTTCAAAGAGGTATTTCGGCTTTTCGGTGTAAATTACTTAATGCAAAAACAAAAGAACCCTTGTCTTAAAAAGACTCCGCACAGAGGTTTCAAGTATGCTGAGACTTGTTCACGCTTTTCAAGTCTATAAATATATCTTATGGTGTTGTTATATAATATTTTAGGTTTTTTTTTTGTACTGGTGGAATCGCAATGAGAGAACAACTCGCATTCGTATGTAAGGCTTGGAACCGGCTTTTGTAAATAGGATTATTACATTCAGCGTTGTAGTTTAACATAAATTTGTCCCACCAGTGTATTTATATGGCAAGTTAAGTGGCTGTTGAACATTTATCCCAGATTTTTTTCCGCTTCCATTTCAATGATGTCAACTTTCACATTGATTACACAAGTCAACAAATTAAAAAAAGTTAACTGGTGCCGAGAAACCGTTAGTGGTTCTGTAACATGCCGACACTGGTAATACGAGTACTAAAAATGTGAAAAAAAATTCCAACGTGTAGTTTTGGATATAATATAAATATTTAATATAAATATCGCATTTGTGCTAGACAAAATCAAATATAGCGAGCACCAATGGATTATTTGTGTTGATCTTAAGATGACTAATTTCTTATTAGGACAGCAAAGTGGATTCACCAAATATCCATGTTTTTATTGTATGTGGGAAAGCCGGGCCAAACACCTACACGGGGAAAAACGAAATTGGCCAGTACGTGAGGCGTTGGAGGTTGGAAATCATAACATCATAAATCCACCTTTAGTTCCAAAATGCTAGACAACTTTAGAAACTTGGGATGCAACATGTCTATCAAATTGAACTACCTTCATAGTCATCTCGACCGATTCCCAGATAATCTTAGTTCTTGTAGCGATGAGCAAGGGGAGCGGTTTCATCAGGATCTGAAAACTATGGAAGAGAGGTACCAAGGCCGATGGAATCGGCATATGATGGCTGACTACTGTTGGGGAATTCAACGAGACCTTCCCACTGCACATCATTCACGAAAAAGAAAGTTTTTATGTAAATAATAAATCACTTTTTTCATATATATGCACAAAAACAAAATACTAGAAAACTACACGTAAGAATTCCAACTTTTTGTATTTTTTGTTATCAGTATGAAGTCCTAGTTTAAAAAATATGTACAGTTCCTTGGCAACAAAACTAGTCTTGACTTGTATTATTAGTCTATAACTTTCGATTCGAGGTGTGACTGGTAGTGATTATGAATACGACTTGCAGAACATTTCAGCCTAAAGGTTTACGGTCCGATTGTAGAGGACATATTTTCACATTTTAGAAAAACAGAGATTTTTTGGAACCTTAAGCAAAAGAAGAAAAAAAGATTTTTTAAAAAACTATTGGAACGCAGTTGGCGACTTTTATTGTACTTCTAAGCAAATATTTACACAGTCGAATTAAAACAGTTAACAAGTGAACAATCTTACAAAAACAATATTGTAAAATAAATAAACAAAATCATAGTCATAGCAAAAAAAAAAAAAAATGAAAAAGATTGTTAATTAAATTAAATAAACTAAAAAAAAAAAATTTGGCATTACATATAGAACAAAACCAAGTAATAAAACAAATGAATGTGCTCACATAAATGATAAGAAAAAATTAAAATAAATAAAATTAAGTTAAATTATTAAATAAAGTGCGCAGTTTTTTGTTCATTTAAGCTAAAAACTCTGAAATTATCATAAATGTCTTAGTAAAATTCCATAACGATATTTGCTAATTGTTATCTTTGAAAAACATTATCTTGATAAATAAAATTTTATGAAATCTTGATAAAGTTTAGAAATAAAAAATCACATGACACCAGTGTAGCTACTCGAGAAGTTTATCTAAGATAAAAAAATATTCAAACTTGATTTAACTTAAATGAAAAAACAACTGTTTTATCACTTTTATAACTACGAGCGAATTACAAAAATTACTTTGAACTATAAATAAATATTATAACTATAACAAGTTAAAAAGTATAGTCGGTCAAGCCCGACCATATGATACCCTACGCAATAGTATATGAAAATAATTTTTGCTGATCAACCCTATTTGGGACCTTTGGCTCATGACTGACAAAATTATGTCATGAGCTTAATATTCATGTAAAAGTTTTTTTTGCCGAATAATATTGAGATGTCGTCATTTATATGAGTTTTTAGGATATGGGCTTATATGGGACCTATGATAAATTTTGGACCTACAAGGACAATATTTTGTCATGACAAACTAGCTATCGTAAAACTTTTTATCACCACTTATTATGTTAATATGTACCAGCCTTTATAAGGAAGTTATGGCATTAGAAACTATTTTCAGGAGCATTGTTTGTATAGGAGCTATGGTAAATATCCTTTGCGTGGGTAACAATCCTGTCGAGATGCGAGGACTTTAGTGCACTCTACGGTTCTGATCGCCTGTGCTGATGTATACTCTTGATACATTCTTGCAGGAAGCCATGATTACTGAAAGAGTGTGTGACCAGAGAAGCAAGCCGTAACGGCGTGGCTCACGTCTAGCCGCTTAGCCGATTATTTTCAACAAGCCGGGCCGCCGCCGAAGTACTCGGCTGATCGGCGGCTGAAATTCAAGTCGATTCTTATTTTTTTTTTTTTTTTTAATAGTTATCCAAAATTGGTTATTCAATTATTTTTGTTTATTTTTGAATACTAAATTTTGAATACTTAATTTTGAATACTAAATCGGTATTTAATTGAACTAGTGCCAGTGTTACCATATACAAATATTTATCTTATTTTTAAAGATTGGGCTTGCTTTCTATGTTTTCGACCAGAAAAAAATTTTGAACGAAATCAAAAACGGATTTTTTAAGTATTTTAAATATTCGTAAAAATACCAGTTGTGTAATAAAAGTAATGAATGAGTCGCAAAATAGAAAACTGTTTTATGTCAAGCAACAATAGTTCTACAAGACTCAGTAGGGAACCTATCAATGATAATACTAGAAGAACCAGTACAGAATAAGTCTGTACTGAGGGGTGCGGAGAAATCTTAGATAGCGATTTCGACAAATCGAATGAGTGAAATGTTGCTGCGATTAATAACATGAACGGAAGTTAAAAATATTTTATACTGTAACAGATTAACTCCCTGGCCCACAATGTCGACAAGAACATTTATTTCGTACATTTATACTGAAAACAAAAACAAATTTTAGTTTTTTATTATTGTTTTCAATATAAAAATGCGAAAGAAATGTTCTTGTCGATATTGTGGGCCTGGCAGTAAGTTTTTTTTTTTGTATAACTATTAAAAATTGTTGTTTGATTTGAAAATTGGCTTTTTATACCCTCCACCACCACTGTGGTGAATGAGGGTATACTAAGTTTGTCATTCCGTGTGAAACTTTTTTATTATACATCTAAGACCCCATAAAGTATATATATTCTGGCTCCTTGAGTAATTCTTAGTCGATTTTGCCATGTCCGTCTGTCTGTCCGTCTGTTGAAAACACGTTCACTTTCGAAAAACACAAAAGAAAAGAACAAGCTTGGTCTCAAATTGCTAAGCAGGTTGGGATTAAAATCCAATAATATCGGTTCAGTAAGATCAGAACTATAAATCAAAATGTGCAACCACCACCCTTCAAAAGTTGATCATTTTGATACAAAAACTAACATAAATGGTTGAATAATGCACGGAATGATACAAAATTTTGCACGAATTCACTTTATACGACTGTAAAATTTCATGACGATCAGTCCATAATTTACCATAGGCCCCATACGAACCCTACTTACGCTAGAATACTTAAATTCGGTACGTCACAGTTTTATAGGCCGAGAAATCACATTGCCAAATTTCGTGAAGGTTGATCCATAATTTACCCACATATAAACTCTACTCTCGGAAAACAGTTTATTGTGCCTAAAACCAAATAAAGCTTACTTTAGTAAAATAATAAAATTCGCCTTAAACCATCACAGATATAGATATTGCGGTAAAATGTCTTACTTAAATTCATATGGCCAGAAAAAATATCATGCAAATTTGTGAAATTTTCTGTTAACGCTAAAACTAATTACACTGCTGTATTGAAATTTATTCTAATTTATTTTTTCTAATACTAGAAATCAGTCTTCAGAATTTTCGGATGGTTGGGCCATAATCCAATACAAATTACCCTCCTAAAAATTATTTTAGTTCGGCTAAAACTTTTACGAATCATGATATTTTACTCAAGCATGTTCAAAGTCCTAACAAGAAACGCATAAAATTTTCTTATTGTCGGTCAATATAGAGCTCACTCCTGTCGGTGGAGGGTATCAAAGATTCGGCACAGCCGAATATAGCACTCTAACTTGTAATTTAAAAATTTGTTTGCCAGCTTCAAATTTGTTTTCCATAATTATTTAAGAAATTTTAAATTGTTAATTTTCCCTGAACAAGTCACAAAATGGCGTGACGAATTATTGGATAAAATGAAACAAATGTTTTTATAAAAAATAATAGACCTCAAACTTTATGGATAAATACAAATTTTAAAAATTAATTAATTTACTATTTTAAAATGCCTGATATTTCCAAATTTTAAGAAAATCTTAAAGATCTCAATTTACTCAGTTACTAACCGTAGTAAAACTAAGAAGGTATTTGCTGTAAATAGTATTTTTCTTCTTAAAAATTTGATTTATCTTTTATAAAAATTTTAGTTTTCAAATGAATAAATCATTATTAGTCTCTTTGTTTTGTTTAACATGTTTGTTTATAGGTGTGTTCATTTACTTTACTAGCACAAACTTGCGAAGAGAGAGTAAGTAGGAATTTAAAGAAATTGCTCTCAAAAATACTAAAACGTAAATGAACACTTTGCCAGCCAAGATTTGTAAGTTAAAATAGTGACGAATATACAGGAATATTTGAGTACCCAATTACGGTAAAAATAATGTGATTTTAATAGTTTTTATTTGTTTATGTTGAATAAAATGAATCATGAATTCGGGTTTTCATCAATAATAAATAATAAATTAAATATTTAATTTAACAATCTATGTATAACCTTTGTATATAGGTATATAAAATTTCAACGTTACGGACTGACTGACAGATTCACCTTCGCACAGCCTTAACGCCGTGAGTTATAAGGTTGAAATTTGAACCGGATGCTGGTCTCTTACTAAATCGATCCACTAAAAATCGAAGAAATTGCCTAATGGTATGAAAATTGTATGTGTGTTAGTGTAAAAATTTAGTGCATTGCGACTCGCAAGAAATTACTTTAATGTGTAAATGCTGGGTAAGATGGAACTTTTGGAAATTCGTATGTTTAGGGGATAAATAGCGTAAAAACGAGTAAATTCGCTAACCTCATAACTCCTTAACTAACCGTGGATTCATGGGGCTTGTCAGAGAAATATGACGGCTGTTTCTGTTGGGGCAACCATATTGGGAATTTGTCCTACGTGGCATTTACTTCTATGTACCAAACCTTAGGTCTATTTTCTACTTTTCTTCCTTACTTCTACTTTTCTATTTTTCCTCCTTTCTCCTATACTGAAGGGACTCATAATGGACCTCATTGGTCTCCGAGTGGATATGCGCCCTTGGGCGCTTAACCCTTCTTAACCTAACCTAACCGTGGATTCACCCATGCGTTCCGAACAATATTTTTGTCCGACGAATATTGTTTTACTGAGAGTGTTCTTCAGAACGATTCACCAATTTCGGAAAATTTGCCGGGAAAAACAAAGCTACCATATGGTTTACAGATGTAAACAATTATACAAACTGGCAGCACAACTAGCAAACTACTTATATTGAATGGTTTTCTAAAAGTGTGTTAAGAAAATGGACGAAAAATGGAAATTGTTTTTTTAATTTTTATTATAATCTATTTTTTTATTTAATTATTCAGCAAAAAAAACAATTGTTGCACTGTAGCACTATATTATTTGGCAGCTCAATTCAACTTTTATGAACAAATAGAAAAAAATTGACATCGCAGTTCATTTTGTTCTGAACAAGAAATAAAATTAAACCATTAATTTTTCAATTAAAGCCAATAAACATAGAAATAAAAACTGTTTTTCATTCGTAACTTATCCAAAAAATACAAATTTGTTTCTTTTTCGAAATTCAAACATTTAAGGGGTGAAAATTGTACCTATTTTTGGTACTTTCTTAACAAAACATTTATCTCATTTCTTTGCAATATACGTTCTAAATTATGGGCTTTCACTACAATAATTACTTTTTTATAAAATATTTCAATGGGGAGAAAAAATATAAAAAATAGTGAAATGCGGGAAATTAAATTTCTTTGTTTTACTTTTTCGTTCTACAAGTGGTACCTTTTTAATTTGCTATAATAGATATTAGAAACATAAAATTATATATACATAGGTGCAGGGTCCTGAGTGAATGAGAACCTATAACGTTGGTAATTTTGTTTTTAAACTTAGAAACATAAGCTTTGGCATTCAAATATGACCACGAAAGAAAGGTAACAAGGTAGCGGGTTAAATTATTGTTAATTATAAAATAATTTTAGATATTCTCATTATCTACTTTATGGCCGTTTTATTTGGTTCAAATCCGTTTATTTGGTGTTTGTTTCATAATAAACAAGACGGTCATAAAGTAAACAATGAGAATATCTCAAATTATTTTATAATTAATAAGAATCTTTTATTTTGTAATTATTTTAATTTGCAAACAAATTTTTTAACTAATTGGGTATTATACTGCAATAGTGTTAAGTATCGGGTATCTAGTTCGTTATTTTATTTAGCAATAAAAATATCGAAATATCTGTCCTAAGTTAAACAAAAGTATGATTTTTTATCGCATAAATATTTTTAATAATTTTAAAAATCAACATTAACTTATACATTTTGTAAAATATCCTTATTTAAAACTTCTTTTGGAAAAGTTTGTTTTGTAAACAAAAACATGAAACAGCTGTTTCAAAAATTCTTGCAAGTTTTTTGGGTTAATGAACACTTTCCAGTAACAATTGTTACAAATTCGTAACAATTTTTAGTAAATGAACACAGCTTATGTGTTTTCTTAACATAAGTTCGGCGCAGCTGAATATTTTTTTTAGTCGTCAAAAAACTCGGAGCAAAGCTGCTCAGCCGCCGCCGCCGAAAATTTTTAAGCGTCTTGCTTTCTGCAGTCGCCCGATTCTACCCATCCAATTTGGTGTATTTGCGCTAGTAGTCCTGCATGACCAATCAGAATACGCACCATCATACTATCTTCGGACTTACTCCCGTTGAGGAGGCTTCTTGTCCTCCTCTCGTCTAAGTAACCCCATAAAATCTTATAACTAAGCTTTTGTTTGAAGATGCATTGCACGACACAAATTTTGCTATGTTGAACTGTTTTTTTTTTGGCATTGTTAAAATTTCGAGCTTAGACACTCACTCCACGTCAATCACCTATTAAGAACTGCTTTCAGCAAAAACTATTTCCATCTATATATGTAAATATGATGCAAATTTTTTGCAGATATTGCCTGGTACGATGATAAACAGGTAACTACAATACTAAGCCAAATGTACAATAAGAAAAAGTAACAGGATGATGCAAGTGCTATTGGTACGGTGCTAGATATTTCAAATAAAGTTGTAATTGAAGTTAAGGAGGAAAATATATATGATGCATTTTTCTTTAAAAAAGACAGAAATGATAAGACTGATAAGCGTACAATGGTTGTAAAATTCAACAACAAGACCTAAGTTAAAAGAAATTGATTCTTTAAAATCTATATACGTTAACGATTATTTAAGAAAGGAAACTCTTCAAATTTTTAATTATGCTAAAATGTTAAAAACAATTGGTTATTGTGCTGTATACACGTATAGTGGACGAGTCTATGCAAAGAAAAGTGAGATATCGAAGTCGAGATATATAAAAGATATACCTGAAGTTGACAAGATTATTTCGGAAGCTGCAACGTTTGGAAATAAACGTAAATCATTGAATAGAGATAAAGACGGTAATGAAGACTCTGACGTCAATCATTCAGACTTTATGTCTCTAGTCTAAAAATTTTGAGTACATTATGTTTATGCATAACTACTTTAATTTCTATTTATGGTCAATAATAAATATTTTTCTAATTTTGAAAATTTTAACAGTTATTTAAAAACCTTAATTTTTCGTATTTAAATATTTTATCTATTAACATTAGAAGCATTTTATCGATAAACAAATTTAACAGATTCAAAACACAACTCGCTAGTTTCAATTCAAAGATAGTGCAAATTTACAATATTCCAGGATATAGATGCGTACATTGCTGTAGGAATGATGGTTTTGGAGGTACCTCCATATATGTAATGGAAAATTTTCAATTTACCGTATAAGTATGTGAAAGTAGACATTACTGTGATACAATTGCTATATCTGTGAACAATTACAAAATAAAAGGAACTCCATTTAAATTTATATCTTTTTATAGATCTCAAAAATTTAGTATTGTTACTTTTTCAAATATTATTGAGAATATTATCAATTCTTATGGTCGTTGTCCTTGTGTTATCGTAGGTGACTCAAATATAGACTTTCTCGAAAGTAATGAATCCATGGATTTTTCAAATTTATTATCACATTATTATTTTAAAAACTGTCATAATTTAATAACAAGACCTAGATCTGGAACATCAATTGATAATGTATTTAGCAATCTCTCAAGTATGTTACTCATTGATTCGGTTGAATGTACTCTGTCTGATCATAATATGATTGTTTGTAAAATTCAAAGTGAAACTCAAAATTATACTCATATTGATATTGTATTAAAGCATTGTGACTATAATAAATTTTAACTAATTTTTCAAAATAAAGCTCAAAACCTATATACTGGAAATTCATCGGCCGAAACATCTTATTTAATAGATTGTTTAACATATTCCTATGAAAACTCAGTTATTGTAACAAGGAAGAAAAAGTTAATTAAAGAAAAGATTACGCCATGGATTAATGAGAATTTGCAAAATCTTTTTTTACTTAAAAATAATCTACTTAAGCAAAGACGAAGAAAGCCAAATTGCTTAGATATACAACTCAAATTAGTAAGACTAAGTAAGGTGATAAAAAATGCGTATAAAAACTCTATAAGTAACTACTATGTCCAAAAGGTGAGCAATATTCAACACGATCCAAAAAAATGTTGGAGATTCCTTAACGAAACTTTGGGACGAAGTACCAAAACTGAAATTTGTTTGAAAGATTCAAATGGAGATTTCATTTCGGATGAATCAATAATTTTTAAACATGCCAGGGCTTTTAAAACAACATATAACATACTCTTATGGAGATACTTATAACCGTCTCCGTACGCTTAGATTTTTTGCAAATAATTTTAATCTTACCAACACGACACTTGAGGAAATTTCACAAAATATTTCAGATCTTGTATTTAATAAAAGCCCTGGGCACGATAGATTATCCCCAAAAGTATTTATTGAATGCAATAGTGAGATATCACCACATCTTTTAAAAATATTTAACAATATTATCCAAACGTCCGAATATCCAAATGTATTAAAAATCTCAAAAATTAATCCTATACCAAACGAATCAAGTGCTTTTGTTGAAGATAAATATAGACCAATTTCCTTGTTACCAATCATAAATAAAGTTTTGGAAAATATAATTCATAAACAGCTTATAACTTATTTGGAAAATAATAAATTGATTTCTGATTACCAATATGGCCTTAGAACTGGCAGTGGAACAGAAAATGCAGTTATAAATGTTATTAATAATATATGCCAAGGCTTAGATGAAGGATTTAAGGGAGTGGCAGGAATTTTTTATGACTTCTCAAATGCATTTGATTTAGTAGATCATGAAATACTGATTCAAAAACTTCAGTATTATGGCATTCGTGGTAGAGAATTAGAAATTTTTAAAAGCTATCTCAGTAATAGAAAGCAATTTGTTGAGTTCAATGTCAGTAAAAGTTTTCTTGGTGCTGTTAGAGATGGTGTACCACAGGGCAGTGTTTTAGGTCCGTTACTTTTTTCAATATATATTAATGGCATAGTTAATCTTGGATTAAATGGTAAAATATGCATGTATGCAGATGACATTTGTGTGCTTTATCCGTATAAAGACGAAAAGGCACTTAAAGTCCACATGGAAAGAGATGCCGCTTTAATTTTTGAATTTTCAAGGCTAAATCAAAAATTATTTTTGGGAATGAAATATTTTATTAATTAGTTCATTTATTAATGATGTGCTAATAATCCCAATTTTTTAAATGAAAACACTGAAATTTATTGTTGTGGGAAGGCTAGTTCCTATGCGCATTTCGCTGGTTGCTTAGGCCAGCTCGTCAGGAAACTTTTTCCAAATACTTTAGAAAAGCTAAAAATATTACACAAGTAAGACCATAAAGTGAATAAGAATTTTAAAACACTCTGGTCTTAAATGTAACAATATCAAAGCTTCAACAAAGTCACAACAATAAACCGTCAATTTTTTCTTTCTTACATTCCCCTACAATTGGCTGGGTTTTTTCCAACACAAATTGTAGTTGTAAGAGGATAGAAAGAAAAAACAAAAATTAAAAAAACAAGTTACTTAAATAAAGCAGCTTGCCATTTCAGTTTTTTATTTGCCGGGCACATGCAAATTTATTATCAAAAATTATTTTTGGGAATGAAATATTTTATTAATTAGTTCATTTATTAATGATGTGCTAATAATCCCAATTTTTTAAATGAAAACACTGAAATTTATTGTTGTGGGAAAGCTAGTTCCTATGCGCATTTCGCTGGTTGCTTAGGCCAGCTCGTCAGGAAACTTTTTCCAAATACTTTAGAAAAGCTAAAAATATTACACAAGTAAGACCATAAAGTGAATAAGAATTTTAAAACACTCTGGTCTTAAATGTAACAATATCAAAGCTTCAACAAAGTCACAACAATAAACCGTCAATTTTTTCTTTCTTACATTCCCCTACAATTGGCTGGGTTTTTTCCAACACAAATTGTAGTTGTAAGAGGATAGAAAGAAAAAACAAAAATTAAAAAAACAAGTTACTTAAATAAAGCAGCTTGCCATTTCAGTTTTTTATTTGCCGGGCACAGGCTAAATTGATTAGTTAGACTAAACTTGTAAGGTTTCGACCTTATTTAAGAAATGGTCAAGATAATTTTAGTATTTTTATAAATGATCCAATCGGTAACATATTTGGGAGTCATTTTACAATGTAATTTGTCATGGAATTTACACATTGATAAACTGAAATCGAAGATATCAAGTGCTATCAGTATTCTGTATAAGTTTAAAAACAAATTCAATGTAGAAACCAAGCTAATGCTTTAGCAAGCTCTAGTACAAAGTCGTTTGAACTATTTAATTTGTGTTTATGGATGTAGAAATACATTGTTGTTAAAATCATTACAACGTGTACAAAATAAGGCGTTAAAAACAGTTTTTAATTTACCAATACAATACTCAACGATTCATTTGTTCAAAGATATAGCGAAAGATATATTACCTATCAGGGGTTTGTATAAACTACAAACATTAGTTTTTGTATTCAAGTTATTAAAAATTATTGGTCATAATACAATAAGTTTCCAAATATATCAAACTATGTTTAATACAAGAAATAACTCGAATTTGCGTATCTTAAGGTGCCGATTAGAAGCAACAAAGCAAAAAATAATGTATGTTGGTGGTTTTGAATATAATAAATTACCGCAAAATTTAAAAGATATTGAAAGAATATCAATTTTTAAAACAAATTTTAAACATTACCTTTTACAAAATCTTGAAATGCTTTTAAGTTAAGTACGTTCAAATTACTTTTGCATTACTTGCGTGTAATTATTTAATAATAATTGCTATTTTTATTCTTATTATTTTTTATTTTTTTTATCCAAATTTCTTTACATTTTATTGATTTATTGTTAAAAAATGTTATGCCAACTCGCCTCAAAAATATCTCTATGACGCTGAGGCTATAACATAAATTATTGAATAAATGTAATAATTAGTATAAGATTCAATAATAAAAAAAAAAAAAAAAAAATTCACACATCTGTAAATAAATTTTAATTCTACTTAATGATAGGATATCATATTTTTTAAAAAATACCAAATGCGCCCTGCGTATGCCTGCATAAATGTATTAAGTCATTATAACAGGTCAAAATTACGTTAAATAGTTACCATAAAATGGATTGGTTATCCTTTGGGCTCGGTTATATAATAGAAACAGAAACAATAGTAACCAATTGAATTTGTTTTATTACAACTTTGCTTAATACCCACATACAAATTGTAGGTACATGTTTGAATTTACATAAACTGAAATTACCCAATAATTATACCTACTGTCACATTTGCTTTTACGTATAAAGGTTGTTTACACATAATTTTTAGCAAAACACGCCTTTATTTTACTTTAATCGCAAATATTTGTTGCCTACTTAAGAAAAATTTTATCAACGAGAAAATCAAACGTTTTGGTTGGTAAAACCAAAACTGTTTTACAATAACAAAATACACGTATTGAGTACTTGGAGTTTTTTTCAATAAGTTTTGCCTTTATGTCTGCTTAACAAAAAAACGTACCCTTTTAAAAGCATTCAAGAATTTTTTACAAAAACAATATACATATCGTTTGCTAAAATGCAAAGAAATGTATCATTGCAAATTATGAAATTGACTTTTAATTTTTTAAGATTTACGTTAAATATTTAAAAAAACTTTTAAACTTCCACCTTATAAAATAGCCAAGCTATTAACAAAATCAAAAATGGCGCATCATTAAGTATATAATTTCCTTAAAGAACATAATGAATAATCTTAATCAAAAAATTAGCAGAGTATTTGATATATTTTTACGAACACATTAATTTTTTAACGTCAAAAATGGGTATTCTGTTTCATACTCTGAACGTGTTAGTGGAATAAGTGATCAAACTGCAAATTATTGCATAAGCAAAAAGAAAAACTTTGCTGTAAAATTAATATAAACCGAATCTATATACATATCGTCCCGTTAATAAAACAATAGTGTATAATTTTTTTGCCCTTTCGAGATAATAGAGTTTAAAATTTTTGAGTTATTAGACAAATGGGAAAACACTAATATCTCAGAAAATAATCGATGTTTTTGAGTTGTGGTCATTTAAATATGTGATGAAATAATCAGGCTACTGGTAGATGATATTTCATTCATTTACAAGTGCTTTAATTGCAAATAAATGGGATTCAAAGTACCATGATGTCACTTAGGCTATTTTATTTGTTTTATAATATGTATGAAAATCATAATACACTATTTTATTTGAATATTTTACACCAAATATATTATTACAAAATTGTGTATATACAATATACGTCATTTTTCGATTTTATTTTGTTATGAAATAATAAAAATAGTGAATTATAAAAATAGTGTAAGCTTTTTATACCCTATTTTTCTTTGAAATGATATTCAGAGTAACAACTAATTAAAACACCACTTACATAATTTTTAATGAAAAATTTCAATCACGCAATTATACAATAATATTTCAATTAATCTTTTGATCCACTTTGTGGAAGTAGAATTTCACCAAATTTTGACCACATTTAGAATCAGTTATGTAGATTATAATTATGCAATAAAAAAATAATGGTGTACATGCGTATACACTATTGTTTTATTAAGGGGACGATATATATATGTATTGCAAAACCTATATTAAGTATGACAATCAGCTTCTTCTTGATGGACTGTTAGAAATTTCACAGCTTAACCCATTGCACTCCCATACGCTAAGAATTTCCAAGAATAAATAGCAACATCTGCAGGTCTTTAGTTTTATTGCTTCCAGCAGACTGCCATTATATTTATGTTAATATATGTACAAATACAATTTTTAATAAATTTTAATACAGTCGAATTTCCCTTAATGGATCTGTTACTATTGGACCAGAATATTTCTTCATTATTGATATAGAATGTTTATAATACAATAGAAGTATTTTTTCCACGTTTATTTAAAATAATCTGGTATTTTTGTTAGGATTGCATTCTTCCAAGTGGTTCTTTATCAATATCCTCAATTAGACTGTTATAAAGCCTTTTGTGTTAAATAATAAATTACTTGTCCTCTACATCTTTAGAATAATAGCATTTTTTATAAAGTGCTGGAATATAAATTGTTTAGCTATATTTTGTGTTAATCCTTTTACGGCTTTATTAAATACTAATAGTATTTTTTTTAGAATAATTGCTTCTTTGGACAACATTTTCGTTCACTGAATACGGGGGCTGCTATCAATACTATTCTTAATTGAAAAACTCTTTCATTCTTCATATTTAAATTTTTCAGAAATTAACTAATTAAAATTTACTTCTTGCTCCGTGTATAGCGTTGTAAGTATTTGATTCCTTATAAGGGGACAAATATGCATGTATGTATATGAGTCAAATTTTTGTTTACAAAATTTGTTTATTGTAAAAAACAATTCAATTGAGAAAATTCATTATAAGGAGATCAAAATACACTTTATTTATAATGGAAAAGTTGGCTTTTTAAAATCAATTGATAGTTAAATTCAATGAAGTACATTTTTTCTTCTAATTAGAAATTAAAATATGTCATAATAATATCTCTAATAAGTACTGCCTGCGCTGCATCAGAAAAGCAAAATTGTTTCACCATGTCAACGCAAACCTAATGATACCTACATATTAATTATGCGATTATTATTTTAATATTCTATTAAAATATTTTAATACTCAATTTTACCTGTAATTTAACCAAATATTTAATTATTTAATATTTTAAATGATTGTTTTACTTAATAATATCATACTTTCGTTGATGATTCGTCGTTTTGTTTCAGAGAATTACAAATTAAAATAACGTAACACATTTAACTAAATAAATAACAATAAAAATAATATTTTTTCCTAAAAAATATATCTGTTCTCGCATTTTTATTCTAAATATTTAATATAACTCTAACATCTCATATAATTTCCACGTTACAACGTTTTTTGCTTCTCATGTAAACTTATGAAATTTGATGTTACAATATTCTGCATTTAAGACGACGATATGTTCAGTTCTCTTAGTGTTTTTTATTTCAATAAAATTTGCCTACAAAACAACAACACATACATTTTGGTTCACCAGTCAAGAAATAATTTTATATAAACAAAAAGAAAAGTCTTTTAGAAAGGTTTTTATTAAATATTTTACAAATTCAAGTTTTTCTATTCTAAGATAAGGCCTGTCGCAATGGTTTTATTAGTAGTTATGTTGGAACGTGTTGCAAGTTTAGTTATTAATTTACTCACTTCGTATTATTAGCCACAACAATTAAACTTGTATAAAGCTTTATTCTTAAATCTTTTTAGAAGCCCTTAAAGAAGCGTTTAAAGTAGATGCAAAAGTGCAAGGTGTTGGTCTCCAATGACACACCATGTTAATTGGTAATAAAGTTGGAATGCGGCTGGGAGATTTTATGTCTGAAAAAGGCCTTCTATAAGGCCCCTTTACTTCTTGATTTTTCCCGCTGGAAATGGTTGGGCAAATCGCATTTTTTTTCTTGTGAAGAATTTTAATGTGAATTTTTCAAATTTTTCATATCTGAAAAATTCACATATGAATTTTTTTTTTGCTCACTCCTCATGAGTGAGGAAATTCAAAATATTTTTTTCCTCACCCTCATGAGTATGAATTTGCTGAAAAAGTTTTACATTTTCACGCTCGCTCATGACTGAATGAGCGAGCGTTTCGGTACTCTGCTTTTAACAAAAATAATTTCGCCACACTACAAAAATCGTTGTCCGACATTATAAAAAACCATCAGCTATTCAGAAAATGCAGCGAATCAACCGCTGCGTGGAACGTGCAATTTAAATTGTGCTAAACATTTTGCTATTGTGTCAACCTTAACTTATATTAAATTTAAAACTTATTTCATATATAAGTTGAAAACATTTGTGTTAACAAACAAAAATATTTAAAAAAAACTCTGTCTTTTTTAGAAATCACGTTTAGTACGGAACATTTTTGAATCCAAATCGCCGCAAAAGTGTTACTTGTCCAATATTTGACACAATGCAGTAGTATGCCAAAATTTTCGTTAAATAAAGTTATATACCTAATGAACACTGGCACTTGTGCCGGTGTTTATGTTGCTGATATTGACGTGAAGAGGTCATTCAGACTCCCGGGCGAGTGCAGGACCTTTCAGGCTGAAGTCCGAGCGATCTGAAGGGCGACGGCGTTGATACTGGATCACATCGTCATGGTGCCAATTTATTATGCGGCGTTCGCTGCGATGAATTTAATAAACTATATCATGTATCGGCATTAAATTGCAAAATAGAACTGAAATGGATGAGATATTTAAAGCAACTAGGAGAAATCTTTCGGTTATGCTTATTATACAATAATTAAGGGTGGGAGGCTACACAACACAGTTTTAATCCATTCTTAAACGCTGTGAAAAATAAAGTTAAGCAAAATAATATTATTATAAATAAAGAAAAAAACAAAATTAAAGTTGTGAAAAACCACCGCCATAGTTGGATGCGGCATCTGCTAAAATATTTTTGCCCAATCAACACTGAGTTTTCTAAAAAAAAAGAGAGAGAAAAACGAAAATACTACAGTGTGACCATGGTGAAATTACTAGAAGGTGGCAGCACTACGGAATCTATTAATTTGTTTATTCATAGCAAGTGTCAAAATATTGATTGCTAACGTTAATTTTCTTCAAAAAATAATTTGCGAGATAAAAAAAAAAACAATTTGTTCGGTATTGTATTTAAAACAAATCGTTAAAAGCAATTGAAATAAAAAAAAAAAAAACATAAAAAAGGACGTACTGTATAATTAAAAAACTTGTGAGTTGTATTAAAACTAATCGTTTGTAAAAGTTACATTCTGTTGTGAAAGTTTTGCAAATAGTTTGAAATATAACTTAAATAAAATACGTATTGTATTATAAAAGGGCTTTTTATTTGTTGCGAAAAGCAACTAGTGTGTTAAATTACAAATGAAGGACAATCGTTTATAACGTAAATTTTTGCATCGTGGTCGAGGACCAACAAAAAACTCATTTGCAAAAGAAAACTTTTATATAAATAAAAATCAAACCTGTTTTAATTGTGAAGCCTTTGTGCGTGCTTTTCAAAAATGCGTAAGTGTTTATTATGCGGTAAGGCAGAATTGCCTGGCAACGGTGTGTTTTTTTAACCTCCAATAATCGGTACAATGAGTCAAAAGTGGAGTAAGTTGTGCAGAAGGAATTTAATTCAGCCACAAGAATTGGTTATACTAAGTATATGTTTATATGGCTTTTATTTTGTAAGGCATTGACGCTTCAATAAGAATAATATGTTGGTGTGGTGAAAATCCATATTTTTGACACACTTAACATTTTTAACCAAACAAATTTGCCTGTTTTTGTTGTATTGTTGACCAAGAAATTCTAGTGCTCCCACCTTGTAGTAATATCACCATGAGTGTGACCATTTTAGCAGTTTTGCAACTTAATTTAGCATTAAAATATTCATTTAACGCTCGGTGTTTTATTTAGCAATTTCCTAAATTATTTTAAAATTTATTTTAAAAGTTTCAAGAAAGGGTTGTGTTGAACTGTGTTTTTTTTTAAATTATTTCAAATTTTGACTGGATACTTTTTACCTTGGATACTTTTAATCTTAATATACGTCTTACCTGTTATGTAAAAAAAAATTTACATTAAGGAAATCTTTGAAATTCATCAATTTATATTATTTATTAATGATTTCATGCACCACAGAACTAAGTCTTATAATTACAGTGCAGGATTTTGTATGTGTACAAATTAATTTCCAAATTTAATAAGGTTAATACTTGTTTAATATATATATATATGTGTTCCTCTAACTCCCATTGGAGCATAGGGCGCCAAAACTTGTTTAAGGTTAATAAAAAATATGTGTATGTATGTATATAAATATTTTATAACAAAAATTAACACATAAAAATTCAAGATAATTAATATAAAAAATTTATTCTTGTGTATAGTTGACCTGTTGTTTATGTTGTTTTATTATTTTGGCTTGAGGTCCTATATAAATAATAAATAAAATTCAAAAAAGTTTTTATTTTATTGTTATTTATTTTTATGTTTTTCCAATATTTTGGTCAAAATCTCTGACCATCATCAGGGGAATATTTTAAATAAATAAACAATAAAATTTTAAAAAACTCAGACAAATTTAACTCTTCTCTGATAAAGCTTTCTTTGATTTTCTTTTAAACTTTTATTGTTACAGTACAGTTCAATAAAATAACCACAATACTAATTAAATAAAAAAAATTTTAACATTTAAGCAAAATAAATCAGGCAAAAGATTTAAAACATTGTGTTACTGTTTATCTGTTGGTTATAATGAAGAGCATTCCAAATACGATTAGCGTTGATCAAAAATTGCCATTCCAAAACTAGGCATCGCAATTTCCGAAATATGATTCTTTTACTCCTTGGTGCTGTAGCAAATCTTATTTTTTCAAAGAGGTATTTCGGCTTTTCGGTGTAAATTACTTAATGCAAAAACAAAAGAACCCTTGTCTTAAAAAGACTCCGCACAGAGGTTTCAAGTATGCTGAGACTTGTTCACGCTTTTCAAGTCTATAAATATATCTTATGGTGTTGTTATATAATATTTTAGGTTTTTTTTTTGTACTGGTGGAATCGCAATGAGAGAACAACTCGCATTCGTATGTAAGGCTTGGAACCGGCTTTTGTAAATAGGATTATTACATTCAGCGTTGTAGTTTAACATAAATTTGTCCCACCAGTGTATTTATATGGCAAGTTAAGTGGCTGTTGAACATTTATCCCAGATTTTTTTCCGCTTCCATTTCAATGATGTCAACTTTCACATTGATTACACAAGTCAACAAATTAAAAAAAGTTAACTGGTGCCGAGAAACCGTTAGTGGTTCTGTAACATGCCGACACTGGTAATACGAGTACTAAAAATGTGAAAAAAAAATTCCAACGTGTAGTTTTGGATATAATATAAATATTTAATATAAATATCGCATTTGTGCTAGACAAAATCAAATATAGCGAGCACCAATGGATTATTTGTGTTGATCTTAAGATGACTAATTTCTTATTAGGACAGCAAAGTGGATTCACCAAATATCCATGTTTTTATTGTATGTGGGAAAGCCGGGCCAAACACCTACACGGGGAAAAACGAAATTGGCCAGTACGTGAGGCGTTGGAGGTTGGAAATCATAACATCATAAATCCACCTTTAGTTCCAAAACGCTAGACAACTTTAGAAACTTGGGATGCAACATGTCTATCAAATTGAACTACCTTCATAGTCATCTCGACCGATTCCCAGATAATCTTAGTTCTTGTAGCGATGAGCAAGGGGAGCGGTTTCATCAGGATCTGAAAACTATGGAAGAGAGGTACCAAGGCCGATGGAATCGGCATATGATGGCTGACTACTGTTGGGGAATTCAACGAGACCTTCCCACTGCACATCATTCACGAAAAAGAAAGTTTTTATGTAAATAATAAATCACTTTTTTCATATATATGCACAAAAACAAAATACTAGAAAACTACACGTAAGAATTCCAACTTTTTGTATTTTTTGTTATCAGTATGAAGTCCTAGTTTAAAAAATATGTACAGTTCCTTGGCAACAAAACTAGTCTTGACTTGTATTATTAGTCTATAACTTTCGATTCGAGGTGTGACTGGTAGTGATTATGAATACGACTTGCAGAACATTTCAGCCTAAAGGTTTACGGTCCGATTGTAGAGGACATATTTTCACATTTTAGAAAAACAGAGATTTTTTGGAACCTTAAGCAAAAGAAGAAAAAAAAGATTTTTTAAAAAACTATTGGAACGCAGTTGGCGACTTTTATTGTACTTCTAAGCAAATATTTACACAGTCGAATTAAAACAGTTAACAAGTGAACAATCTTACAAAAACAATATTGTAAAATAAATAAACAAAATCATAGTCATAGCAAAAAAAAAAAAAAAATGAAAAAGATTGTTAATTAAATTAAATAAACTAAAAAAAAAAATTTGGCATTACATATAGAACAAAACCAAGTAAAAAAACAAATGAATGTGCTCACATAAATGATAAGAAAAAATTAAAATAAATAAAATTAAGTTAAATTATTAAATAAAGTGCGCAGTTTTTTGTTCATTTAAGCTAAAAACTCTGAAATTATCATAAATGTCTTAGTAAAATTCCATAACGATATTTGCTAATTGTTATCTTTGAAAAACATTATCTTGATAAATAAAATTTTATGAAATCTTGATAAAGTTTAGAAATAAAAAATCACATGACACCAGTGTAGCTACTCGAGAAGTTTATCTAAGATAAAGAAAATATTCAAACTTGATTTAACTTAAATGAAAAAACAACTGTTTTATCACTTTTATAACTACGAGCGAATTACAAAAATTACTTTGAACTATAAATAAATATTATAACTATAACAAGTTAAAAAGTATAGTCGGTCAAGCCCGACCATATGATACCCTACGCAATAGTATATGAAAATAATTTTTGCTGATCAACCCTATTTGGGACCTTTGGCTCATGACTGACAAAATTATGTCATGAGCTTAATATTCATGTAAAAGTTTTTTTTGCCGAATAATATTGAGATGTCGTCATTTATATGAGTTTTTAGGATATGGGCTTATATGGGACCTATGATAAATTTTGGACCTACAAGGACAATATTTTGTCATGACAAACTAGCTATCGTAAAACTTTTTATCACCACTTATTATGTTAATATCTACCAGCCTTTATAAGGAAGTTATGGCATTAGAAACTATTTTCAGGAGCATTGTTTGTATAGGAGCTTTGGTAAATATCCTTTGCGTGGGTAACAATCCTGTCGAGATGCGAGGACTTTAGTGCACTCTACGGTTCTGATCGCCTGTGCTGATGTATACTCTTGATACATTCTTGCAGGAAGCCATGATTACTGAAAGAGTGTGTGACCAGAGAAGCAAGCCGTAACGGCGTGGCTCACGTCTAGCCGCTTAGCCGATTATTTTCAACAAGCCGGGCCGCCGCCGAAGTACTCGGCTGATCGGCGGCTGAAATTCAAGTCGATTCTTATTTTTTTTTTTTTTTTTAATAGTTATCCAAAATTGGTTATTCAATTATTTTTGGTTATTTTTGAATACTAAATTTTGAATACTTAATTTTGAATACTAAATCGGTATTTAATTGAACTAGTGCCAGTGTTACCATATACAAATATTTATCTTATTTTTAAAGATTGGGCTTGCTTTCTATGTTTTCGACCAGAAAAAAATTTTGAACGAAATCAAAAACGGATTTTTTAAGTATTTTAAATATTCGTAAAAATACCAGTTGTGTAATAAAAGTAATGAATGAGTCGCAAAATAGAAAACTGTTTTATGTCAAGCAACAATAGTTCTACAAGACTCAGTAGGGAACCTATCAATGATAATACTAGAAGAACCAGTACAGAATAAGTCTGTACTGAGGGGTGCGGAGAAATCTTAGATAGCGATTTCGACAAATCGAATGAGTGAAATGTTGCTGCGATAAATAACATGAACGGAAGTTAAAAATATTTTATACTGTAACAGATTAACTCCCTGGCCCACAATGTCGACAAGAACATTTATTTCGTACATTTATACTGAAAACAAAAACAAATTTTAGTTTTTTATTATTGTTTTCAATATAAAAATGCGAAAGAAATGTTCTTGTCGATATTGTGGGCCTGGCATTAAGTTTTTTTTTTTGTATAACTATTAAAAATTGTTGTTTGATTTGAAAATTTGCTTTTTATACCCTCCACCACCACTGTGGTGAATGAGGGTATACTAAGTTTGTCATTCCGTGTGAAACTTTTTTATTATACATCTAAGACCCCATAAAGTATATATATTCTGGCTCCTTGAGTAATTCTTAGTCGATTTTGCCATGTCCGTCTGTCTGTCCGTCTGTTGAAAACACGTTCACTTTCGAAAAACACAAAAGAAAAGAACAAGCTTGGTCTCAAATTGCTAAGCAGGTTGGGATTAAAATCCAGTAATATCGGTTCAGTAAGATCAGAACTATAAATCAAAATGTGCAACCACCACCCTTCAAAAGTTGATCATTTTGATACAAAAACTAACATAAATGGTTGAATAATGCACGGAATGATACAAAATTTTGCACGAATTCACTTTATACGACTGTAAAATTTCATGACGATCAGTCCATAATTTACCATAGGCCCCATACGAACCCTACTTACGCTAGAATACTTAAATTCGGTACGTCACAGTTTTATAGGCCGAGAAATCACATTGCCAAATTTCGTGAAGGTTGATCCATAATTTACCCACATATAAACTCTACTCTCGGAAAACAGTTTATTGTGCCTAAAACCAAATAAAGCTTACTTTAGTAAAATAATAAAATTCGCCTTAAACCATCACAGATATAGATATTGCGGTAAAATGTCTTACTTAAATTCATATGGCCAGAAAAAATATCATGCAAATTTGTGAAATTTTCTGTTAACGCTAAAACTAATTACACTGCTGTATTGAAATTTATTCTAATATATTTTTTCTAATACTAGAAATCAGTCTTCAGAATTTTCGGATGGTTGGGCCATAATCCAATACAAATTACCCTCCTAAAAATTATTTTAGTTCGGCTAAAACTTTTACGAATCATGATATTTTACTCAAGCATGTTCAAAGTCCTAACAAGAAACGCATAAAATTTTCTTATTGTCGGTCAATATAGAGCTCACTCCTGTCGGTGGAGGGTATCAAAGATTCGGCACAGCCGAATATAGCACTCTAACTTGTAATTTAAAAATTTGTTTGCCAGCTTCAAATTTGTTTTCCATAATTATTTAAGAAATTTTAAATTGTTAATTTTCCCTGAACAAGTCACAAAATGGCGTGACGAATTATTGGATAAAATGAAACAAATGTTTTTATAAAAAATAATAGACCTCAAACTTTATGGATAAATACAAATTTTAAAAATTAATTAATTTACTATTTTAAAATGCCTGATATTTCCAAATTTTAAGAAAATCTTAAAGATCTCAATTTACTCAGTTACTAACCGTAGTAAAACTAAGAAGGTATTTGCTGTAAATAGTATTTTTCTTCTTAAAAATTTGATTTATCTTTTATAAAAATTTTAGTTTTCAAATGAATAAATCATTATTAGTCTCTTTGTTTTGTTTAACATGTTTGTTTATAGGTGTGTTCATTTACTTTACTAGCACAAACTTGCGAAGAGAGAGTAAGTAGGAATTTAAAGAAATTGCTCTCAAAAATACTAAAACGTAAATGAACACTTTGCCAGCCAAGATTTGTAAGTTAAAATAGTGACGAATATACAGGAATATTTGAGTACCCAATTACGGTAAAAATAATGTGATTTTAATAGTTTTTATTTGTTTATGTTGAATAAAATGAATCATGAATTCGGGTTTTCATCAATAATAAATAATAAATTAAATATTTAATTTAACAATCTATGTATAACCTTTGTATATAGGTATATAAAATTTCAACGTTACGGACTGACTGACAGATTCACCTTCGCACAGCCTTAACGCCGTGAGTTATAAGGTTGAAATTTGAACCGGATGCTGGTCTCTTACTAAATCGATCCACTAAAAATCGAAGAAATTGCCTAATGGTATGAAAATTGTATGTGTGTTAGTGTAAAAATTTAGTGCATTGCGACTCGCAAGAAATTACTTTAATGTATAAATGCTGGGTAAGATGGAACTTTTGGAAATTCGTATGTTTAGGGGATAAATAGCGTAAAAACGAGTAAATTCGCTAACCTCATAACTCCTTAACTAACCGTGGATTCATGGGGCTTGTCAGAGAAATATGACGGCTGTTTCTATTGGGGCAACCATATTGGGAATTTGTCCTACGTGGCATTTACTTATATGTACCAAACCTTAGGTCTATTTTCTACTTTTCTTCCTTACTTCTACTTTTCTATTTTTCGTCCTTTCTCCTATACTGAAGGGACTCATAATGGACCTCATTGGTCTCCGAGTGGATATGCGCCCTTGGGCGCTTAACCCTTCTTAACCTAACCTAACCGTGGATTCACCCATGCGTTCCGAACAATATTTTTGTCCGACGAATATTTGTTTTACTGAGAGTGTTCTTCAGAACGATTCACCAATTTCGGAAAATTTGCCGGGAAAAACAAAGCTACCATATGGTTTACAGATGTAAACAATTATACAAACTGGCAGCACAACTAGCAAACTACTTATATTGAATGGTTTTCTAAAAGTGTGTTAAGAAAATGGACGAAAAATGGAAATTGTTTTTTTAATTTTTATTATAATCTATTTTTTTATTTAATTATTCAGCAAAAAAAACAATTGTTGCACTGTAGCACTATATTATTTGGCAGCTCAATTCAACTTTTATGAACAAATAGAAAAAAATTGACATCGCAGTTCATTTTGTTCTGAACAAGAAATAAAATTAAACCATTAATTTTTCAATTAAAGCCAATAAACATAGAAATAAAAACTGTTTTTCATTCGTAACTTATCCAAAAAATACAAATTTGTTTCTTTTTCGAAATTCAAACATTTAAGGGGTGAAAATTGTACCTATTTTTGGTACTTTCTTAACAAAACATTTATCTCATTTCTTTGCAATATACGTTCTAAATTATGGGCTTTCACTACAATAATTACTTTTTTATAAAATATTTCAATGGGGAGAAAAAATATAAAAAATAGTGAAATGCGGGAAATTAAATTTCTTTGTTTTACTTTTTCGTTCTACAAGTGGTACCTTTTTAATTTGCTATAATAGATATTAGAAACATAAAATTATATATACATAGGTGCAGGGTCCTGAGTGAATGAGAACCTATAACGTTGGTAATTTTGTTTTTAAACTTAGAAACATAAGCTTTGGCATTCAAATATGACCACGAAAGAAAGGTAACAAGGTAGCGGGTTAAATTATTGTTAATTATAAAATAATTTTAGATATTCTCATTATCTACTTTATGGCCGTTTTATTTGGTTCAAATCCGTTTATTTGGTGTTTGTTTCATAATAAACAAGACGGTCATAAAGTAAACAATGAGAATATCTCAAATTATTTTATAATTAATAAGAATCTTTTATTTTGTAAATATTTTAATTTGCAAACAAATTTTTTAACTAATTGGGTATTATACTGCAATAGTGTTAAGTATCGGGTATCTAGTTCGTTATTTTATTTAGCAATAAAAATATCGAAATATCTGTCCTAAGTTAAACAAAAGTATGATTTTTTATCGCATAAATATTTTTAATAATTTTAAAAATCAACATTAACTTATACATTTTGTAAAATATCCTTATTTAAAACTTCTTTTGGAAAAGTTTGTTTTGTAAACAAAAACATGAAACAGCTGTTTCAAAAATTCTTGCAAGTTTTTTGGGTTAATGAACACTTTCCAGTAACAATTGTTACAAATTCGTAACAATTTTTAGTAAATGAACACAGCTTATGTGTTTTCTTAACATAAGTTCGGCGCAGCTGAATATTTTTTTTAGTCGTCAAAAAACTCGGAGCAAAGCAGCTCAGCCGCCGCCGCCGAAAATTTTTAAGCGTCTTGCTTTCTGCACTCGCCCGATTCTACCCATCCAATTTGGTGTATTTGCGCTAGTAGTCCTGCATGACCAATCAGAATACGCACCATCGTATCTTCGGACTTACTCCCGTTGAGGAGGCTTCTTGTCCTCCTCTCGTCTAAGTAACCCCATAAAATCTTATAACTAAGCTTTTGTTTGAAGATGCATTGCACGACACAAATTTTGCTATGTTGAACTGTTTTTTTTTTGGCATTGTTAAAATTTCGAGCTTAGACACTCACTCCACGTCAATCACCTATTAAGAACTGCTTTCAGCAAAAACTATTTCCATCTATATATGTAAATATGATGCAAATTTTTTGCAGATATTGCCTGGTACGATGATAAACAGGTAACTACAATACTAAGCCAAATGTACAATAAGAAAAAGTAACAGGATGATGCAAGTGCTATTGGTACGGTGCTAGATATTTCAAATAAAGTTGTAATTGAAGTTAAGGAGGAAAATATATATGATGCATTTTTCTTTAAAAAAGACAGAAATGATAAGACTGATAAGCGTACAATGGTTGTAAAATTCAACAACAAGACCTAAGTTAAAAGAAATTGATTCTTTAAAATCTATATACGTTAACGATTATTTAAGAAAGGAAACTCTTCAAATTTTTAATTATGCTAAAATGTTAAAAACAATTGGTTATTGTGCTGTATACACGTATAGTGGACGAGTCTATGCAAAGAAAAGTGAGATATCGAAGTCGAGATATATAAAAGATATACCTGAAGTTGACAAGATTATTTCGGAAGCTGCAACGTTTGGAAATAAACGTAAATCATTGAATAGAGATAAAGACGGTAATGAAGACTCTGACGTCAATCATTCAGACTTTATGTCTCTAGTCTAAAAATTTTGAGTACATTATGTTTATGCATAACTACTTTAATTTCTATTTATGGTCAATAATAAATATTTTTCTAATTTTGAAAATTTTAACAGTTATTTAAAAACCTTAATTTTTCGTATTTAAATATTTTATCTATTAACATTAGAAGCATTTCATCGATAAACAAATTTAACAGATTCAAAACACAACTCGCTAGTTTCAATTCAAAGATAGTGCAAATTTACAATATTCCAGGATATAGATGCGTACATTGCTGTAGGAATGATGGTTTTGGAGGTACCTCCATATATGTAATGGAAAATTTTCAATTTACCGTATAAGTATGTGAAAGTAGACATTACTGTGATACAATTGCTATATCTGTGAACAATTACAAAATAAAAGGAACTCCATTTAAATTTATATCTTTTTATAGATCTCAAAAATTTAGTATTGTTACTTTTTCAAATATTATTGAGAATATTATCAATTCTTATGGTCGTTGTCCTTGTGTTATCGTAGGTGACTCAAATATAGACTTTCTCGAAAGTAATGAATCCATGGATTTTTCAAATTTATTATCACATTATTATTTTAAAAACTGTCATAATTTAATAACAAGACCTAGATCTGGAACATCAATTGATAATGTATTTAGCAATCTCTCAAGTATGTTACTCATTGATTCGGTTGAATGTACTCTGTCTGATCATAATATGATTGTTTGTAAAATTCAAAGTGAAACTCAAAATTATACTCATATTGATATTGTATTAAAGCATTGTGACTATAATAAATTTTAACTAATTTTTCAAAATAAAGCTCAAAACCTATATACTGGAAATTCATCGGCCGAAACATCTTATTTAATAGATTGTTTAACATATTCCTATGAAAACTCAGTTATTGTAACAAGGAAGAAAAAGTTAATTAAAGAAAAGATTACGCCATGGATTAATGAGAATTTGCAAAATCTTTTTTTACTTAAAAATAATCTACTTAAGCAAAGACGAAGAAAGCCAAATTGCTTAGATATACAACTCAAATTAGTAAGACTAAGTAAGGTGATAAAAAATGCGTATAAAAACTCTATAAGTAACTACTATGTCCAAAAGGTGAGCAATATTCAACACGATCCAAAAAAATGTTGGAGATTCCTTAACGAAACTTTGGGACGAAGTACCAAAACTGAAATTTGTTTGAAAGATTCAAATGGAGATTTCATTTCGGATGAATCAATAATTTTTAAACATGCCAGGGCTTTTAAAACAACATATAACATACTCTTATGGAGATACTTATAACCGTCTCCGTACGCTTAGATTTTTTGCAAATAATTTTAATCTTACCAACACGACACTTGAGGAAATTTCACAAAATATTTCAGATCTTGTATTTAATAAAAGCCCTGGGCACGATAGATTATCCCCAAAAGTATTTATTGAATGCAATAGTGAGATATCACCACATCTTTTAAAAATATTTAACAATATTATCCAAACGTCCGAATATCCAAATGTATTAAAAATCTCAAAAATTAATCCTATACCAAACGAATCAAGTGCTTTTGTTGAAGATAAATATAGACCAATTTCCTTGTTACCAATCATAAATAAAGTTTTTGAAAATATAATTCATAAACAGCTTATAACTTATTTGGAAAATAATAAATTGATTTCTGATTACCAATATGGCCTTAGAACTGGCAGTGGAACAGAAAATGCAGTTATAAATGTTATTAATAATATATGCCAAGGCTTAGATGAAGGATTTAAGGGAGTGGCAGGAATTTTTTATGACTTCTCAAATGCATTTGATTTAGTAGATCATGAAATACTGATTCAAAAACTTCAGTATTATGGCATTCGTGGTAGAGAATTAGAAATTTTTAAAAGCTATCTCAGTAATAGAAAGCAATTTGTTGAGTTCAATGTCAGTAAAAGTTTTCTTGGTGCTGTTAGAGATGGTGTACCACAGGGCAGTGTTTTAGGTCCGTTACTTTTTTCAATATATATTAATGGCATAGTTAATCTTGGATTAAATGGTAAAATATGCATGTATGCAGATGACATTTGTGTGCTTTATCCGTATAAAGACGAAAAGGCACTTAAAGTCCACATGGAAAGAGATGCCGCTTTAATTTTTGAATTTTCAAGGCTAAATTGATTAGTTAGACTAAACTTGTAAGGTTTCGACCTTATTTAAGAAATGGTCAAGATAATTTTAGTATTTTTATAAATGATCCAATCGGTAACATATTTGGGAGTCATTTTACAATGTAATTTGTCATGGAATTTACACATTGATAAACTGAAATCGAAGATATCAAGTGCTATCAGTATTCTGTATAAGTTTAAAAACAAATTCAATGTAGAAACCAAGCTAATGCTTTAGCAAGCTCTAGTACAAAGTCGTTTGAACTATTTAATTTGTGTTTATGGATGTAGAAATACATTGTTGTTAAAATCATTACAACGTGTACAAAATAAGGCGTTAAAAACAGTTTTTAATTTACCAATACAATACTCAACGATTCATTTGTTCAAAGATATAGCGAAAGATATATTACCTATCAGGGGTTTGTATAAACTACAAACATTAGTTTTTGTATTCAAGTTATTAAAAATTATTGGTCATAATACAATAAGTTTCCAAATATATCAAACTATGTTTAATACAAGAAATAACTCGAATTTGCGTATCTTAAGGTGCCGATTAGAAGCAACAAAGCAAAAAATAATGTATGTTGGTGGTTTTGAATATAATAAATTACCGCAAAATTTAAAAGATATTGAAAGAATATCAATTTTTAAAACAAATTTTAAACATTACCTTTTACAAAATCTTGAAATGCTTTTAAGTTAAGTACGTTCAAATTACTTTTGCATTACTTGCGTGTAATTATTTAATAATAATTGCTATTTTTATTCTTATTATTTTTTATTTTTTTTATCCAAATTTCTTTACATTTTATTGATTTATTGTTAAAAAATGTTATGCCAACTCGCCTCAAAAATATCTCTATGACGCTGAGGCTATAACATAAATTATTGAATAAATGTAATAATTAGTATAAGATTCAATAATAAAAAAAAAAAAAAAAAAATTCACACATCTGTAAATAAATTTTAATTCTACTTAATGATAGGATATCATATTTTTTAAAAAATACCAAATGCGCCCTGCGTATGCCTGCATAAATGTATTAAGTCATTATAACAGGTCAAAATTACGTTAAATAGTTACCATAAAATGGATTGGTTATCCTTTGGGCTCGGTTATATAATAGAAACAGAAACAATAGTAACCAATTGAATTTGTTTTATTACAACTTTGCTTAATACCCACATACAAATTGTAGGTACATGTTTGAATTTACATAAACTGAAATTACCCAATAATTATACCTACTGTCACATTTGCTTTTACGTATAAAGGTTGTTTACACATAATTTTTAGCAAAACACGCCTTTATTTTACTTTAATCGCAAATATTTGTTGCCTACTTAAGAAAAATTTTATCAACGAGAAAATCAAACGTTTTGGTTGGTAAAACCAAAACTGTTTTACAATAACAAAATACACGTATTGAGTACTTGGAGTTTTTTTCAATAAGTTTTGCCTTTATGTCTGCTTAACAAAAAAACGTACCCTTTTAAAAGCATTCAAGAATTTTTTACAAAAACAATATACATATCGTTTGCTAAAATGCAAAGAAATGTATCATTGCAAATTATGAAATTGACTTTTAATTTTTTAAGATTTACGTTAAATATTTAAAAAAACTTTTAAACTTCCACCTTATAAAATAGCCAAGCTATTAACAAAATCAAAAATGGCGCATCATTAAGTATATAATTTCCTTAAAGAACATAATGAATAATCTTAATCAAAAAATTAGCAGAGTATTTGATATATTTTTACGAACACATTAATTTTTTAACGTCAAAAATGGGTATTCTGTTTCATACTCTGAACGTGTTAGTGGAATAAGTGATCAAACTGCAAATTATTGCATAAGCAAAAAGAAAAACTTTGCTGTAAAATTAATATAAACCGAATCTATATACATATCGTCCCGTTAATAAAACAATAGTGTATAATTTTTTTGCCCTTTCGAGATAATAGAGTTTAAAATTTTTGAGTTATTAGACAAATGGGAAAACACTAATATCTCAGAAAATAATCGATGTTTTTGAGTTGTGGTCATTTAAATATGTGATGAAATAATCAGGCTACTGGTAGATGATATTTCATTCATTTACAAGTGCTTTAATTGCAAATAAATGGGATTCAAAGTACCATGATGTCACTTAGGCTATTTTATTTGTTTTATAATATGTATGAAAATCATAATACACTATTTTATTTGAATATTTTACACCAAATATATTATTACAAAATTGTGTATATACAATATACGTCATTTTTCGATTTTATTTTGTTATGAAATAATAAAAATAGTGAATTATAAAAATAGTGTAAGCTTTTTATACCCTATTTTTCTTTGAAATGATATTCAGAGTAACAACTAATTAAAACACCACTTACATAATTTTTAATGAAAAATTTCAATCACGCAATTATACAATAATATTTCAATTAATCTTTTGATCCACTTTGTGGAAGTAGAATTTCACCAAATTTTGACCACATTTAGAATCAGTTATGTAGATTATAATTATGCAATAAAAAAATAATGGTGTACATGCGTATACACTATTGTTTTATTAAGGGGACGATATATATATGTATTGCAAAACCTATATTAAGTATGACAATCAGCTTCTTCTTGATGGACTGTTAGAAATTTCACAGCTTAACCCATTGCACTCCCATACGCTAAGAATTTCCAAGAATAAATAGCAACATCTGCAGGTCTTTAGTTTTATTGCTTCCAGCAGACTGCCATTATATTTATGTTAATATATGTACAAATATAATTTTTAATACAGTCGAATTTCCCTTAATGAATCTGTTACTATTGGACCAGAATATTTCTTCATTATTGATATAGAATGTTTATAATACAATAGAAGTATTTTTTCCACGTTTATTTAAAATAATCTGGTATTTTTGTTAGGATTGCATTCTTCCAAGTGGTCCTTTATCAATATCCTCAATTAGACTGTTATAAAGCCTTTTGTGTTAAATAATAAATTACTTGTCCTCTACATCTTTAGAATAATAGCATTTTTTATAAAGTGCTGGAATATAAATTGTTTAGCTATATTTTGTGTTAATCCTTTTACGGCTTTATTAAATACTAATAGTATTTTTTTAGGATAATTGCTTCTTTGGACAACATTTTCGTTCACTGAATACGGGGGCTGCTATCAATACTATTCTTAATTGAAAAACTCTTTCATTCTTCATATTTAAATTTTTCAGAAATTAACTAATTAAAATTTACTTCTTGCTCCGTGTATAGCGTTGTAAGTATTTGATTCCTTATAAGGGGACAAATATGCATGTATGTATATGAGTCAAATTTTTGTTTACAAAATTTGTTTATTGTAAAAAACAATTCAATTGAGAAAATTCATTATAAGGAGATCAAAATACACTTTATTTATAATGGAAAAGTTGGCTTTTTAAAATCAATTGATAGTTAAATTCAATGAAGTACATTTTTTCTTCTAATTAGAAATTAAAATATGTCATAATAATATCTCTAATAAGTACTGCCTGCGCTGCATCAGAAAAGCAAAATTGTTTCACCATGTCAACGCAAACCTAATGATACCTACATATTAATTATGCGATTATTATTTTAATATTCTATTAAAATATTTTAATACTCAATTTTACCTGTAATTTAACCAAATATTTAATTATTTAATATTTTAAATGATTGTTTTACTTAATAATATCATACTTTCGTTGATGATTCGTCGTTTTGTTTCAGAGAATTACAAATTAAAATAACGTAACACATTTAACTAAATAAATAACAATAAAAATAATATTTTTTCCTAAAAAATATATCTGTTCTCGCATTTTTATTCTAAATATTTAATATAACTCTAACATCTCATATAATTTCCACGTTACAACGTTTTTTGCTTCTCATGTAAACTTATGAAATTTTATGTTACAATATTCTGCATTTAAGACGACGATATGTTCAGTTCTCTTAGTGTTTTTTATTTCAATAAAATTTGCCTACAAAACAACAACACATACATTTTGGTTCACCAGTCAAGAAATAATTTTATATAAACAAAAATAAAAGTCTTTTAGAAAGGTTTTTATTAAATATTTTACAAATTCAAGTTTTTCTATTCTAAGATAAGGCCTGTCGCAATGGTTTTATTAGTAGTTATGTTGGAACGTGTTGCAAGTTTAGTTATTAATTTACTCACTTCGTATTATTAGCCACAACAATTAAACTTGTATAAAGCTTTATTCTTAAATCTTTTTAGAAGCCCTTAAAGAAGCGTTTAAAGTAGATGCAAAAGTGCAAGGTGTTGGTCTCCAATGACACACCATGTTAATTGGTAATAAAGTTGGAATGCGGCTGGGAGATTTTATGTCTGAAAAAGGCCTTCTATAAGGCCCCTTTACTTCTTGATTTTTCCCGCTGGAAATGGTTGGGCAAATCGCATTTTTTTTCTTGTGAAGAATTTTAATGTGAATTTTTCAAATTTTTCATATCTGAAAAATTCACATATGAATTTTTTTTTTGCTCACTCCTCATGAGTGAGGAAATTCAAAATATTTTTTTCCTCACCCTCATGAGTATGAATTTGCTGAAAAAGTTTTACATTTTCACGCTCGCTCATGACTGAATGAGCGAGCGTTTCGGTACTCTGCTTTTAACAAAAATAATTTCGCCACACTACAAAAATCGTTGTCCGACATTATAAAAAACCATCAGCTATTCAGAAAATGCAGCGAATCAACCGCTGCGTGGAACGTGCAATTTAAATTGTGCTAAACATTTTGCTATTGTGTCAACCTTAACTTATATTAAATTTAAAACTTATTTCATATATAAGTTGAAAACATTTGTGTTAACAAACAAAAATATTTAAAAAAAACTCTGTCTTTTTTAGAAATCACGTTTAGTACGGAACATTTTTGAATCCAAATCGCCGCAAAAGTGTTACTTGTCCAATATTTGACACAATGCAGTAGTATGCCAAAATTTTCGTTAAATTAAGTTATATACCTAATGAACACTGGCACTTGTGCCGGTGTTTATGTTGCTGATATTGACGTGAAGAGGTCATTCAGACTCCCGGGCGAGTGCAGGACCTTTCAGGCTGAAGTCCGAGCGATCTGAAGGGCGACGGCGTTGATACTGGATCACATCGTCATGGTGCCAATTTATTATGCGGCGTTCGCTGCGATGAATTTAATAAACTATATCATGTATCGGCATTAAATTGCAAAATAGAACTGAAATGGATGAGATATTTAAAGCAACTAGGAGAAATCTTTCGGTTATGCTTATTATACAATAATTAAGGGTGGGAGGCTACACAACACAGTTTTAATCCATTCTTAAACGCTGTGAAAAATAAAGTTAAGCAAAATAATATTATTATAAATAAAGAAAAAAACAAAATTAAAGTTGTGAAAAACCACCGCCATAGTTGGATGCGGCATCTGCTAAAATATTTTTGCCCAATCAACACTGAGTTTTCTAAAAAAAAAGAGAGAGAAAAACGAAAATACTACAGTGTGACCATGGTGAAATTACTAGAAGGTGGCAGCACTACGGAATCTATTAATTTGTTTATTCATAGCAAGTGTCAAAATATTGATTGCTAACGTTAATTTTCTTCAAAAAATAATTTGCGAGATAAAAAAAAAACAATTTGTTCGGTATTGTATTTAAAACAAATCGTTAAAAGCAATTGAAATAAAAAAAAAAAACATAAAAAAGGACGTACTGTATAATTAAAAAACTTGTGAGTTGTATTAAAACTAATCGTTTGTAAAAGTTACATTCTGTTGTGAAAGTTTTGCAAATAGTTTGAAATATAACTTAAATAAAATACGTATTGTATTATAAAAGGGCTTTTTATTTGTTGCGAAAAGCAACTAGTGTGTTAAATTACAAATGAAGGACAATCGTTTATAACGTAAATTTTTGCATCGTGGTCGAGGACCAACAAAAAACTCATTTGCAAAAGAAAACTTTTATATAAATAAAAATCAAACCTGTTTTAATTGTGAAGCCTTTGTGCGTGCTTTTCAAAAATGCGTAAGTGTTTATTATGCGGTAAGGCAGAATTGCCTGGCAACGGTGTGTTTTTTTAACCTCCAATAATCGGTACAATGAGTCAAAAGTGGAGTAAGTTGTGCAGAAGGAATTTAATTCAGCCACAAGAATTGGTTATACTAAGTATATGTTTATATGGCTTTTATTTTGTAAGGCATTGACGCTTCAATAAGAATAATATGTTGGTGTGGTGAAAATCCATATTTTTGACACACTTAACATTTTTAAACAAACAAATTTGCCTGTTTTTGTTGTATTGTTGACCAAGAAATTCTAGTGCTCCCACCTTGTAGTAATATCACTATGAGTGTGACCATTTAGCAGTTTTGCAACTTAATTTAGCATTAAAATATTCATTTAACGCTCGGTGTTTTATTTAGCAATTTCCTAAATTATTTTAAAATTTATTTTAAAAGTTTGAAGAAAGGGTTGTGTTGAACTGTGTTTTTTTTTAAATTATTACAAATTTTGACTGGATACTTTTTACCTTGGATACTTTTTATCTTAATATACGTCTTACCTGTTATGTAAAAAAAAATTTACATTAAGAAAATCTTTGAAATTCATCAATTTATTTTATTTATTAATGATTTCATGCACCACAGAACTAAGTCTTATAATTACAGTGCAGGATTTTGTATGTGTACAAATTAATTTCCAAATTTAATAAGGTTAATACTTGTTTAAGGTTAATAAAAAATATGTGTATGTATGTATATAAATATTTTATAACAAAAATTAACACATAAAAAATTCCAGAAAATTAATATAAAAAATTTATTCTTGTGTATAGTTGACCTGTTGTTTATGTTGTTTTATTATTTTGGCTTGAGGTCCTATATAAATAATAAATAAAATTCAAAAAAGTTTTTATTTTATTTTTATTTATTTTTATATTTTTCCAATATTTCGGTCAAAATCTCTGACCATCATCAGGGGAATATTTTAAATAAATAAACAATAAAATTTTAAAAAACTCAGACAAATTTAACTCTTCTCTGATAAAGCTTTCTTTGATTTTCTTTTAAACTTTTATTGTTACAGTACAGTTCAATAAAATAACCACAATACCAATTAAATATAAAAAATTTTAACATTTAAGCAAAATAAATCAGGCAAAAGATTTAAAACATTGTGTTACTGTTTATCTGTTGGTTATAATGAAGAGCATTCCAAATACGATTAGCGTTGATCAAAAATTGCCATTCCAAAACTAGGCATCGCAATTTCCGAAATATGATTCTTTTACTCCTTGGTGCTGTAGCAAATCTTATTTTTTCAAAGAGGTATTTCGGCTTTTCGGTGTAAATTACTTAATGCAAAAACAAAAGAACCCTTGTCTTAAAAAGACTCCGCACAGAGGTTTCAAGTATGCTGAGACTTGTTCACGCTTTTCAAGTCTATAAATATATCTTGTGGTGTTGTTATATAATATTTTAGGTTTTTTTTTGTACTGGTGGAATCGCAATGAGAGAACAACTCGCATTCGTATGTAAGGCTTAGAACCGGCTTTTGTAAATAGGATTATTACATTCAGCGTTGTAGTTTAACATAAATTTGTCCCACCAGTGTATTTATATGGCAAGTTAAGTGGCTGTTGAACATTTATCCCAGATTTTTTTCCGCTTCCATTTCAATGATGTCAACTTTCACATTGATTACACAAGTCAACAAATTAAAAAAAGTTAACTGGTGCCGAGAAACCGTTAGTGGTTCTGTAACATGCCGACACTGGTAATACGAGTACTAAAAATGTGAAAAAAAATTTCCAACGTGTAGTTTTGGATATAATATAAATATTTAATATAAATATCGCATTTGTGCTAGACAAAATCAAATATAGCGAGCACCAATGGATTATTTGTGTTGATCTTAAGATGACTAATTTCTTATTAGGACAGCAAAGTGGATTCACCAAATATCCATGTTTTTATTGTATGTGGGAAAGCCGGGCCAAACACCTATACGGGGAAAAACGAAATTGGCCAGTACGTGAGGCGTTGGAGGTTGGAAATCATAACATCATAAATCCACCTTCAGTTCCAAAAGAAAAAATTATATTGCCTCCCTTGCACATTAAACAAGGTCTTATGAAGCAGTTTGTCCTAGCCCTGTATAGAAATGGCCGGTGTTTCTCTTATATAACGACAAAATTTCCAGGACTAAGCTTGGAGAAGATATTAAAAACTTTCTTGGAAATTACAAGTCAAGCAACTACCGCGAAAATGTTAACGACATGCTAGATAACTTTAGAAGCTTGGGATGCAACATGTCTATCAAATTGCACTACCTTCATAGTCATATCGACCGATTCCCAGAGCGGTTTCATCAGGATCTGAAAACTATGGAAGAGAGGTACCAAGGCCGATGGAATCGGCATATGATGGCTGACTACTGTTGGGGAATTCAACGAGACCTTCCCACTGCACATCATTCACGAAAAAGAAAGTTTTTATGTAAATAATAAATCATTTTTTTCATATATATGCACAAAAACAAAATACTAGAAAACTACACGTAAGAATTCCAACTTTTTGTATTTTTTGTTATCAGTATGAAGTCCTAGTTTAAAAAATATGTACAGTTCCTTGGCAACAAAACTAGTCTTGACTTGTATTATTAGTCTATAACTTTCGATTCGAGGTGTGACTGGTAGTGATTATGAATACGACTTGCAGAACATTTCAGCCTAAAGGTTTACGGTCCGATTGTAGAGGACATATTTTCACATTTTAGAAAAACAGAGATTTTTTGGAACCTTAAGCAAAAGAAGAAAAAAAAGATTTTTTAAAAAACTATTGGAACGCAGTTGGCGACTTTTATTGTACTTCTAAGCAAATATTTACACAGTCGAATTAAAACAGTTAACAAGTGAACAATCTTACAAAAACAATATTGTAAAATAAATAAACAAAATCATAGTCATAGCAAAAAAAAAAAAAATATGAAAAAGATTGTTAATTAAATTAAATAAACTAAAAAAAAAAATTTGGCATTACATATAGAACAAAACCAAGTTATAAAACAAATGAATGTGCTCACATAAATGATAAGAAAAAATTAAAATAAATAAAATTAAGTTAAATTATTAAATAAAGTGCGCAGTTTTTTGTTTATTTAAGCTAAAAACTCTGAAATTATCATAAATGTCTTAGTAAAATTCCATAACGATATTTGCTAATTGTTATCTTTGAAAAACATTATCTTGATAAATAAAATTTTATGAAATCTTGATAAAGTTTAGAAATGAAAAATCACATGACACCAGTGTAGCTACTCGAGAAGTTTATCTAAGATAAAAAAAATATTCAAACTTGATTTAACTTAAATGAAAAAACAACTGTTTTATCACTTTTATAACTACGAGCGAATTACAAAAATTACTTTGAACTATAAATAAATATTATAACTATAACAAGTTAAAAAGTATAATCGGTCAAGCCCGACCATATGATACCCTACGCAATAGTATATGAAAATAATTTTTGCTGATCAACCCTATTTGGGACCTTTGGCTCATGACTGACAAAATTATGTCATGAGCTTAATATTCATGTAAAAGTTTTTTTTGCCGAATAATATTGAGATGTCGTCATTTATATGAGTTTTTAGGATATGGGCTTATATGGGACCTATGATAAATTTTGGACCTACAAGGACAATATTTTGTCATGACAAACTAGCTATCGTAAAACTTTTTATCACCACTTATTATGTTAATATGTACCAGCCTTTATAAGGAAGTTATGGCATTAGAAACTATTTTCAGGAGAATTGTTTGTATAGGAGCTATGGTAAATATCCTTTGCGTGGGTAACAATCCTGTCGAGATGCGAGGACTTTAGTGCACTCTACGGTTCTGATCGCCTGTGCTGATGTATACTCTTGATACATTCTTGCAGGAAGCCATGATTACTGAAAGAGTGTGTGACCAGAGAAGCAAGCCGTAACGGCGTGGCTCACGTCTAGCCGCTTAGCCGATTATTTTCAACAAGCCGGGCCGCCGCCGAAGTACTCGGCTGATCGGCGGCTGAAATTCAAGTCGATTCTTATTTTTTTTTTTTTTTTTTAATAGTTATCCAAAATTGGTTATTCAATTATTTTTGTTTATTTTTGAATACTAAATTTTGAATACTTAATTTTGAATACTAAATCGGTATTTAATTGAACTAGTGCCAGTGTTACCATATACAAATATTTATCTTATTTTTAAAGATTGGGCTTGCTTTCTATGTTTTCGACCAGAAAAAAATTTTGAACGAAATCAAAAACGGATTTTTTAAGTATTTTAAATATTCGTAAAAATACCAGTTGTGTAATAAAAGTAATGAATGAGTCGCAAAATAGAAAACTGTTTTATGTCAAGCAACAATAGTTCTACAAGACTCAGTAGGGAACCTATCAATGATAATACTAGAAGAACCAGTACAGAATAAGTCTGTACTGAGGGGTGCGGAGAAATCTTAGATAGCGATTTCGACAAATCGAATGAGTGAAATGTTGCTGCGATAAATAACATGAACGGAAGTTAAAAATATTTTATACTGTAACAGATTAACTCCCTGGCCCACAATGTCGACAAGAACATTTATTTCGTACATTTATACTGAAAACAAAAACAAATTTTAGTTTTTTATTATTGTTTTCAATATAAAAATGCGAAAGAAATGTTCTTGTCGATATTGTGGGCCTGGCATTAAGTTTTTTTTTTTGTATAACTATTAAAAATTGTTGTTTGATTTGAAAATTTGCTTTTTATACCCTCCACCACCACTGTGGTGAATGAGGGTATACTAAGTTTGTCATTCCGTGTGAAACTTTTTTATTATACATCTAAGACCCCATAAAGTATATATATTCTGGCTCCTTGAGTAATTCTTAGTCGATTTTGCCATGTCCGTCTGTCTGTCCGTCTGTTGAAAACACGTTCACTTTCGAAAAACACAAAAGAAAAGAACAAGCTTGGTCTCAAATTGCTAAGCAGGTTGGGATTAAAATCCAGTAATATCGGTTCAGTAAGATCAGAACTATAAATCAAAATGTGCAACCACCACCCTTCAAAAGTTGATCATTTTGATACAAAAACTAACATAAATGGTTGAATAATGCACGGAATGATACAAAATTTTGCACGAATTCACTTTATACGACTGTAAAATTTCATGACGATCAGTCCATAATTTACCATAGGCCCCATACGAACCCTACTTACGCTAGAATACTTAAATTCGGTACGTCACAGTTTTATAGGCCGAGAAATCACATTGCCAAATTTCGTGAAGGTTGATCCATAATTTACCCACATATAAACTCTACTCTCGGAAAACAGTTTATTGTGCCTAAAACCAAATAAAGCTTACTTTAGTAAAATAATAAAATTCGCCTTAAACCATCACAGATATAGATATTGCGGTAAAATGTCTTACTTAAATTCATATGGCCAGAAAAAATATCATGCAAATTTGTGAAATTTTCTGTTAACGCTAAAACTAATTACACTGCTGTATTGAAATTTATTCTAATTTATTTCTTCTAATACTAGAAATCAGTCTTCAGAATTTTCGGATGGTTGGGCCATAATTTACCATAGGTCCAATACAAATTACCCTCCTAAAAATTATTTTAGTTCGGCTAAAACTTTTACGAATCATGATATTTTACTCAAGCATGTTCAAAGTCCTACCAAGAAACGCATAAAATTTTCTTATTGTCGGTCAATATAGAGCTCACTCCTGTCGGTGGAGGGTATCAAAGATTCGGCACAGCCGAATATAGCACTCTAACTTGTAATTTAAAAATTTGTTTGCCAGCTTCAAATTTGTTTTCCATAATTATTTAAGAAATTTTAAATTGTTAATTTTCCCTGAACAAGTCACAAAATGGCGTGACGAATTATTGGATAAAATGAAACAAATGTTTTTATAAAAAATAGTAGACCTCAAACTTTATGGATAAATACAAATTTTAAAAATTAATTAATTTACTATTTTAAAATGCCTGATATTTCCAAATTTTAAGAAAATCTTAAAGATCTCAATTTACTCAGTTACTAACCGTAGTAAAACTAAGAAGGTATTTGCTGTAAATAGTATTTTTCTTCTTAAAAATTTGATTTATCTTTTATAAAAATTTTAGTTTTCAAATGAATAAATCATTATTAGTCTCTTTGTTTTGTTTAACATGTTTGTTTATAGGTGTGTTCATTTACTTTACTAGCACAAACTTGCGAAGAGAGAGTAAGTAGGAATTTAAAGAAATTGCTCTCAAAAATACTAAAACGTAAATGAACACTTTGCCAGCCAAGATTTGTAAGTTAAAATAGTGACGAATATACAGGAATATTTGAGTACCCAATTACGGTAAAAATAATGTGATTTTAATAGTTTTTATTTGTTTATGTTGAATAAAATGAATCATGAATTCGGGTTTTCATCAATAATAAATAATAAATTAAATATTTAATTTAACAATCTATGTATAACCTTTGTATATAGGTATATAAAATTTCAACGTTACGGACTGACTGACAGATTCACCTTCGCACAGCCTTAACGCCGTGAGTTATAAGGTTGAAATTTGAACCGGATGCTGGTCTCTTACTAAATCGATCCACTAAAAATCGAAGAAATTGCCTAATGGTATGAAAATTGTATGTGTGTTAGTGTAAAAATTTAGTGCATTGCGACTCGCAAGAAATTACTTTAATGTATAAATGCTGGGTAAGATGGAACTTTTGGAAATTCGTATGTTTAGGGGATAAATAGCGTAAAAACGAGTAAATTCGCTAACCTCATAACTCCTTAACTAACCGTGGATTCATGGGGCTTGTCAGAGAAATATGACGGCTGTTTCTATTGGGGCAACCATATTGGGAATTTGTCCTACGTGGCATTTACTTATATGTACCAAACCTTAGGTCTATTTTCTACTTTTCTTCCTTACTTCTACTTTTCTATTTTTCCTCCTTTCTCCTATACTGAAGGGACTCATAATGGACCTCATTGGTCTCCGAGTGGATATGCGCCCTTGGGCGCTTAACCCTTCTTAACCTAACCTAACCGTGGATTCACCCATGCGTTCCGAACAATATTTTTGTCCGACGAATATTTGTTTTACTGAGAGTGTTCTTCAGAACGATTCACCAATTTCGGAAAATTTGCCGGGAAAAACAAAGCTACCATATGGTTTACAGATGTAAACAATTATACAAACTGGCAGCACAACTAGCAAACTACTTATATTGAATGGTTTTCTAAAAGTGTGTTAAGAAAATGGACGAAAAATGGAAATTGTTTTTTTAATTTTTATTATAATCTATTTTTTTATTTAATTATTCAGCAAAAAAAACAATTGTTGCACTGTAGCACTATATTATTTGGCAGCTCAATTCAACTTTTATGAACAAATAGAAAAAAATTGACATCGCAGTTCATTTTGTTCTAAACAAGAAATAAAATTAAACCATTAATTTTTCAATTAAAGCCAATAAACATAGAAATAAAAACTGTTTTTCATTCGTAACTTATCCAAAAAATACAAATTTGTTTCTTTTTCGAAATTCAAACATTTAAGGGGTGAAAATTGTACCTATTTTTGGTACTTTCTTAACAAAACATTTATCTCATTTCTTTGCAATATACGTTCTAAATTATGGGCTTTCACTACAATAATTACTTTTTTATAAAATATTTCAATGGGGAGAAAAAATATAAAAAATAGTGAAATGCGGGAAATTAAATTTCTTTGTTTTACTTTTTCGTTCTACAAGTGGTACCTTTTTAATTTGCTATAATAGATATTAGAAACATAAAATTATATATACATAGGTGCAGGGTCCTGAGTGAATGAGAACCTATAACGTTGGTAATTTTGTTTTTAAACTTAGAAACATAAGCTTTGGCATTCAAATATGACCACGAAAGAAAGGTAACAAGGTAGCGGGTTAAATTATTGTTAATTATAAAATAATTTTAGATATTCTCATTATCTACTTTATGGCCGTTTTATTTGGTTCAAATCCGTTTCTTTGGTGTTTGTTTCATAATAAACAAGACGGTCATAAAGTAAACAATGAGAATATCTCAAACTATTTTATAAGTAATAAGAATCTTTTATTTTGTAAATATTTTAATTTGCAAACAAATTTTTTAACTAATTGGGTATTATACTGCAATAGTGTTAAGTATCGGGTATCTAGTTCGTTATTTTATTTAGCAATAAAAATATCGAAATATCTGTCCTAAGTTAAACAAAAGTATGATTTTTTATCGCATAAATATTTTTAATAATTTTAAAAATCAACATTAACTTATACATTTTGTAAAATATCCTTATTTAAAACTTCTTTTGGAAAAGTTTGTTTTGTAAACAAAAACATGAAACAGCTGTTTCAAAAATTCTTGCAAGTTTTTTGGGTTAATGAACACTTTCCAGTAACAATTGTTACAAATTCGTAACAATTTTTAGTAAATGAACACAGCTTATGTGTTTTCTTAACATAAGTTCGGCGCAGCTGAATATTTTTTTTAGTCGTCAAAAAACTCGGAGCAAAGCAGCTCAGCCGCCGCCGCCGAAAATTTTTAAGCGTCTTGCTTTCTGCACTCGCCCGATTCTACCCATCCAATTTGGTGTATTTGCGCTAGTAGTCCTGCATGACCAATCAGAATACGCACCATCATACTATCTTCGGACTTACTCCCGTTGAGGAGGCTTCTTGTCCTCCTCTCGTCTAAGTAACCCCATAAAATCTTATAACTAAGCTTTTGTTTGAAGATGCATTGCACGACACAAATTTTGCTATGTTGAACTGTTTTTTTTTTGGCATTGTTAAACTTTCGAGCTTAGACACTCACTCCACGTCAATCACCTATTAAGAACTGCTTTCAGCAAAAACTATTTCCATCTATATATGTAAATATGATGCAAATTTTTTGCAGATATTGCCTGGTACGATGATAAACAGGTAACTACAATACTAAGCCAAATGTACAATAAGAAAAAGTAACAGGATGATGCAAGTGCTATTGGTACGGTGCTAGATATTTCAAATAAAGTTGTAATTGAAGTTAAGGAGGAAAATATATATGATGCATTTTTCTTTAAAAAAGACAGAAATGATAAGACTGATAAGCGTACAATGGTTGTAAAATTCAACAACAAGACCTAAGTTAAAAGAAATTGATTCTTTAAAATCTATATACGTTAACGATTATTTAAGAAAGGAAACTCTTCAAATTTTTAATTATGCTAAAATGTTAAAAACAATTGGTTATTGTGCTGTATACACGTATAGTGGACGAGTCTATGCAAAGAAAAGTGAGATATCGAAGTCGAGATATATAAAAGATATACCTGAAGTTGACAAGATTATTTCGGAAGCTGCAACGTTTGGAAATAAACGTAAATCATTGAATAGAGATAAAGACGGTAATGAAGACTCTGACGTCAATCATTCAGACTTTATGTCTCTAGTCTAAAAATTTTGAGTACATTATGTTTATGCATAACTACTTTAATTTCTATTTATGGTCAATAATAAATATTTTTCTAATTTTGAAAATTTTAACAGTTATTTAAAAACCTTAATTTTTCGTATTTAAATATTTTATCTATTAACATTAGAAGCATTTCATCGATAAACAAATTTAACAGATTCAAAACACAACTCGCTAGTTTCAATTCAAAGATAGTGCAAATTTACAATATTCCAGGATATAGATGCGTACATTGCTGTAGGAATGATGGTTTTGGAGGTACCTCCATATATGTAATGGAAAATTTTCAATTTACCGTATAAGTATGTGAAAGTAGACATTACTGTGATACAATTGCTATATCTGTGAACAATTACAAAATAAAAGGAACTCCATTTAAATTTATATCTTTTTATAGATCTCAAAAATTTAGTATTGTTACTTTTTCAAATATTATTGAGAATATTATCAATTCTTATGGTCGTTGTCCTTGTGTTATCGTAGGTGACTCAAATATAGACTTTCTCGAAAGTAATGAATCCATGGATTTTTCAAATTTATTATCACATTATTATTTTAAAAACTGTCATAATTTAATAACAAGACCTAGATCTGGAACATCAATTGATAATGTATTTAGCAATCTCTCAAGTATGTTACTCATTGATTCGGTTGAATGTACTCTGTCTGATCATAATATGATTGTTTGTAAAATTCAAAGTGAAACTCAAAATTATACTCATATTGATATTGTATTAAAGCATTGTGACTATAATAAATTTTAAGTAATTTTTCAAAATAAAGCTCAAAACCTATATACTGGAAATTCATCGGCCGAAACATCTTATTTAATAGATTGTTTAACATATTCCTATGAAAACTCAGTTATTGTAACAAGGAAGAAAAAGTTAATTAAAGAAAAGATTACGCCATGGATTAATGAGAATTTGCAAAATCTTTTTTTACTTAAAAATAATCTACTAAAGCAAAGACGAAGAAAGCCAAATTGCTTAGATATACAACTCAAATTAGTAAGACTAAGTAAGGTGATAAAAAATGCGTATAAAAACTCTATAAGTAACTACTATGTCCAAAAGGTGAGCAATATTCAACACGATCCAAAAAAATGTTGGAGATTCCTTAACGAAACTTTGGGACGAAGTACCAAAACTGAAATTTGTTTGAAAGATTCAAATGGAGATTTCATTTCGGATGAATCAATAATTTTTAAACATGCCAGGGCTTTTAAAACAACATATAACATACTCTTATGGAGATACTTATAACCGTCTCCGTACGCTTAGATTTTTTGCAAATAATTTTAATCTTACCAACACGACACTTGAGGAAATTTCACAAAATATTTCAGATCTTGTATTTAATAAAAGCCCTGGGCACGATAGATTATCCCCAAAAGTATTTATTGAATGCAATAGTGAGATATCACCACATCTTTTAAAAATATTTAACAATATTATCCAAACGTCCGAATATCCAAATGTATTAAAAATCTCAAAAATTAATCCTATACCAAACGAATCAAGTGCTTTTGTTGAAGATAAATATAGACCAATTTCCTTGTTACCAATCATAAATAAAGTTTTTGAAAATATAATTCATAAACAGCTTATAACTTATTTGGAAAATAATAAATTGATTTCTGATTACCAATATGGCCTTAGAACTGGCAGTGGAACAGAAAATGCAGTTATAAATGTTATTAATAATATATGCCAAGGCTTAGATGAAGGATTTAAGGGAGTGGCAGGAATTTTTTATGACTTCTCAAATGCATTTGATTTAGTAGATCATGAAATACTGATTCAAAAACTTCAGTATTATGGCATTCGTGGTAGAGAATTAGAAATTTTTAAAAGCTATCTCAGTAATAGAAAGCAATTTGTTGAGTTCAATGTCAGTAAAAGTTTTCTTGGTGCTGTTAGAGATGGTGTACCACAGGGCAGTGTTTTAGGTCCGTTACTTTTTTCAATATATATTAATGGCATAGTTAATCTTGGATTAAATGGTAAAATATGCATGTATGCAGATGACATTTGTGTGCTTTATCCGTATAAAGACGAAAAGGCACTTAAAGTCCACATGGAAAGAGATGCCGCTTTAATTTTTGAATTTTCAAGGCTAAATTGATTAGTTAGACTAAACTTGTAAGGTTTCGACCTTATTTAAGAAATGGTCAAGATAATTTTAGTATTTTTATAAATGATCCAATCGGTAACATATTTGGGAGTCATTTTACAATGTAATTTGTCATGGAATTTACACATTGATAAACTGAAATCGAAGATATCAAGTGCTATCAGTATTCTGTATAAGTTTAAAAACAAATTCAATGTAGAAACCAAGCTAATGCTTTAGCAAGCTCTAGTACAAAGTCGTTTGAACTATTTAATTTGTGTTTATGGATGTAGAAATACATTGTTGTTAAAATCATTACAACGTGTACAAAATAAGGCGTTAAAAACAGTTTTTAATTTACCAATACAATACTCAACGATTCATTTGTTCAAAGATATAGCGAAAGATATATTACCTATCAGGGGTTTGTATAAACTACAAACATTAGTTTTTGTATTCAAGTTATTAAAAATTATTGGTCATAATACAATAAGTTTCCAAATATATCAAACTATGTTTAATACAAGAAATAACTCGAATTTGCGTATCTTAAGGTGCCGATTAGAAGCAACAAAGCAAAAAATAATGTATGTTGGTGGTTTTGAATATAATAAATTACCGCAAAATTTAAAAGATATTGAAAGAATATCAATTTTTAAAACAAATTTTAAACATTACCTTTTACAAAATCTTGAAATGCTTTTAAGTTAAGTACGTTCAAATTACTTTTGCATTACTTGCGTGTAATTATTTAATAATAATTGCTATTTTTATTCTTATTATTTTTTATTTTTTTTATCAAATAGATATTGGGAATTATTTCTTTTTTCATAAGCAACTTTATTATATTCAACATTTTTCATTTTTCGAATTTATTCTATGAGTTAAATTTCAGTTATGTATTTTATAAAGCTTTTTTTGTAATAGCTCTATTCCTTGAATTTTTTTTAGAAATGACTTTATCCACTACCAGACCATTATATTGTATTTTCTTAGTACATTTTACCTTAGCTTTCCGTTGGATAGCAATGAAGTATATTTATGTACAGAAAAATTTACAATTATTCGACACCAGCAGAATGTAATGCATTTTCTGGCCCGCTACGGCCTTCGTCAGCATTCTCATAGAATAAATTCGAAAAATGAAAAATTTTGAATATTTTTTTTATCCAAATTTCTTTACATTTTATTGATTTATTTTTAAAAAATGTTATGCCAACTCGCCTCAAAAATATCTTTATGACGCTGAGGCTATAACTTCACACATATGTAAATAAATTTTAATTCTACTTAATGATAGGACATCATATTTTTTAAAAAATACCAAATGCGCCCTGCGTATGCCTGCATAAATGTATTAAGTCATTATAACAGGTCAAAATTACGTTAAATAGTTACCATAAAATGGATTGGTTATCCTTTGGGCTCGGTTATATAATAGAAACAGAAACAATAGTAACCAATTAAATTTGTTTTATTACAACTTTGCTTAATACCCACATACAAATTGTAGGTACATGTTTGAATTTACATAAACTGAAATTACCCAATAATTATACCTACTGTCACATTTGCTTTTACGTATAAAGGTTGTTTACACATAATTTTTAGCAAAATACGCCTTTATTTTACTTTAATATCAAATATTTGTTGCCAGTTAAGAAAAATTTTATCAACGAGAAAATCAAACGTTTTGGTTGGTAAAACCAAAACTGTTTTACAATAACAAAATACACGTATTGAGTACTTGGAGTTTTTTTCAATAAGTTTTGCCTTTATGTCTGCTTAACAAAAAAACGTACCCTTTTAAAAGCATTCAAGAATTTTTTACAAAAACAATATACATATCGTTTGCTAAAACGCAAAGAAATGTATCATTGCAAATTATGAAATTGACTTTTAATTTTTTAAGATTTACGTTAAATATTTAAAAAAACTTTTAAACTTCCACCTTATAAAATATCCAAGCTATTAACAAAATCAAAAATGGCGCATCATTAAGTATATAATTTCCTTAAAGAACATAATGAATAATCTTAATCAAAATATTAGCAGAGTATTTGATATATTTTTACGAACACATTAATTTTTTAACGTCAAAAATGGGTATTCTCTTTCATACTCTGAACGTGTTAGTGGAATAAGTGATCAAACTGCAAATTATTGCATAAGCAAAAAGAAAAACTTTGCTGTAAAATTAATATAAACCGAATCTATATACATATCGTCCCGTTAATAAAACAATAGTGTATAATTTTTTTGCCCTTTCGAGATAATAGAGTTTAAAATTTTTGAGTTATTAGACAAATGGGAAAACACTAATATCTCAGAAAATAATCGATGTTTTTGAGTTGTGGTCATTTATATATGTGATGAAATAATCAGGCTACTAGTAGATGATATTTCATTAATTTACAAGTGCTTTAATTGCAAATAAATGGGATTCAAAGTACCATGATGTCACTTAGGCTATTTTATTTGTTTTATAATATGTATGAAAATCATAATACACCATTTTATTTGAATATTTTACACATATTACAATATTTACAAATATATTACAAAATTGTGTATATACAATATACGTCATTTTTCGATTTTATTTTGTTATGAAATAATAAAAATAGTGAATTATAAAAATAGTGTAAGCTTTTTATACCCTATTTTTCTTTGAAATGATATTCAGAGTATTATTATTTTTATTATTTTTTATTATTTATTAATAGATATTCAAATTGTATATACATATTTACATATTCATTAATTTACCAAATTGTGGTATCTATATTTGGCATAACATGAATGTTGTGAGCCAGATTGGCATAATACTAGATATTATTTTAATTTAAGATTATTAATTTCTTTTAATTTCATTTACAAAAAAGTTTGTACAAATTTATCAATTCATGCTAAAAATATTTTTGTACATAAAAGGAAGACTAGAAATTGAATTCATTCATTATTAATTTACGATATTTTGAAGATGATTCTATGTATTTGTATAAGGAGAGAAAGTTTGATCCATTTAAGATATTTAGTACCTCAATAACACTAAGTTGATATTTTCCGAAAAATATTAACCTTAGATCTTTATAGATTGGACAAACACCAATAAAGTGGTACGTATTTTCAGATTCCTCTAAGTTGCAGATAGAGCACTTGTCTATTGGGATATTACTAAAGGATCTGGCATTTAATTCAAGTAAGCCACCTCTGGCTCTAATTATTATGCTGGTAATGCGGGATGAAAAATTTGACGCCAGCAGAGGTGTAACATTATGGTTCAGTTGGCAGTAAAGGTCATGGTGTTGGGAATTTGTTGCGTTTAATACATTTTCTTCACGTTCTTTTATTTCTAGTAATTTTACTATTGTTTTCCAATGTTTGCAGAGTGGTAAATTGGTATTAGCAGGAGTAAACTGAAGACGTTGACAAAGACTGGTCCATTCATCTGCCCAGTAGACGTTTCGTGTTATTATTGCTTCTGCTAGAATGCGTGGTAACCTATTTTGATTCATATTTAAAACTTTATTTATGTAGCAAAAGTGCAGTTTTAAAGTTGAGAGGTATAAAGAGTTTAAACCAGTTTCTAAGTAAATCATATAATTAGGTGTCGTAGATGGTAAATATAACATTTTTTTGATAAAAAAAACGGAGCAGCTTTTCTACTTCTTCAAATTTTGAGTAACCCCAAACTTGTGCAGTATTCAGAGTAACAACTAATTAAAACACCACTTACATAATTTTTAATGAAAAATTTCAATCACGCAATTATACAATAATATTTCAATTAATCTTTTGATCCACTTTGTGGAAGTAGAATTTCACCAAATTTTGACCACATTTAGAATCAGTTATGTAGATTATAATTATGCAATAAAAAAATAATGGTGTACATGCGTATACACTATTGTTTTATTAAGGGGACGATATATATATGTATTGCAAAACCTATATTAAGTATGACAATCAGCTTCTTCTTGATGGACTGTTAGAAATTTCACAGCTTAACCCATTGCACTCCCATACGCTAAGAATTTCCAAGAATAAATAGCAACATCTGCAGGTCTTTAGTTTTATTGCTTCCAGCAGACTGCCATTATATTTATGTTAATATATGTACAAATATAATTTTTAATACAGTCGAATTTCCCTTAATGAATCTGTTACTATTGGACCAGAATATTTCTTCATTATTGATATAGAATGTTTATAATACAATAGAAGTATTTTTTCCACGTTTATTTAAAATAATCTGGTATTTTTGTTATGATTGCATTCTTCCAAGTGGTCCTTTATCAATATCCTCAATTAGACTGTTATAAAGCCTTTTGTGTTAAATAATAAATTACTTGTCCTCTACATCTTTAGAATAATAGCATTTTTTTATAAAGTGCTGGAATATAAATTGTTTAGCTATATTTTGTGTTAATCCTTTTACGGCTTTATTAAATACTAATAGTATTTTTTTAGGATAATTGCTTCTTTGGACAACATTTTCGTTCACTGAATACGGGGGCTGCTATCAATACTATTCTTAATTGAAAAACTCTTTCATTCTTCATATTTAAATTTTTCAGAAATTAACTAATTAAAATTTACTTCTTGCTCCGTGTATAGCGTTGTAAGTATTTGATTCCTTATAAGGGGACAAATATGCATGTATGTATATGAGTCAAATTTTTGTTTACAAAATTTGTTTATTGTAAAAAACAATTCAATTGAGAAAATTCATTATAAGGAGATCAAAATACACTTTATTTATAATGGAAAAGTTGGCTTTTTAAAATCAATTGATAGTTAAATTCAATGAAGTACATTTTTTCTTCTAATTAGAAATTAAAATATGTCATAATAATATCTCTAATAAGTAGTGCCTGCGCTGCATCAGAAAAGCAAAATTGTTTCACGATATCAACGCAAACCTAATGATACCTACATATTAATTATGCGATTATTATCTTAATATTCTATTAAAATATTTTAATACTCAATTTTACCTGTAATTTAACCAAATATTTAATTATTTAATATTTTAAATGATTGTTTTACTTAATAATATCATACTTTCGGTGATGATTCGTCGTTTTGTTTCAGAGAATTACAAATTAAAATAACGTAACACATTTAACTAAATAAATAACAATAAAAATAATATTTTTTCCTAAAAAATATATCTGTTCTCGCATTTTTATTCTAAATATTTAATATAACTCTAACATCTCATATAATTTCCACGTTACAACGTTTTTTGCTTCTCATGTAAACTTATGAAATTTGATGTTACAATATTCTGCATTTAAGACGACGATATGTTCAGTTCTCTTAGTGTTTTTTATTTCAATAAAATTTGCCTACAAAAAAACAACACATACATTTTGGTTCACCAGTCAAGAAATAATTTTATATAAACAAAAAGAAAAGTCTTTTAGAAAGGTTTTTATTAAATATTTTACAAATTCAAGTTTTTCTATTCTAAGATAAGGCCTGTCGCAATGGTTTTATTAGTAGTTATGTTGGAACGTGTTGCAAGTTTAGTTATTAATTTACTCACTTCGTATTATTAGCCACAACAATTAAACTTGTATAAAGCTTTATTCTTAAATCTTTTTAGAAGCCCTTAAAGAAGCGTTTAAAGTAGATGCAAAAGTGCAAGGTGTTGGTCTCCAATGACACACCATGTTAATTGGTAATAAAGTTGGAATGCGGCTGGGAGATTTTATGTCTGAAAAAGGCCTTCTATAAGGCCCCTTTACTTCTTGATTTTTCCCGCTGGAAATGGTTGGGCAAATCGCATTTTTTTTCTTGTGAAGAATTTTAATGTGAATTTTTTCAAATTTTTCATATCTGAAAAATTCACATATGAATTTTATTTTGCTCACTCCTCATGAGTGAGGAAATTCAAAATATTTTTTTCCTCACCCTCATGAGTATGAATTTGGTGAAAAAGTTTTACATTTTCACGCTCGCTCATGACTGAAGAATGAGCGAGCGTTTCGGTACTCTGCTTTTAACAAAAATAATTTCGCCACACTACAAAAATCGTTGTCCGACATTATAAAAAACCATCAGCTATTCAGAAAATGCAGCGAATCAAACGCTGCGTGGAACGTGCAATTTAAATTGTGCTAAACATTTTGCTATTGTGTCAACCTTAACTTACATTAAATTTAAAACTTATTTCATATATAAGTTGAAAACATTTGTGTTAACAAACAAAAATATTTAAAAAAAACTCTGTCTTTTTTAGAAATCACGTTTAGTACGGAACATTTTTGAATCCAAATCGCCGCAAAAGTGTTACTTGTCCAATATTTGACACAATGCAGCAGTATGCCAAAATTTTCGTTAAATTAAGTTATATACCTAATGAACACTGGCACTTGTGCCGGTGTTTATGTTGCTGATATGACGTGAAGAGGTCATTCAGACTCCCGGGCGAGTGCAGGACCTTTCAGGCTAAAGTCCGAGCGATCTGAAGGGCGACGGCGTTGATACTGGATCACATCGTCATGGTGCCAATTTATTATGCGGCGTTCGCTGCGATGAATTTAATAAAGTATATCATGTATCGGCATTAAATTGCAAAATAGAACTGAAATGGATGAGATATTTAAAGCAACTAGGAGAAATCTTTCGGTTATGCTTATTATACAATAATTAAGGGTGGGAGGCTACACAACACAGTTTTAATCCATTCTTAAACGCTGTGAAAAATAAAGTTAAGCAAAATAATATTATTATAAATAAAGAAAAAAACAAAATTAAAGTTGTGAAAAACCACCGCCATAGTTGGATGCGGCATCTGCTAAAATATTTTTGCCTAATCAACACTGAGTTTTCTAAAAAAAAAGAGAGAGAAAAACGAAAATACTACAGTGTGACCATTGTGAAATTACTAGAAGGTGACAGCACTACGGAATCTATTAATTTGTTTATTCATAGCAAGTGTCAAAATATTGATTGCTAACGTTAATTTTCTTCAAAAAATAATTTGCGAGATAAAAAAAAAACAATTTGTTCGGTATTGTATTTAAAACAAATCGTTAAAAGCAATTGAAATAAAAAAAAAAAAAACATAAAAAAGGACGTACTGTATAATTAAAAAACTTGTGAGTTGTATTAAAACTAATCGTTTGTAAAAGTTACATTCTGTTGTGAAAGTTTTGCAAATAGTTTGAAATATAACTTAAATAAAATACGTATTGTATTATAAAAGGGCTTTTTATTTGTTGCGAAAAGCAACTAGTGTGTTAAATTACAAATTAAGGACAATCGTTTATAACGTAAATTTTTGCATCGTGGTCGAGGACCAACAAAAAACTCATTTGCAAAAGAAAACTTTTATATAAATAAAAATCAAACCTGTTTTAATTGTGAAGCCTTTGTGCGTGCTTTTCAAAAATGCGTAAGTGTTTATTATGCGGTAAGGCAGAATTGCCTGGCAACGGTGTGTTTTTTTAACCTCCAATAATCGGTACAATGAGTCAAAAGTGGAGTAAGTTGTGCAGAAGGAATTTAATTCAGCCACAAGAATTGGTTATACTAAGTATATGTTTATATGGCTTTTATTTTGTAAGGCATTGACGCTTCAATAAGAATAATATGTTGGTGTGGTGAAAATCCATATTTTTGACACACTTAACATTTTTAACCAAACAAATTTGCCTGTTTATGTTGTATTGTTGACCAAGAAATTCTAGTGCTCCCACCTTGTAGTAATATCACCATGAGTGTGACCATTTTAGCAGTTTTGCAACTTAATTTAGCATTAAAATATTCATTTAACGCTCGGTGTTTTATTTAGCAATTTCCTAAATTATTTTAAAAGTTTGAAGAAAGGGTTGTGTTGAACTGTGTTTTTTTTTAAATTATTACAAATTTTGACTGGATACTTTTTACCTTGGATACTTTTAATCTTAATATACGTCCTGTTATGTAAAAAAAAATTTACATTAAGAAAATCTTTGAAATTCATCAATTTATTTTATTTATTAATGATTTCATGCACCACAGAACTAAGTCTTATAATTACAGTGCAGGATTTTGTATGTGTACAAATTAATTTCCAAATTTAATAAGGTTAATACTTGTTTAAGGTTAATAAAAAATATGTGTATGTATGTATATAAATATTTTATAACAAAAATTAACACATAAAAATTCAAGATAATTAATATAAAAAATTTATTCTTGTGTATAGTTGACCTGTTGTTTATGTTGTTTTATTATTTTGGCTTGAGGTCCTATATAAATAATAAATAAAATTCAAAAAAGTTTTTATTTTATTGTTATTTATTTTTATATTTTTCCAATATTTCGGTCAAAATCTCTGACCATCATCAGGGGAATATTTTAAATAAATAAACAATAAAATTTTAAAAAACTCAGACAAATTTAACTCTTCTCTGATAAAGCTTTCTTTGATTTTCTTTTAAACTTTTATTGTTACAGTACAGTTCAATAAAATAACCACAATACTAATTAAATATAAAAAATTTTAACATTTAAGCAAAATAAATCAGGCAAAAGATTTAAAACATTGTGTTACTGTTTATCTGTTGGTTATAATGAAGAGCATTCCAAATACAATTAGCGTTGATCAAAAATTGCCATTCCAAAACTAGGCATCGCAATTTCGGAAATATGATTTTTTACTCCTTGGTGCTGTAGCAAATCTTATTTTTTCAAAGAGGTATTTCGGCTTTTCGGTGTAAATTACTTAATGCAAAAACAAAAGAACCCTTGTCTTAAAAAGACTCCGCACAGAGGTTTCAAGTATGCTGAGACTTGTTCACGCTTTTCAAGTCTATAAATATATCTTATGGTGTTGTTATATAATATTTTAGGTTTTTTTTTGTACTGGTGGAATCGCAATGAGAGAACAACTCGCATTCGTATGTAAGGCTTAGAACCGGCTTTTGTAAATAGGATTATTACATTCAGCGTTGTAGTTTAACATAAATTTGTCCCACCAGTGTATTTATATGGCAAGTTAAGTGGCTGTTGAACATTTATCCCAGATTTTTTTCCGCTTCCATTTCAATGATGTCAACTTTCACATTGATTACACAAGTCAACAAATTAAAAAAAGTTAACTGGTGCCGAGAAACCGTTAGTGGTTCTGTAACATGCCGACACTGGTAATACGAGTACTAAAAATGTGAAAAAAAATTTCCAACGTGTAGTTTTGGATATAATATAAATATTTAATATAAATATCGCATTTGTGCTAGACAAAATCAAATATAGCGAGCACCAATGGATTATTTGTGTTGATCTTAAGATGACTAATTTCTTATTAGGACAGCAAAGTGGATTCACCAAATATCCATGTTTTTATTGTATGTGGGAAAGCCGGGCCAAACACCTATACGGGGAAAAACGAAATTGGCCAGTACGTGAGGCGTTGGAGGTTGGAAATCATAACATCATAAATCCACCTTTAGTTCCAAAATGCTAGACAACTTTAGAAACTTGGAATGCAACATGTCTATCAAATTGAACTACCTTCATAGTCATCTCGACCGATTCCCAGATAATCTTATTTCTTGTAGCGATGAGCAAGGGGAGCGGTTTCATCAGGATCTGAAAACTATGGAAGAGAGGTACCAAGGCCGATGGAATCGGCATATGATGGCTGACTACTGTTGGGGAATTCAACGAGACCTTCCCACTGCACATCATTCACGAAAAAGAAAGTTTTTATGTAAATAATAAATCACTTTTTTCATATATATGCACAAAAACAAAATACTAGAAAACTACACGTAAGAATTCCAACTTTTTGTATTTTTTGTTATCAGTATGAAGTCCTAGTTTAAAAAATATGTACAGTTCCTTGGCAACAAAACTAGTCTTGACTTGTATTATTAGTCTATAACTTTCGATTCGAGGTGTGACTGGTAGTGATTATGAATACGACTTGCAGAACATTTCAGCCTAAAGGTTTACGGTCCGATTGTAGAGGACATATTTTCACATTTTAGAAAAACAGAGATTTTTTGGAACCTTAAGCAAAAGAAGAAGAAAAAGATTTTTTAAAAGCTATTGGAACGCAGTTGGCGACTTTTATTGTACTTCTAAGCAAATATTTACACAGTCGAATTAAAACAGTTAACAAGTGAACAATCTTACAAAAACAATATTGTAAAATAAATAAACAAAATCATAGTCATAGCAAAAAAAAAAAAAAATGAAAAAGATTGTTAATTAAATTAAATAAACTAAAAAAAAAAATTTGGCATTACATATAGAACAAAACCAAGTAATAAAACAAATGAATGTGCTCACATAAATGATAAGAAAAAATTAAAATAAATAAAATTAAGTTAAATTATTAAATAAAGTGCGCAGTTTTTTGTTTATTTAAGCTAAAAACTCTGAAATTATCATAAATGTCTTAGTAAAATTCCATAACGATATTTGCTAATTGTTATCTTTGAAAAACATTATCTTGATAAATAAAATTTTATGAAATCTTGATAAAGTTTAGAAATGAAAAATCACACCAGTGTAGCTACTCGAGAAGTTTATCTAAGATAAAAAAAATATTCAAACTTGATTTAACTTAAATGAAAAAACAACTGTTTTATCACTTTTATAACTACGAGCGAATTACAAAAATTACTTTGAACTATAAATAAATATTATAACTATAACAAGTTAAAAAGTATAGTCGGTCAAGCCCGACCATATGATACCCTACGCAATAGTATATGAAAATAATTTTTGCTGATCAACCCTATTTGGGACCTTTGGCTCATGACTGACAAAATTATGTCATGAGCTTAATATTCATGTAAAAGTTTTTTTTGCCGAATAATATTGAGATGTCGTCATTTATATGAGTTTTTAGGATATGGGCTTATATGGGACCTATGATAAATTTTGGACCTACAAGGACAATATTTTGTCATGACAAACTAGCTATCGTAAAACTTTTTATCACCACTTATTATGTTAATATGTACCAGCCTTTATAAGGAAGTTATGGCATTAGAAACTATTTTCAGGAGAATTGTTTGTATAGGAGCTATGGTAAATATCCTTTGCGTGGGTAACAATCCTGTCGAGATGCGAGGACTTTAGTGCACTCTACGGTTCTGATCGCCTGTGCTGATGTATACTCTTGATACATTCTTGCAGGAAGCCATGATTACTGAAAGAGTGTGCGACCAGAAAAGCAAGCCGTAACGGCGTGGCTCACGTCTAGCCGCTTAGCCGATTATTTGCAACAAGCCGGGCCGCCGCCGAAGTACTTGGCTGATCGGCGGCTGAAATTCAAGTCGATTCTTATTTGTTCTATTTTTTTTAATAGTTATCCAAAATTGGTTATTCAATTATTTTTGTTTATTTTTGAATACTAAATTTTGAATACTTAATTTTGAATACTAAATCGGTATTTAATTGAACTAGTGCCAGTGTTACCATATACAAATATTTATCTTATTTTTAAAGATTGGGCTTGCTTTCTATGTTTTCGACCAGAAAAAAATTTTGAACGAAATCAAAAACGGATTTTTTAAGTATTTTAAATATTCGTAAAAATACCAGTTGTGTAATAAAAGTAATGAATGAGTCGCAAAATAGAAAACTGTTTTATGTCAAGCAACAATAGTTCTACAAGACTCAGTAGGGAACCTATCAATGATAATACTAGAAGAACCAGTACAGAACCAGTCTGTACTGAGGGGTGCGGAGAAATCATAGATAGCGATTTCGACAAATCGAATGAGTGAAATGATGCTGCGATAAATAACATGAACGGAAGTTAAAAATATTTTATACTGTAACAGATTAACTCCCTGGCCCACAATGTCGACAAGAACATTTATTTCGTACATTTATACTGAAAACAAAAACAAATTTTAGTTTTTTATTATTGTTTTCAATATAAAAATGCGAAAGAAATGTTCTTGTCGATATTGTGGGCCTGGCAGTAAGTTTTTTTTTTTTTGTATAACTATTAAAAATTGTTGTTTGATTTGAAAATTTGCTTTTTATACCCTCCACCACCACTGTGGTGAATGAGGGTATACTAAGTTTGTCATTCCGTGTGAAACTTTTTTATTATACATCTAAGACCCCATAAAGTATATATATTCTGGCTCCTTGAGTAATTCTTAGTCGATTTTGCCATGTCCGTCTGTCTGTCCGTCTGTTGAAAACACGTTCACTTTCGAAAAACACAAAAGAAAAGAACAAGCTTGGTCTCAAATTGCTAAGCAGGTTGGGATTGAAATCCAGTAATACCGTTTCAGTGAGATCAGAACTATAAATCAAAATGTGCAACCACCACCCTTCAAAAGTTGATCATTTTGATACAAAAACTAACATAAATGGTTGAATAATGCACGGAATGATACAAAATTTTGCACGAATTCACTTTATACGACTGTAAAATTTCATGACGATCAGTCCATAATTTACCATAGGCCCCATACGAACCCTACTTACGCTAGAATACTTAAATTCGGTACGTCACAGTTTTATAGGCCGAGAAATCACATTGCCAAATTTCGTGAAGGTTGGTCCCTAATTTACCAACATATAAACCCTACTCTCGGAAAACAGTTTATTGTGCCGAAAACCAAATAAAGCTCACTTTAGTAAAATAATAAAATTCGCCTTAAACCATCACAGATATAGATATTGCGGTAAAATGTCTTACTTAAATTCATATGGCCAGAAAAAATATCATGCAAATTTGTGAAATTTTCTGTTAACGCTAAAACTAATTACACTGCTGTATTGAAATTTATTCTAATTTATTTCTTCTAATACTAGAAATCAGTCTTCAGAATTTTCGGATGGTTGGGCCATAATCCAATACAAATTACCCTCCTAAAAATTATTTTAGTTCGGCTAAAACTTTTACGAATCATGATATTTTACTCAAGCATGTTCAAAGTCCTAACAAGAAACGCATAAAATTTTCTTATTGTCGGTCAATATAGAGCTCACTCCTGTCGGTGGAGGGTATCAAAGATTCGGCACAGCCGAATATAGCACTCTAACTTGTAATTTAAAAATTTGTTTGCCAGCTTCAAATTTGTTTTCCATAATTATTTAAGAAATTTTAAATTGTTAATTTTCCCTGAACAAGTCACAAAATGGCGTGACGAATTATTGGATAAAATGAAACAAATGTTTTTATAAAAAATAATAGACCTCAAACTTTATGGATAAATACAAATTTTAAAAATTAATTAATTTACTATTTTAAAATGCCTGATATTTCCAAATTTTAAGAAAATCTTAAAGATCTCAATTTACTCAGTTACTAACCGTAGTAAAACTAAGAAGGTATTTGCTGTAAATAGTATTTTTCTTCTTAAAAATTTGATTTATCTTTTATAAAAATTTTAGTTTTCAAATGAATAAATCATTATTAGTCTCTTTGTTTTGTTTAACATGTTTGTTTATAGGTGTGTTCATTTACTTTACTAGCACAAACTTGCAAAGAGAGAGTAAGTAGGAATTTAAAGAAATTGCTCTCAAAAATACTAAAAAGTAAATGAACACTTTGCCAGCCAAGATTTGTAAGTTAAAATAGTGACGAATATACAGGAATATTTGAGTACCCAATTACGGTAAAAATAATGTGATTTTAATAGTTTTTATTTGTTTATGTTGAATAAAATGAATCATGAATTCGGGTTTTCATCAATAATAAATAATAAATTAAATATTTAATTTAACAATCTATGTATAACCTTTGTATATAGGTATATAAAATTTCAACGTTACGGACTGACTGACAGATTCACCTTCGCACAGCCTTAACGCCGTGAGTTATAAGGTTGAAATTTGAACCGGATGCTGGTCTCTTACTAAATCGATCCACTAAAAATCGAAGAAATTGCCTAATGGTATGAAAATTGTGTGTGTGTTAGTGTAAAAATTTAGTGCATTGCGACCCGCAAGAAATTACTTTAATGTGTAAATGTTAGGTAAGATGGAACTTTTGGAAATTCGTATGTTTAGGGGATAAATAGCGTAAAAACGAGTAAATTCGCTAACCTCATAACTCCTTAACTAACCGTGGATTCATGGGGCTTGTCAGAGAAATATGACGGCTGTTTCTGTTGGGGCAACCATATTGGGAATTTGTCCTACGTGGCATTTACTTATATGTACCAAACCTTAGGTCTATTTTCTACTTTTCTTCCTTACTTCTACTTTTCTATTTTTCCTCCTTTCTCCTATACTGAAGGGACTCATAATGGACCTCATTGGTCTCCGAGTGGATATGCGCCCTTGGGCGCTTAACCCTTCTTAACCTAACCTAACCGTGGATTCACCCATGCGTTCCGAACAATATTTTTGTCCGACGAATATTTGTTTTACTGAGAGTGTTCTTCAGAACGATTCACCTATTTCGGAAAATTTGCCGGGAAAAACAAAGCTACCATATGGTTTACAGATGTAAACAATTATACAAACTGGCAGCACAACTAGCAAACTACTTATATTGAATAGTTTTCTAAAAGTGTGTTAAGAAAATGGACGAAAAAAGTAAAGTGATTTTATTATTTTTAATTATAATTTATTTTTTTATTTAATTATTTAGCAAAAAAAAACAATTGTTGCACTGTAGCACTATATTATTTGGCAGCTCAATTTAACTTTTATGAACAAATAGAAAAAAATTGGCATCGCAGTTCATTTTGTTCTGAACAAGAATTAAAATTAAACCATTAATTTTTCAATTAAAGCCAATAAACATAGAAATAAAAACTGTTTTACATTCGTAACTTATCCAAAAAATACAAATTTGTTTCTTTTTCGAAATTCCAACATTTAAGGGGTGAAAATTGTACCTATTTTTGGTACTTTCTTAACAAAACATTTATCTCATTTCTTTGCAATATACGTTCTAAATTATGGGCTTTCACTACAATAATTACTTTTTTATAAAATATTTCAATGGGGAGAAAAAATATAAAAAATAGTGAAATGCGGGAAATTAAATTTCTTTGTTTTACTTTTTCGTTCTACAAGTGGTACCTTTTTAATTTGCTATAATAGATATTAGAAACATAAAATTATATATACATAGGTGCAGGGTACTGAGTTAATGAGAACCTATAACGTTGGTAATTTTTTTTTTAAACTTAGAAACATAAACTTTGGCATTCAAATATGACTACGAAGGTAGCGGGTTAAATTATTGTTAATTATAAAATAATTTTAGATTTTCTCATTATCTACTTTATGGCCGTTTTATTTGGTTCAAATCCGTTTCTTTGGTGTTTGTTTCATAATAAGCAAGACGGTCATAAAGTAAACAATGAGAATATCTCAAATTATTTTATAATTAATAAGAATCTTTTATTTTGTAAATATTTTAATTTGCAAACAAATTTTTTAACTAATTGGGTATTTTACTGCAATAGTGTTAAGTATCGGGTATCTAGGTAACCATTATACTCACAGTACTAATAACAACACCTACCGGTTAAAATCAAAACAAAATACATAAGGGATTTTTTTTAACAAGTTCGTTATTTTATTTAGCAATAAAAATATCGAAATATCTGTCCTAAGTTAAACAAAAGTATGATTTCTTATCGCATAAATATTTTTAATAATTTTTAAAATCAACATTAACGTATAAATATTGTAAAATATCCTTATTTAAAACTTCTTTTGGAAAAGTGTGTTTTGTAAAAAAAAACATGAAACAGCTGTTTCAAAAATTCCTGCAAGTTTTTTGGGTTAATGAACAATTTCCAGTAACAATTGTTACAAATTCGTAACAATTTTTAGTAAATGAACACAGCTTATGTGTTTTCTTAACATAAGTTCGGCGCAGCTGAATATTTTTTTTAGTCGTCAAAAAACTCGGAGCAAAGCACCATCTTATCTATCTTCGGACTTACTCCCGTTGAGGAGGCTTCTTGTCCTCCTCTCGTCTGGGTAACCCCATAATATCTTATAACTAAGCTTTTGTTTGAAGATGCATTGTACCACACAAATTTTGCTATGTTGAACTGTTTTTTTGGCATTGTTAAACTTTCGAACTTAGACACACACTCCACGTCAATCACCTATTAAGAACTGCTTTCAGCAAGAACTATTTCCATGTATATATGTAAATATGATGCACATTTTTTGCAGATATTGCCTGGTACGATGATAAGCAGGTAACCACAATACTAAGCCTAATGTACAATAAGAAAAAGCAACAGGACAATAAATTCACACATTGTGCATAAATTTGAATTCTACTTAATGATAGGACATCATATTTTTTAAAAAAATACCAAATGCGCCCTGCGTATGCCTGCATAAATGTATTAAGTCATTATAACAGGTCAAAATTACGTTAAATAGTTACCATAAAATGGATTGGTTATCCTTTGGGCTCGGTTATATAATAGAAACAGAAACAATAGTAACCAATTAAATTTATTTTATTACAACTTTGCTTAATACCCACATACAAATTGTAGGTACATGTTTGAATTTACATAAACTGAAATTACCCAATAATTATACCTACTGTCACATTTGCTTTTACGTATAAAGATTGTTTTCACATAATTTTTAGCAAAACACGCCTTTATTTTACTTTAATCGCAAATATTTGTTGCCTACTTAAGAAAAATTTTATCAACGAGAAAACCAAACGTTTTGGTTGGTAAAACCAAAACTGTTTTACAATAATAAAATACACGTATTGAGTACTTGGAGTTTTTTTCAATAAGTTTTGCCTTTATGTCTGCTTAACAAAAAAACGTACCCTTTTAAAAGCATTCAAGAATTTTTTACAAAAACAATATTCATATCGTTTGCTAAAATGCAAAGAAATGTATCATTGAAAATTATGAAATTGACTTTTTATTTTTTACGATTCACGTTAAATATTTAAAAAAACTTTTAAACTTCCACCTTATAAAATATCCAAGCTATTAACAAAGTCAAAAATGGCGCATCATTAAGTATATAATTTCCTTAAACAACATAATAATTAATCTTAATCAAAAAAATTAGCAGAGTATTTGATATATTTTTACGAACACATTAATTTTTTTAACGTCAAAAATGGGTATTCTGTTTCATACTCTGAACGTGTTAGTGGAATAAGTGATCAAACTGCAAATTATTGCATAAGCAAAAAGAAAAACAGTGCTGTAAAATAAATATAAACCGAATCTATATATATGTATTGCAAAACCTATATTAAGTATGACTACCAGCTTCTTCTTCATTGGACTGTTAGAAATTTCACAGCTTAACCCATTGCACTCCCATACGCTAAGAATTTCCAAGAATAAATAGTAACATCTGCAGGTCTTTAGTTTTTTGCTTGCAGCAGACTGACATTATTTTAATGATATGATTTTTCCATCATTTGTTTCGTTTCCAACCATATGAGTTAATATATGTACATACATAATTTTTAATAAATTGTAATACAGTCGAATTTCCCTATAATGAATCTGTACTATTGGACCAAAATATTTCTTCATTATTGATATAGAATGTTTATAATACAATAGAAGTATTTTATCCACGTTTATTTAAAATAATCTGGTATTTTTGTTAGGATTGCATTCTTCCAAGTGGTCCTTTATCAATATCCTCAATTAGACTGTTATAAAGCCTTTTGTGTTAAATAATAAATTACTTGTCTTCTTCATCTTTAGAATAATAGCATTTTTTTATAAAGTGCTGGAATATAAATTGTTTAGCTATATTTTGTGTTAATCCTTTTACGGCTTTATTAAATACTAATAGTATTTTTTTTAGAATAATTGCTTCTTTGGACAACATTTTCGTTCACTGAATACGGGGGCTGCTATCAATACTATTCTTAATTGAAAAACTCTTTCATTCTTCATATTTAAATTTTTCAGAAATTAACTAATTAAAATTTACTTCTTGCTCCGTGTATAGCGTTGTAAGTATTTGATTCCTTATAAGGGGACAAATATGCATGTACATATGTGTATGAGTCAAATTTTTGTTTATAAAATTTGTTTATTGTAAAGAACAATTCAATTGAGAAAATTCATTATAAGGAGATCAAAATACACTTTTTAATGGAAAAGTTGGCTTTTTAAAATCAATTGATAGTTAAATTCAATGAAGTACATTTTTTCTTCTAATTAGAAATTAAAATATGTCATAATAATATCTCTAATAAAATAACATCTCTTCGTTCACTACTGCCTGCGCTGCATCAGAAAAGCAAAATTGTTTCACCATGTCAACTCAAACCTAATGATACCTACATATTAATTATGCGATTATTATCTTAATATTCTATTATATATATAATTTAACAAAATATTTTAAATGATTGTTTTACTTAATAATATCATACTTTCGTTGATGATTCTTCGTTTTGTTTCAACGTGACACATTTAACTAAATTAATAACAATAAAAATAATATTTTTTCCTATAAAATATATCGGTTCTCGCATTTTTATTCTAAATATTTAATATAACTCGAACATCTCATATAATTTCCACGTTACAAATTTTTTTGCTTCTCATGTAAACTTATGAAATTTGATGTTATAATATTCTGCATTTAAGACGACGATATGTTCAGTTCTCTTAGGTTAGGGTTAGGTTCCATGGGCAGCCATCAAGAGACAGCTCACTTGGGTCCTATAGCGGTCCCTTTGTGATACCCAGCGCCAATGCCCATCCCAGAGAGCAGTTACTCATATGGCGTCACTTCAGTGTTGAGCCAATTCGTCTTCCTAATGAAGAGAAGAAGCAATTTTAGTTCTATTTCCGATAGATCCTCCAAACAGGAAAACACCGGTTCTCCCAGGTATTTTCCCCTGATGCCCCGCAGCCCAGGGCATTGACAGAGAAAGTGAAGCACAGTTTCCTCTTCCTCCTCATCATGACAACTTCTACAGTAGTCATTGAATACCAGACCCATTCTTCTAGCATGAGTCCCAACAGGCCAGTGTCCAGTTATGACCGACACCACGGTCCTGATTTGGTTCCTATTGAACCCAAGTAGAGATTTGGTTCTCCGTTCATCATATACAGGCCAAAGGGCCCTGGATATGGAGCAGGTGGACTCACGGGTCCATCCCTCTTGCGCAATTCTATAATTCTCGCGCATAATGAGTGACTTACAGTGAGCCATTGGAAGGCCAATGAATTGATCAATGAATGCTTCATCCATACGACCACCTTCCTTGGCCAGCTCATCTGCTATCTGGTTTCCCGGGCAGTTTGAGTGCCCTGGTATCCACATAAGCGTTAACTCTGAATGTTCAGCAATCTCATTCAAAGACATCCGGCATTCCACAGTTAACCTAGATGTCGTATAGACACCCGCAAGAGAGGCAATGGCAGCCTTGCTTTCAGTAAATATACGTATATCTCCCGATACGCGATAATACTTTAGCCAGTTAGCTGCCCGCTTTATAGCCGAGATTTCCGCCTGCAGGACACTACATCCATCCGGCAGGCGAAAGGAGACTTTTACGCCCAGTTCCTCTATGTAGAAACCTCCGCCAACTCTTTCCCCCTTCCTTGAACCATCAGTGTAAACCCCCAGGGCTGGTCCATGGAAGGAGCCCATTACCGACGGAGCACTTTCGTGCGCTATATGTGTCGCATACCTCGCACTAAAGAAAGGCTCCGGGGTGCAGTAGTCCACTCCCTCAGGGACAATCGAGTATCCCATTATGCTGGAGTGTCCATAGTCCCGGCTCGACCAGCCGTGTGCCGCGTTCAACCGAATCGCCGAACAAAGAGCCATCTGTCTGGCCATGATGTCCACCGGCAGCCAGTTTAGCATTGTCATCAATGCGGCCAGTCTGTGAACCTTCTCAAGCATCGTACGGTTCCTGCCCTTGCCCAGCGCAGTCCACCATACGATAACACCGTAATACAGAGTCGGCTTTACTACAGCTTCAAAGATCCAATTGACACATCTCGGGCCCATGCCCCAGTTCTTGCCGATTGCACCTCTGCACGCATATATAGCAACAATTGCCTTTTCCATCCTCGTCCGGATGTTCAGCCCCCATGACAGCTTACTGTCCAAGATTATGCCAAGATACTTGGCGCTATAAGAGACCTTAAGTTCAGTCCCATTTAGCCTCGGAAGTCTCATGGCCTCAGTCCTATACTTCCTCGTGAAGAGTACCAGTTCCGTCTTAGACGGATTAACACCCAGGCCGCATGATACGCTCTAGGTGCTAAGTACCTTTAGTGCAGCCTCCATACACTGAGACATTATATTCAAATGCTTCCCCGTGATGGCCACTGCAACATCGTCAGCGTTCGCCACAGTTTTAAACCTCATGTCGTCCATTTTCGTTAACATGGTATTCATAGTCAGGTTCCACAATAGTGGGGATAGTACTCCTCCTTGGGGAGTACCCCTGTTTACCAGTCTCTGAACGCTGGTTTCACCTATCGTGGAACAGATGACCCTGTTCCTGAGTAGATTATCCACAAATCTACATATACCGTCATCAACCCCCAGACTCCTCATGGATGCAACGATAGAATCCGGGTTGACATTATTAAAGGCCCCTTCAATGTCGAGAAAGGCCACCAGAGCACACTCCTTGAATTCGAGTGATCTCTCAATAGTTCCAACTAGTGAGTGAAGAGCCGTCTCAACAGACCTACCCTTTGTGTAGGCATGCTGAGAGGTCGAGAGTAAACACTTTGGGATGGTCATCCTTAAGTGAATGTCGATAACTCTTTCAAGAGTCTTAAGAAGAAAGGATGCAAGACTAATCGGTCTGTAATCCTTCGCCTCAGTGTGAGAAGTCTTCCCTCCCTTGGGGATGAAGACAACTCTACACAAGGTCCAGCTCACAGGTACATACGAAAATCTAACGCATCCCCTGTATATAGCCATCAGCCAGGGTATTATCACAGTCGAATTCTTCTGCAGGTCCGCCGGAATTATACCATCCATACCCGGAGATTTGTACGGGTCAAAGCTGTCGACAGCCCATTTAATCCTGTCGTAGTCCATTGGGACGGACAGAGGACCGGACATCGACTCACAAACCTGATCCCGCAAGCTCCCTTGGGAGTTTCCAGGAAAGTGAGTGTCAATTAACACCTCGAGTGTTTCCTGACTAGTAGTAGTCCAGCAACCGTCCGATTTACGGATATAGGTCGGGACAACAGGGCTCGAGGCCATTATCTTACGTAAACGGTTTGTCTCAGAGGATCCTTCCACGCCGCTACAGAAGTTCCTCCAAGCATTCCTTTTCGCCGATCTAACCAAGTTCCTGAATCTATTCAGTGAAGACTTGTACTCCGCCCAATTACCATGGCGCTTAGCCATATTGAACAACCTACGACAGTCTCTTCTTGCCTGCGCAATATCAGGATCCCACCACGGTGGTCGATCCCTGCCCCTATACATCCTTGGCTTGCACGCCAAGGAAGTCGCTAACTGCAGTGAGTCTGTAAGCAGACCCACTGCCGCATCGATCCCCCCTATATCATCAACCCGGGGAGGATCAGATAGAGACCGAACCAGAGAGGATGAATGAATCCCCCAATTCGTTCGTTTCCTATTCAACATAACACTCGACCCTACAGATCTAAGTACCAGACTAAATTCCACATATCTATGATCAGAAAGTGAACAGTCATTAGAAACCATCCAATTTTCGATCATGTCAATGTGGTCAATGCTAACCAGCGTGACATCAAGAACCGCACACCTATTTGCTACAACAAACGTTGGCTCACGGCCCCTATTTACTATTCCTAAATTATAATTAATAATAAAGGAAAATAGTGACTCACCTCTAATATTCGTGTTCGTGCTACCCCATATAGTGTGGTGCGCATTAGCATCGGCACAGATTATAATAGGCGTTCCAGTACCTGCTGCCTTCGTTACTGCATCACGGATGAGCCGATTGGGTGGGTCCTGTCCGTGATCATGCGCCATATATCCCGAGACCATCCAGATTATACCATCCTGTGTCTCGAGAGCAACTGTTGTGGTGTCTTCATCACTGTAATCAGAGAGAATGAAGATATTCAACGAATTTTTAGCTAAGACACAAGATCTTATGTTACCTGTACCTTTCGCAAACAGAAGCTTATAGCCTTTGAGATTGAGTCCGCAAACCCGATCCTTATGAATCCAGGGTTCTTGGACCATAACGAGCTCCTCCCCTTTTTCTACCACACGGAGGAGCAATGCAGCAGATGCTGCTTTAGAGTGGTGGAGGTTGATTTGCAGGACCTTCACCATTATCCATATTGGCGACCACTGTGATGTTGACGTCCTCCTGGTCTGATTCCAGAAGTACGTCCTCATCAACCATATCACCCAGGTGCCCAAAGACAGACACCAATCCGGAGATAGACTGGGTGTCCTCTTTGTCACCTGAACTTACGGCATCGTCACCAGACAAGCCCTCTTCAGGCTGCTTGGCCTCACTAACCGAAGGAGCCGGATTGCCCTTGTTATCACTTCGGTAGACACGGAGCAAGATCGTACTAAAACCATAGTAGATCTTACCCTGTCTCTCCCTCAGTGGTTCCAAGGATTGCTGGTTTAACACCACAATCGCCGTCCTCGAGGACCCTTCAGCAGCCGAAACCTTTACAACTTTCCAATCCTGCGTGGGAAGTTGAGGGTTGCAGCACTGAATGATCTTCAAGATCTCCTCAGGTTCCGATGGTTCGGCAGGGATGATGACAGTCGATCTAGGTCTCCGTGGTATCTCATCAACCATTACCACATCGAGCCTAGCACCTTCCCAGACCTCTCCTAGCATTTGGATGGCCCGCTTCAGAAGCAGCGCTGAGCGCTCATCTGCACAAGCCATCAACTTCACGTGACCCTGGAACCAGCCAGCATCATCGCATTGAGGGGGTGGCCCTGGATTCTCCCTAAGGATCGTCCAGAACACCCCCATTAATTTTTGTTTAACCAGGTCCCACTTGGTATGGGAGATGGCACCATTATCCACACCTCTATCGATAACAGCCCGTACAAGGTGACCTTTGACCACCTCGCTGAAAGACCTATTTATCGATTTCGGCGCAATCTTGGGACGTTTCGTCCCTGGTTGCTGTTTCGCGGCTGCAGCTTCCTCCTCCGAACGTTGCCGTTTAGGCATTGTCACCTTCGCAGGGACTGAAGGAGTAGCACTTGGCAGCCCAGCTATGTGGGCTCTTGCCCATGCCAGTGAAGCTGTTTGTTCACTGGAAAGCTCTTCAGCTTTTTGGGAGCCTAGAAGCTCAATGAAACGCAAGGCGGCACGCCTTGTGTTCGATGCCCTCTTTGTAGGGTTTTTGTGCCTTGGGGACTTTTTACGGTCGCCGAATTTGGCGTGGGGAGGTGCAACCTTGGGATTGGATGTTATCATCGCCATCCCTCCTTGCACAATGGGCACATGGGAAGCTGCAATTTTGGGCGACTTTGTCATTCCCAACTTAGCAGCACCCGAAGCAGGGGTTTTATCCGTTCCAGAGGCGGAAAGGGCAGAAGCGGCTTTGGAGGTGCTTGGATTGAAGCACAGAGGCACCCCACCGCAGTTTTTAGAGCAGCCGCCTTCTGGTCGAGCTGCCTTACCACTTCCGATCAGCTTAGGCCGATCTTCCTTGGTCGCCGGGACTGTTACAGTCCCTGGCTTTGTCGTTTTACTGTCAATCGTTGTCCTTAATCCCGCCTGTCTGTCATCAGTTTCCGTTGTTTGTTTTTGTTGTTGTTGTTCAGATTTGTTCATTAAAAGTCCCACGAGTGTAGGGGAGTTGAAAGTCCGCCACGTCATAGCCCCCAGTAACGTGGTAAGGGCGTGGTCTATTTGCTGAGGTGCCCAGGTATAAGCAAAGCTCCGTGATAATACAGTCGGTAACCCCTGACTGCAAACCAGACCGATAGGCACGGGTCGCATGACACCTCGGTTTAGGGGTGGATAACCTTTCGTCGTCAAGGCTTTTAGGTTCCGTATCTCAAACTCAGGCGCCGCTTGTGGCGTTACCTGTACTTGAAATACAAACCACAGCCTAGACTCAGCCACCACATCGCTGCAAGATCGTTATCCAAGGTGGTTCTCTTAGTTTTTTTTATTTCAATAAAATTTGCCTACAAAAAAACAACACATACATTTTGGTTCACCAGTCAAGAATTAATTTTACATAAACAAAATACACATAGGCTAATCGTGCTGCCCAGCGGGGAAAATTGCAAGCGATTCACTTTTTAGGCCTTTAACCAGTTTTACAATTGAATTTTTAGTAAACTTTTACTTATTCCACTCTGCCTTATTTGAAAAGGTCTTTTAGAAAGGTTTTTATTAAATATTTTACAAATTCAAGTTTTTCTATTCTAAGATAAGGCCTGTCGCAATGGTTTTATTAGTAGTTATGTTGGAACGTGTTGCAAGTTTAGTTATTAATTTACTCACTTCGTATTATTAGCCACAACAATTAAACTTGTATAAAGCTTTATTCTTAAATCTTTTTAGAAGCCCTTAAAGAAGCGTTTAAAGTAGATGCAAAAGTGCAAGGTGTTGGTCTCCAATGACACACCATGTTAATTGGTAATAAAGTTGGAATGCGGCTGGGAGATTTTATGTCTGAAAAAGGCCTTCTATAAGGCCCCTTTACTTCTTGATTTTTCCCGCTGGAAATGGTTGGGCAAATCGCATTTTTTTTCTTGTGAAGAATTTTAATGTGAATTTTTTCAAATTTTTCATATCTGAAAAATTCACATATGAATTTTATTTTGCTCACTCCTCATGAGTGAGGAAATTCAAAATATTTTTTTCCTCACCCTCATGAGGATGAATTTGCTGAAAAAATTTTACATTTTCACGCTCGCTCATGACTGAAGAATGAGCGAGCGTTTCGGTACTCTGCTTTTAACAAAAATAATTTCGCCACACTACAAAAATCGTTGTCCGACATTATAAAAAACCATCAGCTATTCAGAAAATGCAGCGAATCAACCGCTGCGTGGAACGTGCAATTTAAATTGTGCTAAACATTTTGCTATTGTGTCAACCTTAACTTACATTAAATTTAAAACTTATTTCATATATAAGTTGAAAAACATTTGTGTTAACAAACAAAAATATTTAAAAAAAACTCTGTCTTTTTTAGAAATCACGTTTAGTACGGAACATTTTTAAATCCAAATCGCCGCAAAAGTGTTACTTGTCGAATATTTGACACTATGCAGTAGCAGTGTTTAAAAAACTTAAGTCAAAAGTCGAAAAGTCGCAAAATTTTTACTTTTCAATGCTTTTACTTTTCTCTGCTTTTTAAAATCAAACATTGATTCTGTTAAAACTTATGCATTAAACACATTCGAGACAGCAGGCAACACGAAGGCACAACTACAAATGCTGTAGGTTGCAATTGTAGTCGCGTAATCAGCTACTGAATTATTTTGAAGACGACACCTACAATTGAAAAAAATATAAACAGCTGTGTTTTTTATTATGTATTTACATTTCAGTGGTGCCACTATCATTTTTAATTTTTATAAATTTAACAACATGCATAATTGCAGACTCGTACACAAACTTAATTAAAGCCTACAAAAATATAAATACTTATTTATGATAAATTTTTTAACGTAAAAACAAATGAATTTATTAAAAAACATTTAAAATATTTTAATTTTATTGTTTTTGGAACTCATGAAGAATATCATCTTCATGGCAGGTTTAATAAAAAAATCCTAATTATAGTATAATCGCGAAAAAGTAAACCGAAATGTTCTAAGGGTTGTTAACTTTTTCGTCTTATTTATTAACTTTTCTAAATTGTAAAAAAATGCAATAATAAACATATGTACCTATATTTTTTTCAATGACTTAGTTTTCATCTGTACAAAAAAGAAACTTAGATCTACTTTGTACCGGCTACAATTTATAATTATTAATTATACAATCAGTCATGTATTCTGTGTTAGGTGCTACATATGAGGTTTGTCAGAAAATTAGTTCTTCAAAAATTTTCAGATAGCGAGTTCTGGGTATTTTCTAAACATTTGCCAGCCATCCATTACTGACATTATTGTCTTTTCAGGTTACAGTTACACGAACTCGCGCTTTGCTATTGATATTGAAATTAGAACAGTGATTGCGCATTAACGTTTTCGATGCTTCAAGAAAACATTTGTACAAACTGGCTTTAACATCGGCATATTTTGGTCTATGTAATGTTTTCCTGTATGCTTTTTCCTATGTATTCTTCAAAGCCTCGAAAATTTTGTGACGTTTCGTTTTTATTTTTGAGATGACAATGTATTTCTTTAATTTCTTTAATGTATTTCTCAATTTAATTTACACTCTCAACTTTCAGCTTCAAATGTAATCTAATTTGTTATCGTTTGTACAAATCAGTACTTTTACTAATACGATCTGAAAAGTTAACTTAGAGTTAACGTTTAGAGCGGCACAGAAGCGCTAAAGTTTGGTTAACTTGACCGCAAGATTACTGTATCGCGATTCTACTGTAATTTTTTGGTTCAACGCACTAAGTTTATGAATTATAGGCCGTAAATGTTTCAGAGCACTTTATCAATAGTATAGGAAGAAAAATATAATCTGAATCTTTAAAGTATTGGTATCATAATAAAGTCTTTTGAAACACATTTCATATGATGTATTAAATATACCGATTTAATAACCCTTTAAGAGGATTTATCTTAAAATTTTGTCGATATGTATAATAATATTTCCTCAAATATAATATGTTATAGAGAACACCCCAAGTTTTTGTATGCTATATTTTTAGAAACTCCATCATATAAAATTTTAAAGTTATTAGGGTTAAAAAAATTTTATTTTGGAAAACTTCACAATTTATTTATAAGTTTGAGTTAAAATATATATAGTGGTAATAGTTTATGCACTTATTTCATATATAAGTTGAAAACATTTGTGTTAACAAACAAAAATATTTAAAAAAAACTCTGTCTTTTTTAGAAATCACGTTTAGTACGGAACATTTTTGAATCCAAATCGCCGCAAAAGTGTTACTTGTCCAATATTTGACACAATGCAGTAGTATGCCAAAATTTTCGTTAAATTAAGTTATATACCTAATGAACACTGGCACTTGTGCCGGTGTTTATGTTGCTGATATTGACGTGAAGAGGTCATTCAGACTCCCGGGCGAGTGCAGGACCTTTCAGGCTGAAGTCCGAGCGATCTGAAGGGCGACGGCGTTGATACTGGATCACATCGTCATGGTGCCAATTTATTATGCGGCGTTCGCTGCGATGAATTTAATAAAGTATATCATGTATCGGCATTAAATTGCAAAATAGAACTGAAATGGATGAGATATTTAAAGCAACTAGGAGAAATCTTTCGGTTATGCTTATTATACAATAATTAAGGGTGGGAGGCTACACAACACAGTTTTAATCCATTCTTAAACGCTGTGAAAAATAAAGTTAAGCAAAATAATATTATTATAAATAAAGAAAAAAACAAAATTAAAGTTGTGAAAAACCACCGCCATAGTTGGATGCGGCATCTGCTAAAATATTTTTGCCCAATCAACACTGAGTTTTCTAAAAAAAAGAGAGAGAAAAACGAAAATACTACAGTGTGACCATTGTGAAATTACTAGAAGGTGGCAGCACTACGGAATCTATTAATTTGTTTATTCATAGCAAGTGTCAAAATATTGATTGCTAACGTTAATTTTCTTCAAAAAATAATTTGCGAGATAAAAAAAAAACAATTTGTTCGGTATTGTATTTAAAACAAATCATTAAAAGCAATTGAAATAAAAAAAAAAAAACATAAAAAAGGACGTACTGTATAATTAAAAAACTTGTGAGTTGTATTAAAACTAATCGTTTGTAAAAGTTACATTCTGTTGTGAAAGTTTTGCAAATAGTTTGAAATATAACTTAAATAAAATACGTATTGTATTATAAAAGGGCTTTTTATTTGTTGCGAAAAGCAACTAGTGTGTTAAATTACAAATTAAGGACAATCGTTTATAACGTAAATTTTTGCATCGTGGTCGAGGACCAACAAAAAACTCATTTGCAAAAGAAAACTTTTATATAAATAAAAATCAAACCTGTTTTAATTGTGAAGCCTTTGTGCGTGCTTTTCAAAAATGCGTAAGTGTTTATTATGCGGTAAGGCAGAATTGCCTGGCAAGGGTGTGTTTTTTTAACCTCCAATAATCGGTACAATGAGTCAAAAGTGGAGTACGTTGTGCAGAAGGAATTTAATTCAGCCACAAGAATTGGTTATACTAAGTATATGTTTATATGGCTTTTATTTTGTAAGGCATTGACGCTTCAATAAGAATAATATGTTGGTGTGGTGAAAATCCATATTTTTGACACACTTAACATTTTTAACCAAACAAATTTGCCTGTTTTTGTTGTATTGTTGACCAAGAAATTCTAGTGCTCCCACCTTGTAGTAATATCACCATGAGTGTGACCATTTTAGCAGTTTTGCAACTTAATTTAGCATTAAAATATTCATTTAACGCTCGGTGTTTTATTTAGCAATTTTCTAAATTATTTTAAAATTTATTTGAAAAGTTTGAAGCAAGGGTTGTGTTGAACTGTGTTTTTTTTTAAATTATTACAAATTTTGACTGGATACTTTTTACCTTGGATACTTTTTATCTTAATATACGTCTTACCTGTTATGTAAAAAAAAATTTACATTAAGGAAATCTTTGAATTTCATCAATTTATTTTATTTATTAATGATTTCATGCACCACAGAACTAAGTCTTATAATTACAGTGCAGGATTTTGTATGTGTACAAATTAATTTCCAAATTTAATAAGGTTAATACTTGTTTAAGGTTAATAAAAAATATGTGTATGTATGTATATAAATATTTTATAACAAAAATTAACACATAAAAATTCAAGAAAATTAATATAAAAAATTTATTCTTGTGTATAGTTGACCTGTTGTTTATGTTGTTTTATTATTTTGGCTTGAGGTCCTATATAAATAATAAATAAAATTCAAAAAAGTTTTTATTTTATTTTTATTTATTTTTATATTTTTCCAATATTTCGGTCAAAATCTCTGACCATCATCAGGGGAATATTTTAAATAAATAAACAATAAAATTTTAAAAAACTCAGACAAATTTAACTCTTCTCTGATAAAGCTTTCTTTGATTTTCTTTTAAACTTTTATTGTTACAGTACAGTTCAATAAAATAACCACAATACTAATTAAATATAAAAAATTTTAACATTTAAGCAAAATAAATCAGGCAAAAGATTTAAAACGGAATTTCTTTACAAACATTGTGTTACTGTTTATCTGTTGGTTATAATGAAGAGCATTCCAAATACGATTAGCGTTGATCAAAAATTGCCATTCCAAAACTAGGCATCGAAATTTCCGAAATATGATTCTTTTACCCCTTGGTGCTGTAGCAAATCTTATTTTTTCAAAGAGGTATTTCGGCTTTTCGGTGTAAATTACTTAATGCAAAAACAAAAGAACCCTTGTCTTAAAAAGACTCCGCACAGAGGTTTCAAGTATGCTGAGACTTGTTCACGCTTTTCAAGTCTATAAATATATCTTATGGTGTTGTTATATAATATTTTAGGTTTTTGTTTGTACTGGTGGAATCGCAATGAGAGAACAACTCGCATTCGTATGTAAGGCTTAGAACCGGCTTTTGTAAATAGGATTATTACATTCAGCGTTGTAGTTTAACATAAATTTGTCCCACCAGTGTATTTATATGGCAAGTTAAGTGGCTGTTGAACATTTATCCCAGATTTTTTTCCGCTTCCATTTCAATGATGTCAACTTTCACATTGATTACACAAGTCAACAAATTAAAAAAAGTTAACTGGTGCCGAGAAACCGTTAGTGGTTCTGTAACATGCCGACACTGGTAATACGAGTACTAAAAATGTGAAAAAAAATTTCCAACGTGTAGTTTTGGATATAATATAAATATTTAATATAAATATCGCATTTGTGCTAGACAAAATCAAATATAGCGAGCACCAATGGATTATTTGTGTTGATCTTAAGATGACTAATTTCTTATTAGGACAGCAAAGTGGATTCACCAAATATCCATGTTTTTATTGTATGTGGGAAAGCCGGGCCAAACACCTATACGGGGAAAAACGAAATTGGCCAGTACGTGAGGCGTTGGAGGTTGGAAATCATAACATCATAAATCCACCTTTAGTTCCAAAATGCTAGACAACTTTAGAAACTTGGAATGCAACATGTCTATCAAATTGAACTACCTTCATAGTCATCTCGACCGATTCCCAGATAATCTTATTTCTTGTAGCGATGAGCAAGGGGAGCGGTTTCATCAGGATCTGAAAACTATGGAAGAGAGGTACCAAGGCCGATGGAATCGGCATATGATGGCTGACTACTGTTGGGGAATTCAACGAGACCTTCCCACTGCACATCATTCACGAAAAAGAAAGTTTTTATGTAAATAATAAATCACTTTTTTCATATATATGCACAAAAACAAAATACTAGAAAACTACACGTAAGAATTCCAACTTTTTGTATTTTTTGTTATCAGTATGAAGTCCTAGTTTAAAAAATATGTACAGTTCCTTGGCAACAAAACTAGTCTTGACTTGTATTATTAGTCTATAACTTTCGATTCGAGGTGTGACTGGTAGTGATTATGAATACGACTTGCAGAACATTTCAGCCTAAAGGTTTACGGTCCGATTGTAGAGGACATATTTTCACATTTTAGAAAAACAGAGATTTTTTGGAACCTTAAGCAAAAGAAGAAGAAAAAGATTTTTTAAAAGCTATTGGAACGCAGTTGGCGACTTTTATTGTACTTCTAAGCAAATATTTACACAGTCGAATTAAAACAGTTAACAAGTGAACAATCTTACAAAAACAATATTGTAAAATAAATAAACAAAATCATAGTCATAGCAAAAAAAAAAAAAAATGAAAAAGATTGTTAATTAAATTAAATAAACTAAAAAAAAAAATTTGGCATTACATATAGAACAAAACCAAGTAATAAAACAAATGAATGTGCTCACATAAATGATAAGAAAAAATTAAAATAAATAAAATTAAGTTAAATTATTAAATAAAGTGCGCAGTTTTTTGTTTATTTAAGCTAAAAACTCTGAAATTATCATAAATGTCTTAGTAAAATTCCATAACGATATTTGCTAATTGTTATCTTTGAAAAACATTATCTTGATAAATAAAATTTTATGAAATCTTGATAAAGTTTAGAAATGAAAAATCACATGACACCAGTGTAGCTACTCGAGAAGTTTATCTAAGATAAAAAAAATATTCAAACTTGATTTAACTTAAATGAAAAAACAACTGTTTTATCACTTTTATAACTACGAGCGAATTACAAAAATTACTTTGAACTATAAATAAATATTATAACTATAACAAGTTAAAAAGTATAATCGGTCAAGCCCGACCATATGATACCCTACGCAATAGTATATGAAAATAATTTTTGCTGATCAACCCTATTTGGGACCTTTGGCTCATGACTGACAAAATTATGTCATGAGCTTAATATTCATGTAAAAGTTTTTTTTGCCGAATAATATTGAGATGTCGTCATTTATATGAGTTTTTAGGATATGGGCTTATATGGGACCTATGATAAATTTTGGACCTACAAGGACAATATTTTGTCATGACAAACTAGCTATCGTAAAACTTTTTATCACCACTTATTATGTTAATATGTACCAGCCTTTATAAGGAAGTTATGGCATTAGAAACTATTTTCAGGAGAATTGTTTGTATAGGAGCTATGGTAAATATCCTTTGCGTGGGTAACAATCCTGTCGAGATGCGAGGACTTTAGTGCACTCTACGGTTCTGATCGCCTGTGCTGATGTATACTCTTGATACATTCTTGCAGGAAGCCATGATTACTGAAAGAGTGTGCGACCAGAAAAGCAAGCCGTAACGGCGTGGCTCACGTCTAGCCGCTTAGCCGATTATTTGCAACAAGCCGGGCCGCCGCCGAAGTACTTGGCTGATCGGCGGCTGAAATTCAAGTCGATTCTTATTTGTTCTATTTTTTTTAATAGTTATCCAAAATTGGTTATTCAATTATTTTTGTTTATTTTTGAATACTAAATTTTGAATACTTAATTTTGAATACTAAATCGGTATTTAATTGAACTAGTGCCAGTGTTACCATATACAAATATTTATCTTATTTTTAAAGATTGGGCTTGCTTTCTATGTTTTCGACCAGAAAAAAATTTTGAACGAAATCAAAAACGGATTTTTTAAGTATTTTAAATATTCGTAAAAATACCAGTTGTGTAATAAAAGTAATGAATGAGTCGCAAAATAGAAAACTGTTTTATGTCAAGCAACAATAGTTCTACAAGACTCAGTAGGGAACCTATCAATGATAATACTAGAAGAACCAGTACAGAACCAGTCTGTACTGAGGGGTGCGGAGAAATCATAGATAGCGATTTCGACAAATCGAATGAGTGAAATGATGCTGCGATAAATAACATGAACGGAAGTTAAAAATATTTTATACTGTAACAGATTAACTCCCTGGCCCACAATGTCGACAAGAACATTTATTTCGTACATTTATACTGAAAACAAAAACAAATTTTAGTTTTTTATTATTGTTTTCAATATAAAAATGCGAAAGAAATGTTCTTGTCGATATTGTGGGCCTGGCAGTAAGTTTTTTTTTTTTTGTATAACTATTAAAAATTGTTGTTTGATTTGAAAATTTGCTTTTTATACCCTCCACCACCACTGTGGTGAATGAGGGTATACTAAGTTTGTCATTCCGTGTGAAACTTTTTTATTATACATCTAAGACCCCATAAAGTATATATATTCTGGCTCCTTGAGTAATTCTTAGTCGATTTTGCCATGTCCGTCTGTCTGTCCGTCTGTTGAAAACACGTTCACTTTCGAAAAACACAAAAGAAAAGAACAAGCTTGGTCTCAAATTGCTAAGCAGGTTGGGATTGAAATCCAGTAATATCGTTTCAGTGAGATCAGAACTATAAATCAAAATGTGCAACCACCACCCTTCAAAAGTTGATCATTTTGATACAAAAACTAACATAAATGGTTGAATAATGCACGGAATGATACAAAATTTTGCACGAATTGACTTTATACGACTGTAAAATTTCATGACGATCAGTCCATAATTTACCATAGGCCCCATACGAACCCTACTTACGCTAGAATACTTAAATTCGGTACGTCACAGTTTTATAGGCCGAGAAATCACATTGCCAAATTTCGTGAAGGTTGGTCCCTAATTTACCAACATATAAACCCTACTCTCGGAAAACAGTTTATTGTGCCGAAAACCAAATAAAGCTCACTTTAGTAAAATAATAAAATTCGCCTTAAACCATCACAGATATAGATATTGCGGTAAAATGTCTTACTTAAATTCATATGGCCAGAAAAAATATCATGCAAATTTGTGAAATTTTCTGTTAACGCTAAAACTAATTACACTGCTGTATTGAAATTTATTCTAATTTATTTTTTCTAATACTAGAAATCAGTCTTCAGAATTTTCGGATGGTTGGGCCATAATCCAATACAAATTACCCTCCTAAAAATTATTTTAGTTCGGCTAAAACTTTTACGAATCATGATATTTTACTCAAGCATGTTCAAAGTCCTAACAAGAAACGCATAAAATTTTCTTATTGTCGGTCAATATAGAGCTCACTCCTGTCGGTGGAGGGTATCAAAGATTCGGCACAGCCGAATATAGCACTCTAACTTGTAATTTAAAAATTTGTTTGCCAGCTTCAAATTTGTTTTCCATAATTATTTATGAAATTTTAAATTGTTAATTTTCCCTGAACAAGTCACAAAATGGCGTGACGAATTATTGGATAAAATGAAACAAATGTTTTTATAAAAAATAATAGACCTCAAACTTTATGGATAAATACAAATTTTAAAAATTAATTAATTTACTATTTTAAAATGCCTGATATTTCCAAATTTTAACAAAATCTTAAAGATCTCAATTTACTCAGTTACTAACCGTAGTAAAACTAAGAAGGTATTTGCTGTAAATAGTATTTTTCTTCTTAAAAATTTGATTTATCTTTTATAAAAATTTTAGTTTTCAAATGAATAAATCATTATTAGTCTCTTTGTTTTGTTTAACATGTTTGTTTATAGGTGTGTTCATTTACTTTACTAGCACAAACTTGCAAAGAGAGAGTAAGTAGGAATTTAAAGAAATTGCTCTCAAAAATACTAAAAAGTAAATGAACACTTTGCCAGCCAAGATTTGTAAGTTAAAATAGTGACGAATATACAGGAATATTTGATTACCCAATTACGGTAAAAATAATGTGATTTTAATAGTTATTATTTGTTTATGTTGAATAAAATGAATCATGAATTCGGGTTTTCATCAATAATAAATAATAAATTAAATATTTAATTTAACAATCTATGTATAACCTTTGTATATAGGTATATAAAATTTCAACGTTACGGACTGACTGACAGATTCACCTTCGCACAGCCTTAACGCCGTGAGTTATAAGGTTGAAATTTGAACCGGATGCTGGTCTCTTACTAAATCGATCCACTAAAAATCGAAGAAATTGCCTAATGGTATGAAAATTGTGTGTGTGTTAGTGTAAAAATTCAGTGCATTGCGACTCGCAAGAAATTACTTTAATGTGTAAATGTTAGGTAAGATGGAACTTTTGGAAATTCGTATGTTTAGGGGATAAATAGCGTAAAAACGAGTAAATTCGCTAACCTCATAACTCCTTAACTAACCGTGGATTCATGGGGCTTGTCAGAGAAATATGACGGCTGTTTCTGTTGGGGCAACCATATTGGGAATTTGTCCTACGTGGCATTTACTTATATGTACCAAACCTTAGGTCTATTTTCTACTTTTCTTCCTTACTTCTACTTTTCTATTTTTCCTCCTTTCTCCTATACTGAAGGGACTCATAATGGACCTCATTGGTCTCCGAGTGGATATGCGCCCTTGGGCGCTTAACCCTTCTTAACCTAACCTAACCGTGGATTCACCCATGCGTTCCGAACAATATTTTTGTCCGACGAATATTTGTTTTACTGAGAGTGTTCTTCAGAACGATTCACCTATTTCGGAAAATTTGCCGGGAAAAACAAAGCTACCATATGGTTTACAGATGTAAACAATTATACAAACTGGCAGCACAACTAGCAAACTACTTATATTGAATGGTTTTCTAAAAGTGTGTTAAGAAAATGGACGAAAAAAGTAAAGTGATTTTATTATTTTTAATTATAATTTATTTTTTTATTTAATTATTTAGCAAAAAAAAAACAATTGTTGCACTGTAGCACTATATTATTTGGCAGCTCAATTTAACTTTTATGAACAAATAGAAAAAAATTGGCATCGCAGTTCATTTTGTTCTGAACAAGAATTAAAATTAAACCATTAATTTTTCAATTAAAGCCAATAAACATAGAAATAAAAACTGTTTTACATTCGTAACTTATCCAAAAAATACAAATTTGTTTCTTTTTCGAAATTCAAACATTTAAGGGGTGAAAATTGTACCTATTTTTGGTACTTTCTTAACAAAACATTTATCTACATTCCTTGCAATTATTATGGTCTTTCACTACAATAATTATTTTTTTATAAAATATTTCAATAGGGAGAAAAAATATAAAAAATGGTCAAATGCGGGAGATTAAATGTCTTTGTTTTACTTTTTCGTTCTACAAGTGGTACCATTTTAATTTGCTATAATATATATTAGAAACATAAAATTATATATACATAGGTGCAGGGTACTGAGTGAATGAGAACCTATAACGTTGGTAATTTTTTTTTTAAACTTAGAAACATAAACTTTGGCATTCAAATATGACTACGAAGGTAGCGGGTTAAATTATTGTTAATTATAAAATAATTTTAGATTTTCTCATTATCTACTTTATGGCCGTTTTATTTGGTCCAAATTCGTTTCTTTGGCGCTTGTTTCATAATAAACAAGACGGTCATAAAGTAAACAATGACAATATCTCAAATTATTTTATAATTAATAAGAATCTTTTATTTTGTAAATATTTTAATTTGCAAACAAATTTTTTAACTAATTGGGTATTATACTGCAATAGTGTTAAGTATCGGGTATCTAGTTCGTTATTTTATTTAGCAATAAAAATATCGAAATATCTGTCCTAAGTTAAACAAAAGTATGATTTTGTATCGCATAAATATTTTTAATAATTTTAAAAATCAACATTAACTTATACATTTTGTAAAATATCCTTATTTAAAACTTCTTTTGGAAAAGTTTGTTTTGTAAACAAAAACATGGAACAGCTGTTTCAAAAATTCTTGCAAGTTTTTTGGGTTAATGAACACTTTCCAGTAACAATTGTTACAAATTCGTAGCAATTTTTAGAAAATGAACACAGCTTATGTGTTTTCTTAACATAAGTTCGGCGCAGCTGAATATTTTTTTTAGTCGTCAAAAAACTCGGAGCAAAGCAGCACAGCCGGCGCCGCCGAAAATTTTTAATCGGCTTGCTTCACTGCACTCGCCCGATTCTACCCATCCAATTTGGTGTAGTCTCGCCTGTAGTTTTGCATGACCAGTCAGAATAGGCACCATCATGCTATCTTCGGACTTACTCCCGTTGAGGAGTCTTCTTGTCCTCCTCTCGTCTGGGAAACCCCATAAATTCTTATAACTAAGCTTTTGTTTGAAGATGCATTGCACGACACAAATTTTGCTATGTTGAACTGTTTTTTTTTTGGCATTGTTAAACTTTCGAGCTTAGACACTCACTCCACGTCAATCACCTATTAAGAACTGCTTTCAGCAAAAACTATTTCCATCTATATATGTAAATATGATGCAAATTTTTTGCAGATATTGCCTGGTACGATGATAAACAGGTAACTACAATTCTAAGCCAAATGTACAATAAGAAAAAGTAACAGGATGATGCAAGTGCTATTGGTACGGTGCTAGATATTTCAAATAAAGTTGTAATTGAAGTTAAGGAGGAAAATATATATGATGCATTTTTCTTTAAAAAAGACAGAAATGATAAGACTGATAAGCGTACAATGGTTGTAAAATTCAACAACAAGACCTAAGTTAAAAGAAATTGACTCTTCAAATTTTAAGGAGGAATTGCACGAATTCGCTTTATACGACTGCAAATCATACTGTTAAATTTCGTGAAGATCGTTCCATAATTTATACTATGCCCCATATAAACCCTATTCCCGGAAAACAGTTTAGTACGCCTAAAACTGCAATAAATAATGCTAGCATACTTAAATTTGGTACGTCACAGTTTTAAAGGACCTGAAATTACACTTTAAAATTTTTTGAAGATCAGTCCATAATTTACACTAGGCCACATATAAACCCGGAAAAAATTTTATTGCGCCTAGAACCGTAATAAATAACGCTTTCATACTAAAATTTGGTACGTTACAGTTTTATAAGCCCAGAAATCACACTGTAAAATATAAACCCTTCTCCCGGAAAACAGCTTAGTACGCCTAGAACCGCAACAAATAACGCTAGCACACTAAAATTTGGTACGCCACAGTTTTATAGGACAAGAAATGACACTGTATAATTTTTTTAAGATCGGTCCATAATTTACACTAGGTCCCATATAAATCCTACTCCCGGAAAACAGTTTAGTACGCCTAAACCCGTAACAAATAACGCTATAATACCAAAATTTGGTACGTTACAGTTTTAAAGGTCCAGAAATCAAACTGTAAAATTTTTTGGCGATCGGTCCATAATTTATACTAGGCCTCATAAAAAACCCTACTCCCGGAAAACCGTTTAGTACGCCTAAAACCGTAATAAATAATGCTATCAAATTGAAATTCGGTACGTCACAGTTTTATACGACGAGAACTCACACTGCCTAATTTCGTGAAGATTTGTCCATAATTTACCATATAAACCCTATTCTCGGAAAACAGTTTATTGCGCCTAAAACCAAATAAATCCCACTTTGGGAAAATAATTAAATTCACCTAAAACCATCACAGATATAGATATTGCGGTGAAATTTTTTACTTAAATTCATATGGCCAGAAAAAATATCATGCAAATTTGTGAAATTTACTGTTAACAGTAAAACTAATTACACTGCTGTATTGAAATTTATTCTAATTTATTTTTTGTAATACCAGAAATCAGTCTTCAGAATTTTAGGATGATTGGTCCATAATTTACCATACGTCCAATACGAATTACCCTCCTAAAAATCATTATAGTGCGGCTAAAACTGTTACGAATCATGATATTTTACTCAAGCCAGTTCAAAGCTCTAACAAGAAACGCATACAATTTTCTTATTATCGGTCAATAACTTAATTCAGGTCTAAACCGCAACCAATTTTAATGCTGACGTTCGTTTTTGTGAAGCTTAGTTAATAATATATGTATGTGTATATATCATATAGAGCCCACTCCTGTCGGTGGAGGGTATCAAAGATTCGGCACAGCCGAATATAGCACTCTAACTTGTTTTTTTTTCTTGTTTAGATGTATAAAAAAATTGTAAATATTGTCCAAGGTATTAAGCCCGATTATATTAGAATCGATGATATACCTTTAAACCAATCTTTGAAAATTGTGAATTTTGAATGGAAGGAAACACAATATGGTCTAAAAGTCATTGCCAATTTAGATGACAATATATGATTTTATCTCCCCCATAGAATGATGAAATTGTTAAGCAAGGAGGATCCATACTTAACTCAGATATATGATATAGTTTGTACAATTATTTACAAGGGGCGTCAATTACCAAATGGACCTGCAATATTTGATTTAAATTATATCTTAACTCTGAAAAAGAAACCCTTTCAATAAAGATAATTATAATAAAACAAAAAGAAGATATTTTTTTAAATTTTTTATTAATTTTAATTTAAAAAATAATTTACATTTTAAAATTTGAATTCTAATATTTTCCTCCATAATCATCTTCCTCCATAAATTCCTTAACTTAGTCAGGCATCTCACTAACATTTGCTGGATATTGCTCCTTCTCCTCCCGCATTTCATCATTAACGGCTTTTGGAGTTTTAAAGAATTTCGATTTAGAAGGGCTGAAATTATGCACTCGCATAAAATGCCTTTTCTAATTAAATTTTGTTTTAAAAGTTATGTGTGGACAAAATTCGCAACTTAGTTTACGATGTTCCATTTTTAATTAAACAAAACAATTAAAAAATCTTTTGAAAATGCCTCGCAAAACATATGTATATTTATTTACTTATGTACTTATTTTTTTATTTTGATATAAATATATATATTAAATGTTAATCAAAGCATATTTTGAAAAATGATCTGTGCTTATTGAACTTTTTAGAATCTTCCATTCAATAGGTTAAAAAATGCAATCGTATTCATTTTTAAAGTTTAAAGATTAACCTTGAATATTTGCTATACATTTTTATTGTTTTTAAGCCAAATAATATATTTACAAATAGATTTGGCTACATATATGAACTTTTTAGAACATTCCGTTAAAAACAAATACAATTTTATTATTGTGGAAATTAAAAGTCAATAAACTTTTCGTTAGGGTGAAAAATGCAATCGTAGCATTTTTTAAGTTTAAAAATTAACCTTGAATGTTTGCTTCATATTAAATTATGAGTTAATAAACTTTTCACTAGTCAAAAAAATGCAATAGTGTGCATTTTTAAAGTGGAAAAATTAACCTTGAATGTGTGCTTCACAGTTAATTATGAGTCAATAAACTTTTTAAACATATTTTATTTAATTATTTATAATAATTATAACAAATTTTATTAAACAGTTATCAAGTCTGTTTGAAACTATACTCATGCATCTTCTTCTTCTATAAATCAATTAGGAAAAGTGAAGCAAATGATTAGTGGCTTTAAGAACAGAATAATAATTCTTTCATATGAAAATATGAATAAAAAAAATATTATTCCGGAACTATTTTTAAAAGAAACCTCCGCGGTAATCAGGTCGGAAGTGGAGAAGTTTTTAAGACTCCATACCATTTTAAAATTCAATATGGAACCAATCATGAAAACTGAAGAAAATATATCAAAAGAAATAATAACCTTCCAAACCAAAATGGAAGAAATATATTTTATTGAGTATTTTGATGCCATTTTCAATAAAAAAATTTAAAAAGTGTTACAAAAAAATGGAGGAGTTTCAAGAAAGGGATAGTGGTTGGACTCTCATTGAACTAATAAAAGTGGATATAAATTTAAATAAGTATCAACCAATGAAGGGGTCAACTTTCATCCAACTGCCAAGGAAACTTATGGCAAAAAAAGCCTACCTTAATATTAAAAACAGAGATGAGTTTTGTTTTAAATGGGCTGTTATATCAGCAATAGCTGATTTAAAACAAAATAACGCCAATCTCACATTTATGTACAATGTTAAGATTGAGGAAAACATAATTACCATAAATGGTTATACCTTGAATTTTAAGGGATTAGGCTTCCCTGTAAAAATTAAAGACATATCTATTTTTGAAGAAAATAACCCTCTGTTGAGTATCAACGTTTTTGGATATGATGATAAAAAGGATTTAGTTGTTGGACCCTATTACAAAACTAAAGGGTAAAAATTCAAACACATTTCCCTTATGTTTCTACAGGAGAAAAATGGAGTTAATTCACACTTTATGTGGATAAAAAATATTTCAAGGTAAGTTTATAACTTAAAGCCGTTATAAGTTTGTGTTATTAAAAGGTTACCTTTATTTTTTCTTTTTGCAGATAAGAAAATAAGATTTGTAGACTCTTATAGATTTATGCCCTCAAGCTTAGACAATCTCGTTAAGAATTTAACTAAACATGAATTGAAAATAGTGAAATCATTTTGTGTAGATGATAAAACTAAATTCAATTTACTTTTTAGAAAACGAGTTTTTCCGTATAATTATTTGAATTCTGTTGCGAAACTTAGAGAAAAACATTTGCCAAGCATAGAAGATTTCTATAATAAGTTAAATAATGCACATTGTTCTGAAGAAGACTACTTTCATGCTAAAAAGGTTTGGAATACATTTCAATGTGAAACTTTGGAAGACTATTTGATGTTATACCTTAAAACTGATGTTTTATTGTTGGCAGATGTATTTGAGAATTTTAGAAATGTTTGTAAATCCATTTATAATTTAGACCCATGTCATTATTTCACAGCTCCAGGATTGTCATGGGATGCTATGCTTAAATTAACAAATATTAAATTGGATTTACTTACTGATTTAGAAATGATTTCGTTTCTTCAAAAGGGTAGAGGAGGAATTGTTCAATTCTCTCAAAGGCATTATATTGCTAACAATAAATATTTACCAGATTATGATCAAAGCCTACCTTCTAAATACGTAATGTATTTAGACGCAAATAATTTATATGGTTAGGCAATGTCTGAAGCTTTACCAGAAGGTAATTTTGAGTGGGTAAGAAACATTGATCATTTTTCTTTAGAAGCAATACCAAATGATTCAGATATTGGATATATTTTAGAAGTTGATTAAGTATATCATATAGAAATCCATGATACTCACAATAATTTACCTTTTAAAGTGAAAACAAAACTCCACCAGATTCCAAAGAAAAAAAGTTACTTGTTGATTTAAATAACAAATCGGAGTATGTAATTTATTATAAAAATTTACAGCAATGTCTAAAGCATGGTTTAAAGCTAACTAAAATTCATAGAATATTGAAATTTAAACAGTCTTATTGGTTAATAAAATATATTTCATTAAATAATTTTCATAGAACTAATGCAAAAAACACTTTAGAAAAAAATTTCTTCAAATTATTAAGCAATGCAGTATATGGAAAAACAATGAAAAACGTTGATAAACGTAAAAATATTAAAATAGTTAGTAATTGGGAAAATGTTGGTAAGAGACTTGGAGCTCGTTCTCTTATTGCCAAACCAGAATTTCATTCTGTAAGTATATTTGAAGAAAACATGGTAGCAGCTGAACTAAATAAATTTTATTCATTTTACAATAAGTTTTACAATATTTACTTAGGTTTTACAATCTTAGAACTTTCAAAATGGAAAATGTATGATTTTCATTACGATTACATATTACCAAAATATTAAACTAAAGTCGAATTGAATTATATGGACACAGATTCATTTATCTATACATTTGAAACGGATGACTTCTATAAAGATATAATTAACGACATTGATTTAAAGTTTGATACGTCAGAGTATGAAACAAATAATAAATTTGGAATACCAAAAAAAAAATAAAAAAGTCTTAGGGATGATTAAAGACGAAAATAATGGAATTATTATGAAAGAATTTGTAGGTTTGAAAGCAAAAATGTAAGCTTTTAGAACAGCTAATATGCAGGAAATTAAAAAGGCTAAGGGTGTCAAGAGTAGTATATGTAACAGTTTAAGTCTATCTGATTATAAAAATTTTTTATTTAACAAACAAATTTATTATGGAAATACGTTTATTTTTAAGTCAAAACTACATGTTCTATATACTTCCTTAATTAATATAATATCATTAAGTTTTTTAGATAAAAAGAGATATATTTGTGATAATAATGTTATTACTCTTGCTTGGGGTCACAACAAACAACAATTTTTAAAATTTAATGAAGATGATGACTACTTAATGGAAGTTAACATAGATTTAATTAATTATAAAGATCAGTTTCAAAAAGATGATGATGATGATGAATATTTAATGGAAATTGAATACTAATGAAACATTTTTACATGTAAATATTATTTTAAATTAATAATAAAACAATTTTATATATATTTTATAAAACAAAAAAAAAGAGTTTTATTTTTTTAAACATTTTGCATTAATAATACATTTTCAGTATCGTAATCTAATTTCCTTCGATTTCTTGTTACACGAGGAGAATATTGATAAGATAAAGTGGATTGTTCCATATTTGAATAGTTATCAGTTTTGGATAATATTCTAATTTTTGGAGTTCCTTTTTCCGAAAAGCTTTTAAGACGCTGAGCTACGGAAGATGCAGAAGAAGGATTAAATGTTTGTATCCATATCGTTCTGGCCATCATTATTTGTGTAAATATCTTCAGGCAAATTCAAATCTGTTTGCAGTGCTATACTACTCGATTGAGGTGTAATTGTTTGAGTTTCAATATGCTTTTTAAACACCTTTCTAGTTTGAGTTTCATTATCGCGTAAATTATGCATTGTTGATAGTTTATTCTGATTAGATGATCGTTGGGATCCAATAAAATATTTAGCAAGTTCTTGTTTAATGTAATACCATTTGTTTATATCCTTTAGTGTATGTGAATCATATATTGGTATGAGTTTCCAGTGTAAAAAATCTGAATCAGTATATTTAAATTTAAATTTTTCGTAAGTTGATGGATGAAGAACTATAAGTTTTGATAATTTATTTGACATTTTCTAAAATTTTTCCAATGACTCCACTTAATATTGATGTAATAATAATGGGTAAAAATCCTCCCTTTTGAATAAGATGTTTCCTCTTTTGACGCATAGAGGTTTGTGATGAGCAAACTTTCCTCAAAGTATTTTTATATGGTTTTAGTTTCAAACACATTTTTGTTAATTTTATGATTTCTGTTTATAATATTTAAAATAATTTCATTTAAAGTTTTGATAACAACATTGTCAACATTTTTCAAAATTGCATTTCGTAGTTTGTGATCCGCTTTTTTAAGAACATAGAGAATATGTTTGTTCTCCTTCAGTAACTTCAGATTTGAAGTCATTGTTTATATTTGCATATATATATAGTAATCGGTATTAAAAATATTTGATCTAAATCTTAAAGCGTTAGGTATTTCTTGAGTAAGATCAACTATTAAATAACCATGAGCCTGTTGTGTACAATGATTATATACATCTACTAAAGATTTTGAATTTTCTGGATAAACTTGAGGAGCTAAATGTTGGAATTGTGTCTTATCTCTTGGATTTTTAAACATAACTATATATTTCGGGTTTAATGAAATATCTTTCGAATAAGTCCGTTTATGAAAAATATTTTGTGTAACTAAAATTACACTTAAGTTTCTATGATGTGATCCTTTTGTAAATAGTTCACAAACTTTCTTATTTGATGATTCAAGCATTAAATCATCCAATATAATTAAAGTAGATTGTTCGTCATTCGTATTAAAAGTCTCTGAAGTTCCTTTAACAACTCTACATTTTCTATATTTGGAAGTGAATTTTTTTCAGAATAACACCATATGATTCGGTCTATATCTTTAGATATTAAGTTTTCATTTTTAATTAAATTTTTAATAAAAGTAGATTTTCCACAGCCTGAGGGACCAGAAACCATCATTGTAAATGGGTATCTAAACTGATGAAACATGTTTGCGCTCTTAAAAACCATTTGTTAATGAATTAAAAAGGAAGAATATTTTAATTAATATGAGTAAAAAAAAATCTTATTGACGAAATTCATAGACAAGCTAGAAAAAACTTTAAGCGAGGTAGGTTTATTCAAAAGGGAATTTTAGATACTTGGAAAATAGACTTGGTGAAGATGATACCATATGCAAAATTTAATAAAGGTTTCAAGTATATGCTTATATGCTTACTGTAATAGATATTTTCTCAAAATATGCCTACGCTCTGCCATTAAAAACTAAAACAGGATTTGAGGTTTCAAGAGCATTATAAAGTTAAACAGTAATAAAGCTCCTAAAAACCTACATTCAGATCAAGGAAAAGAATTTTACAACACATATTTCAAAACTCTTATGAAAGAGCTAAATATTAATCATTATCATATTATTCAAACTTAAAAGCGTCATTAGTTGAACGATATAATAGAACTTTAAAAAATAAAATGTGGAAACAATTTAGTATGCAAGGAAATTATAACTGGATAGATGTATTAGAAAAGCTGTTGATAGAATATAATTCATCTTATCATCGAAGTATAAAGGTGAAACCTAATTTAGTTAACAAGCGAAATGAAAAAACACTTTTAAAAACTTTATATAATAACTTAAAAGTTTTTAAAAATGGAAAATTTAATATTAACGATTTTGTTCGCATAAGCAAATATAAAAATGTTTTTGAAAAGGGATATACACCAAATTGGTCTACAGAAGTTTTTAAAGTAAATAAAATTAATGCAACAAACCCTGTCACCTACCAGCTAAAAGATTTTAATGGAAATATAATTAAAGGCGGATTTTATCAAGAGGAGTTATTAAAAACAAAAGTTCCTAACATCTTTTTAGTTGAAAAAGTCTTAAAATGTAGAGGTGAAAAACTATTTCTAAAATGATTGGGTTTCGGAAAAGAATATAATTCATGGATTAATCAAACAGATTTTAGTTGATAAACTAAATTTTTCATATATGTATAATACACAACTTATAATATTTACCATTTCTAATAAATATGTCATCAAGCACAGAGGATAATAGTATTTATGTTACTTTATTAAGTAACGAGGCCAATCTCCAAATAAATCTTTTAGGTTATTTTTAAATAAAAATTGTAAAACTTTTACTTATAGAAGTATTCGAATTCAGAGTGAAACTTCAATTTTATGTGGCGTTTATTGTTGTGTATTTATTTATTTAAGATGTAAAAACATAAGTTTCAAACAAATTTTAAAATTGTTTGATTATTTATTCTTGTGTATAGTTGACCTGTTGATTATGTTGTTTTATTATTTTGGCTTGAGGTCCTAAATAAATAATTAATAAAATTCAAAAAACTTTTTATTTTATTTTTATTTATTTTTATATTTTTCCAATATTTCGGTCAAAATCTCTGACTATCATCATCACCAGTCATTGCGGACATAATTATAGAAGAACTATTAAACGTATCAATAGGGAAGATGAAGAGAAAGCCAAGGATTTTTACAAAATATGTGGATGATTTGTTTGGAATCGTTAAGAGAGATGGTATTGAAGAAACCCTGAATACATTGAACGAATTTAATAGACAAATACAATTTACGTTGGAAAAGGAAACAGATAACAAACAAGCCTATTTAAATTCGGTTATAGTTAGACACGGAGACATACTTAAACTAGATTGGTACCAAAAACCGATGGCGACTGGTAGATTAATAAATTTCTACTCAAAACATCCAAGAAGAGCAATTATAAATACAGCGACCAACTTCATTAAGAGAGTTCTAGAAATAAGTGACAAAGTTTTCCACCCAATAAATATCTGCAAAATAAGGAATATATTAAGTAAAAACGATTTTCCAAATAAAACCATTAATGAACTAATTAACAGAGTAAAAACTACGATAGCAAAAGGAACAACTAAAAGTGAACGACCACCAATAATATATAAGACTATGACATATGTAGAAGATTTTTCCGAACGAATCAAACATTCCAACATTTATAATCGGGAAAAATATGAATTAGCTTTTAAAACGGAAAATACAACAAAAAAACTTTTTAATAATATGAAATCTAAGATTGAAAAAGAGGAAAAATCGCATTTAGTTTACAGAATACACTGTAATGGAGACAAAACTGACGCATGCGGAAAAGTATATGTTGGCACGACAAAAAACAAATTAAAAACCAGACTTGCAGCACATAAGTCAGATGAAAAGGCTACTTACAAACCATTAGAACAGAAAACTGCATTAGCAGCCCACTGTACTTTAACTGGACATAAACCAAATTTTAATAATGTAGACATATTGTTGGGAGAGCACAACTACAAGAAGAGATTTACTCTTGAGATGCTACATATAATTGATCAAGAGACAGAAAAGACATTAAATTTTAAGAAAGACACAGAAAGATGTGCAAAAATTTATAAACATGCAATAGACAAACACAAATCAAAGAAAGCTTTATCAGAGAAGAGTTAAATTCGTCCGAGTTTTTTAAACTTTTATTGTTTATTTATTTAAATGTAAATATTAAATTTGTTTTGTGTAAAATATTTTGTATTTTTAATTTTTGTTTTTTGTATTTTAAAAAGATTCCCCTGATGATGGTCAGAGATTTTGACCGAAATATTGGAAAAATATAAAAATAAAATAAAAAGTTTTTTGAATTTTATTAATTATTTATTTAGGACCTCAAGCCAAAATAATAAAACAACATTGTTTGATTATTTTAATTTATATTATAATGATATTTTAGTTGTAAGTTTATATAAGCATATTTTTAAGAATTTTTAAGAATATAATAAAAGATAAAAAAAAAATAAATACACATTTTTGTTTTTATATTTGTTCCATATTAAATATAAACTTATAATTATTAATCAAATTTATTACATTCATTTTTCTTAAGTAGTATACCGTGCCCCTGCACGGAATAGCACCCTCCTTACAATTTGTATTATGCCATGGGCAGCAATCAAAATAAGGCACGTTTAGTCCTTCATCGACGTCATCTACCGTAGTCCTCATTTTCCTCTATCATTGTTAAATAATGATATATGCACTGCCTGTGCTCAAACATGAGCACATTTTCGAAGTCTTTTAGGAACGTTTGTAGATATTGTTTAAAATAAGACATTTTTGCTCTTGTTTGTTTGGATTCCTTTTGTTTTATGTTCCTCATTTAAAATTTTTTAGATGCAGGTGTGATATATCAGAAGAACTTAAACATCACAACTGTTTAATAAAATTTGTTATAATTACACTATGCTAATTGAAAAAACAGACTAGCCGGGCACATGGCGTAATTCGGGTACGCTGAATCTAGTGGTGCCCGCGGTTTTTTAAGATTGGCTCTGGTTTTCGAGATATACCGTTATTTCGAAAATGGAGGAGGTTGCACAACATATATTCGTGTAACTCAAAAACTGTTTAGTTTATTGAAATTACTAAAAAACCGAATTTCCGCAATAAAATTTCATTTAAAAAAAGTAAAACTTTTTTTTTTTAATTTTTTTATCAAGATTTCGAAATTTTTGTTTTTTAAAAATTCATAAAAAATTGAAATGATTAAAATCTGTTACCAACTATTGATTTTATTCACAAAAGTCGACAAATTTTAATTAATTTAAGTATTTCATAAAACGCAATATTTGTATGGGAGCCCTCCTAAGAAGTGGTGATAAGGGGCAAGTATGTCTCGATAAAATGTTCAGGACAAAAAATTAGTTGAGGTTGGTCATACATTATATACCACTAGGGGCGACATCTGGGAATTTATGGGAATTTTTCTTTAATATATATGAAGAATATAATTTATATGGAGCATTTCATAGGATTTTTTTAATTATTAAATTCTTTATTCAACATTATGTATATATGAAGAATGTGCCAATGCAGAAAATTGATTTTCAATGACATTTTGACGTAAAATTTTTTAAATGCGGTTTTTGTGTCATTTACAATACAAAACAAAAGAACAAATATTCAAATTTATGCTATTCCAAAGAAATATGCATGCATTGTTACCACACTTTCACTTTGCGGTAGGAATTTTGAAAAATCCACAGTTACCGATTAAAAAATTCTTAGAATTAAGAAATAAAGTCATAAATGCTTACATCTTTGTATTTTATTGTGCATACAAAACTACACAAATCGGCCAGTCAAAACCGCACTAATCGGTCTTAAAAAAAACTTAAATAAAATATACACAAATATAAACAATAGAATGTTATACCTGGAACTGGTAGAAATATTAATCGTCCTGGCTTTATTTTTTTTTACAAAACATGGTCATGAAGGTCTCGACAGGTGCTTTGATTAAAACAATTACAGTATAAATAAGATTTCCTCAACCCCTTCACTGTCATATGGAAAGTGCTTGCGAAAGTGATTAGTGAAGTTTAAAGCCTTTGACAGTCTTGTATCTAAGCAGTTATATTAAAATATCTAAGATGGAGGCGTGTAAAAAGTTTAATTACTTTTGTTATGTGTGTGGGAAATATAAAAATATGCCAAGTCGCAGTAAAATCACTATTGAAACAAGTACCTTGTATGAATCATATTTTTCTTTAAGTGTTATATATAGTAAGAGTTGGACACAATCAATAGTGTGTACACACTGCATTTACCATTTCAATAAGTAGGGAAAAAATGGAGACGCCCTGCCATTTGGTGTTCCAATGATTTGGAGAGATCCCATAGTTCATGTTGAAGATGAGTGTTATGCGTGCATAAATTATACAGCGGTATGAACAGAAGAAAAATTACTTATATATCTTATACTGAAACAGCATATGCTCGATTTCCGCTGCCACATTCTGATGAAATTCCTGTTCCGGATAGCCAAATACCAATAGAACATATTCCCTCAATAATTCATTCTGTTGAAGCGGGTGGACCAGCTACTTCAAAGTATCAACCGTCATGCATCACGGTTATATGCAGTAGTAGATAGGTAATGGGGATCTTGGCAGTATCCGGTTCCGGTAATAAGGTTGGTAATGTGGATGGTAATGCGGTTGCGGTTATGTGGATGATAATGCGGTTGCGGTTATGTGGACGTTATCCAATTCACGAACCATTTTCTATGCGGTTATATGGATGTTATCCAATTTCCGAACTATTTTTCTAGTTCCCAAACCCTGTGATAGGAATGATATATTTAGATAGAGCATAATTTTTCTAGTTTCGAAACCAGTTGAAAATTTTTGGTTTTGAAAAACAAGTTTGTAGATTTTTAAATACAGTTTTTATTGGGTGGCAATGCTATATCGAATTAGATAGAGCATAATTTTTCTAGTTTCTGAACCAGTTGAAAATTTTCGGTTTTGAATTTTAAAATACAGTTTTTAGAATTAATGCAACAGTCAAAATATTTGAATTTAGTTCTTTTTTGTATTAAGAAATATTGTATTTCCCTTCAGTTTTAGTGGATGGCAATGCTATATCGAATTAGATGAAGCATAATTTTTCTAGTTTCCAAACCAGTTGAAAATTTTCGGTTTGAAAAAACAAGTTTGTGGATTTTTAAATACAGTTTTTAGAATTAATGCAACAGTCAAAATATTTGAATTTAGTTTTTTTTTTTTTGTATTAAGAAATATTGTATTTCCCTTTATGATGACATTATGTTATTCTTATTTGCAGTTTGTTTTCTTTCCCAATACAATGTCTCCTAATAAGATTAGAATTAGAATTAGAATTTGTATTTTGTAATAAAATGCTGACGATATGTCTGCTTGTTTATTTTAACATTAATCTGATGAAGAAACCTTTTTGTTATATTTAAGAAGCATAAACATGAGTGAGCATGTAAGAATGTATAATTTGTTTAGAATGTATAATTTGTTTAGAATGTATAATTTGTTTATAAAACAAAACATTAATTGCAGTTTGTTTTCTTTCGCAATACAATGTGTCCCAATAATATTTAATAAGAATTTGTATATTGTTTATTTTAACATTAATCTGATTATTGTAGCAAAATAGCGAATAATTGATTTTTCGTTATAAATAAAATTTTGGGATGCATTATATTTTTGTGTATATAGATAGCTAGAAAAGTTTTTATCATTAGTTAGTATACAGCAACATTCCTCAAAGTGAAGACATATTTTCCGCCATTAACACATTGATTTTTGCGTAAATAGATTTTAAAACATAAAACAAAAGAAAAGAAAAAAGTTCCATCAACCTAATAAAATAAAAAAAGAATTTTGAAAATCAATTGTAAACCTTTTTTGAAAGTTGAATACAAAAGAAAAAAAAAATCAGTTATAAACATTTTTGAAAGTTCAAAAGAAAAGAAAAAATAAGTTCTTGTTGTTAAAGAAAGTACAAAATAAAATGGCTCCTGTATATTGCTCAATTTGTTCTTCAAAGCTCAGCTGTCCAAAAATGCTTAAGGTGCATATGGAATTGCATAGGAATACTTCTAATTGTTTTGATGCTAACGAATATGTAGTATGTCCCATATGTAATACGCATATTTCCAGAAAAATGCTTAAGGTTCATCTAAATCTGCATTGCGGTGTATGCAAAAAGTTATTTATGGCCCAACAAAAGCTGAAAGAGCATATGGAATTGCATAAAAATACTTCAAATAGTTTTGATGGTAATCACTATGAAGTATGTCCGATATGCAAGATGTCTATATCAAACAAAATGCTTAAGGTGCACATTAACCTCCACTGTCCCATCTGCAAGAAACTTTTCATTAGTTCAAGAAAACTCATTGAACATAAAGAAGCTCACAATACTACCATCCAATCACCTCTTCTTCAAAGTGCTAATGAAAAGCATTGTAATGAATGCAATGAATTAATACCGACAACATCATTTAATGCGCATATGAGAACAAATCGCCATATTGAAAATTGTCAAACAATTAATATTAATAAAAAATTAACTGTGAGACAAAGTAATTTTAAAGGAAGAATTGAAACCTATAGATTAGTGAATGAGAAGGAAGAAATTCTGTTTCCGGAGGAGTTCTTTAAAGATGCGAAGGCAATTGTAATTGAAGAATTAAAAAGATGCGGCATCAAACACACTACATTTAAATTTAACATGGAGTTGTTATGTGAGTATATGAAATTGGTGGACGATGAAATTAAATTAGCATCAATTGTGCACATTTCCAAAATTATGTTAATAACGCTTGCTGAGGATATCTGTGAGTCATATGACAAACATGCAGACGAAATATCCACTAAAATGAGTGAATTTCAGGAAAGGGACAGTGGATGGACACTCACTAAAATAAATTTTGTAGAAGTAAATGTAAACAAGGCTAGCATTATAAGAGGATCCCAATTTATACCCTTGCCCAAGAGCATAAGCAATATTAAAGGAGCATGCATAAATGTGGAAAATAAAGATGTTTTCTGCTTTAAATGGTGTTTAATTGCAGCACTCTGTAGTGACTTAAGCAACAAAGAAAAAAGAAAGTGCAATTCATATAATATTAATATTTATAATAATAAAATTGCTGTGGATGACTTGGAGTTGAATTTTGAGGGATTAGAATTTCCTCTGCCTTTAAAATCAATTAAAAGGTTTGAAAAACAAAATGATGTAAGCGTTAATGTATTTGGATATAATGGTGAGTCAATCGTTGGACCATATTATATAACGATTGAGGAAAAAACTATCCATATAAATTTACTGCTTTTGCATTCCGGTGAACAGTTTCACTATATTCTCATTAATGATATTTCCAAGTAAGTTTTTCTTTACATTTATAAATATACATATATGTATATACTTATTTCTTTTTAATTATAATTAAAACTATTTTTATTTATTTTAGACTAATTCGATCTAGTATAACCTCACATAAGGGCAAAATTTATGTATGTAATATGTGTCTTTACCATACACATGATGAATCAATTTCAAAAAATCATAAAAATGTGTGTGGAAAAAAGATAACAAAGATGCCCAATCCCGAAGATGCGTTCATATCTTTTGTTAACCACCAGAAGCAAGTTGATGTTCCGTTCGTGATCTATGCTGATTTTGAATCAGTTTTGGAGAAAATAAATGAAAGTGTAAGTAGTAAGACAAAAAATATTCAAAAGCACATTCCATGGGCTTTTAGTTATTATGTTAAATGTAGTTTTAAGGATACATATAAAAACCATGTTTATTATTTTGGAGAAGAAGCATCAAAAGTTTTTGTTGACAAAATTGTTAAAGATGCAACAGATATTTATAATCAGTACCTAACTAAAGTAGAAAAAATAAAAATGACAATAGATGATATTCAGATTTTTAATAAATCAACAAATTGTCACATATGTAACAAAATTTTATATAATGATAAAGTTAGAGAACACTGCCAGCTCACTGGTAATTTTCGAGGAGCTGCTCATAATGAATGTAATTTGAAATACAAAAATCCCAATTTTATACCAGTGATCTTCCATAATCTTTCTGCTTATGACATGCATCTTTTCTTTAAAGAGCTGTCAACAATAAAAATGCAACAATAAAAGTTATTCCTTTAAATAAAGAGCGTTATATTTCACTTTCTGTTTACATTAAAATAGATAAAAACCGTGGATTTGAAATCAGGTTTTTAGATTCAATTAGGTTTATGTCCTCGAGTTTAGATTCTTTAGCTAAAAATCTTGATATTAATGATTTTCTAACAGTCCGAGAACGTTTTTCTAATGAAAATCAATTTAATCTTATCAGGAGGAAGGGTGTATTTTCGTATTCTTACATGGATTCAATGGAAAGGTTTAATGAAAATCAGCTACCAAGTAGAGAGAATTTTTTCAATATTTTAAGTAATGAGGAATGCAATGTAGTCGATTACGAACATGCTCAAAAAGTATGGAGTGAATTCAAGTGCAAGAACCTTCTTGACTATACAGAACTCTACCTAATATCTGATGTTCTTCTCTTAACAGACATATTTGAAAACTTTAGAAAAATATGTAAGAGTATTTATAATTTAGATCCTTGTCAGTACTACACTGCACCTGGTCTCTCTTGGGATGCAATGCTTAAGATAACAGAAGTTACATTAGAGCTATTTACTGATAGTGAAAAATACCTCTTTATGCAAAATGGAATACGAGGTGGATTAGTTCAATGCTCCAAAAGATATTCCAAGGCAAACCACAAGTATATGGAAAATTTTGATGACAAAAAAGCATCAGAGTATTTGATGTATTTAGATGCTAACAATTTATATGGGTGGGCAATGTCTGAATATCTACCTTATGAGGGATTTGAATGGATGAATAATGAAGATATGGAAAATTTTAAAGTTGAAAATATCTCAGATAACTCAGAATATGGTTATATTTTAGAGGTTGATCTTGAATATCCTGACTCTCTTCATAACATTCATAATGATCTACCATTTTGTCCACAAAATAAAACTCCAGGGCAGTCTAAATTAAAAAAATTAATAGCAGATTTGACGCCTAAAGAAAATTACTCTATACATTATAGAGTTTTAAAACAATGTATTACCAATGGACTTGTTTTGAAAAAAGTTCACAGAATTTTAAAATTCAAACAGTCTCCATGGCTAAAAAAATATATTGATTTAAATACGCTGCATAGAACTAATGCAAAAAATAATTTTGAAAAAGATTTTTTTAAACTGCTTAATAATGCAGTTTATGGAAAAACGATGGAAAGTGTTGATAAAAGAAAAGATATACGTATTGCTACCGGATGGGAAAATAGTAATAAAAACCATTTAGGGTTACGATCATTAATCTCTAAACCAAATTTTCTTAGTTTGACAAAGTTTAATGATGATTTGTATGCAGTCGAGCTGAAGAAAATGGAACCATACTACGACAAACCCATATATATTGGATTTTCGGTATTAGAATTATCCAAATGGAAGATGTATGATTTCCATTATACATATATGATTCCAAAGTTTGGAGAAAATTTGTCCTTAAATTATATGGATACCGATTCATTTATTTATTCAATTAAAACAAATGACTTCTATGATGACATTCGTAGCGATGTCAGTTTAAATTTCGATACGTCTGAATATACCCAAAACAATGTTTTTAATTTACCCCTCCTTAACAAAAAAGTATTGGGAATGATGAAAGTTGAAAATAAGGGGGAAATAATGATTGAATTTGTAGGTTTAAGATCAAAGATGTATTCCTTGTCAACTGTCACTTCAGAAGACATTAAAAAGTCTAAAGGCGTCAAAAAATGTGTAATTAAAAAACTAACATTAAATGACTATAAGGAGTGTTTATTTGAGCAGAAAATAGTATCTGATGAAATGGTTGTATTTAGAACTAAAGCTCATCAGTTGTATACACAAAAGTTGCATAAAGTAGTACTTAATCATACAGATGATAAAAGAAATATTATGGAAGATAAAGTAAGTACTAGAGCTTGGGGTCACTTTAGAGATAGAAATAACACTTATATGGAAATTTATTAAGAATAATGTTGTTTGTTTATTACTATTGAGATGGCAGTGATTAATAATAATATAAAAATAAAAGGCTTTGTATTTATACATATTAAAATAAATTTTATTATTATATATATATATTAGATTACATCTAAATACATTTGTTTTAATACAATAAAAGTTAAAATATATTCATTTATTCATAAGTTTCTTAAAAATAATGTTTATCTGTATTTAGATCAATAATAATAATTAAATTTAAAGAAAGAAAAAAAAAATATATCAATAAAGTTAAAATGTAAGATATAAAAATTAAAAAATAAAAATAGTTGTTCTTATTTCAAATTAGATTTTCTCTTTCAAGTAAAACAGCATTTTTTAAAGCGCAAACTCCATAGTTGTGATAACTGCAATATGAGTTTTCTGGATACTTTTTATTAAGTTCCTTTAAATTTATACATCCAAAATCCTCTATATTAAAAACTTTTTGCTGCAACATTTGCTCCAACCATTTGATTTTTTCTGTTCCTTTTACATAAATTTTTGAATTTTTTAAATTATCTCTTAAAAAATTACAAACACTCTTAAATGATACTACTCCTGTATTCCAGTCAAGACAATGAAAAAGATTTTTTTAAACTGCTTAATAATGCAGTTAATGGAAAAACGATTGAAAGTGTTGATAAAAGAAAAGATATACGTATTGCTACCGGATGGGAAAATAGTAATAAAAACCATTTAGGGTTACGATCATTAATCTCTAAACCAAATTTTCTTAGTTTGACAAAGTTTAATGATGATTTGTATGCAGTCGAGCTGAAGAAAATGGAACCATACTACGACAAACCCATATATATTGGATTTTCGGTATTAGAATTATCCAAATGGAAGATGTATGATTTCCATTATACATATATGATTCCGAAGTTTGGAGAAAATTTGTCCTTAAATTATATGGATACCGATTCATTTATTTATTCAATTAAAACAAATGACTTCTATGATGACATTCGTAGCGATGTCAGTTTAAATTTCGATACGTCTGAATATACCCAAAACAATGTTTTTAATTTACCCCTCCTTAACAAAAAAGTATTGGGAATGATGAAAGTTGAAAATAAGGGGGAAATAATGATTGAATTTGTAGGTTTAAGATCAAAGATGTATTCCTTGTCAACTGTCACTTCAGAAGACATTAAAAAGTCTAAAGGCGTCAAAAAATGTGTAATTAAAAAACTAACATTAAATGACTATAAGGAGTGTTTATTTGAGCAGAAAATAGTATCTGATGAAATGGTTGTATTTAGAACTAAAGCTCATCAGTTGTATACACAAAAGTTGCATAAAGTAGTACTTAATCATACAGATGATAAAAGAAATATTATGGAAGATAAAGTAAGTACTAGAGCTTGGGGTCACCTTAGAGATAGAAATAACACTTATATGGAAATTTATTAAGAATAATGTTGTTTGTTTATTACTATTGAGATGGCAGTGATTAATAATAATATAAAAATAAAAGGCTTTGTATTTATACATATTAAAATAAATTTTATTATTATATATATATTAGATTACATCTAAATACATTTGTTTTAATACAATAAAAGTTAAAATATATTCATTTATTCATAAGTTTCTTAAAAATAATGTTTATCTGTATTTAGATCAATAATAATAATTAAATTTAAAGAAAGAAAAAAAAAATATATCAATAAAGTTAAAATGTAAGATATAAAAATTAAAAAATAAAAATAGTTGTTCTTATTTCAAATTAGATTTTCTCTTTCAAGTAAAACAGCATTTTTTAAAGCGCAAACTCCATAGTTGTGATAACTGCAATATGAGTTTTCTGGATACTTTTTATTAAGTTCCTTTAAATTTATACATCCAAAATCCTCTATATTAAAAACTTTTTGCTGCAACATTTGCTCCAACCATTTGATTTTTTCTGTTCCTTTTACATAAATTTTTGAATTTTTTAAATTATCTCTTAAAAAATTACAAACACTCTTAAATGATACTACTCCTGTATTCCAGTCAAGACAATGAAAATTTTTTATTAACCAATATGCTTCTTTTTGCTCCTTTTGTGATAAACAATTGAAATCAAAAGGTGGTTTTATAATGAAATTGATATATTGCTTAGAGTTGAAAACAATTGCAACTTCTTTAAAAATAAATTTATTTGATTCTATTTTGAATCCTTGTAAATCAATGAAAACACGTTCGCAATACATATTTTTTTTTTCTTATTTGTGATTTACAATTTATAAAATTTTCCGAACTTGTCCCTTTAATGGTACATATTCAATAATACGATCGTGAATGAGAATACAATAAGCTGATGTGTTTGCTGGAACATTAGTAGCTGTTTCAAATTCAATTTTAATATCAATTGGTCCGCTGACAATAGATTCATTTTGATAACTAACATCTACTACTATTATTGGAGCATTATTTTTAAACTCTTGAGATGTGAGAAGCGGCTGGGAGTCCCTCATATAGTAGTTTTCTTGAAACCTTAGATACATATCATATAGAATTGCATAACGTTCATTCTTAAACTTTATGTTAAGGTCATCATATGGATAAGACTCTGAATTTAAATGTACTTTTAAATTAGTCAAATCGCAGTGGATAAATTTCTTTTCATGTTGGAATGCAATCAAAACAAAACGAGGGCGTTCTCTATTCGCTGCCAGCTTAACATTCCACACATGATTTGTTGACATATTTAGTTGTGGATTTATATGACAATCCCAACTTCTAAATGCAATCGGTATTGAAGTACCACTGTTTATTATTTTTATCATATTTAATTTACTAAAATCAGATAGTTGTACATGAGGAATTCTCCACGATATACTTGAAATTGTTAATTTAGCCTTTTCGGTAGAAACAGTTGAATATACAAGATTCTCATCATTTTTATTACGTAATAGAATCAATTCATGTTTTGCGTTCAATAATATTTTCTTATAGTCTTCAGCGAATCCCAAAAACAATTTAAGTGGTACATAAAAATTAAAATAGCCATTTACGAGATCAATATCATCAATTTTATTCCATCCAGCATTTTGCATTCCATTACTATCTATTGGTGATAATGAAACCAAATTTTTAATAGTACTTGATGTTCCTAAATGTCTCGTTTGATCAATTTCAACACCATTTACTTCGTAACGGATTTCATCAAATATATGTGCTACAAAATTATTTTTTAATTTAAAGTTGGCTGCAGAAGATACTAATTTTGTATTGCTATCATCTTTAACAAATCCTTCTACATATATAAAACTTTCCGATGGCAAAACATACAAGTCCTGATTTTGTATTGTAATACGAATTTCATCGTTATTATTGTAAGATTGTAAATATGGGGTATACGTATGGTAGGCCTTTTTAATTATATTTTCATCGGACAAAGGTTTATCCAGAACATCTATTATTGAACTCATGGTTTCTTCAATTTTAAATTTAATGATTTTAGAAATTCTTTATTTGATTGCGTTAAGTTTATATTTTTTAATGAATTCTTTGAATTTAATTTATTTTTCAATATTTTGTTAGCAGAAGAAGAAGAAGAATGTAATACTTTGTTTTTAAGTATATTCTTCTTGTAAATTATCATTATTTTATTGGCCTTAAATGTAATCGAATTGTAATTTCCTCTCCTCGGAAATTAAGTAAATCACCGTTTTGATCAACCACTCGCAGAGTAAGGGAGCTTATCTCTCGACAGTTGACTGGCAAATAGATGAGATTCCTAGGAATCTCATCTATTTTATACCCAGGTGGGACATTAATGCCAAACTCATGCAAAGTATGTGCTTGGGAGTTATTCATGTATGTGTTGACAGCTATATTACTCTCAATTCGTAAAAGATTTACCTTAAAAATATTAACTGGAAGATCTGAGTAATAGTCTTTATGAGGTAATAAAATATTTTCTTTAAATCCTAAAAGCTTGCCAATTGTATTTTCCTTATTAAAGTATATTGGATCATTAGAGTTTTTTATTCTAACTTGCATCGTATTATTATTAGCCTCAATATTAATTTTATTTTCAGGACTATATCGTTGATATTGTTCTTTAATATAATCAACTATGTCGTTTAGTTCATAAGATCCAATCGGAATTTCAATTGCTTGTTCACCAATATGAAACATATTATTATATACATCTACATTTGGAATACTATTATATGAATGAAAATCTGTAAGTGCACACTCATATTTTCCATCTAACTCAATTGGAGGAAAATAGTTAGCTGTCAACTCTGTTGAGTTAGAGCTTAACGTAAGAGTTACTGACATTTCGACTGTTGAATTGTAAATAAAGTTAAAAACGTAATATTCTTTATTTAAAAATAATTTATTTAAATTTTTTTTTTTTTCTTATTTAATAATTATACATTAACTCTTAGGTACTATTATTATTATTATTGTATCTACTCTTTCTTACAATCTACAATATATCAATTCTATTTATCCAAGAATTATGTTGATTTGAAAATCCCAACCATTTTACATATGCCATTTCTCCTTTAGTTTTAAGAATTTTTTCAACAAGGTAGATATCAGGAAAACGAGTTTTTGAAAGTTCATCATCATAGAAACCACCCTTTATTGGATTTCCAAGATAGTCTTCCAATATGAATGTTGCGGGATAAGTATTTTTTACGGTTTTAATTTTAAATATTTCGGTCGTCCAATTGGGTGTGTAACCTTTTTCAAAAATGTGTTTATATTTGCTTATGCGTACAAAATCTCCAACATTAAATTTAGATTTTTTAAATATTTTTAAATGATTGTATACGGTTTTCAATAATTTCATTTCGTTGTTAGAATTAACGTCAATTGGTGCCATTTTAATGGTGCGATGAACTTTGCTATTATATTTATTAATTAGATCTTTGTAAATATGAAGCCAATAATATGAACCATTTAAACTAAATTCTTTCCACATCATTCCTTTTAGAGTTCGATTAAATCGTTCTATTATCGAGGCTTTCATTATACTATATGTTGAGTAGTGATTGATATTATGGTTGTGCTTGAGGGTGTTAAATTGTTTATTGAAAAATTCTTTACCATCATCAGTCTGTAAGTTTTTGGGTACTCGACCTAATTTTAAAATACTTTTCATTGCTTGAAATACTTCAGTTGCTGTTTTTGTTTTAAGTGCAACACCCCATGCAAACTTTGAGAAAGTATCAATGATAGTTAACAAATATCGATATTTTTTATTATATGTAGAATAGTTTCCCATTTCAACTAAATCAGCTTGCCAGAGATCATCTATTCCTTTCATTACAACTCTTCGACGTATGAAATTTTTTCGGGCTGGCTTATGAAGTTCATTTACTAAATCTCTTCTTCTTGAATCCATTATTATTATTAAGTCTTCTTTACTTAAGGAAATATTGTTATCTGCTGTTCTTTATTTTTAATATCAAGTCTGTTATATACTTTCTGATTTAAGATTTTGATTCTTCTTTCAAAATCATTTTTAATTTTCTCTATTATTTGATAAATTTCATTTATATTCTTGCTTAATTGATCCATTATCTCCTTCTGTGTTTTTTCAATTTGAGATTGCAAAAACATTTTATTGACACCATCATTTTCTTCCAAAGCATTTGACATATGTTTGATTCTTTTGTTTTAAATGTCAATGTTGTTATCTGTATCCATAAAGAACCCAAGCAATTTAGGTGCATTTTTCATAGAAATTACGCCACTTGTATTGTTAATATAGTGACCAAATTTATCAACAGACATTACTTGATGTTAATTTAATATTTATTCAATAATGTTAGCTTCGTATAATTCTTCAATAATAGATACAATTTCGTTATTATGATTGCTGTGACCTGCAGCTTGTGATGCGAGCAGGAGTCTTAGTCGATCTATTAACTCATTTGGATCATCCCAGTATATATAGTTTGGTTTATTTGGATTTAAATTCATTAACCCACTTCCCATATAATTTTCTTTTGTTGTTTTTATTGTATCAGATGAACTGGGTGATTGCGGTGTTGTGGTAGATGAATTTTTAGGTTTAATCAATTTGCTAATAATATTCTGATATTTATATGCTCTTGTACCCCTTATATTACCATCTGAGACATAACCTCTTTTATACGCATGAGTATTAATTAATATTTTTTTATAAATATCTAACTCGGATTTATCATAGTTTTTTGGTATTTTTTGAAACATTAATGAAAATAAACCTGGAGTGAGTGCCCATATTTGGTTTCCAACTTGAATCTTATCTTCATTAAATTTAATGTTACTATCTCCAAATTTCCATTCATTATTTGAATCTTTATGTAATCCATATAGTGTGTCTAACTCATGTCTTTTTTCTAAATATAACAAATCATTAAAATTTATATGATTATTTAGATTTTCTGCTTCTGGTTGAGAATAAAAATCATCATCATCATCATCATCATCATCATCATCATCATCATCATCATCATCATCATCTTCTTCTTCAGAGTTAATTGCAGCAGTAGATAACATATATTTTTCTGGTTTTATTATTGGAATATTTAAATCTGTTTTAAATTGTTGTTGCTGTTGTTTTGATTCATTTTTAATTTTATTCTTTTCAATTTTAAAATTTACTTTGGTATTTTTCGAACTATTAATAAAATTTTTCAAGGGTTCTGTTATGGGTTTAAATGTATCTTGAAGTTGTTCACGAGTATCAGCTTCACCAATTTTTATACTGCGAAATTTCTTCTTTAAAACATTTCTTGTCTTTATCAGGTCTTTTAAAACTTTTTCATTAATTTTTTTTATCGACCATCAGATCAGATATTCGTTAGTTGTCAATGATTTTGTTGTTTTTGTTGTAATATCTTTAAAGGTTGATGACATACTAATACTTGTAATATATTCTATAATTTATAATGTTATAAAATAATCAAACTGCTTTCTATATCTCCCATCATTTAATTCATCATCTGTACTTATAACCGAAAATCCATATTTATCCTTCCAACATTCTCTACAAATTTCATAAAACTTTTCGTAACTCATATCGCTACCAACATGATCAGCATATATATGTTTTATATTCATTTCATCTTGCTTAAACATAATAATCATATTAGCATTATCTCTTATTAAATGTTTAGGAATTCTTGTATATGTTTGACATAAGTAGAATGAATCTATATTTCTATGTCTACCCATACAAAAATATGCACGTATATTGTTTTGTTTTTCACATGCAACATCATCGAATATCATAACTGAATTGTTTTGTGCTTCATCAGGAGGTAATACAGAATCATTATTTGAAAACGTGTAATAACCCATTCCTTTAATTGGTGATAATAATTTTCTTAAATATTCATACTTTGGCTGAAATAGTGATTTTGAGTATAAATAGATGTTTTCAAATTTCAGTCCATTAGGACTTTCTAGTAAGCTTATCATAACGTTAGTCTTTCCACAATTTGAAGGACCCACAATAAGCGCACGAATAGAATTCGGTAATATAGAACTATGTCTAGTTTTTAATTTTATATTCGTTGAAGAATCCGTATTACGAACAAAAATATTTTTATGTTGTTTTATTAAGCGCATCTTTATAACTGAATGAAATAATTAAATATTATGTTTTTCTTATAGAATAAAATAAAATGGTGATACTCTTTAATTACAAGCTTAATAACAATAAAACTGTCAGAGGAAGAGGTTTAGTCAATAAATTGATAAATTCACTTCCTTTTGAGCTACATCTTCCTGGTTATCAATATTGCGGTCCTGGAACGAAATTACAAAAACGTTTAGAACGAGGTGATAAAGGAATAAATCTATTGGACGCTGCATGTAAAGAACACGATATTGCTTATTCCAAAAGTAAAGAAATAAATATTAGACATCAAGCTGATAAAATTCTTGAGAACAGAGCTTGAGAACGAGTACTTTCAACCAATAGCAGTCTGCCAGAAAAATCATTTGCATATTTGCTTACAAACACAATGAAATCAAAAACTAAACTCGGTATGGGTATGACTAAGCAAAACAAAAGTAATAGACAATCAAAATCGAATAAAGTTATTGGAAGAAAACTGTTCAATTCAACGCTAAAAGCGACAGCAAAAATGTTAAAAAAAGAAAAACCAACAGATCTTAACGCTGCTATCAAGATTGCACGTAAAACCATTAACAAATCCTTAAAGGGAAGGAAATCTGAAATTGTAATACCACGCGTAATACGTGGAGGTGCTAACATAGCAAAAGCAGTTAATGCAGCAAAGAATGCTAAACTCCAACTTGATGAAGCGAGTAGACACAATAAAAGCATGGAAGCCATAGCAATGGGTAAAGGACTTTACCTTAAACCATATAATAAAGGATATGGATTAACTTATGAAGAAAAATCAAAAAACTTCTAAACAAGCTACCCAAGAGGCCATTGACTGATATTGATTTACGAAAATTCTCAAAAAATATTCCTCACTTTAGAGGAATTTTCATGTTAGACTCAATACCAAAACATCCCAAAAATATTGAATGTGGAATAATAAATTTGGATTCTACAATAGGTAGTGGTACACATTGGGTAGCTTACTATAAAAACAATAAACAAATAGAATATTATGATAGTTTTGGAAATTTACAACCACCATTGGAACTAGTTGAATACCTAGGTGGAAATATAAAATATAACTACAATCAACATCAAAACTATGATTCAGTTAATTGTGGACATTTATGTCTTGAATTTTTGTTTAAAATAACTAAAAAGAAATAAATAAATAAAGAAAACAATTAAAATTATTCAAAAAAAAGAAAACCACTAAATTTGTTATTTAATTATTTTTAGTTTTAACTTTATTATTATTATATTGGTGTAGACACATATTGCTATTTTTATCATTAAAATAAAACTTAAAAACTGTTAAAGTTGGCGTATATGGGGTATTTAGAATTGGCTACAAAGATATCATCCTCCTCGAATGGTTTCAATTGCAAGTTTTTCTCCCCTTCCCTGGATATAAGATACGTTCCAGATGATAAATTCTTCAAATCTTCGTCAGTTAGCGTATTGTAGCGATATGGCAAAAACAATACATTATCCTCCAGCTCAATTTTTATTGAGCTCCCATACTTTGTTTTCACTCTACTTGCACTTAAAATAATGTGTTTAGATGACATCACAAGATCCTTAATGTGAATTAAGGATTTGCTATAGCTCAGAGTGTTAAATTTATTTATTAAGTTTTTCGAGGGTTCCATTTTCCACAACCGATCACGTTAGTTTCTTTTTTTCAACTGAGATTAAATCAATTTTTAAATCGATCTTAGTATATTTTATTAATTAAGAAAATAGTAATATACATATATATATATAATGATGTTAAAGAAAGAGATGAACATATACATTTCTTCCCTTTGCTCTAAACAAAGAAGTTGGTATATATAAATATTGAATAAAGCCCCAACTTTAATATGAATATGCTTGATTAAGCTTAACACTTCCACATAAATAAGAATCATACAGAACAAATTACCGAATGGCATTGAGTAAATAAATATAGTTTTCTCTTTCACTCCAGTTATTAAGTGAAATGTTGTGAAATAATAATAAAAAATTCTCCTGACATTTCACACTTGTATCTAGAAATTTAACAACGAGAAACATTTACAAAAAGGCAAGCAAACAAAGAGCATCAAAAAAAAAATGTGTGCCTTAAAAGAATTTACAATAAATTTTTTAAACACATTTGAGGATGTTTTGATGTTCGAGCACAGGGAGTGCATTCAACATTTTTTGAGTATGATGGACGAAAATGAGGAGTTTGGTGTTGAAGATTCTAATGATGCAGACCCACATTTTGAATGCTGCCCGTGGTACAGTCCGACTTGTGAGGAGGGTCCTAGTCCGTGCAGGTGCACAGTTTATCATTTAAGGAAAGCAACTGTAGTAAATCTAATTAATTCGTACACATTAATTTATAATAAAAAATAATTATAAAAACAAAAATTTATATATACATGTTTTTTATTTTCCTTTTATTTTATTTTATATTTATTTTCTAATTTCAGTAAATAAAATGTATTCCAATACAAATAAAATTAATAACAATAAATTGTAAATAAGAAAAAAAAAAATATATGTATTTAGCTATATTTATTATGAAGGATGAAATTTCAGCGTTTTGCGTCATTGTTTTTGAAGATTCGACAAATGAAATTGGGATTTCAATAACTTGAACCCCATAATTTGAAATGTGATTTCTTCTAGAGATATCATAGTTTTTCACTTCCATATTATATTGAGGAACGTTAGAAATGTTATCATCTCGTATTTCACATTCTTCAGTTAGACCACAGGTTTCATAGCTGGGTGGTGGTAGTAGTTGATTTAATGCATTCCAATTAATCGGTACATTATTGGTACAACACCTTCTTAGTAAAGTACAATTTGAAGACCATCGCAAATGCTCTGTTATAGGTTGATCAGTAGGCTCCCAATTCCAAATTTCAACTTCGCAAAAATAACACTTTGTTTTGTCATAATCTCCACTATAAAACATGCCACTCATAGCTAATTCCCTTTTATCTAACCATTTTAATGGCCAGCATACAAAGGTTTTTAATCGTTCATCTTCTCTATTAAAGTTATCGTTCATGCTATAGCGTGGCGTAAACGGAGATTGTTTAAAATGCTGATCTTCATTGCAATCAAATTTTAAATCTTTAACCATTTTAATTTTTTTTTTTTTTTTTTTTTCTATTTAATATTAAGCGCAATTGTAAAAAATACTATTTTAAATCCACGATATATCACAATATACTTGTTATTGAAATAAATTGTATACTCTATTTATACATGGATATGTTCAACCATTAAAATTAGTTTCGAAATGTGATCCAATATCAGAAATAATAATTTTACTTTTAATAGAGTTTTTTTTTTTTATTATTTATATTTTATTTAATAATTTCTTATAAGTATTTGAAAAAACAAAAAAAAAAGAAAAAAAAAATCACTACATCTATAAACTTAAATCTACTTCCATAATAAAACGATCTCCTTCTTCATCCAAATAAAAGCCGTCATTTGCCTTCAAAATTATCGCATCTCCCTCTTCATCATCTAGGAAATCGTCAATTTCCCAAAAAAAAATCATAATACGCCAGCTGGTTGTTGGGGATTTCCATTCCTGGGTTTTTATTTAATAGGATGTTATCTATAGATGCGTCGATTATCCCATTAATACGCGTCTGCGTATTCTCCTCTACTTTCTCCATAGAATTTTCATCGACAAATACAATTTCGTATTGACTCGAATCCATTGTTTAAACCTTCAATGTTTAAATGCAAATAAACCTAGTTTTCAGAAATATACTCCACTAAGCCTTTTATGAAGGCAAAATAAACAATATACAAACTGCAATTAATGTTTTGTTTTATAAACAAATTATACATTCTAAACAAATTATACATTCTAAACAAATTATACATTCTTACATGCTCACTCATGTTTATGCTTCTTAAATATAACAAAAAGGTTTCTTCATCAGATTAATGTTAAAATAAACAAGCAGACATATCGTCAGCATTTTATTACAAAATACAAATTCTAATTCTAATTCTAATCTTATTAGGAGACATTGTATTGGGAAAGAAAACAAACTGCAAATAAGAATAACATAATGTCATCATAAAGGGAAATACAATATTTCTTAATACAAAAAAAAAAAACTAAATTCAAATATTTTGACTGTTGCATTAATTCTAAAAACTGTATTTAAAAATCCACAAACTTGTTTTTTCAAACCGAAAATTTTCAACTGGTTTGGAAACTAGAAAAATTATGCTCCATCTAATTCGATATAGCATTGCCATCCACTAAAACTGAAGGGAAATACAATATTTCTTAATACAAAAAAGAACTAAATTCAAATATTTTGACTGTTGCATTAATTCTAAAAACTGTATTTTAAAATTCAAAACCGAAAACTTTCAACTGGTTCAGAAACTAGAAAAATTATGCTCTATCTAATTCGATATAGCATTGCCACCCAATAAAAACTGTATTTAAAAATCTACAAACTTGTTTTTCAAAACCAAAAATTTTCAACTGGTTTCGAAACTAGAAAAATTATGCTCTATCTAAATATATCATTCCTATCACAGGGTTTGGGAACTAGAAAAATTGTTCGGAAATTGGATAACATACATATAACCGCATAGAAAAGGGTTCGTGAATTGGATAACATCCACATAACCGCAACCGCATTATCATCCACACAACCGCAACCGCATTACCATCCACATTACCAACCTTATTACCGGAACCGGATACTGCCAAGATCCCCATTACCTATCTACTTGCAGTCACAATGAAATCACGCAAGATCGTCTGGATATAATGGTACGGCGTCTAAAATTATCTCAAAGACAGAGCATTCTCTTGACAAAAGAGTTAAAACGAGCTATTTGTAGCACCAGGTGTACAAATATACGGGGCTATCAATCGCCATAGACGATTTACGACTTTTTTTTAAATATATTGAGAATAGTTCTATCGAGTATTGTACTGACATCCGCGGCTTGGTTTTAACAATGCAAAAAGAATATAATCCTGGAGATTGGCGCTTATTCATTGATTCTTTCAAAAGTAGCTTAAAAGACGTTTTACTACATGTCACTAATTTAAAAAGTCCTATTCCGATGGTACTAAGCACAAATACTAAAGAGACATACGCATCAATGAAAAAAATAATACAGTTAATTAAATATGAAGACCACAAGTGGAAAATATGCGCAGATTTAAAAGTGGTAGCTCTTTTAAGAAGTATGCAATTGGGCTATACTAAAAATATGTGCTTCATGTGCTTATGGAATACGCGTTTTAATGGCGACCTGTACAATACACGGGATTGGGTTTTATGTGAGGAAAGCAGATTGCATAGAAATAATAATTGAATTACCACTTGTGCTGATGGAAAAGATTTTGCTCCCTCCACTCCACATCAAACTGGGTATTGTAAAAAATTTTATAAAAGCATTGAGCCCAGATGGTGTTGCTTTTACCGAATTGCGCCGAATTTTTCCACGATTAAGCGGCATGAAAGTAAAAGAAGGTATGAACTCTAACTACTTTATTAAATTAGATTTATATTTCATATCATAATGTTTTTATTTTACAGGAATTCTTAATGGACCGGACATTCGTCTTCTTATGAAGGACCATCAATTTCAGGTTGCATTGAATGATATCGAGCTATTGGCCTGGAATTGTGTGAAATCAGTAATAGAAAATGTATTAGGAAATCATCGGTCCGAAAACTGTCGAATTTTAATCAAATATATGCTAACCGCATTTAAAAACTTAAACGTTAGAATGTCATTGAAAATACATAAGCGAGAGATTTCACCAAGTAACAGCCAGGCTCGAACACTGGTATAGCGGCAAACAACTTGATTCGCTATTAGGGGATATTTGTTGGAATCTGCAGGAGGAAGAAGAATAAATTTCTAAATAAAAACTTTAACTTTAACTAATTAACAACAAAAATAAATGTTTTTAAATTTTTAAGTTTGGTTATTACAAAAAGCTTTATAAAATACATAACTGAAATTTAACTCATAGAATAAATTCGAAAAATAAAAAACGTTGAATATAATAAAGTTGCTTATGAAAAGAAATAATTCCCAATATCTAAAAATAAAAAAATTTCATCTTTTCTGAAAAAATCAAAAGTTGTAGACAGACTTTAATCACTTATAGCTTATTTTGTTTAGAACTTTGTTTTTAATACGCGTAGAACTCTAGCCTTAAATTGCACCAGAACCAGCAGCGCCTGAGATACACCTAGACAGGCCAAATGTATGACCAGCGCAACTTTATTTTGCATTCCAATCAATTGTTTCTAAGGCCTAGGTTTCACTCCTAGGGGGTAAAATGTATGACCGCCCTCCCATGTTTTTTGCTCTTAACATTTTCTTAAAACATAGTTGTTATATATCTCCACCTCTTAGGGGGGCTCCCATACAAATATAAAAAGTTATGTTTCTAAAAAGACGGATATTAGAAAAAAGACTTACGGAATTTCGGTTTTTAAGTTTTTTCAATAGGCAAAAGCGTTTTTGAGTTACGCGAACATATGTTGTGCAGCCTCCTCCATTTTCGAAATAACGGCATATCTCGAAAACCAGAGCCAATCTTAAAAAACCGCGGACACCACTGGATTCAGCGTAACCGAATTATGTTAAAACGCCAGGTGCCCAGCTTGTCACGAAAAAAAGTGTAAATTTCTTGCGCAGTTTTATTATAAATAATTAAATAAAATATGTTTAAAAAGGTTATTGACTCATAATTAACTTTGAAGCACACATTCATGGTTAATTTTTCCACTTTAAAAATGCACACTATTGCATTTTTTTGACTAGTTAACGATTTCGGGATTGATTAAATCTAGAAAATACCGGATTTTTTCGGGATCGGCATTAGCTTCCCTAATTTGGATGACATTTGGTAGACGGATAGCATATGGCCCAGAATCATATATAGGGTACTTTTTAAGAGAAAAATTGTATATAGGCCTTTTTCTCTTTTGGATAAATTTTGTATGCCAATTATGTCAAGAAGGAAACACCAATATTGAAATGTTTTTTATTATTAAGAAAGCAGAGTTGTTAAGCTTAGTTTTTTAATAACTCTGTTTTTACCGTTTACGTAAAGTTGCGGGTATTGTTTAGAAATAGCTGTAAGTGATTGAAAAAAACTTATTAACTGGTGCCTCCCAAATCAATGAAAGCAAAGAAAACAGAATTACAGTGTGGAAAACCCTGTGTGTAGGACAATGTTATAATTAACCTCACATTTGTAACAACTGACACTTAAATTTGTAATTAGTAAGTAATAATTTCAAAAAAAAATAATAATGACTTTAATATAAACTGTGTTTATTAGAAATAAATTAAGAAATAATTGCCAAATGCCAGACTTGAGTATATAATTTATTACTTTATTTAAAATGTCTTCGTAATTGCTTTTTAGGATGGTTGATGTTTTTATTGTTGGTCTGTATTTTGTGAATAAATTTTAGAAATAATTATATACTAAGTTTTGAATTAAAATATTTTATATCTTATAATTAGTAGCAATTAATTGTAGGAAATATAAAAGAGCCGTTTTTTCGAAACATATCGTTACCTAAAACGCAAAAGGCCGTAACTAACAAAGAATTAAAAATCGACTTTTCCAATTATTCTTCTGTATTGGATCAACACAAATGCCCACGAATCTTGAAATCTTAAGACCAAAATAAGGGATTTTATTAACAAAAGTAAACGACCCTATTTAAAAAAGATTAAATGATAAACGTTAAAAGCAGGGACCGTAACAGTTATTCCTTTTTTTGTAAAAGTCAGATGATAACAGTTATTTTTTGTTTTTTAATTTTTTTGAACAAAAATAACAGTTATATTTTGATTTTTATTTTTTCGATCAAAAATAACAGTTATTTTTTGATTTTTATTTTTTCGATCAAAAATAACATTTATTTTGTGATTATTATTTATTTGAACAAAAATAAAAGTAATTTTTCGATTTTTATTTTTTTTTAACAAAAATAAAAGTTATTTTTCGATTTTTATTTATTTGAACAAAATAGAAGTTATTTTTCGATTTTTATTTATTTGAACAAAAAAAATTATTTTCTCAAGAAATGTACGTGTTTAAGAACTTAGTTGACTTTTAATATTAATTTTAATGTGCATAAGAATTCCCAATGAAGATCATATATTTTGAGATTTCTCATATTTTTATATACTATTCTAAATATTCGTAATAAGTCTTTCTCCTTTTTTAATTTGTTTATGAATTTTTTTTATGATATTGATAACTATACAGCAAAAAAATGGATGTCGATGAGAATTTGATGGAATACTGGAACAGTAAGATATATGTTCTTCCCTGGTTACGTAGAATGGCTTTTGTTGTGCATTCTGTACCTGCGACACAAGTTAGTGTAGAGAGATCTATTTCAGCTCTCAAATTGATTCTAGAAGAGTTGGGGTACAATTTGACAGTAGATAATTTAGAAGCACTAATATTAGTAAAACTTAATTCTGATATTTTAAATATTCTTGATATTGGCTCGAAATAATAAAAATCGAAAAATAACTTTTATTTTTGTTCAAAAAAATAAAAATCAGAAAATAACTTTTATTTTTGTTCAAAAAAATAAAAATCAGAAAAAACCTGTTATTTTTGTTTGAAAAAATAAAAATCAAAAAATAAATGTTATTTTTGTTTAAAAAAAAAATCAAAAAATAACTGTTATTTTTGTTTTGAAAAATAAAAATCAAAAAATAACTGTTACTTTTGTGGAAAAAATATAAATCAAAAAATAACTGTAATTTTTGATCGAAAAAATAAAAATCCCAAACCTTAAAAATCATAATATTTTATCACAGAAAAGTTCATAAGGATCAATATGGTATACTTCAATCAGTTTTCCGACATTTACTCTTCTATGCTTTTTTTGTTTTAAAATTTTAAAATAACTGTTATTTTCGGTCCCTGGTTAAAAGACCTAAATAACAGTTTTCATAATATGCAACATTGTCTATTGTTAAAACAACTGTTAGGTTTTACAAGAAAAATAGAAGAATAATTAAACAGTTTAAAGCAGTTTATCAATTTGTCATATTCAATAGTTTTTTGCTTCTCCTTCAAAATTTTCAAAATTTTGGGTTGACCTTTCACCTTTTCATGGCGTTGTCATTGGAGGGGGTTAATTGACAGCTAACAGCCACCATATCTATTCGCAATAAACGTGTTTATTGGTATTTACTACAATGATTATCCTTGGTGTTATTCCAATAAAAACAAGTCTTTAAATAGTCCCAAATAAATGTATCACACCATCGGTAAATACTGAACCTATTACAAAAACGCTCTTAATAATCAAATAAAAAATCATTTATTGTATATAAAAAAAATTTAAAAGAAAATTAATACAAAATTAAAAACTCTACCTTTATGCTCTAACTTAACATACCAGTTAAGTGATTAGTTCTCCTTTCACATGTCATTAGTTATTTCTTTTTGTTCTTATTGTATTCTTACAAATCACAGGACCAGTTCGGTTGAACAACTGACACAAATTTAACGCAGGGAATTTTATTTTCAATGCTTATATTTTGCATGATTATTAAAATAAAAAAAAACACATTTAAAAGCAGAGCATTTAATACAAACCGAATAATGGAATTTGTTTGATCGCAATATATGAAAGCGATTGAACACCAAAGGTTTCCTTTGGAGTTCAGATGTTTGTTTTTGAATTGTTACGAGTTAGCCCAGGTAGAAACACCATGTGCTAGTTAATATTAAAAATGAGCCTGGGTAGAAGCACCGAGACTAATCAAGCAATCATCAGAGTTAATCTTAGTTTGCCTAAAGTTCTTTATTTTTAATTGCCTTTTATACAATTTAATTTCTTAAGTCTAATTAACAGTAACAATAATAATAATAACAATAATATTTAAATATGCGATTGCAATTATAATAAATGCTTTAATTGCATTTATGGTAATATTACACCTTTTTACGGGTTGATTGACTGAATTTAATAAACATTTAAAGGTAAATGACTTACAGTAAACATTTTTAAGGTAAATGACTGAATTTTGTCATATAAGCATTTCTGTGTTTTTTAATAAGTTAAGCTAAATAAGTAGGTCATGGTTTTTTTTTTGTATAAATTTGTATTTCTTTTGAAATTTTAGATTTTGTGTTAACATGTGTTAACATTCTCCGCCGCGTTGAGCGAATTGGCGAAAAAAAAAAAAAAAAAAAAAATGAACAAATTAATTAAATTAAAGTAAATTAAATAGTAATGGATATGTAAATAGCTATTTTTAAACTTCAGAGTTACGCTGGCGTGGCGTAGGCTGTGGTGGTGTTGGAGCCAGGTTGATTGATGTTCCTTTGCAGCGTTTAAGTCGCCATCCTATTAGGGCCACGGTGATTAGAAATGACAGAAGTAGAGCCACAGAGCCGATGTACGGATGATGAAGAGCAGGGTACTTTATATCCCTTGGAAGATTCTTTATCTCTGCTAGTTGCCCTTGGATGTTCGTGAGTTCATCCAATTTGGTGTCTAAACTAATGTTTGGTGCTAAAAGCCGCCTTACCTCGGACGGTTTACCAATTGCCGTGATATTGCCAACCATGGCATATGAATTATGAAGAGTAGTGACACTAGTTTCATGTCCATGGATAGCCAGTATATTTCCCTTTATGATGCAAGTCGGGTTCATGTACAAGAGACCAGAATGTTTGATATGGAGGTGGATGATTTCAGAGTCGCAGACTGCAGTTAGTTCTAGTGGATATGTTGTTGAATAAAGCCAATGATTGATGGTGTTCAGTGCGACAAAGGAGACCTTAGTCGGGATGTGACCGAAACTACATTGTGGTGATGTTTTGTTGTTGAATAGAGCAATTTCACAGGAAACGCTGCTGGAGTCTCGAGTGACGCTGACTGGTAACATAGAGCATAGGTATATATCGCCTTTAACTAAATTACATTTATTGAATTGAAGTGCATTTAGTGTCAAATATTCATCGCGGTGATGGTTCGCAGCCAGGTATTCACAGTTGGTTGTTATAGCAATAGTGTTGTTGTTTAGCTTGGTGGGTATAGGCATAACCTTGAATAGTTCAAAATGTTCTTGATTTACTAAAGGCAGTTCAATAATGAACATAACACTTCCCTGGGCTACTGTGCCTTTTATAGTCATGATGTTGTATAATTCTAACAAATCGGTATCTTCAACTGGTAATGCGCGACCCTTGGGAAGATGTCCCTTAATTTTAGAAATTTCTGCTTTTAACTGCTTTGATGTGAGGATGAGTGGACTTATATTCCCGTGGTTCGTATGTGTGAGGGCAGCGACCAGCTCTGATTCAATTCTTTGTAGATCTGACGCAAGTGTATTTAATTGAATCGCCAAAGATATTAGATTCTGGACTTGTCGTAGGTTTGAGTTCTCATTTTTGACTGTGTTTAAATCATGATAGATGCTTTTCTTCAGATCTGAAAAGCGCACCTTAGTGTTGTTCTCGGTTTGCTTGAGAATATTTATTGTCGAGTCTATTACTGAAGTTTGGTTTTTTAGTAACAGATTCAGATACTCCTCGTTTTCCTTTACGTTGGCTATAGTTTGAGCCATTTGTTCTGCATAATCCGAGTCAAGGACTCCGAATAAAGCGTGAGCTATGTTTCCCATGATATCTAACGGAGCTCTCCGCCTTCTTCTTGGAATAAGGAGGTCTGATTCTTGAATAAGGGTGTCCCAAGTGTGCTGAAGTTGTAGGAAGAGTGTCTCACACGATTCAATGGCTATTGATTGCTTGCAGAGCTTTGAAAATGATGTTATTCCGGCTTCCAGGACCTTGTTCCTATCCCAAATTGGTGCTAAATCGTAATATATGATAAATTTCCAGGTAGCTGTTATTAACTTTGTTGATCCTACGCCTTCGAAATACAATCCTGGATCGGTAGAAAATTCTGTAACATTTATTGGAGAAGCTAGTATTATCGGCAGCAGGAGAAGTGAAATGATACTTGTACTGAAAACTCCCAATGAAGCATATTGTACTGTCTTTCGTTTTGGTTGTATAGCATCACCGTCTGATGAGTGTTGCCTCTTTTGTGGCGTTGGAGTTTCATATTCGGGATATTCAATGTGGGAATCGTTAAACAACGGAGCCAATCTATGAATTGGCCTCTTGAAGGTTCCCTTTGCTGTTTTGACGTCGCAAACTCTAATAAGTCCATCCTCTCCCTTGTAGATTCGGTTGATTCTGCCCAATGGCCATTGTAATACTGGAATGTTATCTTCTTTGATGATAACGAGCATGCCTTCAATGACGTTTGGTGAAGATGATTTCCATTTCCCCCTTTGCTGTAGCTCATGTAAATATTTTTGTGTCCATTCCTCCCAGAATTTGTGTTTTATTTCTGAGGTTATTTTCCACCTTGCATTTAATGATAATTTTGGTGCTTGAGCATTAGCATCTACGGCTGATGTTAAAGGTTCGCCGACAAGAAAATGACCCGGTGTAAGAGCTTGGAGATCATCATCATTTGACGAAAGTGGAGTCAATGGTCGGGAATTTAGAATGGCTTCTATTTCAACTACTATAGTTTCTAATTCCTCATAGGTAAGTGACGCCGCAGAGACGCTTCTCAGTAAAAGATGTTTGGCGGATTTGACTGCCGCTTCCCAAAGTCCACCGAAATGCGGCGCTCTAGGTGGAATGAATTTAAAGGTTATGGATTGATCGCTGCATATCCGTGTTATTTTTTCTTGTGCTGATTGTGAATATATTGATTCCTTTAATTCACTCAATTTATTGCTTGCTCCTACGAAATTAGTTGCGTTATCGCAGTACAGGGTTTGACAGTGACCCCTCCTGCTGATAAAACGTCGTAATGCTCCTATGAAGGCTTCTGTCGATAGGTTGGACACGACCTCCATATGGACGGCCTTGGTGGCGAAACAGCAGAAAACTGCGATATAGGCCTTATCTGGTCTTTTCCCTCTTATTTTGTGGTGGATCCAGATAGGCCCAAAAAAGTCCACTCCTGATGTTATGAATGGGCGCGCGGGTGTCACCCTGGCCGCTGGCAGATTTCCCATCAGTTGTTTGAACAATACTGGTCTTGCTTTAGTGCATCGTATACACTTGTGGACTGTGCTACGTGCTAAAGTCTTTCCATTCGTGATCCAGAATTGTGCTCTGGACGCGGCTAATAATGCCTGTGGACCGCAGTGACGATTTTCTACGTGTAGCATGTGCATTAATAACTTTGATGTGAAGTGATTGTGAGATAAAATTGCGGGGTGTTTTGCATTAAACGTTAACATTGATTGTTCTAGTCGGCCACCGACTCGGATTATCTGATGTTCATCTAAAAATGGATTTAATGATGCCAAAGAACTAGATTTATGAACAGGTGTTTTACGTAACAAGTTTTTCAGTTCTTCTTCGAATTCTGTTGCCTGAGCGAACTTGATAATAACGTATAGAGCTTCTTCCATTTCGTGAGCATCGAGCGCCTTGTTGGTTCAACGAAGGTTATTGGTTGTTTTTGAATTTTTAATGAACCGTATTATATAGCCGATTGTGCGCTGAAGGGTTTTCAATGAATTTCGATGATTAATTCGATCGATTATGCCTTCACCATCCTGATGCGTTGTTGCTATTGCTAAAACTCGTTTCGTCAATTTCCGTTCTTCATCGCAAGGTATGTCATTGGGTTGAAAGACTTGGTTTGACCATCCATCTTCGAATCCAGAGAGAAATAATGGACCATAAAACCACATTGAATGTTGTGTTAAGGTTTCTGGTGATAGTCCTCGGGAAATTGCGTCAGCTGGATTTTGTTTGGAACTGACGTGTTTCCATTGACTTGGACTGCTTGACATTTGAATTTTTGCTATCCTGTTGGCCACGAAGGTGTGAAAAGATGCTGCTGGTGAAGTTATCCAAGAGAGGACAATTTTTGAGTCTGACCAGAAGAAGTTTGCTGCATTTTGTAGACTTAAATCTTTTTTCACTCTATTTGTTAATTCCACCCCTAGTACCGCGGCACATAGTTCTAGTCTTGGTAGAGTTTGTTTTTTGATTGGTGCAACTCGTGACTTGGAGCAAATCAATCTAACTACTACAGTCTTATCTTTGTATACTGAGCGTATGTAAATTGCCGTTCCATAGGCTCGTTCAGAGGCATCAACAAACGTGTGAATTTGTACTGATAGCGCTCCTTCATGTTTCAGCACGAATCGGTCTATCTTAATGTTGTTTATTGCTTCTATATTTTTTCGGAACTTATTCCATTCGTTTTGAAGATTTCTGGGTAATTCATCGTCCCATGAGATTGGTAATTGCCATAATTCTTGTAAAAATATTTTTGCCTTCACAATGACCGGTCCAAAAAGTCCTAATGGATCAAAAATCTTTGCCAGTTCTGAGCTGACTATTCTTTTCGTCACGCTCGTGTTTGCTGAGGTTTGCGCTCGTCCACATAACTGATCCGACCTTGGCAGCCATATCAATCCGAGTGTTTTAATTGAACAATTGGAGTTTTCGTCCAAGTCTAGATTGACCTCTTTATCTTCAGGAGCAATGCCGCTTAGTAGTTGAGGATGATTTGAACACCATTTCCTAAGCTTGAAACCAGCTTCTCCCAATAATAAGTTTAGTTGACGTTGTGATTCTAATGCAGTATGGATAGAATCAGATCCGCTAAGGCAGTCGTCTACATAAAAGTCATCGCGTAGTGTTTTAGCTGCTAAGGGGTATCTTGTGATATTTTGTGACGCTAAGTGTTGAAGGCACTTTGTTGCTAGATATGGTGCTGACGAGGTGCCATAGGTTACCGTTTTTAGACGATAGTATCGGATATCTTGATGTCTGTTGTACCTCCAAATGATCAGCTGGAACATCTGATCAGCATCGGCTACTTGTATTTGCCGATACATTTTCTCGATATCTGCCGAGAATACAAATCTGTGCATGCGAAAACGTAATAAAATTGAAAATAGTTCACTCTGTACGGTTGGTCCGGCATGTAGTATGTCGTTGAGGGAGGTGCTGCTAGATGACTTGGCCGATTCATCGAAAACTACTCGTAGTTTCGTAGTAGAGCTTTCGGGCTTCAAGACACAGTGATGAGGCATAACGTAATGAGAATCCGGAATATCCTCTTCCTGAATTTCTTCCATGTGCCCCAAGGATTCATATTCCTGCATGAATTTGTTGTACTCTGTTCTAAGTGGGGCATCGTTGTTCAGCCGCCTTTCAAGTGATAAAAATCGATTGAATGCCATTGATTTTGATGTTCCGAGAGTGATTGGGTTCTCGGAAAATGGAAGGCGAACAATGAATCTACCTTCTGTATTTCTTCTTACATTCTGAATGAAGTGCTCTTCACATCGTTTCTCAGCTAGAGACAATGTTCGTTCAGTATCATGTGTATCTTCAAGCTTCCAGAACTTCTCAATTAGTTGATTTGTTGTTTCTTCTTCTGGGCTGAATACTGCACAGGTAACTACGTTGCTGCTGCCTCCTTGTAATCTGCCTGTTACAACCCAACCTAGCACTGTGTTTTGTAGGATTGGTGATTCGTGACTGATTCTTATTTGTTCTGGGCGCATCCATTGATGATAAAATTCTGCTCCAATCAGCATGTCAATTTTATCCGTACGATTGAACCATGGGTCTGCCAATTTAATATTTTCAGGAATATTCCATTCTGATGTATCGAATGAATTTGTAGGCTGTGGTGACACTATGTTTGGAAGCACAAATGCTTCGACCCTTGTTGTATAGTTGCTTGAACATGCTTGAAGCTCGAGATTTACTCGTTGGGATACGTTGTGGATTTTGCGTCCTATCCCTTCCACGCACAGATCTGAATCCGTTGACTTCAGCGATAGTTTATTTAGTAACCTGTTTGTTACTAAATTGACTTGTGATCCGGAGTCCAGAAGGGCTCGGAATGTACATATGCGGCCATTGGTTCCAAACACCTTTACCCTTGCTGTGGCTAAGACTGTGTAGCTGTTACCAGCATCTTCCTTGTTTGCAGAAGCTACGACTGGGGCATTTTTATTTCCGTTTGGAGAGGACTCTACGTTGGTCTTTTGAGGGTTTCCCCCCGAGGATGGTGATGGCTTTCCGTTTAATGTTTCTAAATGCAATAACGTATTGTGTTTCTTATTGCATTTTAGGCAGGAGCGTGAAGTGCATGCCTTGGCGACGTGACCTGATCGGAAACAGTTAACGCATAGATTTTTTCGTTGTATCCATTGTAATCTTTCAGGTGGCGGCATTTTTTTAAATTTTTCACAATAATATATGGGATGCCCTGTTGATCCACATATCTTACAATTGGATGTTGATGTAGTTGCTGTGATCAATTTTGTTCTATTCACACCAGTTTCTAGAGTTTTTCCACGCGTTTCTAACGCTTGGAAACGGTGCTCTATAAATCTAAGTAACTCGCTTAGACTTACAAGGTTCTTATTGTCCTTAAGAGATTGCTCGAACAGTGTTTGGGTCGAGGAATCAAGTTTCCTCAGTAATATATGGACTATTATGGCGTCCCATTGATCCACTGGGAGGCCTTGTGCCGACAAACCATGGGTGCATTCTTTTGCGAGGTCGTGGATACATTTGAGTGCTTGTGCTGTCTCAATTTTAATTTGTGGGTGTGATAATAAATTGTTTAATAATGTGGTCACAATTAGTCTTTTGTTATCGTATCTGCTCACCAAGATGTTCCATGCGATTTCATAATTTGCTGATGTGATCGGTAAGTGTTTTATTAAATTTTTTGGCTCGTCTGCCAAGTGTGTAGTTAAATAGAACATTTTTTCCACTTCGCTCATTGTCGCGTTGTGGATCAGCTGGATGTAAAGGTCTTTAAAGGCTACCCATTGTAGGTAACTGCCGTTGAATTTTGGTATTTGGATCTTTGGCAACTGTGGTTGACAATGTTCACTTCTTCTGACGATTTGTGCAGTAGCTTCGTTGGCGATATTGGCACTCTGTCGTAACACACCTTGTATGTTGTGCACCTCCGCTTGCATTCCGTAAAACTCATCCAACGTATACCCGTCAATTTGCTCTTCAGATGCTAACTGCCATAAGGTGTCGTTGTTGTACGAGAAATCGTGCATATATTTGTCAATGAGCGTTAATTTGCTCTGACAATACCACTCCTCTCGATTTTCCTCAGACTGTACCTCTTCGATCATTCGCCTTAGCGCTCTCATTAGAGCCCGTTGATTACGAAGAATTTTGCTTGTGATTTTGTCAAGTTCTGGTTCTCCCTGCTTACCGCCATTTGCACCTTCTGTATCTATGGATTTTCTTATTGATGGTTGCGATAATTTTCTTACTTCGGATTCAAACAATGCTTTGTATTTAAGTGTGTCATCCGAAATGCGTAAGTATATCTCAGTAAAATACTGGTGATGCAAAGGTGGATTTGATAGACACCTTATTTTGTTGTCAATGTTCTCAAACTCTAGCCATTGTGTGTCAAGTCGTTTTATACGTTCCAAATAATATTCTTTTGTTTTTCGTGTAGCCGGGTCCTTTTTGACGTTGCGGATTACTGTGTTTATTTTTTCCGCCGTCTCCTGTTGGATAGCTACCAATTCTTCAAAGGATTCCATGGTCTTAATTGCTGAATAGATTTAGATGCGATGATGATATGTTGTCACTTGATTACAGTTCTGTGGATCCTAAACTGTGGTTAGGAACGCTCAAATGTATATACCAAATGTTGATGTCGCCCCGTTATGACCTCAGGACTGAAAGTTTTAGGACCGCTGGATTCTGATGATACCTGTCTCTTGTAACAGGCCCGTTGATTTCTGATGAGATCCTGTCTCTTGTAACAGAACCTTTTGATTGATGATGAGATCCTGTCTCTTGTAACAGGACCTATAGGTTGACGAGATCCTATCTCTTGTAATAGGATCTTTGGGTTGATGATGAGATCTTGTCTCTTGTAACAAGACCTTTGGATTGATGAGATCCTATCTCTTGTAATAGGACCTTTGGATTGATGATAGAATCCTGTTTCTTGCAACAGGACCTTTGTGTTGATGAGATCCTATCTCTTGTAATAGGACCTTTGAGTTGCGTTTACTGATGATATCCTGTTTCTTGTAACAGGATCGTCGGGTTCACCAAAATGATTGGTGCCTGTTGACTGCTGTCGGTTGCTGATGAGATCCTGTCTCTTGTCACAGGACCGTCGGGGTCACCAAATGATTGGTGCCTGTTGACTGCTGTCGGTTGCTGATGAGGTCCTGTCTCTTGTCACAGGACCGTCGGGGTCACCAAAATGTTTGATCGCAATATATGAAAGCGATTGAACACCAAAGGTTTCCTTTGGAGTTCAGATGTTTGTTTTTGAATTGTTACGAGTTAGCCCAGGTAGAAACACCATGTGCTAGTTAATATTAAAAATGAGCCTGGGTAGAAGCACCGAGACTAATCAAGCAATCATCAGAGTTAATCTTAGTTTGCCTAAAGTTCTTTATTTTTAATTGCCTTTTATACAATTTAATTTCTTAAGTCTAATTAACAGTAACAATAATAATAATAACAATAATATTTAAATATGCGATTGCAATTATAATAAATGCTTTAATTGCATTTATGGTAATATTACACCTTTTTACGGGTTGATTGACTGAATTTAATAAACATTTAAAGGTAAATGACTTACAGTAAACATTTTTAAGGTAAATGACTGAATTTTGTCATATAAGCATTTCTGTGTTTTTTAATAAGTTAAGCTAAATAAGTAGGTCATGGTTTTTTTTTGTATACATTTGTATTTCTTTTGAAATTTTAGATTTTGTGTTAACATGTGTTAACAGAATTCTTTCTTTTATTTCTTAGCCGCTTAGCCGTATAATAATGTACTGTTCTCTCATTTGCATTCATTTTTGTGAGCATAAAAATTTTTTGCTGAATATTTTGGGTTACTTAGAAGAGGCTATAAAATGCACAATTATGCCCACTGCTTCATTATCTGACGCTATTCCGCTAGTTAAAAGTCTTTGAACATTAATGTTGTATAGGGTCCTTTAGTGTTCGGTGCGGTAGAAATATGAAAAACACAAATGCTTATAGTGTTTGTGAAGTAAATATTTAAAAAAAAATGTTTATATGTGTGTGATTTTCGAACGGAATAAAAATACCGTACTAATCCAACTTAACATAAAGATGAGAACATTTCATTGCGTTCGATTTTTTGTAAAAAATTACAAACTTCGTTGTGTTCGGCTCAGCACATTAACGTTCGTTGATTTTATTTGCACCCTTTTGGCTGGTAAGCGCAACAAAAAAAAATTTACAAAAATAAAACATAAACACAATACACTCAAAGGCTATTCCCTCTGCGGTCGTGCAAATTGCCAAGCAACAACAAGAATACTAGTTGCTAAAGCGTTACTAAAATATTTTGTTTGCTCAATGTAAAAAAAGACTAAAGAACATTCAAATATGCATTAAATATGTATGTCTACAAAATCACTACAATTGTTATGTTTTATAACGAAAAACACTAAATGATGTTTTTTACTTTCGTGGAAATAGTTATGAACGGTATTAGGGTTGTGTACTAATATAAAAACACTAAGATAAAAATATCGTTTCTGGGTGTATGTACGGTTCTCTTAATAATGTTCGGTTTATTTTCGAATACCGCTTCGAACGTTATTAAATAATTAAATATAATAAATCAGTTAACAGAGATGGAGAATAGTTCAGAGCTGAAAAAATTTGCGACTAAATTATCACTAACTCGGAATGAAAGGTTGGAAAGTTTAGAGAATAATGAAACCTGTTATTTGTCTAAAATTATTGACCCTCGAGACAAAGCACGAATATTGAAAAGATGACCGAGGATTGGATACGGGATCATGCTGTTATCGGCACCATTAAAAATAATGTATCAGATTATCTTGAAGAGGATATCAGACAAAATATATGCCACACTTCGCAATCATTCAGCAGGGTTCAGTGTCCTTTCAAATAATTATGGAATAAATAAACTAATTCGAGCAACAATTACATTAAGTCTTCGTTTATTTTCAAAAATCGGTTAAAATCATGAACGAATCTAGCAAGCTCTCGTAAAAGATGGAGTACCCGACAAAGAGCACTTTCAGTGCTGAATATTCCATTGCGGCATATTTTTGGGAAGCTTTTGCTATTGTAGCCTGGTATGGATGTATACTTCACCGTCTTATATTTTTGCTGCCGATGGTCATGTTAGGTAGAAGTAACATGACTTTTCATTCCGGAAGTGTTAAAGACATGATCACCCCTACACCAAGTAAAAGTTCTGACAATTCTTCGAGAATTGGCCTTTGCAGCGTTTTTTAAAAAAACTACATGAGAATCCGAGGAGGATGCATTTCTGTCCATCCTAAGCTCTGGTTCTGCTTAAGAAAAAGTCACGAGAAGCGTTGGCAACTCGATGCGTTTTGCAACATTTTTATTGCTTTTTTAAATTTGATGACACCAAAGGAAATTCAACACAACTTTTTTTTGGTGTAAAAAAATATCTTTCTTAAATAAAATACACCTGTTTCAAAACCATTTTATTCAACAGTAAAAAAATTTTACAATCAATTTTACAGACCACAATAAGATCCACAAATAAAGTAGTTCAAGACGTACCAAATCATATGCACAAAGTAAAACGGTGTTGTTGTTGTAGATAATTTGAATTATGTAAAGAAAGAGAAGCATTTCATTATGTAACAATTTGCTGTATTAAAATTTTAAGTACATAATCGTATATCCCTTTTTAAAAATTTTTGTATAGAATTTATGAAATTAAAAATAAATTTATTATCTAGTGCAAATGAATACACAGAAAAAATTATCAGTAGCTTTTTATCAATTAAAAAATTGTTTAAAAGTATTTCAATTTAATTATTATGGTAATTGAAGCAATTCTTTTTTAGTTGAAAGAAAATTAAAAATATAATTTTGATTAAACTATCATTTTAGTTGTTTTGAAAAAAATTTTTAATGAAAATATTAATTAAATAACCAAAAATCTTAATTGATTTTTTTTGTTTAAAATAAAATAATTTAAACTTGTAGAATTATTGTTGGGAATTGTCCAAACCTGAAATATATTAAATTAAATCAATTTTACACATTGTTTGAAACGGCAAAGTTTTTTTTTATCATTTTTTTAACTAAAATTAAAAATATCATTTATTGAAAAAAATATTCAGAATTTTACAATATTTTAATATTTAGTAAGCAATATAATCATTTTGGTAATAGGGGCCAAATCGACAAATTGTTTGCTTGATTCTATGAATTTGATGATTAGAGAAAATTTTTAATTTTTTCTGTGTACAAACAAGTTTCTTTAGTTTTTTTTTCTGTTAAGTTTTATTTTTTTTTTATAAAGCCTGAACTGTAAAATACCTTTTATTCAAAATTAATTCAATTTACACTTAAAATAAAAAATTAATTTTAAGCTTGGTGAATTTTTTATTTAATGTCGCGTTTTTTTCCATTTTGGTGCGTTTTGAAATTTTAAAGTTGACCTTAGATCTTCTAATATTTCTAGAGACGAATATCCCCTTGTTTATTGAAGCAATGCGTGTTATAACAAAACTTAAGGAAAATGGTACAGATATACTTAAGCATTCGAATTAGTTCTTTTGCATCTGAGAGACTATTTTTCACTGCAGGTCTGGTTAAAACGGATTTGCGAAATCGTCTATCTCTGAAAAGAATGAGAATTTTTTTTTAAACAAAAAACGTTTAATATCATTTTTTAATATTTATAATATCAGACGCTGTTATTTTTTAAAAAATAATTTACTGCCTAACACACGATTTCGAACGAAATGTTCGTTCGTTTAACTTACATTTAAAAGAAAAAGAATATTTTAAATTCTATTTTTGTTTTAAAAGTTTTCGTTCGAAATCGTAGGATAGGCTGTAAATTTTACCATAAATGCAAATTTTCAAATGTGTTTTCACGAATTTGATACTTTTTCTTAACAAGCTGAACAACCTACCAGTAAAGCTAAATACAACCGTGCTAGTAATTTTTCGAAGGTAGCGCTCGTATTCGCGATTTCCGCTCCTAAAAATTGCAATACTAAAGTACCTTAACACGATATTTTTTATACTATTAGTAGCACTGTTCAATTTAAGTCAATCCAACTCTGTTAAATACAATTTTTCTTTATTTATTTTCCCGCTTTTTTTCAAAGAATTTTTTTCCTCTCTATTGAATACACTGTGTTATTTGTTACAAGCTGGGCACCCTACTGGTTATGGTAACTCGAGTACACTGAATTTAAAAAAGCTGTAATACTTGGCAAAATTTCAATTTCGATAAAAAAAAATTCCAAAAACATTTACTCTATAAGTAAAGAAAAAATCACGAAAAAAGTAACGAAAAATTCTATTTAAATGTGTTGAATTGATTTAAATTGACATTGTTCCCAAATGTATAAGAAATATTCATTTGAGGTACATTAATATTGAAATTTTTAATCGCGAATATCTCGTATAGGAGCGGTTACTTTAAAAAACGGTTATCGCATTAAAATTGTACGACAAGCAATGTGAAATCTTTTAAACTCTAATTTTTTATAGTAAAAAATTACTTGACTTTTGTTAACTTTAACTTGAATTCAAATCCAATATGCGTATCGCCGATTTTTCTTTTTGAGTATCGTTTTCCTAATGCCAAAAAGGCGGTTCGTTATTTCCCTATTTAAAATAGTCAGATATCACATATAAGTGGAAAAAAAAGAAACACAGAAACTTAAAAACGTTCAGTTACAACTCGAATCATTTAAATAACATCTAAAACTTCAAAATTGAATATTATTTATTGTGACTTTGGCAATAAATGAAAGAAATAATGTTTATTTCTTTTAAAGTTATCCAAAATGTGTGACTTTCTTTGGTTTCAATGAAAGTCATTACCCCTTCTGAGTGACGATTAAAATAAGTCATAAAAGTCTTTGGCAAGTGTCATGTAAAATGTAAAGAAGAAGGCAAAAAACGACGAAAAAGAAAAATTAAACACTTCACAATTAACACTGATATTTTTATAATTTTTTTACTAAAGGAGAAATAAACAAGAGCTATTTTAAACGTATGATGGATGATTCTGAATTCAAATACTTACTCATATAAAATTAAATTAGGGCGGCCACAAAATATCTCAATATTTTAATTGGTAGCAAAAGAAAACTCCCGTTTTCTTAAACAATTATTAAATTGAGCAAATGTTTATTAAGTAAAATTTTCACAGAAAATTCGTTTTGTAAACCTTTACTAAAATTGATATAATTTTATGAATACAGCAAATAATGTTTTAAGGTTAACATTTCTAATAATTTTGAATTGAAATTAGCAATAATGGTATGTAAGATAAAGAGAATAAAAAAAGGTATTTTGATCCTTTGTTTAAAAAAGCATCGATAACACTTTTTTGTCTGACAATCAAACTTCCCTGCAGACAAAGTAACTAGTATTTAGCTAGAAATATACTGGTTGGTCTTTACTTGAACTTGTTGCACTTTTGATTTGTTTCATATATCAAACTATCCTATTAAACGTTGGGTTGTCATAGGAGCTCAACTTGTTAATTTTTATGCATTTTTAAAATAGCTTAAAACTAGTAGCTTTATTTACGGTATAAGTGCAAATAAAAGCAAAACTAAATTTTACAATTCTCCTCAATATTTTTCTCATACTTAGAGTAACTTTGGGTATTGTAGAATGGGCGGGTAATGTGAAAAGCCCTGTATTTCCCAAAGTAATTGTTATTTATAAACGCTCCCTGTATGCTAACATAGATAGCAGATAAATATTAACATTACGTCTTTGGCTATGCAAATGGTTGCACTGTTAGTTTTCTGTCGGTCAATAAGTGAAATAAAGTATTGTCGACTTTTTTTGTACGCATATTCAAACGCCTATTTTGCTCCAAATATTGATATTTTATTTGTGGGTTTTTCGGTAATTCGGCAATCTTACTACTCTTTATTTATTTTGTTAACGTGAAAATAATTTGCCAACTGAAAACCAACCAAAAGTGCACTGTTTTCTTCTTGTTTATACAACAAACAAGTATATCGTTTTTAACAACTTTTGTAGTGTTGTTGTTGTTGTTTCTGCAAAAAAAAAATGGCGCCGCGTATAAAGCTGTGCAGTCGAAATTTCATCATCTTTTGCATTTTTCGACGCCTAACAACTAGTGATAAACTAGTCCAAAACCTTACTAGTAACGGTCTTAACTGCAAGATTACTACAGACTATCATTTTAAGAATATAATTTCAAAAATTATCAGAAATCAAAATAATTTGTCTAGTTAAGCTAGAAAGACACAAGACTTACCATAGGAATGGTACTACTCTAATATACATATATGTATGTCACTACGGTGTATGAGGTTTTGTTTGTTGTGCGTAAAGGATAATGTAAGTAACAATACAATATTTCGAACCTGATTGTGTCTTTGGATTTTTGCAATGTAATATGTACATACTCATCTTCCAAAGAAATCGCATACTGAGGAAAAAAGGCGACAAGAAAAGTGACATAGTTGAATGAATAAACATATTTTGCAAAGAACACTTTCGAATATAACAGGGTGGTCCAACATATATGCTTTTATTTTTAATAATTAAACTTTAAACCATAAAAGTATGTTTAAAACTATAATATCCAGCCATTAATGCAAAAAAGCTTAAGGTACAGAAACAAAACTTAGGAGGAGAAGGGTTTTTTTTTAAAAATCCTATTTAAATCCAGTTGCTTCATTCAAATTGCATGTGCAGGTCTTAAATTGCCCAATGCATAAAATGGACTTAGCTATTTTCACATATTAGCTGGATAAAGGTTATTTTTGTCACTTAAGCTTTTTCGCCGTTACTCTGGTGACCTAAAGAAGAAGATGGTAATGGTTAAAAAAAATAATTTGCACTTTAGTATGCCTTAAAATGTAACAAAGAATGCTTCTGTAATTAAATTTGGTCTGTCGTATTTCCTAAGACCCAAAATCATGCTGCCCACTTTCGTGTAGATCGATCGATAATAAGCTCTAGAAACAAAACTATGCAATTTTGTGAAAATAAGTTTCTAATTCACAATAGGTCTCATATAAGGCGGTCTTCGAAAATGGCTTTAGTACGTATAAAACTCTATTATATTTAAATTTGGTTCAATTCAGCTTTTCTTATACTAAAAATCACTCTAATGAGCTTTGCGATGGTCGGTACATAAATTACTATTGGCCGAATATAAAGCCCTTTATCAAACCCACATCAATACGAAACAAGTCAAAATATATTTAATTGAAATCACCACAAACAATACTAAAACTTTCTGTATTATTTATACAAAGTTGTCTCTTCGTAGCCATTATGTTATTAAGTTTGACAAAAATACCAATTTATTTTGAATATTTTAAAGTGGTAGAAAAAAAACTAATGTTATAGTCGTTGTTTAATGATGAACCATGTTAATCAAAACACCCGGTGTTTAATGATGACTCATTATAAACACAGCACCCTGTAAAATAGTAACGGTCCTTAAATTGTTATTTACTTTTTCACATTTGTCATTGCACTATTTTTCTATGTACTGAAACTTAGCTTGTAAGATCATTTTTAAAACATTAAAAACTCACTCTAGTTTCGATCGTTAAATAGTGAACAAGCAAAGTAACAAAAAAAACATTTAAATTGTGACACAACAAAAACATTAAAAAAAGAAAAAAAACATTGTAAATAAAAAGCAAATAGATTAACATAAAATTAAATAAACAAAATACCTACATAAATAAAAAATATACAAAAACTAAAATTAAAACAAAGAGTTTTTATTTAATAGAACATAAAGTGAACCGTGTTAAAGTTGAGGATTTATAATTAAAGTTCATCCCTCAACATTTGGTCCTTCGAGCCGGATAATTTTTACAAAAACTTTGGAAAAATTGTGTATTTAAAAACTTAAAAAACTTGGAAAATTCGTGACTCTAAAATATAAAGATTTAAAAGAACAAATTTTTTTGAAAAAAAGTGTGTGATTTAAAACATAAGAAAATAAACTTTGTCAAAAAAAAGAAGACAAAAATTCTTGTGAATCGAGAAAATAATACGGTATTAAATTGTGACTCTAAACAACAACAATTTAAAAGAACAAATTTTTTTTGAAAAAAAGAAGTGGTAAAAAAAAGTGTTTTATTTATGTAACAAAAAAAGAACCAGCACAAAATCAACCCCCAAACATTTGGTCACTTCGAACCGAAGCAAAAAGTGTAGTGAACAATAATTTAAAAAACAAAAGTAAAGTTTTTATTAAAAAATAAAAATTAATTAAATAAAAGTGTTTCCAAAAAACAATTTGCCAAAGTTTAATAGTGAACAAGCAAACGGGACCCAAATTCTTTGGCGCAGTAGCAGCAATTTCAACAGCATTAATAGCAGACTCAGCAACAACAAGAACAACAGAGGAATTAATCAACACGCAGTCACACAGAAAAGAAAAAAAGACCCAACAACAACAAGTAAGTCAAAGTATAAATTAATTTTAATTATTTTTAAACCATAAAAAAAATAATAATTTTTTATTAAAAAAATTTATTTATTAGACTTTATTTCTTGTTTACTTAAGAAAAGAACTTAAACTAAACTTAATTATTTCTATACTTAATTTATATTATGTTGGGTTCTGCTTCTCTCTGCCACCGTTACACGCGCGCTGCAGGTAAGTTGGCCAACAGCTACTACTCGATGCAATTCTTTGGAAGTTGCTTTGTTTTGCCAGACATACCATCAGCAGTTTTAATACAATGATTTGGAAATTTATATTAATTTATTGGGAGCGGAAGTTCCCACAGTTTGGCAATACGAAAGTGTCATTTATTGAATTACCATTTTCAACGTTCAGGGTGTTAACTCTTCCCCCCTTAAACTCGACTGCGTCCTTGCTGTTTAGGGTATAAGAGCTTTTAAGTTGATCTTTGTTGTCCACGACTGTAACCTTGAGTTTCTTGTTCTTCGCTGTATATGTCTTGTAACAGATTAGGACAATGGCTATGATGAAAACTATGAGGTTAGTAATCAGGCTCGTACCATATTTGTATTTGATTGATGAGATTTCTTCTGTGTTTGTCATGTGTAAATCTTTCAGCATTTCTAATGATAAGACTTCTTGGAATATATTGGTCGAATTTGTAGACTGAGCTATAGCTGGTAATGGCCTAGCTGAAGATATCTCTTTAGTCCAGTAAGTTTGATTTTGGATGATTATTGTTGAGTTCTTGTGGTGTATTAGGAAGGTTCCTCTCAATGATATGGTTTTGTTATCTATTTGAATTTCTCCGTCGTGGTTGTTGAGCAGCAGAATGTTTGGTGATATTTCTTCTACTAATGGCAGGTGTTGGTTGTTTATTGTTGTGCACTTAGATGGTAAGCTCTTAATTAATTTAGGTAGACAGTTTGAATTAGTTATATTAACAATATCTGCAGTTTTACATATTGATAAATTGTTCAGTGTTTTACATTCATTCTTAATTCCTAATACCTGTTGATTACATGTTATTATATCCTTAAATGGTAATTTTATACTAATATTTCCTTTCTTTACTGATTTTACAAGGTATCTCTTACAATCTATTTTGTTTGTATTAGGTAATGATATTACATATATTAAAGTAGAACGATTAGAAGCAATTTTTACTTCGCTAAATTCTAGTGCTTCAATTAAATTAGTAAAAGGAATGTCTTCTTTTTCAAAAAATTGTTTAGTTAGATTCATTTCTAAATTTGATAATATAAAAGAATTGACAATGTTTGCTTTTGTCCATTGTATAGAATAATCTATTTGGACTAATTCTTCCTTAATTATTTTTAATTTTCTTTCTAACCCAATTATAATTTGTTTTTCATATATGTCTGTTGACTGTATTGTATTAAGTAATTTGTTAGTTATTTTCGTAACCTCGTCTAATCTATTCATTGTTAGTTTATTTATTGTTACTTGTCTATCGTTATTTCTTATTAAGTTATTTGTCTTATCGTCTATTAATTGAAAGTCGTCATGGTCAGGGGTACCCGCAAGCCACTTCCAAGCGGTTCCTAAAATGTCTAAAGATCTTTTTTGTAGTCTTGGTTGAAGTGCGTTGAGTATATTTTTGACTTGTATTATGTCGTGCTTTAGATATATGTAGCTACTGTCTTTAGAAGAAATATGTTCATCTAATGTTTTTTCAATATCTGCAATAGCTTTTTGGTAGTCATCTAATTCAATTATGTGAACAATTTTAAATGTACCAGTTTGAAGTTTAGCTGTCCCCGTTTCTATAGTTATGATTTGCGAGTTAGTGTAGTCTAAGACTTGAGTTTCAGCGAGAATTGCTGCAATTACTGATATAAAATTCAGAAGTCGTCCGTAGTCCTTGGAATTCGTCATGTTGTCCTGCGGAAGAAAAAAAAATTATTTCCTGATTAATCCTTTATGAACAATTCTACCTTTGGTTGTAACAATAGTACTATTTCTATTTTCTGCAACTATTTCTTCTTTGTATCTATTTGAAAGTTTATCTCCTACTCTTTTATTTGCTTTGATGAATATTACGTCGCCTGGATTATAACTTTTAAAATCGTGCCTATTCTTGTTATGAAAGCTTAGATCCTTTTCTTGTTTTTCAATAAGTCTTTGAATGTTTTCATTTCTGTTTTGTTGGATTTGTCGTGGGTCGGTTGTGACTCTTCTTCCGAAGAATACTTCTACTGGTTTTTGTTTGGTGGTGGAGTGGATTGAATAGTTATATTTATGTATTGATTTGTCTAATAGATCTTGAAATGATGTGTGAATTCTTTCTGCTTTTGTACATCTAATTATTTCGCTAAGGGTGGAGTGAAATCTTTCGATTTGACCATTTACTGTGCTTGTGTATGGTGGGGCTTTAAAAATTTCTATATTAAATTGATCTTCTAACAGATGTATTACAGGGGCTGAACTTAATGCTTTTTCGTTATCTATTACAATTTTTTCTGGGATGCCATAGCACATAAGGATCTCTCGTAATGGCTGTATTATGTCTTGCGTTGCTCTGGATTTTATGACTCTTATCTGTGCATATTTTGAAAACTTGTCTATAGCTGTCAAGATTTTATGTTTATGTGTGTGATAGATATCTAAGTGAACGATTTGTCCTGCATATTGAGGTATAGGGGTAGCTTGTAATATGGGTTTTGGAGGGTGACGCTCGTACTTTTGTTCTTTACAGATTTTACATTGCTTAATGATTCTGTCAATTTTTGCTTGCATATTTGGAAAATAAAATTGTTTTAAGATTTGTGCTTTATTCTCGCGTCCATTTCGATGAGCTCGTTTGTGTTCCTTTAATATTTCGTTTTCCTGTTGTGTTTCGTCAGTTAAGTCAGTCACTATGTTCCGTGTAAATCTTACTCTGTAGTTGCTAAAGTGTTCGGGAAAAATTTCTTGTAATTTACCTAGTCTACGTTCATCAGAATATATAACGTTTGTAACAGATGGATTAAGATATCGCTTGAGATAATTAGTTAAATTGTCATGATTAAATACTTGTTCTGTAATGATATGTCTATGGTATGTGGGAAACGTAATTTGGAAGTGATGTGAAGGAAACTCGTCTGTTTTAAAAAATATTTGATTTTTAAATACATTTATTGGTTCATTGGCAAAAGGTATTAGATTATGTGGAGAGCTGTCGTCACTATGTACAGTATCTTCTAGGGAGCCAGTCTCGTGTTCATTTGAAGTTGGTAGTAAGTTTATTTGAGGGGGTCTCGAAAGTGCGTCTGCGACGACATTTGATTTCCCTGGTTTGTAAAATAATTCGTAATTGTGTTCCTCTAAGATGGCTTTCCATCTCTTCATTTTGTTATTGTTATTTTTGTTGCTTAGTGCGTACGTAAGAGGTTGGTGGTCTGTATAAATATCCACTTTGGCGGATCCATAGAGGTAGTTTCGTAAGTTATTTAATGACCAGATGATCGCTAGCATCTCCTTTTCGTTGGTAGCGTAGCTCTCTTCTGTTTTGGTAAGTGTGCGGGATATAAACATTATAGGTCTGTCTTCTTGAGAAAGGACTGCTCCAATTGCGTAATTGGATGCGTCTGTGGTTAATTGAAATTTTTTGGAATAGTCGGGATATGAGAGCATAACTTCTTCGGTAGTAAGTGTATTTTTGAGTTTTTGAAATGCATTTAGTGCTTCTTCATTTAGAGATATTTGCAATTTTTTTGAATGATTTTTGGACACGCGTCCATCTTCCCCTCTTAAAAGGAGTGTAAGGGGTTTTGCCAATTTCGCATAATCCCTTATAAACCGACGATAGTAGCCGGATAGTCCTAAAAAGGAACGAAGATCCTTAAGAGTTTTAGGTACTGGGAAGTTAACTATTGACTCGATTTTTTTTGGATTTGTTTTGATTCCATTTTCGGATACTATAAATCCTAAAAATTCGACTTCGGATTTCATGAACTCGCACTTATCGAGTTGAACTTTAAGGTTTGCTGCTTCTAAAACTTGAAATATTATTTTGAGGTCATTGAAATGGTCTTGTTGATTTTTACTGAATATTATGATGTCGTCTATAGAGACAAAGCATCTTTTTCCTATATGATCCCTTAAAATGTCGTCAAGAGCTCTTTGAAATATGGAAGGAGCATTCTTGAGACCAAAGGGTAGACGGGTGAATTCATACTTCCCGTTATTGACCGAGAAAGCTGTCTTTTCTGCATCTGATTCTTTTAATAGAATCTGATGGAAGCCACTTTTCAGGTCGAGTACCGAAAAGAATTTATTTTTGCCTAGTTGGGATAGAACTTCGCCAATTTCAGGGATCGGATATCTGTCTGGTATTGTAATTGCATTTAATTTTCTATAGTCGATGACTATACGATATTTTTTTTCTCCTGATGCATCTGATTTTTTTGGGACGATCCATACGGGCGAATTGTATGGAGATCTAGATGGTCGTATAATACCGTCACGTAAGTATTCGTTTATTTGTTTTTCTACGTGACCTTTGAGACACATAGGGTAAGGGTAACATTTTGTATAAACCGGATTGTCTGAAGTTGTTCGTATTTGGCCTTTTACTGTAGTAGTAAAAGTTAATTTTTCATCTGGATCACAAAAAAGTGCTTTATGGTCAATTGTTAGTTTTTTGAGATTTTCTTTTTGGATTTGGTTTAAATGTTCTGATCGAATATTAATATGATTGACATTCTGAGAAATTTGTTGTTTTAATTCTATTCTTAATTTATTTTTTATTGACATGTAGTTATCTTTTGTGTAAATCACGGCGTTTAATTCTTTAAGTGAATCATTTCCAATTATGGCATGAAATGATTTTAGAGTCGGGAGTAAGAAAAATTTTATATTAGTATCTTTTAATCCGAAAAGATTTGCAAATGTATGGTGAGTAATTTGGATATGTCCTCCAATGGAACTTGCATAAAAGGGAGTTTCGTTTCTAATAACTTTTTTTACTAGGAAGGGTTGCACATAATTTTTGTTCGAGCCGGTGTCGATTAGAATTTTAATGATTTCTCCATTACCGAGTTTACATTCAATGTAAGGCAATGAAGAGTTATTCATTCTAAAAAATTAATATCTGTGAGATCTAGTTTTTCATTAAAGTCGGAACAAAGGTTTTGTTCCTCTGTTCCATAGTCTTTGATAGAATTGGTGTATTCGGCAAAAGATTAATCATATTCTTGATCGAAGTTACTTTGTGAGTCTTGATATTGTTGTAATTCTATATTAAAGTTTCTTTGTCGCTTATCATTATTAGGTTGCATAAATTGTGCTGGCCTTTTACCATAAAATGCGTCATTTTGTGCAGGTCGGTTCATATAATTTATCTTTCTGGTTTGCATGCTTTGGTCTATATCCATCATTTCGGGTTTTGGTTGCGGTTTAGGAGCAATTGGTCTAGGTGGTGCGAAATAATGTTGTTGCGTATTAACATTTGGTTGGTAACGTTGCTGAGTATGAACTATCGGTTCGTTTAGGAATTGTCTAGGTGGTAGAGGAGGGTAAAAGGGTTGTTGTTGATAAAAATGTCTTTGTGGCTGTTGTCCCCAGTTAACTAAGTTGGGATAAAATGGTTGTGGATGATATTTGTTTTTGCGTATGGGATTTTGTATGTTCGGTTGTACCGTATTTTTCCTATTCAAGTTGTTTATTGTCAAGTTGTTTCTGAAAGCTTGATTTTCGAGTTTGAGGCAAAGTTGGAGGGCTTGTGGTAGGTCTGTCGGTTCTCTCATTCCGAGTAATCTCGGAAGATCACCATTAAGACCTCGTACAAAAGTATCAAGGGCTTTGTTGCGGTAAGTTTGTATGAGAAGATTAAGGGATTCTGGTCCAGCGTCTAAGCAGGATAACTTATTTAATATTAAAGAAAAATGTGAATATACTTTCTGATAGAATTCTTGGGTGGTTAGTGTTTCTTGTGTTAGCGCAGTCATCTGATATTCTAAGGTGCTAAGATCGCGCTTATCACCATAGTGGTTTGTCAAACAGCGAGAGATAGCTATCCAATTTAATGGCGTGTTATAAGATTCTAATACTACATCTGCATTCCCTACGATTTTGTTTCTTATGACGGTAAGAATACCATAATATCTTGCTGTTCCTTGTACATTTGAGTAAATTTCTATTATCCTATCTACACTCTTTTTCCATGACCCGAATTCTCCAGGTTCTCCCGAAAATTCGCGAAGACTCCTTACAATGTCTGGGATTTTTTCTAGTTCACTAATATTTCCGCTGGTAACTGGTTGGTCAATTTCTATTGCACTTTCTGTATTCTGAGTCAGTTTTTCTTGCACTAATCTGTCAACTAATTGCTTAATATGATCGTCCAGGTCCCTATTTGCCTGTCTGTCTGTGATTTGTCTTGGTATGGTTCCAGTATTAGTCAGAACGGGTGGTCGCACTAAATTATCAGGGTTAGTCATTTTAAAAACTGTTCACTTTCTTTTCACTTTAAATTTTAGATAATTTGTTTGTAGATTTTTTCTTTTTTGATTTCAACTTAATTATCTTTTATAACTTAACTTAACTTAAACACTATGCTTACATATATCCACACGAAGCCGGTAAGATGGTCCTTTTTGTTGATAAACTACTACGGGTCTGCAACGGTTCTCTGGCGTGGTTTCCTGCGGACGGACACTACAGGATGCTGAATGGGTTTATAGATGATATTAAGTCGGTGTGGTGTTTATCTAAGCGACGTGCTTCTTAAGGACGATTTACACTTGTTCACTAATAGTTTTTATTTTTAACACTTAAATAACTTAACTGGCGTGCTATTGAGGACGTCATACAGTTTTTCTTTTGTTATTTTCACACGTTCACTTTATATCACTACAACCACGTTGGGCGCCAATTAATTTTAATTATGTTTAAACCATAAAAAAAATAATAATTTTTTATTAAAAAAATTTATTTATTAGACTTTATTTCTTGTTTACTTAAGAAAAGAACTTAAACTAAACTTAATTATTTCTATACTTAATTTATATTATGTTGGGTTCTGCTTCTCTCTGCCACCGTTACACGCGCGCTGCAGGTAAGTTGGCCAACAGCTACTACTCGATGCAATTCTTTGGAAGTTGCTTTGTTTTGCCAGACATACCATCAGCAGTTTTAATACAATGATTTGGAAATTTATATTAATTTATTGGGAGCGGAAGTTCCCACAGTTTGGCAATACGAAAGTGTCATTTATTGAATTACCATTTTCAACGTACAGGGTGTTAACTTATACAAGACAACAAACAACAAGAAATAAATTCTCTTGCTTGTTGTGTTACTCTTAATATTTTTTACGCTGCATTTTTTAAGAACGAAGAGAACCAACAGGGTTACCACCCCCATCACATTTTAAACAAATACCGGGGAAACAAATCGCTTTGTGGGACTCTAATTATTTTAAAAATATTATAATTTTTTCGATACTTGTTGTTGTTTAATCGCTAGCAGGTACTTTTTTGACCCACTAAAAAATAGTTTTTTTTTCACGATTCTGGTTAATTCAAAAATTAGTAATGGCACTAGACAAATTTGTTAATTGTACAAATGACCTTTTAGATTTTGAAAGCGAGTATTCAGAATCAAAGGCAGGTGAGGACATTCATAGTTTAGAAGTTCTTCGTGTAGAACTAGACTCACTTTGGCAGCAAATCAAAAGGGCTTATGAAGAGTGTAGGGACAAGAAACCGGAATCGGGCGAACAACCGATAGACAGGCAGAAACTTCACGATCGGTACAAAAAGGCCCTGGGTGCATACAAAACTTGTTTGGCCTCACTTAACGCGGAAATTCTGGCGCTTTCTGCCCCAACTGATGACACGAATAAGCACGAGCGTTTTTCGTCTGCCGAAACCCCAATTTTAGGAAACGACGACGTTTCGTCTATTCGGCTGCCACCTTGCGACATAGATACGTTTTCAGGTGATTTTGTGACATGGCCAACCTTCCGCGACCTTTTTACTGCCCTATATTTAAATAATTCGCGACTTAGTAAAATTGAAAAATTATTTCATTTGCTTCAAAAAACTGGAGGAGACGCTAGGAACATAGTTTCAAATGCCAAATTAACCAACGAAGGCTTCGATATAGCCTGGAAAAATCTTGTTCTTCAATACGAGAACAATCGGATTCAGGTCAACGAACAGTTGAAAATTTTATTTGAACTTCCGAAAGTTACCGAAGATTCAGGCCAATCTATTCAGACACTACAACGAACCGTTAATGGCTGCATTCAAGCTTTAAATGCTTTAAGGGTAGAAACTGGCACTTGGGACCCTTTTCTTGTATATCTTTGCTCGACCAAGCTCCCCCGAACACTTTTGAAGGAATTTGAAAACTCTCTTCATGAAATAACAAAGGTTCCGTCGTGGGAACAATTTAACACTTTTTTGACTCACCACTCTAAGACTTTAGAGTCAATAGCGGCCATCACCAAACCCAAACCCTGTCAACAAAAAAGGGAATGTTCTAAGCCGTTCACTAAACAAAACAGGTTCACAGTTTTCAAACAAACGCGACTCAAACCAATAACGAGTCGAAAACTCAGAAACGTTTTCCATCAAAGGGGGGACAAAAAGACTCTACACACAATTGCCAATATTGTAAAGAGCCCCACCCATTACGATCCTGCCCTAACTTTTTGGAAAAGAATGTGAATGACCGAATTCACATAGTAAAAGTCACAAATTCATGTTTTAATTGTTTGTCAATAAATCATGGTGTCAAGGACTGCTCAAGCAAATATAGTTGTAGGCTGTGCAAACAAGAACATAACACTTTGTTGCACAAGGCAACGGTGACCCAGCCTATAAGTTTACCACCAAATAACGCTGACGAGCAAGCCAGTATAAGTGCTGCAGCGCAAGCCCAATATATACAGTCCACTTCCAGATCAGGTATTCCTAACCTGACTTCCTTGACCCTGCGGGGAAGCAATCAGTCCTCGACACAACTAGTAGACAAAGAAACTTTGTTATTTACTGCAATAGTACAAATCGAAACTAGAGGCGCAAGATACCAGGCAAGAGCAATCATCGACCCTGGATCCCAATCCACGTTTATATCGGACAAGTTGAAAAACCGATTAAACTTACCTACAAAACGTAATATAGTACACGTTTCCGGCTTGAGTCAGACAGTTTCTGAAACTTCGACCAAAGACTGTTTGTTTAACCTTTGCTCCAGGGTGGATACATCGTTTAAGTTAGAGGTATGGGCACCAGTTTTGAAGACCCTTCCATCCAATTTACCGCCCCAAACGTTAAATGCAGAACAATTCGCAGAGGCTGCAAAACTAGAACTTGCAGACCCACACTTTCATGAAAGTCGACCCATCGACCTACTAATAGGCCTCGACTTAGGCCCCTCAGTATGGAAACACCGATGCGGTCCATTGGATCCCTTTTGGCACAAAAAACAGTATTTGGCTGGATTGTGGGGGGACCAATTTGTACAACATCATCACCTAGAAAAACGATATCGTTACTAAACACATCGTCCCTGGACCGAATCCTCTCACGCTTTTGGGAGGTGGAGGAGACCCCAGAAAAGGTTTTGAGGTCAGAAGAGGACACGCACTGTGAAAATCACTACAAGTCTACAACCCGTAGAAGTGATTCGGGTAGATATATTGTTACCCTACCCTTTAAAAATGGCGAAGAAATAGGCGTATCTAGAAATATTGCCATGGCCCAATTTTTGAGAATGGAGCGCATGCTTAGCCAAAAACCAGAACTTAAGACACAATACGACCAAGTTATTGTAGAATACCTCGAGCTAGGACATATGAGGAAAATATCTCCCCTGGAAATTAATAAATACCCAAATTATTACCTGCCGCATCACGCAGTAATAAAACCCGAAAAGTTGACTTCGAAGATTAGAGTAGTTTTCAACGCATCGAGCCCGTCTTCAAATAAGAGAAGTTTGAATGACATTTTGTATCCAGGACCCATACTTCAACAAGACTTAGTGCTCATAATATTGAAGTGGAGATTTTTCCGTTTTGTGTACAACGCAGATGTCACAAAAATGTATCGCCAGATACTCATTGAACCTACGCAAACAAAGTATCAAAGGATATTGTTTAGAAAATCCGAGACAGATCCTATTGAGGATTACGAACTCCTCACAGTGACGTTTGGAGTTAATTGCGCGCCCTTTCTTGCCATAAGAACCCTTCTTCAACTAGCCGAAGATATCGGGACAACTTACCCCCTGGCGTCAAACATCTTACAACACAACATGTATGTAGATGACGTCTTAGCTGGTGGCCACACATTAAACGATGCCATCAAATCACGAAAAGAACTTACAACTGTTCTAAAATCTGCCGGTTTCGATCTGATGAAATGGACCTCAAATGATCCACGAGTTATTCAAGATTTGCCAAATGAGACCCTATTACCGCTCGACTGGTTAAACTTATCCGAGAACGCCGGAACCAAGACACTCGGGATAAAATGGAACATTTCCTCAGACTCTTTTACATTCACTGCCCCAGGTGTTGAATTGAAAGAAAATTACACAAAAAGGGAAGTTCTATCTACAATTGCCAAATTCTTTGACCCTTGCGGATGGATAGCTCCAGTAATTGTTGATGCCAAATTAATCATGCAACAGATTTTTTTAGATAAAGTCGACTGGGATGACAACCTAAAACCCTTGACTTGCCTCAAATGGCAGAAATTCGTCAAAAACTGCCCTGCAATAAATGCCCTGAAAATTCCTCGTTGGATCCAGTACAGCCCTAATTTAAATGTGGAAATACATGGCTTTAGCGACGCCTCAGAAAAGGCTTATTCTGCGACTCTTTTCGTCTGAATACAGTCTGACAATTCTATATTTACATATTTACTGGCCTCTAAGACTCGTGTTGCTCCCATTAAACAAATATCGCTACCACGTTTGGAGCTTTGTGGATCCGTTTTACTGGCAAATCTAGCCTCAGGAATTCTGCCAAATCTTCAAGCTACGCAAATCGATACATATTTTTGGACCGACTCAACAATAGTACTGGCCAGGTTAAAGAAGCCCCCTTGCACGTGGAACACTTTCGTTGGAAATCGTGTCTCAGAAATTGTAGATAAAGTCGGCAATAGCCATTGGCAACATGTTGGATCAAAAGAAAACCCCGCAGATATAGCCAGCCGGGGATGTACGCCCCAAGAATTAGAAACCCACAACTTGTGGTGGCTTGGACCTTCATGGCTAAAATTACCCAAAGATAAATGGCCAAAATCCAGAAGTCCAGAAGCAAAAACTGTAAGGACGTTAACTACTACGACTCAAGAGGATCCATTGAACCGTTTCTCCAATTTGTCACGCGCTTATAGAGTATTAGCTTATGTCCTACGATTCTGGAGGAATACTGGTGTAAACAGAAACAGCTTTCGGACATCTTCAAACGAAGTTACACCAGAAGAAATAGTAGATGTCAAAACACGACTCATTATTTTGACGCAAAAACAACACTTCCCAGAAGAATATAAGCAGTTAAAGCTCAAACAAAGGATATCGTCCTCTAGCAGTATTTTAACTCTCAACCCGTTCATGGACCAACTAGGCGTCATCCGAGCCAACGGACGTCTGGTTCAATCACCAGCGCTCACATATAACGAACGACATCCAATTTTGTTGCCGTACAACTCTAAGCTCACCAGATTGCTGACCGAGTTCACTCATAAAATAACTATTCATGGTGGAAACCAACTTATGATCCGAGTACTTCGGACGGAATTTTGGATTTTTCGTTTAAGGCCCTTAGTAAAAATGGTGATTAATAATTGTAAAACTTGTGTTTTGTACAAAAAACACACACTGAGTCAAATCATGGCTTCCTTACCACCAGAGCGCACAACACTTTCTCGCCCTTTCACCACAACTGGAGTCGATTACGCTGGACCCTTTACCATTCGAAACTTTACTGGTCGAGCCTGCCTCATCACAAAAGGGTACGTCTGCATTTTTGTATGCTTTGCCACTAAGGCCGTACATTTAGAACCAGTTAGTGATTTATCGACTCAAGCATTTTTAGCCGCTTTCTCCCGCTTTATTGGAAGGCGTGGGTGTCCAGCAATCATATATTCGGACAACGGCACGAACTTTGTCGGAGCTGCAGAACTCATCAAAAAGGATCGTCTAGAATTTCTAAAAACTCTTCAAACCCAAGTTACTCACAACTATAGCCACCAAAATATCATTTGGAAATTTATACCCCCCGGTGCCCCACATATGGGCGGACTCTGGGAAGCCGGTGTAAAATCATTCAAAACCCACCTAAAGAAAATGATACCAGATATGAAATTCACCTTTGAAGAGTTGTCAACAATTCTCACCCGCATAGAATCGTGTTTAAACTCTAGACCCTTGAGTCCTGCTAGCGATGACCCAAATGACCTTAACCCATTGACCCCTGGACACTTCCTTATTGGAACTCCATTATTGACCCCAGCCGAATCTGATGTAAGCAGCGAAAACCTGACCCTCATCAACCGCTGGAAACGCCTTAAGGTCATCTACCACTCATTTTGTAAAAGATGGAAATCCGAATACCTGGCCGAACTGCATCGCAGGTACAAGTGGAAGTCTCAGAGGGATAACGTTAAAGTCAACGATTTAGTCGTCATCAAAAACAACAACTTGCCACCCAACGAATGGCAAATGGGTCGAATTACGAAGACGTATACTGGAACAGACCAGACCTGTAGAGTGGTTGACATCCAGACCAAAAATGGGATCATAACCAGACCCATTTCAAAAATTGTGGTTTTGTTTTGAAATATAGTATAAGTTTTTTACAATTTTCCACACTAATTTTATTCTGAATTCCTACTTACAGGTATGGCATCCCACGAAACATTTCGTAGCGTATCTTCAACAGATTGATTGCCGTCAACATATACAACCTCACACGACCCGCAACCCTGAATCGAATTGAGATCCTAGATGCCATATCTGTCAAATTCATCACAACACCGTGCTACATTGTTCCCTGTTTTATGGACCTTTGGTAAACCTGCACCAAGTCATGGGGGCCGGAATGTTTAATGATGAACCATGTTAATCAAAACACCCGGTGTTTAATGATGACTCATTATAAACACAGCACCCTGTAAAATAGTAACGGTCCTTAAATTGTTATTTACTTTTTCACATTTGTCATTGCACTATTTTTCTATGTACTGAAACTTAGCTTGTAAGATCATTTTTAAAACATTAAAAACTCACTCTAGTTTCGATCGTTAAATAGTGAACAAGCAAAGTAACAAAAAAAACATTTAAATTGTGACACAACAAAAACATTAAACAAACAAAAAAAACATTGTAAATAAAAAGCAAATAGATTAACATAAAATTAAATAAACAAAATACCTACATAAATAAAAAATATACAAAAACTAAAATTAAAACAAAGAGTTTTTATTTAATAGAACATAAAGTGAACCGTGTTAAAGTTGAGGATTTATAATTAAAGTTCATCCCTCAACAGTCGTAATCAGCTGACAAAAATAAATAAGTATAAGTTTTTTTTATATTAAAAAATTTACTTAAAGGCGACAACAAACATGAAATTGCCCTTGCCCTGCTTATAAGTATTATTTGCAGCCAGACTCGTTCCTATATCAGGCTGGTTGTGGTTGTTTGTAAATTAAAACTGTCAAAATTGGTTTTTTTGTTAACAAATACAAACGGATTTTGCTATTTTCCAACAGCAAAAAAGCAAAAAAATTAAAGTAATTGTAGGATTGCCGCCACCTGATATATTAATACGCCTTGTTAAAGATATTGCAGACACCATATAATCAATTTACAATCAGTTGCATTCATCCATGTTGTGTTAAAATGATGTTAGCTTCAAGTATCAAGTATATCCATATTTAATTCGCATCAAGTGAGGATTGGGCACCAATGCTAAATAATCTTCTTCTAAATAGTGCCAAGAGAGGTGGCCGTCGAGAGGTAAACGGTGGGCTATACAGAGGAAGATTAGTATTATAATTGCACCAGAGAAGTAATTATGATAGATGGGTTAAGGGAGAGAAAGTGAAAACCGAATTTTAATAATTTGTTTTTCAATTATGGTTGGGGTTATTCCAATTTAAATTTCACTAAAATTAATATTAACATACGTAGTGGGTATACAATTCCAAATTTCATAAAAAAAACCGTTGATTTTAAGTGAGCTGTCCGTACTGCTGGGTAGTGGGAAGGTTGTTCAATTCGCTGTTGAAAGAAGATAAAAAAATACACTGGTTACAAAACCTAAGCTAAGTTACACCAGCTTGGAGTTAACGAAAATTTGGATCCTTAGGGAATTTTGATACTTTATACAGTAATTCAGGAGTACAATTTATAAAGATTATAAGAAAAAAAATTTCAAAAAATTATTTTAAATGTACAAATGCAATTTGTAAACTAATTTTTTTTAATCATATTACCGATTATATTCTCCCATAAAAAATACTTTATTTTGCAAATGGTAAAAACTGTTAGCTCGATTTGGTCCACCCTTTGTACAGACATTCATTCTCAAAAAATCATTTAGTGTTGTATGTCTTTCAGTGCAGTTGAGTATGAGTATGGATAATTATTTTAGAATATTTTTCGGTAGTGGTCCCTCTTCGGGAAATATGATTCAACAAACAAATTAACAAGGTTAGCGGCGAAGTTCTGGAAATCGATATCGAATTGAAATTAATGGACATGTTTTAAACCATTACCGTAGTGTTTCCTAATTTTAAGAGTACTTCTTATATAAATAAGTGGTACTCCAAGTACGAAGTATATAAAAAGGAATATTTAAGGGGCGCTACGAACTATGTCCCTAAGGAATTAAGCCCTCAAAACAGTTACATCTGAGAAAGGACTCATTGGGCTCAATTTTATGATAAACTGATATTAAATTGGGTCATTGGGATTGACTTAAGTTAAAAAGATAGAATATTATTATTTACTTACCCGTTACACATGTTTGTTTAACTTTTATTATATTCCGCGATTTGTTTGCAGAAGAACTCGCACTTACAAGATCCCAGCAGCATGCCCTATATGGTTTTAGTAATCATTCTACTTTGAAAACTTTATGTTTTTAACCAAATAATTTAAACACATAGAATATGCGAATTTTTGCTTCTTCGTGTCGTGTTGTTGTTTCTACAAAAAAACAAGCAAATCTTGTTTATCCTCTTTTGAAGCGTTGTTGATTTTGCTACAATAAACGTTTACAATCACACATTTAAACTTTATTTTTCAATTAACCCTTTTCGCTGTCATTCTTTTTGATGTTGATGGCAAATGTGAAGCTTAAATGTCATCATATGAATGTTATATGTTGTATTAAGTATTTTTTTAGTGTTGCCAATCCATGTGTTATTACACATATTGTGTGTAATTTTAACATTTGTAGTTAGCTCCATGTGCAATCTATGTGTAATTTAACTTGAAATTCTATTTTTTCATTAATTTTTGACAGTCAAGGTACTCTTTTCGAACATAAAGTTTTTTTTGTCAATTTTTACAGTTTCCATCACAGTAAAATTTTTATTTTTTTAACATCCTGACTTTTTTTTCTTTTCATCTCCACGAGCAATACTCTACTGTAAAATTGTATTTCTAAGTTACACTATGAAAGTTTTCTTTCAGAAAGTCTGAATTGATTGGTGAGAGGTTAGAGAAGAAAAGCCTGTTTGACATAAACTGTCAGTTTTGATCTTAATTTTTTGACATATGCTTTCGCGCTTTACAATAAAACAGTATAAGCAGCCTTGCAATTTTAGAATATAAGAATGTTTTATTAAATAAAAAATAAATTTAAACTTAAAATTACGCGATATAGTAAAACGTCGGTAAACGGGGTAAAACGTCAATAATATAGCTATAAAATACTCAATTATAGTATGTCGATAAGTACCTTAAGTCAATAAGTATTTTTTAATCAAACAGAACCACGCACAGCTAATTTTTTAAATTCATATTGCTTAGGCTTGTACAAAAACATTTTTGGCTGTTCTTCCGCCCATGTTCGAAAATAAATACTGTGCATTTAAACATGTTCCTCCAGTTTCTTCTTACTACATCATTTGATATGCTTTTTTTGTAAGCCTAACGATCTAATTGCAAATACGGGATATCAATAAGGTTTTGCAAGGCAAATTCATTCCACCAAAGCTACTTGTTTCATTTGAGTGTATCATTTTGCTACAAATGTGTAAATTGGTACACAGTCATGTGCTACACTGCTACGAATATACATCAGTGCAATGCCTGCTATGCAGATTTTAAAAATGTGTCCAAAAACTAAGATAGTTAACTAAACAGTAACATTCTTCCTAAAACACACTTAACAATTATTTTAACTTTCCTTAGTTCTTATCTATTTTCATACTTTACCTGTTAATAATACACAAAATTTTCCATCGAATTGATGTCACTGTAGTCATAGCACAGATGACGAATAAAATATGACAACATTTTATGATAACATTCGTCATTGGACTGATGTCACTTAATTGCCCCATTGATATCATTTGTAATAACATTCATGTCACAATTCTAATATAAAGGCATTAGCAATTTGAAGATGCAATTTCCTATGAGTGTATCACTATCTAAAATTTTAAATACAATTTGAATGATATATGAAATAAGTCCTTAAAAATATAAATTGGCTTTTATTTAATTTACAAAATTTGGAGACTTATTTCATTATGAAACAATCCTTCATAACAAAAATTATTTTATAAAAAATTAAAAGCTCCCTAAAAGTCATTGCTGTTATTCTGTGTATAAAAAATTGTGCAATTAGTTAATTTTTGCTTTCGGGACTTGGTTCATTGGGACTAAGTTCATAATCTATTTTATGATCTCTTCAAAACTTGTTCAATTTAAATTTCACTCGATTCGGTATCCAGAACATGTCTGTATGATTTAAATGACATACCAACAATTAAAAAAAAAGTTATTTTTGCAAAATTTTCTTTTAAAACCAACATTTGTATGAAATTTATGAAAATGGGGTTTTGACTTATTTTAATCTAATCTCTTCGCTTGTCTGCAGGAGACCAGAGCCTCTGGCGGGAATCGAACCCGCAACCCCGGTAATGATAGACTCGCTCACTACCAGCTAGCCTACCGAGGCACCCAATTAATGGACACTTGATACTTATTCCGCGAGTATTTTTCTATAGGGGCTGGGTTTACTGCTGATTTTACCTCTCCCCACCACCATTATTTGCATCAAGAAAAAAATTTATATTATCTCTCTTTTATTAAAGGAAAAGTCGGACTACTTGTTTAATTTTACTGCACTTGCTGCTGATGTGCTTGAAATCAGAGACGAGACGATTTATATTTTGTATATTGTACGAGTAGAAAGTTGTTAACCAGCAGAGACGTCATTAACAATTATTTTTAATGCAATAAATCTTGCCATCCATTTTTTAATAATTCTTGGCCTGGCAAAATCGTTGGTAAAAAAATAAATAAAAAAACTTTAATCGAGTTAAAAGATTTTTTTGGAAATAAATTCAAAACTACTCCCTTATTGATTCTTACAATTGATTGTATATCAGTTTTATATAGTTGTATATTTTTGTGAAACATCCTTAGTTGCATAAAAAGGACATAAAATATATGAAAACAAATGCACACTTATGAACGTATATGAATTTGGCAAACATGAGCAAACACACATTCATATACACACACGTTGTACAGGACATTCATCTTCATATAGTACAGGACAGGAATGTCTATATGTGTGTATGCAACATGTTTATACTCTTGCACTTGTTTTTGTGATATATAACCGAACTTTGACATCTCTTTAAAAAGGCAACATGACGCAGCAGATTATGTTGCCCTTTCTATGTGTATTCTTTGTGTATGAGCTTTTTATCCTTTTTTACTTTAAAATACAAACATACAAACGTATGTGTGTGTATGGCGTATTTTAGCCATTGTTGTTTGTTTTTGTATCAACATCATTGTTTAAATATCGTTTTTCCTTTGATTCCTTGTACATACTTTTGCTTTTTTAAATTTTTTTGTAATGCTTCATTTTTGATCAATTTACTTTGAAAATGTAGTTTAATTTTTTTTATTAACAAAACCATCATTTGTATGTGTGAAGAGTTTATATGGACTTTTTACTTTTATTTACGATTTCTTTTATTTTAACGTAAAATTTTTGCTGCATATGCAAAAATATAAATTATATTTTATATAAAGTGTGGTCCAACCATAATGCACGTTGTTAATTGTGAGTCACACCTTTACGTCCAGTTTTGCCGAATTTTATTTGACATTTCTTTGTTTCAGAGTTTGACAAGTTCAACCATGCAGAGGTACACAATTAAGCAGCGCAATTGTTGAAGCCTTTTATGAAAATGGCCGTTCAAATCAAAATAAATTTCGTGCACTTAGTGATTTGTTTGTCAGCATAATCGACCAAACGTGTCTACAATTGGCAGAAATGTGCGCAAATTTCAGCAAACCGGGTCCGTAGGAAATGTGGAAACCCTTGTGCATGCTCGCTCAGTTCGTTCTGCGGAAAACATTACTGCTCTTCGCGATAAGGCCGTACTTCTTCGAAAATGAGGTCCGTCAAGCAGTTACCGTGACTGGTGTTCAGTATCGCGAGATGATAAGTGGCTTCTTGTGGCCAATAATTATGGATGTGGACCTGGACGATATGTGGTTCTAACAGGATGGTTTCACTTGCCACACATCCAACGAAACAATGGCTCTTTTGCGCGAAAAACTTAATGGCCGTGTTATCTTACGTCGTGGCGATGTTAATTGGCTGCCACGATTGTGTGATTTGATACCGTTGGACTTCTTTTTTTTAGGGATTTTTAAAAGAAAAAATGTACGTCAATAATCTGAGAACAATTCAAGAGCTTAATGATGAGATAATTCAGCACATTAACGACATTGAACCTAAATTATTTCTCAGACTCATTGCAAATATAGACCATCGGATAGAGTTATGCCAACGAAGCCGTGGCGAGCATTTGGCCGATATTTTGCTTCACACATAATTGTCATAGATTCTTCTATCATATTAAAAAATATTAAGATACTTTTCTGAAAACTTTTTGTTTTATTTACAATTAACAGCTTTAACCTATTAACCTACAATTTAAATTGTTAAAAATTTATTAAACTTATTGATTTGTCAATTAAGTGGTCGCGTTTTATCGGATTTTCTCGCCAATGATTGCTTAAGTGTGAACATGCCTTTAGTGTTTAAATTTTTTTTTTTCCTTTTTGAAACAATAACAAAACTTATTTTGCTTATGCAAGCTAAACATGGAGCTTTTTATTTTGCTATATGAATAGATTATAATTTTTCTCATTTGTTAACAAAAAAATTAAATAAAATAAATAACTGAAGTTGTTAATAACTGAAGTTGTTTTTCGACCTTTTTTATTAATATAAATAACAAATAAATAGTCAAGCTCGAGGTCCTTTTTTATATAAAATATTCTATATTTTATTTTCCAATATTTCGTTATTCTTTGAATAACATCATCAGGGACAGTCTGTTAAATAACAAATATCACAATATAAATAAAAAACATCAAAGCGCAAAACAACAGTTACACAAAAATATATAAAACAAAAATATAAAATAACAACAAAAAACAACTAACAAATTATTATTTACGTACACAATAAATGTTTTTCCTTTATAAGCTAGTGTGTTGCTGTTACCGTCGTCATTATCTTACTAAAATCAAAAAATTTTTAATATTGCACTTGTGATCACTGTCTCGCCTTATTAACTAGGTAACGAAAATGTTGAGCCGAACTCCCTTCGACATCGGCTTTGAAATTCATCCTAGTTGCTGTTGGTATTTTTATTATGTTTTATGCTTTAAACACATTCGAGACAGCAGACTACCGACTTCAATATGTCAACAATAGAATACATGTGTTTATATGGAAATGATTATTTTAACGACGACACGGCAAAATGGCTGCAGGTTGTTGTCTATGCTAATTTTGTCGTTGTAGTCAAATTAAACTAATTTCTATTTTTGTACGCTACAAAACAGAAAAAGTGCTGCTAATATAATCAAAAATTAGAAGAATTAGTGCTTTTAATATATAATAATAATTTTTTGGTTAAACAGCAAAGAACCGGATTGAATCAAGAATATAAGCGCGGCTCACCACCAAATCTATATTGTTATTACTTTTTAGTATCCTTAAAAGAAGTTATATAGGAAGATGTTTGTCACGTCAACGCTCTTAGTTTTAGCAGTATGGGTATCATTGAAAAATTGAAAGTGCTTTTCACATGGTGTTTAAAGCACACCGATTTATTAACCCATTAAGAGCCCATTTTAAATGCTCATACTTCCTGACTGACTTTTTTACTAAATTTGCTTTATCTTTAAATTATGTCGATATAATAATAATTATTTAACAATAATATACACATGTTACCAAAGTTATTAGGACTTTGATTAATAAAGTTTTTCTCTATTGCGGGTTTTCAGCCTTCCGGAACACATTTCAAATATTTACATATTACTATATTTCAATATGTAACAAGTGCATAAACTATTACCACTATATATTTTAACTCAAACTTATAAATAAATTGTGAAGTTTTCCAAAATAAAATTTTTTTAACCCTAATAACTTTAAAATTTTATATGATGGAGTCTCTAAAAATATAGCATATAAAAACTTGGGTTGTTCTCTATAACATATTATATTTGAGGAAATGTTGTTATACATATCGACAAAATTTTAAGATAAATCCTCTTAAGGGGTTAATAAATATATTTAATACATCATATGAAATGTGTTTCGAAAGACTTTATTATGATACCAATACTTTAAAGATTCAGATTATACTTTTCTTCCTATACTATTGATAAAGTGCTCTGAAACCTTTACGACCTATAATTCATAAACTTAGTGCGTTAAACCAAAAAACCAAACGTTAACCAAATTTTAGCGCTTCTGTGCCGCTCTAAACGTTAACTCTAAGTTAACTTTTCAGATCGTAAAAGTACTGATTTGTACAAACGATAGCAAATTAAATTAAATTTTAAGCTGAAAGATGAGAGTTTAAACAAAATTGAGAAATACATTAAAGAAAAACTATCGGCGTTGTATTATTGTATATCTGAAGTTGCCATCTCAAAAATAAAAACGAAACGTCACAAAATTTTCGAGGCTTTGAAGAATACATAGGAAAAAGCATACAGGAATCAGTACATAGACCACAATATACCGATCTTAAAGCAAGTTTCTACAAATGTTTTCTTGAAGCATCGAAATCGTAATTGCGCAATCACGAGTTCGTGTAACTGCAACCTGAAAAGACAATGATGTCAGTAATGGATGGCTGGCAAATGTTTAGAAAATACCCAGAATTCGCTATCTGAAAATTTTTGAAGAACTAATTTTCTGACAAACGTCATATGTAGCACCTAACACATAATACATGACTGATTGCATAATTATTAATTATAAATTGTAGCCGGTACAAATTAGATCCAAGTTTCTTTTTTGTACAGATGAAAACTAAGTCATTGCATAAAATATAGTTACTTATGTTTATTATTGCATTTTTTACAATTGAGAAAAGTTAATAAATAAGACGAAAAGTTAACAACCCTTAGACATTTCAGTTTACTTTTTCGCGATTCTACTGTATATTAGGATTTTTTTATTCAACCTGCCATGAAGATGATATTCTTTATGAGTTCTAGAAACAATAAAATTAAAATATTTTAAATGTTTTTTAATAAATTCATTTGTTTTTACGTTAAAAAATTTATCATAAATAAGTATTTATATTTTTGTAGGCTTAAATTAAGTTTGTGTACGAGTCTGCAATTATGCATGTTGTTAAATTTATAAAAATTAAAAATGATAGTGGCACCACTGAAATGTAAATACATAATAAAAAACACTGCTGTTTATATTTTTTCAATTGTAGCTGTCGTCTTCAAAATAATTCAGTAGCTGATTACGTGACTACAATTACAAGCTGCAGCATTTGTAGTCGTGCCCTCGTGTTGCCTGCTGTCTTGAATGTGTTTAATGCATTATGCTTTAAAGCAGGGATTTCCAAAAATTTTTTGGTTGTGTAGTAGTGAGTACCAGAGGGTAAACAAATTGAGAGAATGCAATCATTTACAGCCGAAATAAAATGTTAGTAATATATTTTATAAGTTGTATAACACAAAGGTACAAAACTAAAAATTTTTTGTGTTGATAAAAAATTTGTAGCAATTCTTTACCAATTCAATGTCGCTGATTTTAAAACTGCACTTTTTTTTTATTCGGAAGCTTTTTGACTCTAAATCAGTTTCAAAGATTTTTATGTTTTAAAAATTCAAAAAAATAAATATTGCTCGCATATCACAGCTGATAGAAAAAAAGTGCAGTTTTAAAATCAGCGACATTGAATTGGTAAAGAACTGCAACAAATTTTCTATCAACACAAAAAATGTTTAATTTTTTTCCCTTGTGTTATACAACTTATAAATAAAATCTTCTAAATTTATTCTTTTATGGCAGTTTCGTATGCTTTTCAAATGGGATGAACTTAATTTAATACGTTTCTTGGAACCAATAAATTTTAAATCCGAAAAAATTTGTTCGCATAGGTAAGTAGTGCCGAATAAAGAGAGGCACTTAAATGAAAAAAAGTAAGCAATAAAAATAGTGCCAAACAATAAAGTTTCATTAATACATCAATAAAACACATCTTCTTACCCAAAAATTTTACCTGCTGTCACATTTGCTTTTATGTGTATAGGTTTACACATAAATTGTAGGAAAACAAGACTTTTTTAACTTGTTTTTTAAATATTTTTACTTACTTAAGAAAAGAAAAAAAAACTACAGACGCGATTGGTACAGAAACAAAAATATTTTTACAAGCACAAAATACCAACAAATTCTTGTGGCTATTTTTTTTCTTAATAATTTCTGCATTTAGGTACGTCTTTTTAACGAAAGAAAAAGGGACCCTTTTACAGGCATCAAAGAATTTTTTTCACAAACGAAACACATATCGTTAGCTTAAATGCAAAACAATGTAGATATTATTTGAAAATTTGAAATTTATGTTGATTAGGATTCACGTTACATATGTATTTTTATATAATTTTAAGTTATTTACAAAATTATAAATGACGTATCATCAAATAAATATATAATTTTTTTAACAGCATAATGTATAATCACACTCAATAAAAAAATTAGCAGAGTTTTTAATTCTTTTTATAAGAACACATTAATATTTTTAAACAAAAAAACTGGGTAATCTGTTTTATAACTATTACCACGGTGTTAGTGGAATTAGTGATCAGATAATAATTTATAATAATAATTTTTAGTATTGCATAAGAAAAAATAAAAAAGTGCTGTAAAATTATAAGAACCGAATCCATATACGAATGTAAAATAAAACCTATAATAAATGTGACTATCAGCTCTTCCACATAGTACTGTTAGACATTTTGAAATTTTTTATCTGAAATATTAAAAATTGCTTTAAATCTAAAATAATTACCATTTTATAAAGTTCTTTGCTTTGCATGTAAACTTATGAAAAGTTACATTATTCTACATTTAAGTCTTAAAATTTAAACTCTAAATAAAAATTGCACGCAAGGCATTGGATGTTACCAAAAGCATTTTTGACCGCACAGTATTTTTTGAGTGTAAGCTGAAACAAAATAACATAGCATCCGCTAGACATGCACACTTGTCGAAGTCACATCGACGACTGAATTGAAGAGTATAAAAATATGTGTTAGTAGTAGTGTGCACAATTGTGCAAAGAAATGGAAACCCCTGCTTTAAAGTTTAAACACATTCGAGACAGCAGACTACCGACTTCAATATGTCAACAATAGAATACATGTGTGTATATGGTAATGATTATTTTAACGACGACACGGCAAAATGGCTGCAGGTTGTTGTCTATGCTAATTATGTCGATGTAGTCAAATTAAACTAATTTCTATTTTTGTACGCTACAAAACAGAAAAAGTGCTGCTAATATAATCAAAAATTAGATGAATTAGTGCTTATAATATATAATAATAATTTTTTGGTTAAACAGCAAAGAACCGGATTGAAACAAGAATATAAGCGCGGCTCACCACCAAATCTATATTATTATTACTTTTTAGTATCCATAAAAGAAGTTATATAGGAAGATGTTTGTCACGCCAACGCTCTTAGTTTTAGCAGTATGGGTATCATTGAAAAATTGAAAGTGCTTTTCACATGGTGTTAAAAGCACACCGATTTATTAACCCATTAACAGCCCATTTCAACTGCTCATACTTCTTGACTGACTTTTTTACTAAATTTGCTTTATCTTTAAATTATGTCGATATAATAATAATTATTTAACAATAATATACAGATGATACCAAAGTTATTAGGACTTTGGTTAATAAAGTTTTTCTGTATTGCGGGTTTTCAGCCTTCCGGAACACTTTTCAAATATTAACATATTACTATATTTCAATATGTAACAACTGCATAAACTATTACCACTATATATTTTAACTCAAACTTATAAATAAATTGTGAAGTTTTCCAAAATAAAATTTTTTTTACCCTAATAACTTTAAAATTTTATATGATGGAGTCTCTAAAAATATAGCATATAAAAACTTGGGTTGTTCTCTATAACATATTATATTTGAGGAAATGTTATTATACATATCGACAAAATTTTAAGATAAATCCTCTTAAGGGGTTAATAAATCGGTATATTTAATACATCATATGAAATGTGTATCGAAAGACTTTATTATGATATCAATACTTTAAAGATTCATATTATATTTTTCTTCCTATACTATTGATGAAGTGCTCTGAAACCTTTACGACCTATAATTCATAAACTTAGTGCGTTGAACCAAACAATTACAGTAGAATCGCGATACAGTAATCTTGCGGTCAAGTTAACCAAATTTTAGCGCTTCTGTGCCGCTCTAAACGTTAACTCTAAGTTAACTTTTCAGATCGTATTAGTAAAAGTACTGATTTGTACAAACGATAACAAATTAGATTAAATTTTAAGCTGAAAGTTGGGAATTTAAACAATATTGAGAAGTACATTAAAGAAAAACTATCGGCGTTGTATTATTGTATATCTGAAGTTGCCATATCAAAAATAAAAACGAAACGTCACAAAATTTTCGAGGCTTTGAAGAATACATAGGAAAAAGCATACAGGAAAACATTACATAGACCAAAATATGCCGATCTTAAAGCAAGTTTGTACAAATGTTTTCTTGAAGCATCGAAAACGTAATTAAGCCATCACTGTTCTAATTTCAATATCAATAGCTAAGCGCGAGTTCGTGTAACTGCAACCTGAAAAGACGATAATGTCAGTAATGGATGGCTGGCAAATGTTTAGAAAATACCCAGAATTCGCTATCTGAAAGAACTAATTTTCTGACAAACGTCATATGTAGCACCTGACACATAATACATGACTGAT